>JAWWLV010000179.1:43277200-43316077 GCA_035041135.1 Platyrinchus mystaceus
GACACTATTCAGGAGAAAGAATAAAGTCAAATAGGAAAGAAGGGTTAAGGTATGATGCTGTGTGAACTCAAAGAGCTCATGTGAAGGTCACAGCTCAATACTTGAAGAAATTTAAGAGTCCAAGGATTCAGACTTTAGAATTAATTTTTTTCTAAGAGCTAGTTCATCATTCATAGCACTAAGGAGAATGATTTCTTGCAATAAATATGAGCAGATGCTGTCAATTGTCATAGTTTCATATGACTCTGGTGAAGTCAGATCAATGTACACCAGCCAAAGATCTATCCTGCACTGTGCTCATGCATCTGTCACTTGCATGTTAAAAGTTAATGAGCACTTATAGGCTAAAGAAGAATTTTAATTCTGGATTAGAAAAAGTACAATTTCTTCCTTTCCAATGCAGGGGAATATCATGCCAAAACTGAGCTTAAATCCAGCACTTGTGTATTTCATGTTCATCCTGACACTGAGAGACTATGCCATGTTGAAAAGTTGCAATGTTCTGTCTTAAAATGGGAATGACAGTACTTCTCTGTGTCACTGAGGTACTGGAAATCTATACATTTTTGAGACACACAGTTGCTAAGAAAACTGGGACAATACTAGCACCTAGAGAAGCTCTCCAGTGGCAGTATTTTTCCAAATTTAAAATTCTACACACAGAAAATAAAACAGTAGTTCAGAAAGCAGACCACACAAACACACACACTGAGCATACAGGGAACATACTGAAAAACAGCCAACACACGCACGCACCTTCCTTGTTTTCCTCACACTCCCTAAGATCTCTGTAACATACTGTGCAAACATACTCTTCAGTTGTCACCCTTTCAAACAGTGAAAGCCTCCCATGGTATTTAAAGTTGGAATATTACTGCATGGTTGAGTAAAATTTCAAGACACATAAGAACTCATTCAAAACTCAGTTCTGTACCAGTATGTGAAAGAATGAACCTCTGACAAAAACAGTAAGATGTGATCCCCTATATCCAGAATAATTTAAATATATTATTACCCTTACCTGAACTCTTCAGGATATTCAGCATATCTGGTATTGCAGATTACTGCCTATTGAGGGAGGCCACTGTTGAAGTTTCTGAAATAAAGATGATATACACCACATATTTGCAGAACATCCATGCTCTTCCATGTATATAACTTTACTCTGGTATCTTATCTTAGAAGAAGGAAAAAAATAAAGAGCTTTGAAAGGTAGTTCTGCTTTTCATTTAATTAAGATATAAATTTAAGTAAAATAAAACTGTTGCTACTTTATGAGAAAAGGCTTAAGTAGCAAACTTGACGGAAGAAAGAAATTAAAATATGTCTTGTTGTCTTTACTTCTTCCTTCTAAACATCACAGGTTGGACAAAGTCTATCTGCTGCCTAAGAGGAGGTCTTGTCTATTAAAGGTGGTTGTGGTCTCTACTTCCACTGACCAGACTGGTTTTATTCTAGACTTTGTAACACCTGGCTAGTTTTCATACCAGTGTTTTCCATGAATTCCCTAAGCATTTCCAAGCATTTTCCAAAAATTCCTTTGCACCCCTATTTGCCTTCCACCAAGCAGCCAGACCAAAATAGAAAATTATTATGCTCATAGAAATGGAATCAAAACATTACATAAAACTCATCTCAGCCAAATTTGAGAAAATTGTATTGTTCTTCATTTGCAGTTAGAAACTAATTCCATGAACAATGGCCACGTAATTACTTTCTTAACACTGCTGTGAAGCAGTGAAGATTGGAACAAATGTATTGAAGCTCAGAGCTTTGATGGCAGGGCAGGAATCCATTAAGGCATTCCTAGTTACCCCACATTTCTACCTCCTGACCATAAATTAGTGTCTGAAACAGGAGATGTTCTGTTTTCACCACCAACACCACTTCTTTCGTTTTGTCTTTGCTGTTAAGAAGACTCTACCCATAATTTTCAGAGGCAAAAGACAAAGCTGTGTGAATTCATTGTCCTGCCTCCTTTTTTTTTTTGTAATTTGCATTGTATTATCCCAAGAATCCACATACAAAGCCCAGAGAGCTAACCACACAACAGTCAAAAGCTAAGCAATAGAGTTTCCAGCATACACTTATATTGGGTTCACGAATCCTTATGTATACAATTACCTTTTGCTGTATCCATTGGCTAAAGCCTAGTACACAGCAAAAGCAAAACACACAAGAGTGCTTTAAAAATAAGTCTGCCAATACTAAATTGGGAGAAGCTGTTGACTCACTAAAAGGCAGAGAGACCCTGTAGAGAGACCTAAACCAGTTAGAGGGCTGGGCAATCACCAACCATACGAAGTTCAATGAGGGAAAGTGCTGGATTCTGCAGCTGGGATGGGGCAACCCCAGATGTACGTACAGACTGGGGAACAAGATGCTGGAAAGCAGTGCCATGGAAAGGGACCTGGGGGTATGAAGATGCTGAAGGCTTTAGAGGGGATGCCGTGCAAGGATCAACTGAGGGCACTTGGTCTGTTCAGCCTGGAGAAGACTGAGGGGAGACCTCATTGCAGTTTACAGATTTCTCATGAGGGGAAGAGGAGGGGCAGGCACTGATCTCTTCTCTGTGGTGACCAGTGACAGGACCCGGGGGAATGGCCTAAAGTTGTGTCACGGGAGGTTTAGGCTCGATATTTTAGGAAAAAGTTCTTCACCCAGAGGGTGGTTGGGCACTGGAACAGGCTCCCCAGGGAAGCGGTCACAGCACCAAGCCAGCCAGACTTCAAGAGGCGTTTGGACAATGCTCTCAGGCACATAGTGTGACTCCTGGGGATGTCTGGACAAGCAGGCATGTGGTGGGATTATTGGGGCTGTCCTGTGCAGGGACAGGAGTTGGACTTTGATGATCCTTATTGGTCCCTTCCAACTCAGGATATTCTATGATTCTAAGAGTCAGTATTGTGGTGTTTTGGCTCATTTAAAAAGAACATCCCACATTTTAGAATAGAAGCAGGTGGAAAATGATGAAACAAATGCACAGATAAGTCAGGTAGAGATGACTCCATGACAATAAATTAAGATGTAAAGAGTAGACAGCTTGCAGAGCTAGTCTTTGATGTCTGTGGCCATCTTCCTAAACAGCAGCTTCAGCTGTCCTACTCTGTAGATGTGTTAAATGAAGAAATGCCCTGAGGATGAAGACAAGAATCTTGATTTTTAAGAAGCTGTGAAAAAAAGAAGAAAACAAGTGATGACATGGCCCAAAAGCAACCAGAGAAAAAGTTAAAAATAGCAATATTCTGACCCTAATGCAAGGATGGGTTAGTGAGTAGGTGACAGAGAGAAGTTAACATGATCTACCTGATCAACTAGTTTTAATGGTGTAACCAAATATTTCAAAACATCTGAGACAAAAATAAATAAGGACGTGCTGGGCTCCAGGTACTCAGAAACTACTTTCACCATAAAGCTGTCAATGTTTTGCTAAATCAGTTGTTAGTTGTAGTGACTGCCATCTTGGCTCAAATAAAATGACCTCAGCAGTGTCACAGTGGCTATACACCCAGCAGAGAGGAATGGTTTGCAGTGAAATGCAGGCAGGATAAACTGGCAGCCCTCAAGGGGCTGATTATAATCCACAGTGTGTACTTCTGCAGTGTAAGCAGTACAGGACAGACCCTTTCAGTCTGTTTTTGCCGTCGTGCACTCTCAAAGCTCCTGGGGTTCCCTGGCAACACTGTCTATGTTTGTTCTCGATATAGGTGGCCCTTATACACGTAGCTCCATGGAATATTCCCAACAGTAATGACTACTTTCCCAAGAAGGGTGTGTGGAATCGTATATGAGCTTGACTTCAGCTGAATTATTCGTGCATCAAAAGTTAAAACACACGCAGAATCGTGTTTCCAAGTACTGAAACCAACTGAGTATCACAGGGTAGAGAAAAAGGGTCTGTTTGCAGCTCTTCTGCTGCATTATAGGTTACACACTTCACAGCAAGTAGCAGAGTCCCCTTTTTACTCCGTCCAAAATCAAAGCTCTTCTATCCACTTTATTATGAAAGGAAACAGAGCTATTTTGTGGAATAAAACTATTATTCCATCTTATACCTGTAGGAAACTGGGAAACATTTGAGATTGTTTTTCTTTTCAAAGAAGTGATTTTCACAAAAAGTACTAGTGTCTTTTCTTGTCTCAAGCCTCTCCCTCCCCCAAAAACCCCCAAACCACCTTAGATTTTCTTGTTGCCACAACTCTCAACCCAACCCCAAAAATACTTTGTAAACACATGCTTTTTCAGGCCTGTGTTTAGCAGAAAATAAACAAGTGTTGCAATACTTGCTCTAAAATTAAAATTTCTGAAGTATAATGGATCCTTGCTTATAAGAAAATAAGAATGTTAGAATACTGAATGTAAGAAACAAGCAAAAATCTCTGCATTTTGAGGTATTAAAAAACAAACAACAAACAAACAAAAAACCTGCACATACATGGAAAAAACAATTACAGATCCACAGCTTATCTCACCTGAGTACCCATCCTCTCATTAACTTATGTGGGAATTCTATTTGGCAACCCAGAAGCTGTTTATGTACTTCTGCATTGGTCTGCTTTCCATAGAGTGCAAAGGAGGAGCAAACTTAAAGCTTTGAAATCAAAACAAGCACATAGGGATTTACTTCTGCTTTAGTGCATCAGCCCTTTCAGCCCATCACCAGAGGTGACAGAAGCAAGGAAAAGATGACTCTTTCTTGGTGAAATGTAATATTGTCAAATCCAGGGACAACATGCAACAACATCAGATCTATCTCTAGCCTGAAAAGCAAGAAAGTCCCAGTCTCAGAACATGTGCCCTTGTTCATTTATCACAGGAGAGTAGTGTATTTAATGTGCTACTAATGCTGTTCCCTATTTCACTGTTACTAACCCCACTACCTACTGTTTCCCTATTTTCCACACTCAGATTGACTTCCAAAATGCAGTCTGTTCCTGCCTAAAGCATGGCCTGCTTCAGCTGTAGCCTTCACTCACCTGCAGAGCCACTGTTCATCGTCCTTTGTCTAATGAAAGGTAATTTTGTGGACATACTAGGGAGTTTTCTCTCTTGCTGATTTATTCACAGGCCACTTCAGAACACTAAAAAACTTCTGACAAAGTTCAATTTTTTCCTATTCTTGCATTTGCTCAGTCATTTCCCTTTGTGCCAAAATAAACATTATGGATAGACATAAATTTTGCTTATAGTTCTGTTGGCTCTCTCCCAATTTGTCTGTAGTCACTTCAGACTCTCTGCAGAGTTAATAATTTCCTTCACAAAGTCATTGGATAACACTAGATTTGATTCTCACCACAGTAAAATCCTACTAAAACCCTGATTATCCTATTTTCAGTGTCAACATTTGCACAAATAGGAGCATTAGCATTTAAGATGGATGACCAAGAAGAAAAATAAGAAAACTCTTTCACTTAATTTTGTTGTTCCTAGCACAATGCACAGCTGTGACTCCCCAAATTTATGGGTTTAAGTTCTATTGGCTTTAAAAATACTTGAAAAATCATATATATTTTTTTTTTCTGTGCACATTTATTTTAGGCCATAATTCATTTAAATATTACCAGATTTTATACAAAACAAATCCTCAAAGGAACCTCTGATGCTTGGTCATGAGGGAGCGGGGGGAAGAGAGAGCACTAACAGTTCCCAGGATGTTGGAGATTTAAGTTTAGGTTTCTCATTGGAATCAGGCAGATGGCCCTGCACACTGGGCTATATCTGCTCTGCAACTGCATTTTGTCTTCATTAGGAGATCCACTCTGGATCTACAACACCTTCCTAGCAAAATTATAGCTGAAAGTAGCAAAAGTCTGGAAAAGGTGTTGGTTATAACAAACTAATATGTCAAGATATTTCTTTATCACGGAGAAAAATATCTCCATTTTTTACCTGTTCAAAAATATATGTGATTTCTAGATAATAGGTCAGACTGAAATACATTGAAACACCATTAATATTTCTCCTTGAGTATTCCACATAAAAAAAATTACAACACCCAGAGGATGCATTGTAACTCACATCTTCATCTTTTTGGCATGCCAATGGGCTGTGCTGACAGACTTGACTTCAATCCAATTCATTTAAGTCTGCTATGCCTGTTAATTCTTATCATGAGACTAAGTTCACTATTCAGCCTTTTTTACAAAAGTACAAGGTACTTTGAGAACCAGAGGAAATTAATGAAGTGGCATGAAAGGGACATAGTACAAAAGTGTTTCAGAAGATGCTCAGAATGGGAAGAGACTTCATTTCTGGCTTATGACACCCATAGTGACCCCAAACCAATTAGCTATTGAAGTGCTCCAGGCCTTTCTAAAGCTCCAGATACCTGCAAAGTAAATAATCTGCTCTGGGTTAAAGTTATGCAAGTGTTTCTTATTATCTAGGAAAAGCTCAGTCAGCGTGATGTAAAGCTTTGCATATCTACCTCAGCAGCCACGGCTTGGTGAAAGCACAGAGCCAAACAAATATCAGAAATAATTATGATATCTTCCCTGCTATCATGGAATAGAAGACACTGCTCAATAAGTTTCTCTGATCATCTGGAAGACAAACACAGGTTCATGCCAAAAAGAGAGTTGCTGAACTGACCCCAGAGCTCTCCTCCCACTGTGATTTTGTATGTACATAGGTGAGCAAGGATTAAATGTTTATGAGAATCATGATATCTTCTTAGGAACTGTTATCACCTGTTCTCATTAAATAACAGTTTTTCACTGGCAAATATAATTTCAATAATAAAATAACTTTTGTTTCTCTGCTATTATTTCTTAACCTCTTACCTCACAGTTTCTGCAAAGTTCACAATGACGACTTCTTCAAATCCTTTCCTCAACCCATTCTCTGACCTTCCTAAAGGCTCTCCCCACCTGAGGACTGTCAAAGTTTTCTGACATACCAAAACCACTCCACACTCCTTTCTCCTAGAAAGTCTTAGAAAATTTCCAGTTTCTACCCAACAGACAAACACAAATTCCCAACAGTATTGTGTTATGCCTCTTTTTGTAGGACATACTGCTATTCCTGATCTCCAACTTGTGACTTTTGCCTACTTTTAAGCTTTTAGCTTTTAAGTTAAAATGTGTTGGTTTGGATCTTGGACAGTTTCAAACTCACAGCTGATATTTAGCAAGATAGAAATAACAGTCTACATTTTTGTTGTATAATTATGAGAAGAATGCACACAAAAGGTCACAGTCTATAGCCCTGTATCTTAGCTCAAGTCTTCAGCTGCCATAGGTTTGTAGAAGCCAGAATCAGTCTCGCCAAAGAACAGTCTCCCTTCCGTGGTACAGTGGTTCATACCGAGTTCCAGACAGGACTCCATCCTGGGGCAGAGAAGAGCCTTTTTCTGAGTATTTCAGTACTTCCTCTTCTGTCTGGAACGTCTAAAGCATCATAAAGAAGGAATGTAGCAGTGGCTGTGAAAGCCTGACTGAAGCTTTTTACCTAAAAATTACTTGCTGTGTCAATGCTAGCTGTATTTGCTGCTTTCCTTACAGCTTAAGGTATTTGAAGATGTGGCTACATGACACCTCAGGAACTGGAAACAAATTTTATTTTAAATCTTTGGGGTGAAAAAGGTCAAAAAACATTCCCCAAATGAACATCTAAGACTCAGAAGACAATGAAAATCTCCCTTCCAACTTTTTTTTTTACTATTTTGTATAATGAAATCACGTGGCCTTAAGTCAAGCCAGGATAGGTTCTGATTGGATATTATAAAGAATAAGTTGCCAAGGGAGGTGATAGAGTAACAGTCTCTAGAAGTGTTCAAGAGGTGTCTGGATATGGCACTTAGTGATGTGGTTTAGGGGTAATTCTGGTGCTAAGTTGATGTTTGGACTAGATGATCTTGAAGGTGTATTCCAACCTTAAAGATTCTGTGATTCTCTGTGATTCTGTGTTTTTTTCAAGCGTCCACAGTTTTTGAGGACAGATGGAAGCTGGATGTTTTGAGCCAGCACAGGTATACTCAACAGATAATCAGTAAAAATTTTACACATGCACTGATGTACTGATGTGTAGCAGGCCTCCTTTCTACCATAGCCCAAGGAGACCAAGAAGGCACTTTGGCATTAAAATGGGAATTTATCGACATACATATTAAGACTCCAACAACAACCTTGTGTGTGTGCGTGTACATGCTTTTCTGGATATATTTATTTTCCATAAAACAGGTCCCCAGAACTAAGTAATGGGTACATAATTTATATTTCTAATGGAGAAATATTATTTTTGCATTAGGAAATCCCAAAATGTTGGGAAAGTATGATGTAGAAATATCTGTACATTTGCCCTATTCTGAAATTCTTTTGGCAACCATATTTAGCCATGGTTAGAGGCATGACACTAAGCTAGCTGAACCTTTGATTTTACAAAGTATTTTCATAATTTCTTTGGAAAAATTAAGTCATATGGTGATCATTGAAACAAATCCATTCCTTACAGGAGATTTCTCAGAGCAAAAGTATCACTGTTTGTACATGGATACACCAGCAGAAAAAAATACCGGAAAGACTTGGATCTACTGAATTCAAATTCTTTTTTTAATTGAAGAATGCTGTCAATGTGTATCTATACACTGCAACATGTATGAGAGTGAATGACTTCTTTTTTGCTTCTCCACTTGAGCAGTATAGCACAGAGTATTTAGCTCAGATTTTGAGACTGGTTATAGCCATGTCAGATTTTGATTTTCTGAAAATGTTAAAAGGAAAATAGATGAGGTTTTACATGAAGAGGATTATCAGTTATTTCCAGTTCCTTGGGACATTCACAACTTATTTCAGAAGACAGAAATAGCTTTCTGTTCAGTACCTTAGAAAACTATTAATTCACCTAAGGATTCCAGCTGTCCAGCTGGACCTAGTTTGAGTCACTAGTTATTGTGATAATTTCTGTTTCTATAAGTGGGAATGATCAGACCATCTCACAAGTTGGATTCTGGTCTGCAGCCCTTTATAGTATATTTCAAAAACTGTATTAAGCTTAGCTGTATAGCTCCCTGACTTTTCTTTGAAGAATATTTGCAGGGATGAAAAAATAGCTCAAAAAAGGCTTGTGATAATGGTACCAGTGGCAAATAGTACCCATGTTTCACCCTCCTGTTTGTGAGACACTGGATTATTATATTAATTATTGGCTCAGACCAACTCAAGTGTGTGTAGGGGGGTGGGAGAAACAGGTCAAATCTTACAGAGGTGAGGGGATGCCCTGTGCCACATTCCAGCCCCTGTGAGACTCCCAGGGCAGCCCTGGAGCAGCTGTCAGTCACTGGACACCAGGAGCATAGCCTATACCACACCCTGGAGCCCCTAACCCAGCCCCAGATTCCAGCACACCAGAAGTCCCATCTGGGAGCAAGGGGTGTGACCACAGTGGGACCAAACCACATAAAAGCAGCAATATGTGCTCTCTATGTTTGTTTGAACCCTGACACCTGTATACATGGAAGCTGGACTCTCACAGGACTCTCTAGTGGTAGTTATGATTTTTCTCTTTTTCTCTCGTTCTTTACTTCTTCTCTTAATCTCCTTTCTTAGTAGTTTGTGTAACATGGGTCCAAATGGATTGGATTTTGCTAAGTTTTATGGGTTAGCATGTGCTAAGTCAGTGCTTTGTGGAATGCTTCGTTTGAATGTTACTCTTTAAACTTTTGCCAAGATCTCTTATTTCCTAAAGTTTACCTGTAAAAATACCCCCTGAGGAAATGTGTGCATCTTTTCTCCTATATACTCTCTCTTAAGGTGTTAAAAGAAGCAAAGGCTCTTCAAATAATTTGGCAGGCAAATTTTTGGAGCCCTGCATATTTTGAACATAAAACCCTTTGGTGACCTCATAGCTCAAGACTTGGGGTCTTACACTGTTGCATATTCCTCTAGCTGAAGCTGAAGTGAGGTTATGCAATCTGCTGACCAGTTAGCATTCCCATATCAAGTTTCTTTTCAAAGGTATCATTTAGACCCATGCCAGCTGCTGCTGTCATTACTCTTTTACTGTAATTGCAATTCTTCCAAAGCAAGACTGTTTATTCAAAAATCCTCAATTTTTATTAAAGTGTAGAATTATTTGACCACTGTATTCATAAATTCAGAGGCAGAATTGCAAAACTTCAAACACCAAGCAACTAACAACTTTTAATACCACTGTTATTCCATACTTGTTAAATTACTGGAAGACATTGTTAAGGAGTGTAATATCCATTACTGGATTATGCAAGGACTTATTTCATGCCCAAATAATACAAATATATTAATCTATAGTGACTCTATTTTTTTTTTAAATATAAAAAGACTACCTCTTGCAAGAGGAACTGTTGTATTTTACATATAAAATTTATATTTTTCACTCACAGAATTATACTAGTATAAAAAAAACATATTCAACTATACAAGAGTTTACACCCTATTTGTGTCATCAGTGCTCCTTCACGATGTCCAGATAACTATAAAAATTGATCTTTCTTTCTGTAGGCACTTAGACTTCATGGCATTTCCCAGTGTAATTTTAAGCTAGTATCAAAGTCAAGCATACATATTTTGAGGTACCTTTTTAATGACTATGAAATGTCAAAGAGAAAAAGTCTAGCTGTTGGCTCCCATGAGGATGACTACTTTTATAAATCACTGAATGTGACTAATCCAATATTTGGTTATGTATAACTTTCTTTGGAAAGTACAATACTATGGCATCTACTACTAATATTTATGCAGACTTAAAAATTATCTTCATGACTTTTAATGAGCCAGCTGCCAAAGATTTCACTGTGATGTAATTGTGCTCTATTCTGGTTTTGTATTTACTTTTGTATATATTTCTATAAAGTCAGTGATTCATTAACAGATTAAGTAGTGAGACAATATTTGTATATTGTATCCATACGGTATGGGCAGGATAAAAGTGAGACAAATGCACTAAAGAGTAGAATTCGGACCTGGATTAACATAAAATTCAGACCAAAATGAAGTTCAGATGTGTGCTGGAAGGTAAGCTCTGAATATAGTGCAGTATCTTACCTAAGTGTGCCAAAAATCTCATAGGCTGTCTTAGTAAAGTTTCAGCTCACAACTACAAAAAACTCACAAACTCCTAATATTCCACTTTCTTGATTTATCACACTTCTAATTCATATAAACCAGCATCACACTGGAAATTTAAGAGTTACATCAATGTACAATGCTCTGGAAAACTGTATCCCTTTAAGTTTTGTATTCAATCAGAAACAAACAAGAAAGCAAAATAGAGCTGCACTGGTTAAATAGAACTGAAATGCCATTCTGCCCCATTTTCCTGCCTTGGAAATGCCCTCTTCCAAATTCTGCCTGAGCATCCTGCCCTTAACAAATCCCTGAAATACAGAAACTGAAGTTATAAGAACACCCTCATTTACATCCTGTAACAGCCCCCAGCAATTGCCATTACTATTCTACTTTCAACAGAAAGTCCTTGCCTCTCCTTCTGTAATATTTGAATTCCATAGGTATGTTATTTAACTTGGTAAAGTGTTTGTTTGGGGCAGTACATGGAATGAAAGACATTATAGAAATTAACATTCTATACTATTGCTTCATACTTCTCTGAATAGATAATATCATTGACACAAATGGCTGAAGAAAAAAAGTCATGAGAACTGAGGATGTGTGGGCACTGAAATATTTCAAGAATTGAATAATGTTTTCCTTTCTCTGCTTAGTCTGACAGATGACAATGTGTCTTGAACACTTTGGGACAGAATGATGGAGAAGAGGAAAAAGCCATTTGAGAAATGCCTTTCTCATTCCAAATATTTCACTTTGCCTTTCAAGAGTGTTTCAAGAATGTTTCTTTTAATAATGGCAATGTGTAATCCACATAAGGGGTACTAGTCACAATGCATCCTTCCTGCCCTGCAAATAATAACTACAGGTTTAAACAGGTCTTTGGTAAGAGTGTTCTTCAGGAAATGTTATTTATTGTAACTTCTAATTGTGAATTACAATTATATTTGTAATAGGAGAAGCCTGTGGTTTTTCTTACCATGAGGAAATCTCTAACATTTCTAGTAGCCAAAAATCTTCAGGCTTCTAGGAAATGTCAGAGAACAGTTTACCAGTGTAATTTTCTCAAAAATGGTCTCTTAATTTTGTAGAAGTTCAGGAAATAAGAAGATAAACATTTTATCTCTATTTGTTTATTGCAGCCCTTGTCTTCTCTGGTGCAGACCATGGTCTTCTTGCTGTGAGCAGTGAGAGTACATGGTCCCCTCTGTGCACACAGCCTGGGAGCCCAATGTCTGCCTGCAGCACCCCATGCACCAGCTGTCCTCCACAGTCAGCCTGCAAGGTGAGCCAAAGGCAGAAGCTATGGGTCTTTTCCTCACTCATTGAAGATACACAGAGCAGCAGCCAAAATGATGCACAAAAATGACAGTTTACCAGCTGAAAGTACAGCAGGAGGTCAACCATTAGTGGATCTACTAGTTTCAGATCTCCATCCTATCCAAATAGCAACCTGTTTTATATTTTTTTTAGCATTTCTGTTCTATCTAAAGATACTATGCTATAACAATGACTTGTGTAATGATGTGTGCAAACTCACAAAGACTGAAGGACTTTGGATAGTGAAAATCTTGTATTTTTCAAATATTTGCCTGAGTCACATGGAAACCAATATCTCAGGTTTCTCACAAGCTCAAGAGTACAAATAAATGTTTTTGGAAAACACATTTTCTGTGCTACCTTTGAAAGCATCTTCTCTGAGTTTGCAGGTGCTGAATAAAATTGGTACTTGCAGTGCCATCAGCTGGCCTAGGCCAATCTAGATAGATGGGTTGCTCGGAAATCTAATAGTACAGAAAACGTTCAGGGATGCCCCATGAGAAGGAATCTGGAAGTCATGGGAAACCTACTAGAGACAGTAGTTTTAATGTCCTCTGGCTATCTGAACTCAAGGACTTTCAGACCTATTATGGTCAATTTTAATGAAAATTCCCTGTAGTACAGGCAAATTTTAAGGTTAAGGAATGGAAAATGCTTGGAAAAATATGTGAATTTAAATTTCAGGACAAATATATTTTGTCCCTGATAGATCATTTACTATACTGCAAAGAAGGACTTGGGGTGCTGGTGGATGAGAAGCTGGACATGAGCGAGAAGTGTGCACTTGCAGCCCAGAAAGCCATCCTGGGCTGCATTAAAAGAATCTGACCAGCGGGCCAAGGGGGAGGATTCTGCCTCTTTACTCTGCTCTCATGAGACCCCACCTGGAGTGCTGCATGCAGCTCTGGATCCTCAGCACAGCAAAGACACAGACCTGTTGGCATGAGTCTAGAGGAGGGCCACAAAAATGATTGGTGCACCTCTGCTGTGAGGATAGGCTGAGAGAGTTGGGCCTGTTCAGCATGGAAAAAAGAAGGCTTCAGGAAGACCTTACTGCAGTCTTTCAATAATTAAAGGGGATTTGTAAGAAAGATAGGAACAGCCTTTAAGCAGGGCTTGTTGCAGTAGGTTTTAAACTAAAAGATGGTAAATTCAGACTAGATATAAGAATTTTTTTATGAGAGTAACAGGTTGCCCAGAAAGCTGTGGATATCCCATTCCTGGAAACATTCAAGGTCAGCTTGGATGGGGTTCACTGGAGAGGCAGTTATATTAGGTGACCTTTAAAGGTCCCTTCCAACTCAAAGCACTCTATGATTCTATCCTCTGAGCAGATCTTCCACATCAAAAATGTTACAGAAGACATGAATTCTACAAGTATTTTAAGAATCTATGTTCAGTTTGGTTAAGACTTTAATTTCCTAACACCGTACAATATATGTCAAGAATGTAACCATTTTTTTGTAAAAGTGGCAGCACTGTGTTTGCAAAGGTTACATGGAAAGGCAGATCACCTTGCTTGAGATATGTCTGTAAAAACAGCTGTTTTTCCTTTGCAGTGCAGCATAAAACAGGGACTGACTGAGTCAAGTTATAGAAATTTTCCTTGCTAGTAAAATTGAGGTTAGACATGGAAAATTATCACTTGAACAAATGAGAGCTTGAAGCTTAATAGAAATATTTCAGAGAACTCATGGAAATTGCCTATCCTCTTCCTGAAGACAAGAGATTAAAAATAAAATAATATAAATGTATTTTCTTATGCCCCAATTAGTAATTGTTTTAAATTGTTTAAAAATGCATGGGTAAATCTTGTTTTTAAACAACGACATTTCTAAAAATGTTATATGGTTACAATGTTTTAGACATAATTGTTACTTGCTACGTGTGATCAGCCTGAAGTAGACTATATTTTGTTTTGATACGACCATATACATTTCTGACACCTTAAAAATAATATTACAATCATTATCTCTAACATTTCAGCAGCATTAACAGTTTTTATAAGAAATACAGTATTTTTATCTAAGGGACATTTTGTCCCCAAGAAGGAAATTGTTTACTTTAAGGCAGGGACTTATAAAACAATAAATCTAACACTTTGTTTTCCTTTCTGCTTCCCTGGCTCCACAACAAGAAGCCATGAAAGGACTGTACCCTGGAACAGGGGAGTCCCCACCTACAGCCTGTGCTTGAATGGTGGCACAGGCCTGTCCTGTAGATCCAAAAAACCTTTTCCAAACTTCCAAGTCTGTAAGTCTTGGCTCCACAGTAGGAGCCTGAGACCTCTTCCAAGAGGGTGGTGAAGCTCAGCCAGGCTGCAGACCTGGAGTGCACAGCCCTACCCTGGAAATGTTCCTGCAGCTACCTAACCCAGAGCTGCAGATGCTGCCTGGCAGCATTACATCTGGCCAGGTTCAGAATCCAGGTCAGGCTCAAATTCTCTGAAAGTTTGTTAAAACTGAGACATTTTGGACAAGACATTCAAGACTCAACAAAAAGGCATTTTTAAAGTAAATTCTTTAACTGTGCAATTCATAACAAATACCAACTGTGAGTTAACTCATTACATAAACAGCAGAGGGTTGAATTTTGGCTGCCTTCAGTACCTCTCTTCTCTAGCTTTAAGGAAGGTATCAGTTCTCTAGTGAGAGGCTAATTAAACCTCTTGTTTCTCTTGATACAGTCACTAATAGGTATTATTCCCTACAAAAACCTCTGACAGAGGAAAATATTTATTCCCCTTTTGAAGCCAAAATATAAAACACTAGCTGTAACTGACATGGTTGGTACAGGATATCCATGGATGCACCAGGACATTAATCTGATTTTTGGAGTGCCTATTCCAATCTGCTTTGCTGACCTTAGAACTTCTGTTTCCATCCTTTTTTTGCCGTTACTGCAGCAGTACAGTCTCAATGCCACATTTTTGTCTTTCAGCTGCATCTATTTAATTATGAGTCAGTATCCCAAAAGAAGAACAAAGTGATTATATTTCCATGTGAATTTTCAGAATGCTTGTCTGGTTATAGATATATGAATGGAAATAATGTATGAGCATATAAATAGAAAATTAAAGCTTTATTGTGGCTTCTTTGAAATTCTGGAATGCATCTCAGAAGACAGAAGAGGAAACTGAAAAAAATGCTTTGTTTTAGCTGATAAATGTTTGTTCTCTCAAGTTTAAAATCCATGGCAGAAAAGGATAATGAAACAAGGCCACCAACAGTGGCTAAATCTATTAACTTCATTTTTATTTTGAGCACAAGAATATTTTTAATTTAAAAATTAGTTATAAATATGTTTAATTAATCAGCATATAGACCAAAATAGCTAACACTTATGAGTATTAAATGCTGAATTATTCTGAGAATAAACATTATCTTTAATATTATTTTTTTGCCAGAAATATTACAGTTTTTTCTTTTATTTGCTGAATGCGGGTTTTGAAATAGAATCACTTCCTACAGAGCTGCTTTTGAGGGTCAGAAAGATCTAAACTACAGGCTCAAACCATCTTCTTCTTGCATTACACAGTGATTTCCCAGCAGATGAAGAGGGACTTTCCAGACCTGTTTTCTGTGATTGTGGCTTCAATTATTCCATGTGCCATCAGCAGTATCTCCAAAACCTAGAAAAGTTTATTCTCATTCTAAGTTTGAGAGTAGAGGCAAAGGGGACATCCAGAAAAGATGAAAAGCCAAAGTGCTGAAGCAATGGTGGAGTATTTACTAGTAAGGTGCAGAAATAGGGGGAGGGCGGCATGTGGTGGTTGGGATCTGACATGATTTTGTAGGTATTTGCACTTTAGTAGTTTCACTACAAGTTTAATTCCCTATTTCATTTACCCAAAGTCCTCTGGGGAGGTAAGCACCTAATTGCCACTGTGTAGGGTGGCAGGTTTTGTGGAGCTTCAGTACTATCTCTCCTCAGTGACCCTCATTGCTCCACTTGCCTGTACTGCAGATGGGACATACAGAAGCAGAACCTTTTGTTCTAGAAGAGAAAGGGCTATGACAAATCCTAATCCTTTGTTTTTGGCATCACAAGAGTATCCACAGCAACTAAATGTGATGTGATACAGAAAGGAATGTGACTTCAAGTGCCAGCAGCTGGTGAATGCCTGAGGAGCAAAAATCCTGTTGTCATGTGGATACCCCCAGCAATGGCATATGCATGAAGCAAATGAAATACACACATCTGAAATACGGACAGAAAAAAGTGGTTTTCTGGCAAGAGTCATTTCTGCCTTAGGATACACTTTAGTCACCACAACAAAACACTGAGAGAGATGAAGCAACCCAAAGATGGCAACAAAGTTCCCAAGGCACCTCTGTCAATCACTGGCTGGCTATTTGTTTAAAAGGTCAGTGGCAAATATAAGTAACTATATCAATTTTCTCCATTTCCCACTCTGTTTTCAGAGTTCACTTATTATCTGTGTTGAATAAACAATACAGATGAGAAAACCAAGAATAAACACAAAGTCTGGAGAGAGCAGTAAACTGCTTAGAAGTTGGCCCTAGAACTTAGGATTTGGGAAAGTTCTTTTCCCAGACTCACCTCAGATTTGACTTAAGAGTATGACAAAGACCTTTTTGTTGTGTCTCTACAATACCTAGCACAATGGGGCCCTGATCCATGACTGGAGCCTCTAGGCATTGCCACAGTACAAACAAACAACAATAGCTTGCAGCCAAAGACATTGCTGGGAATTGCTTAGTAGGCAAACAAGCTTCTTATAGAAGTGTGTGCTCTGAGCATTTGCTCAGTTCACACAGCTTGGGGTTTCAGAACATTCTTTGTTGAAAAAGCAACCGTTGGAAATATCCTCTTGACCCTGAATCAGGGCCAAGAAGACAGACTATATTAGACCCACTTCTCTGTATGTCCTTCAGCACTGAAACAGACTTCCAGGACATAAGGTTGATGTGTGTTTGACCAAGGACTGCTCCAATAATGTCACAGCAATTATGTAAAACACCCATGCTTTGAGCAAATACATAGTAGGAAATCTACCATAGTACTCATCTACCTATCTATGTAATGCATAAATAGATAGAACTGAAAAAAAAATCTGCTGGTTCAGGCATTAAGCTGATATAATTGTACCTGTTTCCTGGCTCTGGCATAGATATTTGCATGCCCTTTGGCAATGCACTTCACATATCTTTCTTTTCCTCCTTAAAACAAAACAAGAATATTTTTCCTGCCTCACAGGCATCAAGAAGATTCCCAAGCATTCTTACACATTCAGATGCTGTGTGATGAGGCCAAGGAGATACGTGGAAACTTAAGACAAGTCTATCACTGAATTTGGAGTGAGAACTCAAGTTGAAGCTATACAGAAAATAATTCCCAAGTTGCATTGCTTCCACTGCATTTTTCCTCCTAAATATGGATGGGTCTGGCTTCAAAAATACTACATTATTTCAGTAATTCCCCAGCTCTGGTGATTTTTGTATTTCTTCAATAGTTAAAAAATAGGGTCAGTTTTAATGCATACAGATTGTGTGAAAGCTGAACAATAATCTTGGCTTCTGAAAAATACAGCTGTCTTCCTGTGTCTAGGTCGCTGCCCCCAGGGAGAATATCCAACATACAGATCACTAGATATATCACACATCAAGTCTAACACGAGGGGGTTTTTTTGTTAAATCATATCAGTAGAGCCCCTTTTTGGAGTGCCTTTGCTACAGGGTGTAAGTCAACTCAGATAGGGTAGGGCTGCACTCTGGTTCTTGCACTTCAGTTTTGCCAGTATTTCATATGAAGAAAACTCTGTCTTCACCTTAGATTTTAGACCATGACTCTTGTTTATTTCTATCTAGAACAAAGTCTGTAGACAAAGTCAATATATTTTATCAGATTAACTAGCAGCCAAGTTTTGAGGCACACAGGTCATTCTTCGTGCCTCTTTTTTCACTCTCTCCCATTGTAGGCCTCATCTGACAAAAGACATTTCAAGCAAGTCATTCCCTGTTGCTGCAGCTGCCATCCACTTGGAAAAAAGATGAAAATGTGGCAAACATCACTACACTATGTAACAACTGGAGAAAAACAGAGATGCAAATAGGCCAACCTGCCTAATGGTGCACAGGCTCAGCTGGAGAATTGTGTAGCACCATCCTGGCTCCAAGCACTAATTTTTACTGTCTTGAGCAAGAAAGTGAAAAACTATGAGTCCTGCTCATTCTGTTTCCTCATACATCATGAATTTCTTTAAGGCATACAGATATACACAAAATATTTTTTTCTTCTCTTACCAAAATTCTGCAGTTTTATTCCCTGTTAGCTGTTTTCCCATCTATCCAGCTGTTCTTCCTGTCTCCCAATTATTTCTTTCTCAACAGAGGTATCTGACATGATTGATTACTTTGGATATCTTGCCTTCCTCTGCAGCTGTCTCTGTCATATATGTTCCACAGAGAACAATTCAAATATTTTTAGAATGTTCAGGTAGCATATCTGATACATAACCTGGTTATCAGCGGAGTTACATACAAGACAATGATGATGGGTGATTGTAGAAGTGAGGAGTTGCAATGGTTCTCCTGTTATATAGGGGGGAGCTGCCCCACAGGGTAGTAGAAATATTTAAAACTTCTGCCTTCTGGCAGCATTGCTGCCTCTCATACTAAAGGGAGGAGATAAAATGTATAGGAAGAAAGAGACATATATATATGACTCTTCAATATGGAGTTGAAAGGAACTACATCTTCCATATAGACACAGGGGTAACAACAGGGACAAAATGCAGACATCTGGGGGGAGAATTAGAGTATAAGAACATGTTTAGCAATTTAAAAGTCACAGCATCATTAATGATTTTTTTTTTCAGTCAGACCCAATTACAACTGTTTACAGAGCCTTTTCTCTTTCCCTCAGAGGCTTTGGCTGAATTCCCATGATTTCCGGGACCAAACCCAATTATGCCACTGACCACAGCATTCTGACTGCTTAATGCAATTCCATGGCAAGGACAGGGAACTCCCAGAAACAAGAAAGGGCTTGATTTGCTCCACGTTGTACCTGGAAACAGCTCCCAAAGCAACAAGTTATGCCAAATAACTGTGCCCTAGAGTGGTCAATTAATTTGTGCAATTCTAGATTAAAACAAAGACTATTTCTTATCTTTCCTTTTTCAAAATCATTTTTTCCAGGTAAAAAATATTGGCAAAATTTCTACTTGGCTGAAATTTCAGAGCTCTATAATCTTTGTTCTAGTATTTCCATGAACACAATGCTAGGAGGGAATTAAAAGGTGGTGAGTTGGGGGAAAAGGGTGTTAGAGGTGAAGGAGGATAAAGCAGGTTAAGCTTACAAAGCACTTGAACATATAAGTTCTTAGGAAAATTCCATGTTATCTCAGGTCTGACCCATGTCAGCAAGCATGCTTACTCACAGTGGCAAACAAAAGTGTTTGAAATACACTACAAGAAGATTTATTGACTTATTTCATACCATCATTTCAGTTTATATCAATATTCAGAGAAATGCTATGTAATTCACTTTTTTCCTTTGCTGATCTCCTCTTCTACTTAAGATGGTTATGAGCTTTTCTGTCATTTATAGAGTACCATAAGTTACTAGCAGCCAAGGAAAAAATATACAGGACAGAATAGAAACCCTCCCTTGTAAAAAGAGTTGAGTGTCATATATGAGTACAATGCAGTTCAGTCAGTACAGAGCAAGCACAGTGGCATGTGATGGCTGCAGCAGGAATGCTCTGTGGAACAGATGGCATGTCAGGAGGGCTTAGTCAGAACAAAGTGAGGTGAGATTTGTAAGAACTAACATTTCTAGTAAGCCATTTGGCAAACTCTGAAAAGAAGACATTTCGAGTGACTAGGTTATGAGAAATGCAACCACTGGCTAAAATTAACCAAAGTATGTGCAAGGCAGCAGGAAAGTAATTTTAGTTTTTATGCAATGTATAAGTAATGCATAAAGGTCTTCAAGGACATAGGGCAAGTATGGGAACATTTGAATTTTCAAGTCTTCTAATCAGATTAAGAAAAATTTCATCACATTAAACATGGATGTTTTTCAGATGGGTGAAAAAAAATGAGCATTTGCCAATTAACCATATAATTGACTCTTCCTCCAAACATTATTCAGCTGAATTTAACTTTGTGTTTTACCTTACATGGCACAGCACTTTTGGGAAACTATTACCATCACAAATGTGGTCAAGGCTTCACGGTCTACTGCAGCATCTCAAAATCTAGTGTAATCACACAGCTTTGATTTTTATTATCTTGAAAGTTGGCCTCACAAAGTTGAATAAGAAGACAGAAGCAGATGATATCTTCTCTTCCATGCCTGTCCCAAGAAAGTTTTAAGGTGTAACTGTAGTATGCTTTCTCTTCAACTGTTTCTTTGTTGTTGGCTTTTGTGGATTTTTTTCATTTCTAAATCTCATTTTACTCACTCAGCACTCACCTCCTCTTGTTTTCATCTGCACTCAAAAGCCAATACTCTGTTCAGTCCTAGGTCTGGCCATCATAAAAGGATTCAGTCAGCGCAGTCCAGCATTCAGGGCTGAATTTCTTGGAAGACTGGACCTTGAAGGCCTAATGCTTCAACAATTAATCAGGGTTTTTTCCAGAGATTAGGAAATCCTCTGAAAAACCCTGATCTAACTAAACACTTAAGTAGGTGCCCTACTTTAAACATGAATCTCCTTTGTTGAGTGGAACAAAGAAATAAATATGAGAGTATACTTCAAGGCCACAAAGGAAAACTGAAAGATGTGGCAGGAATAAGGTACAAGATTCTAATTCCTAATTGCATGTCAGAAGTATTCATTCACTACAAGGTTCTCAAATTACTTCACCAATAAGCAGCACTGAAAAGATAATATATACACAATAACTTTCCATTGGCTCTTGGATGTAGTTAGACAAGATCTCACAGAAATCTGAAAAGAACAAAGCCTGTAGTTCTTTAATAAATTCTCAACATTTTCCAAAGTGAAGTTGTATAGATGATAGGAATTGTATAGATAATAAGGATTTATTTTCTCTGGCCTAATCTTGAGGATTTCCAGTAGGCACTGGAGAATTGTCATCATTGTAACTAACAGCAGCACATCAGTTCCATGGCAATATTGCTGGGGTACAGAGCTGCTATAGCCCAAAGTACAGGCCTGCTCACCTGGATACCACATGGGCTCGTGCATTCCACTATTACACAATATACGGCCAAGTATTTTGTCACAGGGAAACTGCTTGAGATGGAAAAATCTAGATGCCCCTTCTCACAGCGGCAGAGAAACTGGATATTTCTCCACTTATGCCCTTCTTCCTAAACAAAAACCTAGTTCTTCATGTTGTGACACTCCCCTGAGTGACTGACTAGGAGTGATAAGTCTTAGTTGTTTCTGCTTTCTCCACATCTTTATTCCATCATTTTCTTTTCTGTTTATCTCTCTATGACCAGCCTTTCCTTCTCTTTCTACTCTTCTTTTCCATCACTCCTTTTTGCTTCAGTTAAAAGCAAAGAAATATACATGTTTTCTTTCTTCAAGTTGAGTTTTTGCACACTTCCCTGTGACCAGAGGTTCCTATGGCTACAGCAACCTTCATGTGCCTCCACAGCTGCAAGGCCAAATACTTCAAAAAAATTTGAAAAGGAATGAGTAACTGTTATGGTTTAGGAACAGTATTCCCTGATTTAATGTTCCCACTGAAACACTTCAAACCGTGTGTTGCTTGCCCACTTTCCCCCTTCCCTTTCCCCCCTCCCTCCATGGCAGGCTGGAGAGCAGAATTGGAGGCACTAAAGGTAAAATCACAGGTTGAGGTAAGAACAGCTTACTGGGAACAGCAATGAGATAAGAAAAAAAAAACAGTAACAGCAACAATATTAATAACAGAGTGTACAAGAAAGGGGAACAATTAACACGAGTGCTTACCACCGTGGAAACCGACAATACCCCAACTGCTCAGCCACGCTACCAGAAGGAACCCTTTCCACACCGCCCCCTGCACATGACATGCGGTGGTGTAGAATAACCTCAGAATCTTAGTCATGTCTTTTCTGGCTACTACAGAAATTAACCCTGTCCTAGCCAGAACCAGGACACTAACAAAGAGGAGATGTATCTTTCCAATTCGATGGATACTAGCAGTGTCAATTCCTCTATGTACCCCTATGTCTTTAGACAGTATTATAAAATTGTGGATACTTCTATTATATATAGATATGTTTAAATTTTTTTTTTTTTTTTGGTTTGGTCCAGCTCTCTATATTTAGGCATGGTTACCCCTAACTTTGTCTCCTGTCCATTGCTCTAGTGCTATTTTATCTGGTCTCCTTGAAGGAACACCTTCCAATACTATGCTACTGCCTGCCTGTCTGTCCTTCCCTTCCCCCCCCCACCTTTAACTTCTGTAATCTATTTACTTTTTACAGCCAAAACCAAGCACAGATTACAGCTCTCTGAAGCAGGAGATCTCCATGTATTTTCTGAAAATCCAGTAGCTAGAGAGATGGAAGACAGAAGTTAAGGGCTATCTGAAGGAAATGTTACATTCTGTGCATCATAGCTACCAGTTCTCTTTGATATTCCAGGATGGTGCACTAATCCACATGGTGCACCATCCTGGCACTCTTATGTGCACATAGATGGTGCAATAATCCACTATCCCACCTGTAAAGAACAAAGGTTAAAGATACTCTGACAAGTCTCATTTGGGTGCCTAAAAATACATGGGGTAAAACCATATGTGATATTCATTTTCTTGGTAAATATTTATTGTGCATTTTGACTCTTTCTCTTGTTGGAAGCTAATTAATATACATAGCACAGGGTATTTGTATCTATGTCTCAGGTGGTTACATTCCTTTCTGTTTGCATTTCTGCTTTTCAGAAGCTTTCATGAATCTGTTAGAGGTCAATTTATGGGTCCAATAAAAGTCTGGTAGTAGTAGATTGATCATGGCATTTCAGGTCAGAGATGTAAGAGACCAGTTTAAGAGACCATTTAAGAGACCAGTTCTCACATTAATTCACCTTCATAATGAAACCCTGAGGCAACGAAAGACCACAAAAACCAAATACCGATTCAACATGAGACAATGGGTCACTTCAGGTTTAGTGAATATTAAGATACTATATTTATTGTTCAAACATATGGTGGAACTTGTTTTTCATGTACGTTGTAGAATTTGTATTGTGTGTGTTGAAAGACTTTTTTTTTTCTTCTTCCTGGTAATGGGGAATCTGTGTTATTTGCACATTGCAAAACTTGTTCCACAGGTATGTTGTGAAATTTTATTGGGTATTTTACAGTTTGTGATTGATGTCATGTAAATGTTGTTCAGCTCAGCTTTCTGTTTTCCTGATTTATGAGTTCTGCATGAATATGTTTTGTTATTTGATTTTCCTGGGATGCAAGGCTAATATTACAATTTAAAAGGCCAACAATAACTTATACTTTCCTTTATGAGCCTGCAAGAATTTTTAAGGCACTAACTGTATCTGTGTGTATTCTTGAGCATCAAATACAGTAGCACTCAATCCTGGTTGTCTTAATTAGGTGCTTATGCAATAGAATTTACTGGAAATAGAGTTCCCACTTGCTTTTATAGAACTATGTGTTTATTTTTGATACTACCAATGGGTAACTCCAGTAATTGTCTTATTACCAGGTGTTTTGAATAGGTAGTGACCACTGTTTGGGAGTTTCACACAGCAAACTGACATGCATTGTAACCAACTTAGTTTATAGCACATGTATAGACCAGGATACTCTAAGTGCTGTCAAGGATTCTCAATGAAAGGGAAAGCATCTGTTTCTAGCATTTAGGCCTAAATTCATTTTCCAAACAGAGTAAATCATGCCAGCCATCTCTAAACCTCCCCTGCTTCCTTTCTATTCGTAAAGTGACAAAAGTGGTGATGTTTTCTTACTTAAGAAAATTTAGACCATTTTGTAGTTGAGGGTGATATATGTCTAAGAACAGTAGGAGTAGTTAAACTGTTAAGTAGCAGTCACTACATGACTTAAAGGAACCTGTCTAAATCATTTGTCTTTGTCTCTATCTTAGTGTGTAAAATACAGTGTGAAAGGATAAGACATGACGTACTACCCGTCCCTCTTTTCTGCAGTTCCAAGCAAGTCGAAGTTCTAGGTAATTAAAATATTTTAGCTTTATTTTAAAATTGCCACACTTTCATTATTTTGTGCAAAATTATTTCAGTGATTGAATTAACAACTTTTTCAGTTTCTTAGGCAACTACATCTCTGGTCAAAGTATAGCAGGCCTAATATAATTAATGTAATTAATTAATATAATTATCTCCTTTTCACCACTTCATTTGAAGCACTGTGCTTGTAAAAGAGCCATTTTACCATGCTCACACTCCAACCACAGTCCATTATTGTTAGTATCTGGATCACTTTACAAATTCAAACTATTACAGTTGTCCTTCATGTCTGAAATGGCTTCTACATTTCTTGGTTCCAGTTGGAGCCCAAAATACTCAGAAAATGTTTTCTTTGTAGTATATTTGGGCACACACCAAAAACTTAATTTTAGGAGCATAAGGCTGTTTGGAAAAGCAGGCAAGCTATTGTGTTCTGCTTCACAAAAAATGGGCTTGAATTTCCTTGAGGTTTGTCTACTTCTGCACTACAAAAAAAAAGTTAATTTACATGGGGAAAAAAATGAAGGTATGTCTAAACTGGCTTCCCTTCCAGAAACTAGAAAGTATTTTATCTTACACAAACCAATTTTCTTATAATAGATCTCTCTGAATAAAGTTTAGAGAAGGTTCAAAAGAGGTAGGCAGAAACAGACATCTCTTCTGTGGCAACCTGAAATCTGCATTGCATTGGCATCTCAGTGGGGGTGGGTTTTACCCAGCATTTAGAAAAGCATTGTGATCTGGACTTCAACTTATGAAAGTGCTCCCCATTCCTCTGTGGAATGAAAGGAAGGATGACCACTATCTGAAAGCACCAACTTGAAATCATGAACCTGCCTCTTTCAAGATTTCAGAAAGCTAACTCTGAATAACAAATTTTCTTTCCTTTTATCTCCAGCCTTCAGGTTTGCACTCCTAGGGATGCTGTAGCTGCCAGACATGCATCAAGAAATCTCGCGCTGTCCTAGGCTATGCCAGGTCACAGCAGGCAGGAAACCATGCTGGGCTGTCTGAACCGTGATTGCTTCAGGTCAGTAGGTATTTGACTTGCACATACATACCTGAAGTGTGTTTTTTTCATCCACGTGCATGCATTCCCACAGGTACTAAACCTTTTTCTCAGTATATACATAAGATCTGCTGCCAAAACATGAAAGATGATGAGCAAGAAGAAACTGTTGTTTAGTTTCAACAGAAGAAACTATTGTTTAGTCAGCAAATGAATAATTATCTTCTAATTAATCAAAGTGATGTTTAATCTGAAGAGGATTTACTTTAGAATGGAAAAGTGTTGGGAAATAAAATCAACCTCCTCCCTGTCCAAAGTTTTCTGGTTTTCTCTGACTGAACCAGAAAAAATTAATTTTGGAAGTTCAGAAATAGTTGATGAACTCTTGTTTCTTCCAGCTCTTGTGTGTTGTGTCTGCACTTCTGGGTTCCAGATAAATCTGGAAGTAAATGTGAAGTAATGGTCTCATGGTATTTTGGCAGGAACCTCTGGAAACCTCACAAAACAGTTTTTTCCAGACTCAAAGCTGATTTTAAAAGAACATGACTTCAGCTATTTAAGAAATATATTCTTTCTCTCAGAAAACTTACTTTTTCATGTGCCAGTAAGCATGATTAAAAACCATCTAATTGAAAAAGCAATGAAGAAAATATACAAGAATCAGGTACAAAAATTTGTGGAGACAGCTCTGAGTTGCTGTCACACCAGAATAGTCTTGGGGAATCTATACTTTCACATGCAAAACCAGCTTTAAAAACAAAGTAAGTATCAAGGAAGTTGTCTTTCAGAGTGACTGAGAGCATTTTTAGATAAAATAAAGGGGCCACAGCTTTAAAAGTGGAAGGGACAGTTAGGTAGCAATAGAAGTCTTATACAATGGCAGGAGGGCCTCATGTCATGCTATCTGACTACTGCCCACAGTGGCTGTTCTTAGTTCCCTGGGATGGAGAAAAAAAGACAGGTTGATTGTAGCTCACTTTGCTTGTTCATTTTCTAAGTGACATAGGCAAAGCATTTATGGTCTCTGCACCTCATATCTCCATGTGTTTATTCAACATGATATAAATGTACTTATTTCTAAAAATCCGAGACCTTCCTCATTTATATAATAGATATGCTGGGATTACACATATTTTTACATTAAAAAGCCATGATCATGAAGGTTTTTAGTAGTCACCATTAAATAAGGTTAAATAAGGATCAAAATCTGCAAAGTGGATTTTGATATGTACAGTGCCTTGTCTTCCCACTAATTTCAATACTCATTGTCTGTTGTTACTGCTTCAGAATTAAAACAGCTGTTAAAATCATGGCATTGTTGAAGACAAGGAGAGTTTTGTCTGGCTCAGTTCTTAATAAACATCATGTTTAGTAAGACCTGATTGGTTTTTCCCAAAATTTTTCCCCTGCTTTTTTTCTGAGTATTTAAACACATTTGACCCTGCTTCTTACAGAGTCCCTAAATGTTATGCAACAGTAACACCAATCAATATCGAGGTTGTATTCTGTGCCACTGAACATTCATTATTTCACTATATTTGCACAAAAAATTCTACCACAGAAAGTCTGAGTGAGAGGAAAGCATTTGCTTATCCCTGGCAAAGGATCTTATGTGGCACCTCTTTGGTGTGTGAGTAGTGCCACAACTCATTTTATGTGGTCACTTCCAACAAAGCCATTCCAAGTAAACATCACTGCAGTGCTGCTGACACACTGATCTCTAACCACAGGTAATGCTGGGGAACAGAATTCATTCTGTCTACTCATAAAAGGGTATGTCTAAAATTAGGAGCCCTCCAGAAATATATACCAGAAAGTTAGAAAACTTAAATGAGGATCACACTTCACTGGAAACTAAGTGGATGCAAATTTTTAAGCCAAGCAAAACTGCAAGGCATGTTTTCATGAACCTGGATGTCAACTAAGATTTCCAAGTTTCACATTTAGATGTTTGATCTGACATCCAATTTTCAAGAAACAGTATTAGAGAACAATGTTCACATAATGAAATGTTCAAAAGAATAAACCTGTTGTTCTGAAGATGAAACAACACTAAGTCACCTGTGCTTTTATAGCTCTTGGCAGGGTTATACATACATGAGGAAATGCAGATGAGTGACTTAAAAGCATATCTGTTTACATATATAACATGACAAGACTATATTTGCCATAGGCTAACATTAAGGATCGTGAAGGACATATCCCAAAATGCACCAGGGAGAAGATGCAGAAAAATCTTGAGGACACTTATAATAAACAAGCCATTAAGCAGATTCAGTGTCTACAGCTTGCTGATGAAAGCTGCTGAAATTCTTATTCATGCTGAAAGTTCACCTAACAGTAATCTACTATGTGCAGTGTTTGCAGAAAATGCAGAGGTGCCTGGATAAAAATAGGTGCCATGAATTTCTCTACAGGTATGTAACTCTAAGTTCCTTAGCAAAATGTGAACCATGCTATATAATCACAAAACCACGTGTACACAGATGTAAGCCCACAAACAAGCTTCCCATCCAAAAAGCAGGTAAGCTGATTTGTCCTCTTACTGGGAAAATGAGAATGCTTATGTTTTAACCCACTACTGTGGGGAGGTGTCCTGGTTCCATCCAGGACAAGGTTAATTTTTGCAGTTGCCAGGACAGGCACAGCTATGACCCGGAGGTTATTCTATACCATCGCCTGTCATTGCTGGGGGGGGGGGGGGGGGGGAAGGGAGACTCTTCAGAGAAGAGGGAGTCCTTTCTGGTGGAGTAAGCCTGGTGAAGGGAGTGATGGGGCAACACTAGTTCTGATGAGGAGGGAGCAGTGGGTGGGTGTAGCCTGGCGGAGGGAGCAGCTGGATCTTGTCTATTGTCAGGGGTTCTCATGGTGGGCAATAATGTTTCTTTTCTTGTACTCTCTGCCAGTATTGCTACTGTTCCTTTTCTTATCTCATTGCTGTTTCCAATAAGTTGGTTTTATTTCAACCCTGATCTTTACCTCTGTGCCTCCTACTCCTCTCCAATCTGCTTCAGAGGAGGGGGAGGCAAAGGGGGGAGCAAGCAGTGCATGGCTTGGAGTGGTTTCAGTGGAAAGACTAAAGTGGAGAATGCCATGACAGGAGGAAAAGAGAACTGTTCATCATGAATGCCCAGCACAGCTGGAAGGAGCAGCCTGTATCCTTGCAGCCACAGAAGAAGGCTCTGTTCTCATCTTCTTCAATCATACTGGCAAAGTCCCTCCCAGACCAGCGTGGTCTTCTTTTCCTAGTGGGCTGTAATGACATAGGCCAGTTTTCCCATCCCCCACCCTCCCAAGAATGACAATGGAGATGTTCTTATTATTTCCCTCATCCAAAAATTACTTACTGTCATTTCCCCTTTCTTACCAGTCAGTCTCTTCCCATAGATGAGCCCTTAAGCGATGTTACAAGGTTCAGACATGAAGCAACAGATACTATTAGTTAATTCAACAGATACTTTTAGTTAATTCTTCTGTTTTATTGTCTTAAGTCCCTATGGGCCACCATTGATAACCCAGTGTAACCACATAGTTGAGTCTCCCATCTCTCTTTATAGTGAATTGCTGACAAGACTTCCTTTTGCAAGAAGAGGTTAACTAAAGACAAAATATCCTAAAGTAGCAAGTCCAAAAAAAAAAAAAAAGTAAGCCCCTTGAATATAGTTGCTGCAAAACTGCTAGCTGCAATTACTTTCACTCACAGCCCATGCAAAGCCAAAGTTCTAAAACTGGGGTGTGGAGGGACAGCTCGCTGCAAGTGATTTCTGCAGGCATTCTAAATTGCCTGGACCAAGCAGCAGCAATGGCACGTGCCTGCCTGACTTTCAGGTGTACAAAACATGACCAGGACTTGACCACACTTGGTCAGGAGTAAAATTTTGGCTGCTTCTTGTGTCCACAGAACGGAATGGAATTTGAGGACTTTGGTCCTGATCTCTGGGTCAATACCCATAGGTGGCCTGAGCTGAAGCACCTCAGTTAAGTTACGAGATTTCTTTTTGGGGGGGATGAGGGAGGGTAATATGTGTTTGCAAAGCACTTTAAAGAACTTTCTGAGATGAAAAGGGTTGTTGCATTAACATACAGTTCATACCTCTCAGGCACATTTGTACTTTCAAATGCTTCTTCCACAGCTACACAGTCGTTGTGTCTTTAAAGTCTTTTTTTTTTTTTTCCTAACAAAATACAGAAGCTTAAACTCTCTGATAACAACATGACTTCAGCTGCTGGGGTCCTTGGCCCTGCTGTTTGTCATTTAATCCACTTCTGCGTGGTGATTTTTATGGGAATGCTCCTTATGGCTAGCACTCCATCCTTAATAAAATGAACAGAACATTTTCTCATTAGAGCACATTCCTTCAGAGAAACTGTGGGAAGAAAGACATTAACAGAAGATTGTAACCAGAATCAATTAAAGGCAATATCTTAAATTATTTAAATTGTAGGGCTCTTTTTCATTAGCATGACTGGGGCTGGGATGACAGTCCCATTTTCCATTGCATTTTTCCACTTCCATCCTCTAAAAATAAGCAGTCAGACCAGCATACCTTTCTAGAGGTCTAATGGACCTTTTCACACTGAAAGTTATCCAGCTATGCAGACTGTGCACATTGCCAGGCATGATATAGTTCTGAGGTTCTTCATATCCACATTGGTTTTTTTTCTATATATCTCGTTGATGTGTATCTCCTTGGTAAGCACCTGCACCTAACAAATTTAAATCACATCAGCCTTCTCTTTACTCACAATATGAAGGTGGGACTTCACAGCTGTTTGGTTTGCACCCAGCACAAGCTATGGGGTTTCTGATCCATGAGCATACTGCACAGAAGTGAAACACTACTGAGTCTTTTCAGGTCAGCAGAATGTGCTGAACCCCACTGTGTTAACACTCCTGCTCACACAGGAAGTGCCATAAAAGCATCAGTAACCACAAGGAGTCAAGGCTCTAGTTTTATATTTCATTCCAAGCTCATCAGAATCTCAGAAATTCTTGAGTCTCAGAGCAATTTTTTTTTTCTGTGGCTGGTAAAAGTAGAAATTGTGGTGTTTGCCCCACCTGCTGATTGTTTATAAAGTTATAAAAAATTAGTAGGTAAAAAAATGTCAGCAGGCATGTCTGCCATTCAGACCTCATCATCCATGACTGTTTTGGTCCATCTGAACTATTCTTCCTATGCTGGGAGTAGTTTTGAGATTAAGACCACTCCTAAATGACACCATTTGTGTTCTACACTAGAACTGTGTTGCCTCAGTTAATTTGTACTCTTCTGCTCTGCCATTAAAACTGTCCCTTTCTTGAATTATAAACTCTGTAAAATAGTTCTAATGTTTTCTTCATAAAATATTTTCCTATCAGGTACATGCTTTAGCAAGGAATTAGTATTTTTCCCTTCAGGCTCTATAATACCAGCATCTAGTTACCTGTTCTGCTACTCAGCCACACACCAGAATTTGCATTAGTGCTCTTATGCTATAATTATATTCTGTATTATTTTATGTAATCATGTAATTTCAGTTTTTACAAAGGCAGTTTTGTAACAACACAAACTCACAAAACTATGCTTGGAAAATTTTCTCCCTACTGAGAAGCAGAGGAACCAATTTATAATTGGTTTCTTCTGATTTTTTCTATTACCTGTTCTATCAGTGTGAACCACCTAACCTCTGGGGATGAACTGCTCTGCAGATGTGAGTGACAGTATTTGGGTATTTCTCAAAAGGTATATTTATATTGTCTCAAGTTATCAGGTGGTGGCAATTTAATTTTTCCCAAATAATGTATCCTTCAAGATGTCTCAAGATAGGAACTCCAGAGACATGATAAATAGTGAAATAATTTTGGCAGCTGCTGCTTCATTCAATATCTGAACACATGGAGGCGAACAAGGAAACTCTGGTAAAGAAAGACAAATTTGCCTCTACTGCTACAACGCAATTGCTTTTTAGCCGCAGAGAATTTTTGTTCAGGAGAAATCAAATTGGAGACAGTGACTACCGTGAAATTCACTGTGAGAAGGACTAATAGAAGAAAACACCTTTCAAGAAAACAAGATTGACTCTGAGATCTATTAAATTCTCTTCATAGTCCTGTTGTTGCTTCCTTTTGTATCAATATAATCACATTTCTTCTACTTTTCTGACATTACAATGGAGTATCTACCATTCAATTAATCTATTAATAGTAAAACATTGTTTATGAATCAGGATGGTTTTCAGCATCAAAGCAGTTAAGGAAATCCAAAACAACATTTTTTTCTCCTTTCAGGTAAACCAAAAGAATCTGTGATGAGTTATCTGCCTTCAGATTTAAGAAACAAAAATCTTGATTGTTACATTTTGCCCATGTTTGTATTTTAGTAAAAACACAAGGAACAACAGCAAAATAGAAACAAACCCCTTAACTTTCCATCTAGAATCTCAAAATTAGGATGAGAAACTCAAGATGCTATGTTATCTTTGGCTACCATAATGTAGTAAATAATGGGTCAGCCTTGCTCACCCACAGAGTAGTGGTGGCATTTCCTTCCAGACCAGTAAAAATGACCAGGGATAATATACTCCAGGTATTCTGAGAAATTAATTGGAACAAGACCTGCCATTTCAAGAGCTCATTAAATGTTCTTAGACCTAAATGAGTTGGGCATTTCAGAAACACCCCTTCTTTTCACCCTTGTTATATCTGGTAGCACTGTTGATAATATTTATTTCAGAGCTGATGAACCCCATTTAAAATTGTTTACTAAAACCTGTGTCACCTTTCCTCAAAGCTAAAGTTTGTTGTTTTCCACTGGTTGAAAAAATGGATTTCCATCAAAGACATTTCCTAAAATTTGTTTGTAATTTTAAAACTTGTCCTTGGATTGCCATTATACATTTCATTAGGGAAGTGTTTGATTGGCTACAGATGCACATGATAAAAATCCATGTGCATATAAACATTTTTATTTAACTTCTGTGACTTTTAAAACGTTGGCTGCAGGAGACTGTATTCAACACAGTAGTTATCTTAGATGAGCACTGCCTAATTTGTTGGTGTTCCAGGAATAAAAATGACAGGAGAGTGCTGCTGTGCCTACAGTCAAGGAAAAGGCACAAGACAGGCAGTGAACTAGGCACATGTTCCTGTTCTTATACTCTACCATCTGAGATTAGAAAACAGGTCCAAGAGGGAAAGCAGAGCTCACATTTATGTTTTCTATCCCTCTCTCCCTTCTTCTCTCTCTTTCTCTCTATGTCTGTCTGACACTGTGCCAGGTAGCTTCGGTTCCTTCCAGGAGTGGGTTCCCCACGATGTTCTCCACTTGGAGATTACTCAGAAGTGGTCTAGACTAGACTAGCAAAGCACTGCTGAGCAGATAGTACCAAATTAATTAAACATTGAACCTAACAGAACCACAGTGGCTAGAGCTTATTTTACCACGTCCAAACAGATGACAGCACAGAGCTAAACTTCTTGGTCAGTGGGACCCACCAGTGCCTGTGTCAGTGCTGGACCATGGAGTTCCTCATCAAATGAGTCCTGGCTTAGGAAGAGTGGTGCAGACAAACACAAACACATCCCAGTGGCCTTCACTTTTAAACCTATTTGGACTTACAGGTGGGTTTTAAGAGGCTCAGGGTTGCTCTGTGACAGTTTTCAGCTTCATTTCAGATAGTTGCAGCCAGGGACTCTGAAAATGGCCAAATTTCCCGTTAAACTACTTGTTAGTTTTCAGTTTATCACATAGATGATATACATAGTTATCATGTTTCTTGTGGGTTTTTGTTTTCCTTTACACTCCATAAAAAGGTTTTATATTTATTCCAAAAGATGTCTGAATGTTTGCAAGTTGAGAAGAATAATCTTCAAAATGTGACATAAGAATTTATACTTTCATTTATTTGACTAAGAAAAAATACATCGATCTGTTTTGTGCTCAAACAATAGATGTTTCTCTGAAGGAAGGATTTGTAATACTCAAACCCAACACTTTTTGGAGTTGCTGACACCTACAGAAACGTACACATAGATCCTGTAGGGCACATCATTTAGCAGTGATTCTGTTTTATGATTTTTGACTTGGCATGCTACCTTTTGTATATTTTACTGATTAAATTAATGAGTGTGTAGGGAGTATGGGAAGCAGCACTAGGGACATGAATAGGATCCAGAACCTTAAAGAACTAGGGGACAAATACATCAGTGTCCCAAACTGGGTAGGCAGAGTGTGACAGATGGTGTCCCACCTGCCCACAGACTGTAAGAGGTGATACAGAATTCGGACAGAATGGCAGGAAGCAGAATGTGAAACTGGTCCTGGAAGATGGAGAAGGAAAAGGTAAAAGAAAAGGCTACATTGGAGAATTGGTTATAATAGAGACTTTGGAAACTGGCCTCAATCTAAACAGTCAGTTCAAGAGAATCAAACTGAACTGGTTCAAGCACGGATTACAGAGCACAGAGCACAAAAGAACAGTGCTTGGTGCTCTGCAAATAGACATGACTATCCTTCCTTGGGTGCCAAAGGAGAAATTAAGATAGAAAACATAGTTCAGGCCTATCCAGTAGATGTAGATAATTTCAAGAATAAATAAGTGAAGTAGAGCTCTTAGAGAAAATGTTTCAGAAAGGAACTAAAAAAACCAATTATACTGCATTTGTGTATATTATTTGCATGTATGAGGCTTATGGTCTGGTCTCCTCTCAGTTGTAACCCACGTCAAGAGAGCACATGCCATATATGATGTTTTGCTCTCACATTCCAAGCAAATTCCAAACTTCTGCCCAGATCAAGGGCAATCTGGGCATGGGATAAACACAGGACTGGATCTACATTTGCAAATTATACAGGGCTATGTTGTTCTCAAGTGTATTAATTCACCAAATGGAGAGAGAGTAAATAATGCAGAACATGAACTTCAATAATTTTTCTTTGTTCCCTTCAAAATCAAGTTTGTTTTAATTTGGATAGTTTTCTGCAATATACAGCAATAAAGAAGACCTCTGAGCCATTTCACACTACTGCATTTCTCCTTTTTAACTAAATCAGCCGTTATGAACATTTATCTGTAGGATGAGTAATGATGTAGAAAGAGTCAAAAGTAATATCAAAGGAAGGGGAAAAACTGTCAACTGTAGCATGGCTGATAAAGTTACTTTCAGGAAACCTTTTCATGTGCTTAGAAGAGCCAAGGATGTGCTCTGATGCGTTTTAATACATAGCAGAGACCTATTTTATTGCCTAATCAAATTTGATGGTGTTATTCAGCTTGGTTTGGGCCAGACACAATAGCATATCTCATGGAAAGCAACATCTGGCTCAATATGACAGAACTCCCACCATGACAAATATTTTAATGAATGCTCACCACTCCCAGAGGTGCTTAAATTACATAAGCGGATTAAAGCTCATTTAAACCTGTTAGTGTGCCAGTCTTGAAACACTATTACAAACTGGCTCAAAATTCTGCAAAAGTACATCTTCTCAGATGTCACAGTTCTGCCATTTTTTTCATTATTTCAGTATCCCATTTGACAATCAGAGCACTGTGTACTTCCAGCAGCAAGGGCTTATGATGAGGCAGAGGTCTTGCGTGCTATGTTTCCACCCATTTATGAAATGGTCTTCATAAAGAGTGGCCCTGACTCTCAGCTGATGCGTAGAATAGGACAGATCCACTGACACCAGCTGGAGCCTTTCCAGTTCACACCTTGTGAGAACATAATGCTCTATTTCTTCAGATACTTTGAAAATATTTTTATCTTTACCACAGTTCAATAAATCTCTACTGAAAATATTACTAGCACTTTTTGCGTCGTTACTGTTAATTTCAAAGCATTTTTAAAGTGTTAAATATATAAACCACTACCTCCTTCTTGGAAAAGTAGCCTGAGGTATAGGTAGATCAGGTGGCCTGATCTAACAGAAATTGACCTCACATCAGAGGACAGACCTAATGATAAAACTCTAATGACAATGTAACTATACTTCCTTTCATACTAGGTTTTTGTCTCTGACTAGATCTATGGTGGTTTTTGAGTTTACCCCTCACAGGGGCTATAAGCTCTATATATCCAAGCCTCCTCTGTGACAACCAGCAGCTGTTGCATACTTCACTCATCCGCTAAATTAGACTGGATTTCAGAGCTGGTAAAAGCTCTCCTAGGCTGCCAGTTTAGAAGTCTATGTCCAACTTCCCAATCATCCTTTCTGCCTTACTGACTTCTATTGCTTGTTTCCTTTGCATAAGTAACACACTCATTCCCAGCCCCAGCTTCAGCTCCAAAAGTGCTTTACAACCTATGAGAGACTGAACTGTTAATGGTTAATGACTCAAACAATCAGCCATTTGCAAAAGCAGTAGGGTGCTTTGCTGATTACTGCAAGGTAACAGCCCAGGTGCAGAAGGGGTGCACACCCACCACCAGAGGCTACAAGCTGGGTTTTGAATTAGATAAGGGAAGAGGTGATAAGAAGCACATCCTTCAAGGTGGAATACTGGGTTTTACCATGCCGATGTCTTTCTTCCCTTACACAACTGCCTTAGGTATGAAAACTCCCCCCCCCCAGGCAAGTACTGGGACATTCATGGGTAGGCCTGAAGGTATTCATTCCTTCTGATGGGCAATAATTGGCTCAACTACTCTGAGGCAGTGGTAGATGTCATGTCTTAGACGGGGTTCATAACTCATCAAAGACCCCCAGAGTGCCCTCACACTCACTTCTGGGGCTTCAATCAAAGGACTGCACATGATCCACAGTGCTGCATCAGACTGTAAAACCCTCCTCTCCAGGTAGCTGGGCGTTCCCACCTGAATCTCAGCACATATTAGTTCCACTGAACTTTGTGTTTGGCGGCTTCTCCCACCACAGACAGATCAAGACTGAGACCATGACTTACACCAATGGACATCGAAATTGCAACTATCAAGTCTCATCGTTGGATTCATGGGTGGCATTATCTTCCTACTCTTACACTTTCTTTCTCTTTCTTTTCCTTTCCATTGCAACTAAATTGTTTGGAAATAAACCTACCATATATATATATTTATAAATACCAGTCATTTAGTGTAATTTCACTGCAATCCATCCCAAGAGATCTATTATTAACAATACCTCAGTTACCCTGCCCTCCGGGGCAGGTCATAACACAACCAGTGAAGGCTAATCCTATCTAACATCTGGCTGGACACATAACAGAGAAGCCAACAGAGACTATCTGATATAAACAACTTACCTAAATACATTTAATGAAAGAGTTGGAAGAGAGAAACAAGGCAAACTTTCCTATAAAAGAAGTGTGTTCTTATGGGACAGGACAATGTGAAGAAAAGAATAAATGCACCAAAGCAAAAGATGATGAAGATGAAGCAGTTTCATAAAACATGCTATTGCCATTGCTTCTACCATGAAACAGGTATCACAGTTCTTTTATTACCACCCTCTCACCAGCCTTGCATTCTCCCATAGAGCACTAAACAACAGAAAATCAGGAGAGTCACAGAAAGTGCTAAAAATGCTGATTCAGTTTGGGCTACCCCTGCACATTTTTAAATGTGCATTAACACCATTTATCTGGAGTTCAAGTTAACAACTGTTGCTGAGTCATATGGTCAAATAAAAAGCCAAAAAGAAAACTTCGTTGTCTCCAATTGCTCTTTTTATGTTGTGGCTGGATTTGGCAAACTGGCAGAGAGAGAAAATATCTGAGGGACAGACATTTCCAGGAAATCTTCCAAAAATGTAACTCCAGTACTCTTAAGATCCCTAAGAGTAAAGGTAAATTAAGTTATTTGCATTCCTGCACTGCTTTGCATTTTTAAAAAGTTGCATTAAGGGAATAGAATTCAAGAAATTTCATACCATGAGGAGATACCTCCCTTGTATTTTCTTATTCAGCCTGGAGGAGACTGAAGGGAAACCTCATAGCAGTCTACAACTTCCTTATGAGGGGAAGCAGAGGGGAAGACACTAATTTCTCTCTGGTGACCAGGTCACAGCTCCAAGTCTGACAGAGTTCAAGAAGCATTTAGGCAATGGTCTCAAGTACATGGTGGGATTATTGGGGCTGTCCTGTGCAGGGACAGGAGTTGGACTTCGATGATCCTTGTTGGTCCCTTCCATCTCAGGATATTCTATGATTCTATGACTTGTCAGCTTGTCCCTGAGCATGCAATTCCATGTCTTGCCAAGAGATGGAAAATAATTTTGTGATAAATTTTCTCAAATAGCATCTATGGAGCTTAGGACTATAACATATAATGAGATTTGTAGGATTTAGAACCAGATGAAGTGCACCTATGACTAGGGAAGACATCTTGATTTACATAAAATAGAAATAAAAATCTTAGAGAAGGGGCATAAAACTGGAATGACCCTCATGTAAAGGAGGGTCAAGAAGTCTACTCGACCTCCTTAGAGAGTCTGAGCAGGTCACAAGGTTGGTGCTCAGATTTGATCCCTGACGGAACAAGTCACCAACGTGAGTGTTCAGATAGAGAATTCAAGGTCATTTTGTCTCCCACCTACACTTCTGCCCAGGCACTGCAACCACTGATGTTTACAAAACCTTGTTATAGCCCATCTTTGCCTCCTCCTACCCAAAATCTGAGGCACATGGAGATGAATTGGACAGGACCAGTAGTATTGCATGAGAAATGTGAGTTTTGTGAGTTGTCTGTTAAGAAATCTGAGAATGACTCTCACCTTGCTGTATCTCTTAGCCCTTTCTCTCTGTTAAACTGTTAATTTATAAACTTCCTTACTGAAAAGTGTGTATGAAATACTGAAAAGGTGCAAAGGAAAAACTTTTCCCAATAGATAAAAACATCCAATTGTTCAATATGGTTTTTTCAGGCACATATTGAAAAGTATGTGAGATGGGTTACTGTGAAGTCTGTGAAGAAAACACTCATGCATTCAGCTTCTATAATTCTACACATTAAGAGAGGGTTAACATCATCTCATGCATTGTTGTTTCAGCAGATCTCCAATGACCAGGAATGAAATCCAGTTCTGCATTCCAAAGAAGCCACAATACTGAATTGTGGACCAAAGACACAGATATGTGACATGGCTGCTCCCTTTCTGCAAAGCCTCAGGCATTCAGAATGAACTTGATGAATCAGTGCTTGAAATTTCACAATTGTTGGTACTGAGTAAGATGCAAAATCTTACTGAGTGGGGTGGGAGAAGAGAGACAGCATTAATTCTTTATTTCTACCTTTGTCACAGAAAAGTGGACATATGGGGAAAAAAGATGGAAAGACAATACTGAGCTATTGAGAAAGGTAAATGTGGCCAGTCTTTGCGAACGAAGATCTGGGAAAGGTCTTTTTACCTTTCAAGCCTGCGCAATGGATTTTTTAG
>JAWWLV010000179.1:43321255-43345875 GCA_035041135.1 Platyrinchus mystaceus
AAAAATCCATTGCGCAGGCTTGAAAGGTAAAAAGACCTTTCCCAGATCTTCGTTCGCGAAGACTGGCCACTTTATTAGGAGCAGATGCAGCTATTGAGTCTCTCCAATTGATTAGAGAAAGTGTTCTATCTTTAGAGGAAGGTTGAAGCCATAAATATAAACTTAGACCATGTTATTCCCAGGTTACTGATATCTCAAGAGGCAGCCTTTGCCCTCTTGTACAAGGTACCTCTGTGAATAAATGTCCCTGCTAAGTGGGGAGTGAGTATTACAAAACCAAAAGGAAGAAAAAAATATGTGCATGACAAGTCTCAAGGACTAGTGGAAGATTCTTTTCTCTGAAAAGAAAGGAATTACCTTGCTGGAATCCAAGAAAGAAGTGAGCTACTTCCCTACAATATTTGGTTTTCTTTCTTTCAGGTTAAAAATTAATAGATTACTGCACAGAAGAGAAATCGTAATGGGAATACTTGGACTGTAGTAGCTATTTGTTATTCAGCTATTGGCAATTAAAGTATTGGTATTAAATATAAAAACGAGGAAGCACCGCCTGGGTAGAAAGAAGATGAATAGTTAATGAGTAGTTGTTTATCAAAGTACATGAATATTCATCCCTATATGCTTATGTACACACATGCTTTTTTTGTCTCTTACTCCGCCACACCTCACAAAAGAAACTGATAGGGTGGTGGTTCTTTTTTAATATGCCATTTTTTGAGCTGAGACAGAACAAAGCTACAACAAACACATAAATAATTTCAGGGCTTGTAAATGTGTAAGCACACAGACTTTCTCTTTTGTGTTGGTTCTGTATCTCAGAGAACAAGATTTGCCACTACTAGGTGAATACTGCAACATAAATATGTGGACCAACATGTCAAACACACTAATTTACCTCAAAATCTACAAGGAAGTTTTACACAGTAAACATTTTCACCTGTAGGGAAAAAACAGTGCTAGAAATCCAGACTCTGCTGTATAATAACTACTGATTATAGAGGACATAGGGGGGATGAAGGGGGAGACCAGAGGCTTATACATTTAATGTTGTTTTATTAAGTTTCACAGTAGCTTTTAAGTTATTCCAGCCTTCTATACTAAAAAAAGGACCTTCACCTAGCATTTAGGCAAGGGCATTTTTTACACAGAGGAAGGAGGGATTCATCCACATCAGGACTTCTGCTAAAATTCTTTGAGTGTGCTTTTTTCCCTGTGCTAAGTGCAAATGGCGTGCATGCCAGCAAGCCAGGCTGCATCATAGCATGCCAGGAAAGGAAGGACATGGCACCCACACCACACCCTACAGCTGTAGGGAGGTTTCAGTGGGAATTCCCACCACCTAAAAAGGATTAGACTGATCATTGCATGTAAGTAGGTCCCCATTTTGCTCACTTAATCAAAGAATTGGAAGACCAGCAATGGGAAAACACAATGGGGAAAAAAACACCGCTCTCCCTTAGAGGAGATCCCCTGTTTAGATGTGCAGAAGATGACTGCAAACAGGCCCTTTCAGCAGCAGCTTGTGTGTCCTCAACCAAACTTCCAGTGCTGGCTTCTCATCTCTTATCTGGAAGGCTTCCCAGCCCAGAGACAGACATCTTTGTATCACGTGGTCCCTTTAATTCCCACTAGTAAGTATGTTTTGGTCTTGGTGGAGTCAGTTTTTCCTCAGAACTTCCCCTCAGATGAGAGAGAGGGAACTCTCAGCCACCACAATACTCACAGCCATAGGCCTGGCCAGCTGCAGTAAATCCTCCCATATTCAGTCAGCTTATTACTGGAATGGAACATCATCTTTGTTCTATCACTCTCTTTGTTCCTCAAGTGTATAATTATAAGTCAACTGAGGGTCACACTGTTACAATAACACCAAAGAATAGAGAGCCTGATAAGAGCCAGAAGGAGGACTCACACTGATTTTAACAAGATTTGCCTCAAACCTTCAACAAATCTCTCACTGGAGAACCAGGTGCAGTCCACAAGGTTAAATCACAGGAGAAGAAAACAGAAGAGTTGGTGTTTCAGTTTCCATCAGAAACATGGAGGCAGCAGTACTGAATACTTCACAGAGCTGTTGAAAGGATCTATTTATACCAATGATGTGTTTATGTTGCTCAGAGGGATGGCACTGACGAGTATTAAGAACAGCGAGAGAAGACACCCTTCGAGAGGGTCTTCCCCTTTCAGCTTCTCATTGAGGTGTGACATTAACTACTAAAACAGCAGTGCGGTCATACTTAGTCTTTATTAAGGCCTCAGTTTGGGCATCAGTACATCTCTTTGGAGACCAGCAACTTTAAAACAGCTCTAACATAGTTGCAGACAACAGTGGAATTGTCAGAGGGAGGCTGCCATTTCTATCATGTAACCTAAAAACATTAGAAAGGGACTCCTCAGCCATTCAAAACCAGTCAGAAAACTAGTGTGTCAGCAAGAGAATGAATTACAGCATATATGATTTATTTGTGGCTATGTATAGATATAGGATTAGTTTTTACTATGTGTATAAGTATTTCAAACCACAGTGGTTATTGAATTTTCCCAGCAACAGCTCTAAGCCTAGATAAAAGCAAACTGGAGTAGAGGTAAATTAGGGTCTAAAATTACTTGTTTCACTGAAGTTCCTGCTTTGTGCTAGTGTATATGCACATGTTTGCAAACGAACAACCTAATCCTTTTTTATTTTCTGGTACTCCCTAGTGGCCTCTGAAACCAGTATTTCATTTACACATTGTGTTCTTGGAATCCAGCATGGTTTACAAGTTCCTGAGAAAAGTTCTTTACTTCAGTTCTTCACATTACATCGCCTTTCAAACATTTAAAAATAATAATTTTAAAGCAGCAAATTGAAGGTGCAATCTTTTTCCTGGCCTGATCACAAATAAAAATGAGAAAGTATTGGAAAATTGTGATTTACACCGAGCCACGGAAAACAGATGAAGGTCAAATCATAACTATCATAGCTGGAAATTCTTTCAGACATCCTGCAAAGGCATTACATGACTAAATATTGTGGTTTCTGGCTGTTTTTTCACTCTGGAAAGAGATGTGACCAGACCTGGATATATACAGACAGCAAAAGGTAATATATCTCTGCGCTGGCATTCAGTCATCTGTGATGCACTCACATGCTCTTACTTAAGATTACACTAGAAATTTAAGCTGATCCAATGGAGTACTGATGCTGAAAGAAGTGATCCTACATTTCCCTCCCTACTGTCACCTGCGTGGTGCCACCCACTCCCACTCTGAAGCTTTTCTTTGCGGAGATGTTCTGTTCGGTGGACTTCAAAAATCAGCATGTGTGTTCACTGTACCCCCTTTTTGCTTGTGGTGCTCTTCAGGAAACCTCCTCCTCTTTGTGTCCTTCCTCTTTTCAAATACATCCATCCTGTGATTTTCTTTAGCACTTTCTGCTCCATGGCCCTATACTGCTGGTTATTGACAGGTTGCATAAAACCCCTTGGTGCCAGTTCAACAGAGGGAAAAATGTAACAAAAAAGCTGAAGGGCCTTGGGACAATTCTGAAAGTTAACCCCATGGGTTGTTATGCTTAACCTCCCTACACATACCCAAATCTCTGTCTTGCCCCCCCCCCCCCCCCTTATTTACTCAGGACATTTTATTGAACTAGAATAACCTTCATGACTACAGAAGATGGAGTCAGGTTTGGCACTATTCACATTTAGTAAATATTCAAAACACTGTATTCTTTCTTTGTGCATCTTCTTTTGAGATAAGTATTTTACACACCTAGGAATGGTGACATGTAATTCCATCCTATATATGCTAAACAAAAATACTACATTTGTATCACCAGACCAGCTGGCAACATCATTCTAAATATAGAACAGCAACCGAAATTATCATAAATAAATTCTTGCTAATACTGTAAAAGAAATACAAATATGAAAACCTGTTATGCCTGAACAAGGTGTAATAATCAATTAATAACATTTGTCAGTGCCACTTCAATATTACAGAACTGGCTCAGCCAGCTCAGGAAAGCTGTGGGAAACATGGTGAGGTCTGAGGAGTTGCAGTTATTGTGGGTAATAGATGGTACACAGCTGTTAATCTCCTAAAGACAGATGCTGTGAAGTACTACATTAGCTCTGGTGGCCAAACTCCTACTAATCTAACAAATATATAAAAAAATAAAATCTCATATTCAGTGTATACATTCATTTCAGATACCTGACACTTGACTGGAAAAACCACATCTAAATGTGCTCAGATACCCTTAGAGTGTCTGTTTCAAGACCCTCTAAAAGCAACAATGGTAAACCATCACACAGGGAAATCAAATTCATTTCATCATGTCAGAAACATTCTAAATGCAGGATGAGGTTTATTTGTTTATTTTCACAAATCTCAAAGGAAATCCATGAAATTCTGTATTGAAGGGAAATCTTTCCCAAGATCTAGTTACAAAAAAAAATTCTCCAGACTGTGTGTGGCCACATTCTCAGCTGTGCCATTGTTCATTAGATGTAACTAAGGAGGAGGCTGAGATGCATAAAAAGCCAATGCATTTCTCTTATCCTGGGGGCAGTTTTTTTACCAACCCAGCCCTTCCATAGATGAAAGCAATCCAAGAGCTGTTCTAATCTATACCAGCTGCATCACTAAAGCCCCATGTTGGTCAGGATTTGCCGCAATACGGCCCAGTCAGGTTCCCTTCTCTGTCTCCCCTGCTGTAATCTCCATGTGTAAGGTTGGTACAGCGTATGACATAGGAAAATTACACCTAACAGGGATCTATGCACAGAAAGAATCACTATGCCAAGGAAACCTGACTGCTTTCCACACACCTCTTAACATGGCAGCAGTGAAAAGGGAATGAAAGTGAGACCAGGCTCTAGTTTCTCTGCCTACCAGATCTATTTATTCTTATCATGGCCCCAGCTCACACTGGTCTTTCTCAGAAGTCTGTAGAAATTACCTCCTCAGGGTTTACAAGATTATGTCCCATTAAAAGTTATCATAAATCTTAGGCTATCACTGTCTTCTGATGATTTTATTTGCTGAACATCTCAGGGTCTATAAGTATGCACTAAAATTTTTTAAGTCTGTGTACCAACTTGGCACAACTTAACAAATGTAAAAGGTTGAATGGCTGAAAAGCTGGTTTACCAACTTCTCATTATTCAAGGACAGAAAGTGAAATCAAGTAGGAAGGTATTGATAGTATGATGAAATATACTGAAATTTGGTCGATTTTTTTCCCAAATAGCTGGTTTAGTACTGCAACTATGAGGTACTCCAATTCTGCAAACCAAAGTTCACACTGGAAGTAGAAAACAGGGAGGGATGGGCAAAGTCTTTCTGGTGCCAAGATTTTGTAAGTCCAGTGACAGTAAAGTCACTGCTGCCCGCTTACAGATCAGAGCCTGCAAGTCCACATAGCATTAAGCATTTTTATCTCCTTGTCCCTGCAATCTACAACATCAACAGAGCAATATACTTGTTTTGGAGGGGGGGAGAGAAAAAAAGAGAGGAAAATGCCACCAAAGGCACTGAACTTGCTGAACTTCTAGTCAGAAAGCAATATTTCTGCACAAGAAGTTTCTGAAGATGAAAGACAACGTGAGTGGGAGCAAAGCCGAGTGGACCCTTGCATGCCAGTAAATGATTTATCATCAAATGGCCACAATTGCTTCTTCTAAGACATGATCAAAAGTTGTGGACCTTAAAAGGGCTTAGAAAAAGACTTATGGTTCATTGTGAGATCTTCTTTAGGGTATTCAGCCATATAAACTCCATCAGAAAAGTTGGCGTACATGGTAAGTGGACAGAAAAGAAATAAAAAAGCAGGAAATTACCAAACAGTGTATGCTAGAAGAAAACAGTTTTTTCCCTTATTTGATCATTTATATCTGGGGGGGGGAAAAAAACCCACCATGACAAAACCAAAACAAAACAAACTTGTCCAAACTAGTGAATTTATGCTTACAGTAAATGCAGATTAAAAGAAAAATGGCAACATGAAAAAAATATTTTTGCCACTGAAATTAAATTTTCATAAAAGGAAACTTTTGTATCAGCATTTTCTGTCTTTCACTAAAAAACAAAACAAAAAAAATCCCAACCAAAACACCAAAATATACAAATATAAAAATTTTAATGGAGGTCCGTGATGAAAAATTATCAAACCCTTACGAGCTTGACAAAATGTTTTTAAAATTCAAGCTTTATTTTTTCATTTTGTTTAGTTTAGTTTGTAAAACCTTTTTTATAGAAAATGAAAAAAAATAACATCTTCTAAAACTATTATTATGAAATTTCTCTATTTATAAACTCCCTTAAGTGCAAATAGTCTCCCCATTGCCCCTTCCTTTACAGAATGAGAAATGTACAGCATTGCCACATGTTAAATTTACAGCAAAGTTTGAATGGGATGTTCTATGTCCAGTATTGTTTCCCTCATCATCCCTTCTTACTTAGGGTGGTGCATGGGGAAGGGACTACTTGGTACTCAAATACCAAGTCTGCATCTTAACTATACGTATTTACGAATATCATTCAGTCCAACCTCTTTAGCTATTTTTTCTTCTGTGATCCTTACTCTACAATAGAAGTGGCATTTGAGCAAAATCAGTTTTAAAATATATTCACAAACTCTTCCAGTGTTTTCCTAGCCAAACAGCATGTCAATGGGCTTTGTGTGCTTGGTGATACCAAAAAACATGCTAACAAACATTGGGGAACAATGCAGTGCCCATTCCCAGGTTAGAACTCTGCACCATGAGCACACACCAGCCAACTGGCTGCCTAGCATCCTGAAGCATTTGCATTGCCATATTTTTGGTGTGTTTGATATATAGCATTAAGAAATATTTTAGTTTGCTAATGGAGGATCAGTAACGTAACCTCACCTAAATACTTGTCAGTAGTATTTTTTTCCCAGTGCCTTGCCTAGGAGGTGCAGCAGCATTCCTGGAATGATGTCTGCAGACTCTCTGCCAGATGCTTTCAAATTGCACAGAAGCACTTTAAGTTCCACTACACCCAAGATAAAATGTGAGACAGTAGCTGAAAAACTACTACTCAGATTTCTTTAAACACTCAAAAAACTTGCAGACAACTTTAAAACTCTTGACATGGCTTTGATTTTTAAGATTAGAAACGTAATGCATTGTCACTGAGCAACAATTTTAAGGCATTTTCTGGATTTAGTCACACAGGGAATACATTTACTATTGTTCTTTGTATGCAGCTGTTCCTTAGAGTAATAACAGTTACTTATCAGATACCTTGGCTGATTGAAATCCTATGGGGGCAAGAGTCTCCAGCATTGGTCATCTCATGGCCCCCCTCAAACTTTAAGCTTCACAATAACATTTAGTCTAAAAAGTTCTGATTCGAGGTAGAAGAGGCAAGCCCACACTTTCATATTTAAACACTGTTCATTCTATCAGAAGATCTATGGCCAGACTCCAAAAATAAGTCAAACCACAATCTTTACAAGAAGAAATACGAGACACATCCCTTCGTATGTCTATGAGAAAGCAAAAAATGCTTGATGGCCAAACTCAGGTACCAAGTTCTCATTATTCAAGGACAGAAAGTGAAATCAAGTAGGAAGGTATTGATAGTATGATGAAATATACTGAAATTTGGTTGATTTTTTTTTTCCAAATAGCTGTGTACTAACTACTGATGCAACCAAAATGAGTGAAAAATAAGTCACATCTCTGAAAAAGTAAGTGCCCAAGGGAATCCCATTTTATCCAAAGTATGCTGAAAAGAAACAAATGCAGACAGATTCTAAATGCATAAGGATGACTTTTTTTTATTAATACCTATAATGAAGGAGAAAAATAATTATCTGCAACACTCTGAAGCAAATGAACTTTGTGGCTGCTGGATAAGATTCCTGTAATACAAATTCCATTTATACATTTAAAAATCAGTACAAGCAGAAAGCACGATGATGCCTGAAATGTGAAACATCCAAATTTCTGCTTAGTTATTCAGATCTGGAGTGTATACATATGGCTTTAAAACCCTGGCTTGTCCCTAGAGTGCACCAAAGCAGCCAAAATATTGTTCCAATTAACACCTGCTACTATTAGTTCCAAAAGGTCATTCTGAGATCTCAGGATGCCAGAGCAAAGAACAAGGCTGCTTTTCTTGCCTCAGCAGCTGTAAAGGAGAGAGCACCAAACCTTACTGCACCATTCTTGCTGTGAAAGCAGAGGGATCTTCCAATACATGGTTCAACTTGGTTAAAGGAGGTCTTAAGACAAAGGAAAGCCACAAAATATGTTTTGCAGTACTGGAAAAGTAATGTCTGTGATATATTTTTCTGCACATAATGAAAATAATTTTAAAACCTTTCCATTTCAGTCAGCTTTTTCGAATTATCCATTTTTTGTCAGAGAGAGTCCTTTGTGTAGACAGGAGAGAGACTTTTCCCCAAAATTTATTCTTAGCAAAATGGATGTAAATTGATGAGCCCATTTGAGAGAAGATACTTAATTTATTTTTGTCCTCACAAGAGGAGCAAAAATTGTCCTTTTCCAAAGCAATACAGGTATCTCAATTACATTAGAACGAGCTTTCCATCTGCTCATTCTATTCAACCACCAACCTGTAGACAAACACATTTTCCACACTCTCAATGTCCTGAGTTCTTTTCTCCCCCCATAGCATTCCTCCCACTAACTCTTAGTCTCTCATATCCCACTACTCAGTGCTTGGCAATAAATACTGTGTAAGGGGCAAGGGAAAAGCAGGACAGTCAGGTGTCATCTGTCCATGTTTTTTTTCCTCCTAATGACTAATGGGTCTCAGGGAAGTTCCCATCTACTGACATCCCTTAGCCTTGGCAATACTACATGGAGTATTTTTATAAGAAGTTTCAAGCATTTCTTTTTTCTTAAGAAAAATCTAGAAAATTAAATGAAAAAATAAAGTGAATACACTGTTATGTTCCTGCAGACATTTATCTAATGACTAATGTTATCCATGTATATACAAAGTTATAAAGAGTTATAATTTTTTCAAAATCTGATCCAAGTCTGGTAAACCGCTTTCAAAATCAGGAAATTCCAATGGAAAGGTTAGCTACATTTGCATATGTATTATTTTCTGTTCTTGCTTCCATTTTTGGTGAATATTTTAATATATCCTTGTCTCTTAGTCAAAACTATAAAATAAATAAAGGGTTTAAGCTGTCATTGAGTCTAAGGCTAATGATGCCACTTAAGTAAGTAAGAGACCATGGAGAGGAATTCTGTTTGTTCATATGTATTTTTAAAAAGCTAAAGGAATAAAAAAATGCTTTATTGTACAAGGAAATCAGACACAGGTTTTGCAGAACAGCTGCAGTAAAGACCTCAGATCTGGGACATTTCTGAGTAAGAACCTTTCATCTTAAAAGTCTGCTTTTAAACACTATACAAGCCTGCCTCTTTGAGCCAGCCTCAGCATAGACGAGCTTCAATACAATAAAGAAAGCAAACAAAAAACCCAGAGGAAAATCAGAATGTAATGAACTGTTCTTCAAATAACTAGTTCTTACAGTACATCCAGAAACCTGTCAGAACTTAAGACCACTGGCTTACACATTCAAGCAGGATGCCTTTACAGACATAATTTTTAACATATTATCAACAATGAGATACATCAGAATACTTACCGAACTTGAAATTTGGCTCAAACACTACACTGCATACGAAAAGGGAAAAGAAGAAAAGGACAAAGGTAATGAGAAGGAACAAGCACTGTGAAGCAGTTTGTACTTAACTACAGCTACTCTACACTGATTGTTCAGAGCCATTTTACAGATGCACGTGTGCCTACAAGCAAGAGGGACTTTTCTGGTACCCATGAGTACACCAGACTGGCCTCTCCTGCTGCTGCACATGCAGCAATAGCTAAATCATAAATGAGGCCTAGATAGATAAAAAATTTACCACATTCAGTACTCATAAGCCACCAGTCATTTGAGTTAACTATTCATGTTTTTAAAAAGGTTAGTAAAGATGACAAAAAAAATCCAAAACAGTTTCTTGCATTTCATACCTCAGGTGGTACATCAATCAGTGTCTTCACAACTTCCCATTTTTCTCCAGGATTAATTCTCTCAGCTGAGAAAAGAAAACTATTTTTATTTTTTACTAGTGATGTACTACATTTCTAATGAAGCATATGCAAAGCTGAAGAATGAGAGTGTTAAAGGCAATTTGAAAGAGTAACAGCATTCAGCTGTACTATTGGAGCGGGGTTTATCTGCTTAGTGCCACACCCTATCTGTGCTAATTGAACTGAGGATCAGGTGCGAAAGACAAAGTCTCACAAGATGAGTTCAGATTCTGTTTCATAGCACTTCCTTTCAACATCATCTGCTCTACAGATCTTAAAAAAAAACCCAAAACCCAAACACTAGAAGCAGTCTCAAGTAAATTCACTCACTGAAAGTTACCAGGCTAAAGCAGTGAAGATTTATTTATTCACAGCACTTGTTACAGTGCAAGAAGCTGAACTGAAAGCTTACTCCACAGCCTCTTGTCCATGGGCCTGCTCCCTGCCCTGGAATAATGCTGGATATTTTGGGACATAAGAACTAACACAATTAGAAATATGAGACGTATATAGATTTTCAGGTTGTATCCTCACCACCACCTCTCAAAACTGAGCAAAATTCAGGTAGTGCCAGTTCCAAGCTGGAGGGGTAATGCTGGTCCCAAGCAGTCATGTATGAATCATTTGCCTGTCTTGTACATTTTGTTATTAGTACTGTTGCTGTTACTGTTAGTTTTCTTATCTCATTGTTGTTTCCAGTAAATTGTTCTTAGCCCAGCCTGTGATCTTCACCTTTTGTGCCTCCAATTCTCCTCTCCAATTCTCCTCCATCCTCAGCACAGGAGGAGCTGAGAAGGAAGAGGGGAGTGAGCAAGCAGCAACATAGTTTGGAGAGTCTTTGTGGGAGCACTAAATTGGAGAGTACCACTCCTAAACCATGACAGTTTTCTCTGCATGGATTATTAATACAACATGATACAATTTACAAGAATCTGATCTTAAAGCTATATTTTCTTTATGCTCTTCTTTCTAATTATTGCATCCATTTTGCCATCTTCCAAGTGGTACTTTAAAGTCTCTAGAGGGACCACTATTTACATGTCTTTTCAGTTTTTCATATTTAGAACACATATTTTTATGATTTTATTTTTCAAGCATTTAATCAAATTGTCTTAATTGTATAATAAATGAAAAAAATTTACTCATTAGATCCAATTAAGAAGGAAATAACAAGACACTTTTTTTTTTTGTTTTGTTTTGGTTGGGGTTTTTTGGTTTGTTTTTTTTTTTTTTTTTTTTTTTTTGTGAGGGAAAAGAGTAAAAATTGAAAGGAATGGAGTAAAATTGCCACACATTATTCACAAACATGAACAGCATCTCCAAAGACATCATAGCATGTCCTTTCCCTGTAGACATTTTCTAGGCTATGAACTGTAGTGCATGTGGGATATTGTTGCCTATATGCCCTCTGCGGTCTTTCAGCAGTACTACAGCTTTATCTAAGTAATGATCAGGTGGACTAGATCAGATGAAGATTTCCATCCAGAAACAATGAAGTTTGAGATGTTCCTATCTCCCCACTCATTGTTAGGCAGAGGTGTAGTATCCCTTCAGCACTGATGGCACAGCTATTTGTTAGTATTACATTTTAAACTGAACAAGGCAAATGATCCTGCTTCAAAATAACTCAGCAGAAGAGTGTTTTTTTTCAGCCCTTGATCAGTTTGCTACATGATCTCACCAAGATTTGTGCCAACAAAACTGAGAGGGAAGTGCCAACGATAGTGGCAAAGTAGGGCAGTGGGTCTTTTGGGTTTTGTCCCACAGGGCATGGCCTTCTAGAATGAACCAAGCTTTTTAGAAACTGATTTTAACATTTGGACAGCACTCAAGTTTCAGTAGAGAGCAACCACTGAGCTTTTTTAAGCACCTGGAAGCAGCAGACCAATGATGCAACCCATTTGCCTGTTAGATAGCTATAGTCAAGACTAAATATTAGGTTGTTTTTTTCTTTTCTGTTGGGAGGTCATCCAAAAAGCAAGCAGGAAAATAGCTTTCAACTTATGGCCATTATGTTATATGTTTTATTCTATGTCTTAATCTGTCTCAACAGCACCACTTTTATTCCATTTAAGACTTTCTATGTTATAATAGGTCCATTGTCCATCCAATTGTGTCCAATTGACTTGTGTCAGAAGTTTTGAAGAAAAAATAACATCCTTGTGTGTTCTGCCTGTCAGAAGCAGTAGGCACCCTCCTAGAGTTTTAAGGCCGCATAACTGTCCTTCTGCTTCCAACGCCCATATTGTCAACGGTTTCAGTACCAGAATAGCACAATCCGTGAGTGTTGCATGTGAAATATGGATGGGAAAAGGAATCTACTCCATTTAATTCAGGACATTATATCAGTTCCTGAGAATATTTTCACTGGAAATTCAGGACACAGGAAAGCCTTTACAAAAGTGAAAGGATTTCACACATGGGAATCTTATCTTATCTCTGCTGCTCTTCCAAACTTTGTACTATATTCTAGGAAGTATTGATTTTTTATTTATTTTCACGTTACTGGAATAGATTCAAGAGACTCCTATTCTGAACAGTGAAAGAGGTGAAGGTCTTATATTTTATCTGGGAAAAACTGGAAGGTCCCAACATTTCACAGTATTCACTTATCACTTTCATGAGGCCAGGGCCATACTTAACAAATGTGGGGCCTGGTATGAAATCATCATAGAATGAGCAAGAAAGAAAGATACGTTCAAGTTTCAGGGCAAGAAAATTATGGAAGCTAAACTGTAATGTTATATTGCCAGGTATTGTAAAATTATTTTCTGTGCTTCTGATGGCTTGAGGATGGGCAAATTCACAACACGAAAACTGGTAGCATGTAAAATGGCACAATAAGTCTACAAAACCAGAAATAAACTCATAAAAAGACAAGGAAGTGGTTCTGAGATCTGAGTTGCAAACAGAAGAAGATCTAGCTCAGCTGTCTTCATCACAAAATAAATGTTATATCACAACTGAATAATCATTTTCAATTACTGTATCAATTAAAAATCAGTATTCAGAAGTGTAGTGCAAAAATGCTTATATTTTATTACTTATATTTTATTATTTTTCTTTGTCATATTCCTTTCTCCTCTTAAGAGTCTTGTGCAGAGGCATAGATGGTACAAGCAGGGAAGGTTTAAAGATAATTCTGTATATCAGAGGGTTGTATCTACACTTCATATTCATTCCTACATTGTACTTCAGTGGGGCTCAAGGCATGGTAGATCCAAGACTTTACAATGGATCTGAGGCATTTTAATTTTTTTTATATTAAAGCTAAATGTTTAATGTATTTAACTCCAGAACATTTATAATAGTATACTATTATAAAGCCCTTTATTTATTTTTAATGAAATACTTTTAAAAGTAAACATACAACCCATGATATTTAAGCCAGAATGAACAGAAATGTAGATAAGAAACTGCTTTGAATACAAAACAGTAATTGGTGGTTTCCAGTTCCTGGGGAAATAGACCATGGAAGTCAAAGTGAGTCCAGATAGTTTATCCTCATGCAAAGAATTACTACGGAAAAGGAGAAAACTAAAAATAAACAACATATACTGAAATCTGAACATGCTAAGGACTTATGACACTAATCATCTAAAGGTCAGACTGTTATAAGCAGTTATGGTAAAAATATTTCATGTTGTATTATAATGTCCAATTATTTCTACAGCTGGGACATGCAAAGTAACATGCCAGAGGTCACAAGTTAATCAGTGCCTGGGCTAAGAGCAGAAGAAAAGTATTCAGTTCTGCACCCTGCTTTTTAATCAGCAGATAGCAAAACCATAGGTAAGAATCAGGTCCATACAAATACATATCTCGGTAAACATTTTTCATTGGCTGACTTTTTATAATGCATCATAATTTAACATATAGAAGTAGTGTTCTTCAATTCCATAAGAAAATAAAAATCATTCTTTAGGTGAGCATGTTGAGATTTTCTTCCCTTTACCCTATGTCTGTCTATTATTTGCATCTAGCAAAATTAAATCCTCAGAATAAACAGAAATATTGACATAGGGTCTTTTTTCTTTGATATAGTAAGCTAGCAGAATAACGTACTTTTTCTTCCCCATATATTTCCACACATTTTTCTGTTTCTTTCTTAAGAGAAGCTGTACACATCCCAGTTGCATCTCTTGTATTTCCCCTGTTTAATCCTCTTTTTCCACAACTGCCTTTTGAAGCAACCAGTCAACTGCTTAAGAAGGAAGCACACTCCTTGAAAGTCATTGGCACTGATCTCTCTGTTTTTATTTCCCTTTCTTTATAGTTCATTTGTATTATTATTTAAGCCACTCTGCCAGTGAAAATGCTGACTTGCTAATGGGACTAAGATCATCCTAGCAATGGCACTTATTATAAGAGAAAGAGAATTCCATCTGGTGCTTTGGCTGTGTGACAGTCCTGAACTCTAAAGATTTGAATTCAATTTTCTGCTCCACAGTAAACATCCTGTATGTTTTTTAGCAAAATATCATGAGTGCATCCAAACTGCATTGGTGAAGTATAGGTAACATTCTCCTGCTCTCCTATGCAGCCACATCAGAGGCCTGGTCACTAGAAATACACTCCCTTCCATTTCACCACTTCTTTCTTTTTACTTTGTTCTGTTCTATACTTTCCCTGTCAGCAGCTTCCTCCCACAGCTTGGAATGGCCACCATTTATTGGATTCTCAGGACAAACTAGTACTGCACATAAAGAAAGACTTTATGTAGTAGAAGAAAGCCTGCATGTCTAAAAAGCAGAACAAAATCAGCTTTTAAGGTAGGAAAGCACTCCTTCAGAAAATTCCATTGCTGGCACATTAAGGGAAAAAAAAAAAGCACAGTAAGGGGAGTCAAAAAAAAGGAAAAAAAAAAAGCATGGGAAGAAACTTGCAAAAGACACAAGACATTAATTATAAGCCATCAGCAACTTCTGTTTACCCTAAAGTTCTAAAGGAACTCAAGATGAAGTAGGGAAGCACTAATTGTGGTACATTGCATCTTGCCTAAAATTGTTTTGGTTCCAATAGATGACCAACATGATGCCAATTTTTTTTCAGAAGTTCCAGAGAGACCCAAGGGATACCTAACCAATGAGCCTCACAACCCTCTGAAATGTTATTGGTATTTATCCTACATATCAAATTGAATGGACATATGGAGAAATATAAATAGGGAAGAGTGAAGAAGATTTGTTCCTTGTGGGGTTCTTTTAACAAAAACTTGTGTTCTTACAAATTTATTTAATTTCTCTGAAGAAGCAATTAAGAATGGGGACAAGGAGTTTCCCTTTGATATGGTCTACTTGTGTTTTCAAATTGCATTCAGTAATGTTCCTCACCCAAACACTCTCAAATAATCTAAACAACATGGGAGTGTCTTTGGATGGATAAAGCCCAGTTTAAGAGGTCAGAAACAGAGCCTAAGAACAAAAAGCCAATGTAGTCCCATAGGATTTTGTGCTGGGACCTGAGGCCCTCAGTGTATTCATAAATGAATTAAAGGGGGAAGAATACTGAGGTGACAAAGAATGGTGCTGACAGTAAACTATTCAAGGCAATAAAGAAGAGAGGCAGTTTCAGAAAAGCCTTATGATAATGAGTGACTTGGCTAAGAAATGGAAGTTGAAATTCAGCTTAGATAAATGCATATGGGGTAAAACAACCTGAACTCCACATAAAAACTGTTGCTCCATCCTGACTATTATGAGGCAGGATGAAAATTTTGAGGATTTAGTAAACAGTTTGATGAAAACATAATCTTAATATCTTGTAACAATAAAAAAAAAAAGACTGTCAAACACCAGGATTCATAAGGACAAGATTATTCCACTGTGTAACTCCATGAGTCACTGGTGTTGGGGAAACTGTGAGTGGGTCCGACCTTTCTTTCCCAAAAGAAATAAAGTAGAATTGGAAGAATTATCAAAAAAGGACATGTAGTATTACTGTAGGGAGCCCAAACCAGAAAAATGCTTACTAACTAAAGTTCCTCTACCTGGAACTGAGACCATTTAATATGAAATATACCAGTGGTTTAAAAGATAAGGAGTAAAATGTGAAAGATTGTTCAGTATATTTTCAATATAATAACTAGAGAACAGGAAGCAAGATGATCAGGGCTAGATTCAAAACTAACAGAAGGAAATAATTCTTGATCACTGTGTTGTTTAAACTATGCTAGTAGAAGGTTGTAGATGCAAAAGGTCATGCAGGTTCAAAAAGGGAATGAACAATCCACAGAAGAAAAATACATGAAAATCTTAGAGGGATACATAGATTTCTGGTTGCTGGGAATATTTGGAGAAATATCAGTATTCACCTTCCTGTATTTACCTTCTCTTGTCACCTTCTACAGGCTACTACTTCAGATTTGTTTCTGAGACGTTCACTGATGCAGTTGTGCTACAAATTTAGAACTTCAGATTCTGGGAGAACTGCTTATTCTTCCAGTCTTGAATCTTTCCTCAAATTTTATGTCAGCTTCATACTTGGCTTCACATATCAGTACTCAGTTTCTGAAGGTACCCTTATTGACAGCAGTTTTACACAAGGGACCATCAACAGAATGGTGTTGGGCATAAGGTAGTTGTAGTTATACTTAATAGAACACTTGATCTGAAATTTTCTCTACCTTCTCCTGCCCATTGCAGCTGCTTGCTTCCATGAGAGCAATCAGTACTTGTCACCTTATGGTTTGTATTCTTCAACATTGTGGTCCTGTGCTGGGAGTAATAGCTGGTTTCATGAACATCCCTGTCTCAGAGATCCTGGTGCAATAAAGTTTGGGCCAGGTGAGGGAACCACTGTTCCGCTGACCATTCACCTTATGACTCCAGTAGAAAACTTCTGCTTCTTTTCCTGATATGAGTCCTGCTAGAGATACAACACTGGGTTAGGTGGATCTCTGATCTGACTTGGTATGACTTTTCTTACAACCTCTACCATCTACCTCCCTAACTCCAGTCTCTCCTGCTCACCTTCTTCTCCTATGCTCTACTTCTCACTGCCTCCTAGAGCTGCTGTCGTACTTGCCACACTCTAATTTCTAGTGCCTCTGCAAGCAGGAATGGCCTAAACTAGCTGAGGAAAGTTGAATAAAAGTGGGAGGATGGTGCACAAGGACGTTTCAGACATTTCCCAGCTTACTATCTGAGAAGCAGCAGCAGTAATTGTGACTCTCTATCTCATTCTGAACAGACAGAGTGAGACTCCTGGTTTTTAATTATTCTACTTTGACATCTTCTTCTGTTTAGACTATCAGTTCATTGCATCATACTCTCTATCAGAAATCTGTACGACTGCTAGCACAAAGGAGCCTTGACATTTGCAAGTGGTGTTGCAATACGTGAAGTCTGGTAGTCATGGTCATTCTTGATGCCTTGACCTTCTGTCCTTCCTCTAATGGGATCTGGGTAGGATCCTTCAGATCTTGTTCTGCTACTCTTTATAGCTTTCCAGGCTGCAGAAGTAAAATCGGTGATCCGGCAGCAGGTTTAAGTTAAAAAAAACAAGGAAGGACTTTTAATACAAAAAATTATTAAAATATATTTATATAATATATAAACCACAATAATATTATATATTAAAATATACTATATATATTTAATATATAAAATTAATTCATTTCCACATTAATTGAGCATTAAATAAATAAATAAATAAATAAATAAATAAATAAATAAATAAAAAGCATTCAGTAATTGGAATAATGGAAAGTATTATCATGGCTGAAAGTGCTCTCAGTTTCTAAACAACTGTTTAAGGGAAACTAAATACAGAGTTCACGCGATACATTCTTCTTTAAGCCTTTTCTCCTGGACAGTGGCACAGACAGGCTGATAAGCTACATGGGTCACTGATCAGACAAGGAATGGCTGTTCATATATTCTTACACTAGCATTTCTGTAATTGATTGATGTCTTTAACTCCTTGTCAATGGGAAAAGGAGATGAAGGATGGATTGACTAGTAAAGTAACCTTCAGCAGAGGACAGTTAGAAATTCTTGAATGACATTATAAATGTCAGTCATTAATGTTTTTTTGGACTGGGCACTGCTAGCACACAGAGCATTTGTGCTGACAGATTCATATTGAAGCTAACAATATTGGCAAGGTGAAAGTGAAAGCAAAGGTGAAGCAAGGAAGTTAAGATCACTTTAACAACTAATCTGATGGGATTAGTGAGAAAAAGTGTTTCACAGTTAAAAGATCTAAAGTTCCAAATATTAACATATTATCTATACTTTTTTATCCTTATGTTGAAAAAACACACTAAACTTTTTGTTCCTTTGGCTAAATATCATGGGATATAATTCCTAGCTATTAACATACTGTTATATGAATATATAGCATATGGACTGTAATACCCTTTTCAGGTCTCTGCCAGTGCCAGGACTGACTGTATCCACAACATTACACAGATCTCTGCTAGCTCAGTATTGCACTACAAAGGTTTCACCCTAGGAAGGCACGTACTGTACAGAAGATGAGAAGACAGAGAAGCAGCCAGACAAAATATTTTTGTGAACTTCATATTTAAACAGTCCATTACTCCCACAGAGGCAGCTGTGCACTATTGCTCCCTGTGAATATTCAGGAAGAAATGAATAGTGATATTCAAGAATGGACTGTGATCAGTCATGTCAAAGTCTGGATAAACATCAATAGCACCTTAAGGTATGTGATATTAAAGGCATGTGCTAAGTCTGGGACACTAAGCATAGGTTCTTCTTCCCTCAACAGGAATTAATCAGTGATTATAATCAGATCGCTCCCCACAGAATATATAATTGCATATGCGAACCTCGTGTGTCACTGGAGACACTACACTATGTCTTAAATGAGAGTGAAAAATTCAAAACAGAGACATGCTGAAGATTTTTGTCAGCATCAGAAGACATTTATCCATTAGGGAAACCAAAAGAAACCCAGAAAAAAAGAACCCAAAAGGAAACTGGCGCCTTGCCTTTTAGATGGAAAGGCATTCAAAAATAAACTTCAGACAATGGCTCTAACACCTCCCTAGTGAGTTTTACCAGCCAAATACCAATTTTCAGTCACAGCTCAAAACTGTGCCTGTAGCTCTAAAATGTCATTATGGAGCACTGGTTAATACTAAAGCAAAGATGACAACTGCATTTGTCCCAGCAGGACTGAATTCTACAACAATGGAAGCAGACTCTGTGGTCCAGATTCCAGAATCTTATGGAGTCCTTTCCATTACAGGGCATGAAACAATGAGAATTAAGCACAATTCTTATAAGCAGGATGTGTTCTACCAGCTACACAGTAAAAGTTATTTTCAGCTTCAGAGTTTCATTTCAACTATTATTTCAGCCTTGAACTTAGGTAGCAAATAAGGTAATGGAGGTTGGCCTACAAGTGGCAGATACCAGGCTGCAATTTCATTTAAAGCTTCTCCACACAAAGAAAATGAAGAGGAAAGACTGGTTTCCAGATGCTTATTGATGAGAAATAATATACCTATACAAAAAAATCTGTAATATCAATTTCTTCTGTAGAATGCAAACAAATGTATTCAGATTCTGCCATACTGATATTAGTCTCCTTAACTGTGATTGTTCACCTTTGCTGTTACAAGGTTACTGAAGTAATTATTTTCTTATCCTAAAGTAGATTGTACTGTTGTAGTTCTACCTAAAGTACTTAGGCCATGTTCTGCATGGGATATAAAACAACAAATATCTATGTATCATACCAATACCTCTTCATCTTAATTGAGAAGTGTCAGCTATGATTTTTCATTCTATTTCATTGTCCCATTCAGCCTCAGTCTTGACAGTGGTATAGTCAGCCAAATCTCAGATTTGTTAGTAGCTCTGTTGATGTGAACCTGGTATCTTTGAGTATAACTTGCTCAGGCATGGTCATCAGCCATGAAGACAGATCAAGTTCCCAAATTTGTGCTGAACAGTACATGAGTACCGAGGAAATGTGCCTTTAATCAGAGCTAGTTAGAAGCAGTAACAGTTCCATAAACTATCTAGTAAAGAAAAAAAATGCAATTAAGAAAAAAGGTCCACATACTAGAAGGGAAATGTACCTTATTTGTATATTATAACAAATAAGAAATTATAATCATGGAAAAGGAAGCCTTGCTTCTTAACTTATACCTTTTCATATTCAGTATTGACTTCATAATGTTCAGAAGGTGTCCTGATTTCAACAGTAATCCATAGCAATGATTTTGATGGCAAAGCTGGTAGAATACTCAAGCCTCCAAAGGTGGGCAGGGAATAGAAAATAAAAGTGTTCACCAAAGACTTGTTTGAGGTTAATGAAATATTTGAAGTCTTTCTTTTCTGCATCTATAGCACGAAGTACAGCTCTTTGTTTTCTATAAACGTAAGTTGCATCATTCTTATGAACTGCAAATGACAGTTCAGCTCTGAAAGAAGCATCACCTGCTGCCTCAACACTAACAAGTGATCACATTTGCAAGGGCCAAATGTGGACTTCAACATTCTGCATGTATATAGAATTGATATCACGTTGGCTTCTGAGACTGGTCCTATGTTTTGACATAAAATCAACAAATGGTTAATGGGGTAGGTGATTAGGGATCCCAAAACAGAAGCTGCTCTTGAGTTGTTGTTGAGTAGTGCTCAGAACAACATTTAAAATCTTAACAATTAAAGAATTGTAGCATCACCCTTAACATGCTTAGATTCAGTATCCATGAAACAGAAAAAAACCTCAAAACCAAATAAAAAAATTACAGTTGCATTCACTTTCAAAAATGAGAAACAGATAAGACCAAGAATATTTCTTTTAGAAACAGCCAAAAGGAGCATCTAAGAGTTAAAACATTCAAGCATTTTGGTGTCAATCTAAAGATGTCTAGAGAGGCACATGGTGAATGCATACTGACTATTAGGAAGCAAAATTATATCAATAAGGTCAGGTAGGAAGCTAATACACATAATTAGTAAAGTCAGAAGAATAAAATGTTATTAAAAAAATCCAACGAAACAAGGAAAATCATTAACTCATATGAGTTAAAAGTTCAAAAATACCATTAAAACCACCATGCTGAAGACATCAACTTTGGAAACAACTTTTAAAAAAACCAAAAACACTTGGAGCAAAATAGCTACATACTGTAGCACAGCCTCTTGTTTAATATGATTTTAGTACCTAAGAATGGGAAGATGACATCTTTTATACCAATTCTTAACTAATACTCCAGTGAAAAAGTGGCAAACTAGAGGTGAGTAAAAGACAAGTTGCTAGTGTCTGTAATGAAGAATAGAACTGATAAACACACGGATAAATCTGATATCATGGGGAAACATTAGGATGACCGGTGAAGAAAGCCATGGCTTACAACCATGCTGGAGTTCTTTGAGGAAATCAGTAAGCATGTGTGTGGAAGAGATCTGACTGGATTCTATTTGGATTTCCAAAAGACTTGCAGTAATATTCTACACCAAAGACTCTAAAGGAAAATAAGTAGTCATTACACAAGAAGATAACTTTTTTGAGAAATAACAAGTTTGCACAGTAGGGAGTAGAGGCATGAATAAATTCAAAGTTTTAGTTACAAATGAATATCACTTGCCAAGATACAGAGAGCTGTGCTGGTCAATATATTAATAAATTGCCCAGAAAAATAAAATAATTAATTTATAAAGTTGATTAATATAAGTCAAGTACTTGCATAAGGACCAAAAAAATTTCATGTCTTGGAGAAACAGAAAATGATATGTCATCTATGTAAATGTAAAGTGCCACAGGTGGGAAAAAAGATTGCTTACAACTTCACTTTTAAAATAATATGACCTGAACTAGCTATTGCTGTCCAGAAAAGATCTTGTAATCTGCCAATACTTCTGAGTCTTCTTAAATTTCAGTGTCTTCTTAAAATTCAGTAGTAGCTAAAGAGCAGTTGATATTTATTAGTAATCATTAGAAAAAAAAATAAAGAACAAAACAGAAAGTGTCTTTACACCATTATATGAATTGATGATGTGGTTGTGGTTTCCCTATCACTAAAAGATATCCTAGCAATGTTTTCAGAGAAGGACAACAGAGTGATCCACAAAGCATCAATACAAGTAGGGTCTTCTTGACTCTTGAGTTCGGAAAATTACAATTGGGATGGTGGAGAAATAAAGATATGAACAGTTTTTCAAATCATTGGCATTAGAAACAGTTTGGAGAGGGACTGATTGTTTATTGAAATTCTAGGTGCACATAGATATAAACAATGGGATTTCTCCACTGAGACTTTACATTGGACCAAGCCCTGAATCATCAATATAGAGTAGGTGAGCTTTGTTTGACATATTCAGCCTAGACAATCTGGCCACATCTTGGTGCTGTTGCTGCTTTCCCTGGGCCATCCAGACCACTCTCTAGCCTCTATTAGAAGAAATTCCTTGAGACAGCTTCCCAGTTGCCATACTTTAGGCCTGTATTTTATCATTTATAGACATTAAGTTTGGGGATAGGTTCCATTCTCTTTGCCAAATCTTGGCTCACAAAGACAAACAGAACATCTAATATATTTCCATGGCAATAAATGCAAAACTTCTATTCCTGAATCACATGATAAGGGACAGATACATTCAGAAGAAGGATTCCTCCCTTTCAGATGACACATGGAATGACAGTAGAGCATATCAAATGTACTTCTCAGAGAGGCAGGACTTCACAGCTCCTGCTACTTACCAAAGACAGAAGGTCAGATGGGCATATTCTTTTGCCATGCTTCCAGTACTGAAAATCATTTCAGTTTGTCCATCCTCTAGCCAGTAGTCATAACCCCATCCACCTCAATTCCTCAGCTTTCTAATCCTTTCCCCTCTTAGCAAGCATTTGTAGATGCAATGTGTTTTATTTGTAGAAGTAGGTGGAGAACCATATGAGTCCTCTGCGTAATTCAGAATACATTCATACAAAATAAAAACTCACTTTGCCAAGCATATTTTAGAAACCTATTAACTTAATTTTTCCTCCAACTTCTAGAGAAAGGTGGACCTAAGCTGAATTAACAGTTTTGGGCATCCTGCCTGTCACAGATCAAGTCCTGGGATGATATAAGCCTCTTAGACTACCCACCTTGTAGAAGTGCCAGCCATCTGAAAGGCTATTTGGCAAGTAGTGCAGACATGTATTGTTTATTCTATTTGACTGTGTTCTGGGGAGCCAAACTTCCAAGAACACCACTTAAATTTGTTTCCTGCCTTAAGGGAGCTCTCCACAAGGAATAGGACTGGCAGAAAACTTCATTAAAATCTATCTGGGAAAGAGTTAATATCTCACTAACACATGGTTTCTAACCTGAGATCATTTAAGAAAGAATATGGATCAGGAAACAATTCAGCTTCACAGAGAGAGACTTTCAATTTTCACTCTGAAGCCTCTAGTGTTCTGTTCCAATATCAAACCCATTGTTCTGTTTCTCATCAAAACCAGCAAAACTAGATTTACCAAACCTTGCATTCATCTAGATGGTCTCAATTTTAAGATGATTGGAAAGTTTTTTGTATTCAAGTGCAATTCTGACCATTAAAGACCAGGTATCCTCAGTTGGCATGGTCTGAGTACATGCAGGATGCTGTCACCATCTGTCAGGCTTTGAATGTCATACTCATTTCCTAGATGCTTTGGGGCACTGGGAGGGCACTTCTATGCCAACGACTTAGCAGGAATTATATTCTGTTGTTTAGCTGGCTGGCTGATTTGCTTATTACTTCTCGCTTCAGATGGCTGCTTCTGATTTAAACCATATGTAGCCATTTTTTCAACCACCTTCAAGGTCCTTCTCAAAACTACTCCATCATGTAAAAAACCCCTGCTACTTATTTATACTATAGTACAAATTTAAAGCAGAACTGGTAACAATAATCAGAATATCTCAAGCTATAAATAAGAAAGTTTTGTTATTTCTATGTGAAGGCTTCTAGAGTCAACTATGCCAATTCTGCAATGTGAGTCAGCCTAATGAAGTATCTGCTCCACTATAGGTATTAGTTACTTGGAGCTGTGAATTCTTTTACAGGGCTTTAATTATAAAAACATAAACCCAATATGTATATTAATATTATAGAGCGATTTGCAAGAATTGGAACTGTGATGTGTCTAAACCAAGGGTCATCAAACTACGGCCCGCGGGCCGGGTCCGGCCCCGGGCCGCCCCTAATCCGGCCCGCCCCACCCCCTGCCGGGGGTTGGGGGTGGAAACCAAGCAGCCCCGTCTTTCTCCTCCTCCTCCTCCTCCTCCTCCTTCTCCTCCTCCTCTGCGATGCGCGGCAGGCGAGAGGCAGGGGGGTCTCCTCTGCCAGGCAAAGAGTGTCCAGCCTCTCAACTCAGGCAAATCGCTGGAGCCCCTGTGGCAAAGTTCCTTCAGTCCCTTATGGCCTCCCCTCCACACTGCGCGGCCGGGCTGAGGAGGGGGGCGGCGGCATCAGCGAGCTGTGCAGCTCCCTGTCTCTCCCTCCCTCCCTCCCTCCACCTCCCAGACAGGACAAGCAAGCCAGCAGCAGTGGGGAGCACGTGCACCATCATGT
>JAWWLV010000179.1:43348614-43419708 GCA_035041135.1 Platyrinchus mystaceus
GTGATGCTTTGCCTGATGCCCCCCAGGACACGGTTGGCCCTCCTGGCTGCCAGGGCACTGCTGACTCATATTCAACTCGCCCTCAAGCAGGACCCCCAGGTCCATTTCTGTGGCACTGCTTTCCAGCATCCCATTCCCCAGTCTGTATGAACATCCAGGGTTGTCCCATCCCATGTGCAGAATCCAGCACTTTCCCTTTATACAGGTGGTGACTGCCCAGCCCTCTAATTTGTCGAGGTCTCTCTTCAGGGCCTCTCTGCCTTTGAAGGAGTTGACAGGTTGTTGCACTTTTGTATCGTCTGCAAAGTTGCTTAACATCCCTTTAAGTCCCACATCCAAGTTATTTATGAAGATGTTCAAGAGCTCTGGGCCTAAGATGGAGCCCTGCAGAACCCCACTAGTGACAGGTCATCAGTCTGACATTACTCCATTGACAATTACCCTCTGTGGTTGACCCATGAGCCAGTTGCTCACTCACTGCATGATATGTTTATCCAGCTATTTTCACTCAGGGAGTTTGCAATTGAACAGTACCATGTATCTGTGAAGGTTAAAGTGATATTCAAGAAAACAGTAAATATTGCCAACTACTACAAATGAAGAAGCAGCCGAACTTCCCAAAGTCACAAAGGTTATGTCTACATTAGTAAACAATACAAGAGGATCTCTAAATCAAAGCAGTTGGTTCTGAAACTCCCATATCTCACCTGTCTGCTTTTTATAGGATTTGATGTCAGACTTTCATTTTGGTCACTTAGAGTGAAAGCAGTCATGGATATGGTTTGAAGCTGTCCCAAGGCCCAGTTCTTGCTGCTGGTGTCTCTTAGGGACTGCTGAGCATTTGGCATGCTAGACTGAAACTTCTCATTTAATTTCCACTGAATGGAGCCTTGTTCTTATGCATCAAAGCTGATAACTGAACTAATATTTAACAAATTTTAATCTCTAGAAAATTGCACTCACTTTACTTTGAGTAGTGGAGCTTTGATATAAGTTGTAGTCAGGTATAACAATCTTAAGAAAACCGTCAATCTTTAATTCAGTATCTAGACTGAAAGAAACACATTTGGAGCAAAATACTAAAAGAACCATTTGCAATTCTGACAACTGAAATTCTGGTTTGCTTGTTTTTGTTTTAAAGGATCAGCGTAAATTAGTTGTCTGTGCATCTGAGAGGTTTGTAAACTGTCTAAAACTTATTTCACTTTAACAACCCATAGACAACTAAGGGAGTTAGTAATGCTAGTTAACATCTTATTAAATCCTCATCTCTGAGCTCTGATGCTGTTTGTCTTTCATGCACCCCAAAGTCTTCTCTATCTGACTAGATACTTATCCTCCATTCACAGATGATAGCCCATGTTGAGGCACATGAGGCAATTTATAAACGAATACAGAAAAAGTCAAAGTCACACTTAACAGCAATAGCTCTGCTTACACAGTCCCTGCAACAAAAAAATTTGGAAGCAGCACAGAAAAGCCAATGCAATCATTGTGGTATTTTAAATTACTCACAATATTGTGCAACACAACTGCATTACGCTACATTAGAAAAGAAATGTTTTTATAAGGCAGTATTTTAGACGAAGGTGGATAAAAAAGTTTTAATGTAAGATAAAGATCTCAACCGGAACTATCAGTCATTCTTTGCTTTAGAGTTTTTTGAACGAGCAGAAATTGTATTTCTCCTCACAGCTTCTTCTTTTTTTTTTTTTCTTTTTCCAGGATAATGTGCCAATGGAAAGTCTGATCAACTTTAAAAAACAAATAGCTTTGTGTGGCTGTGAGTGATATTCACTGGCCAATTCTTAAGAAAGGTTAGTGAAATTTTGGGACTCAAGCAGTAATCATTATTTTTTAAAAGTTCTAATTAAGATGTCAGACTGGGCAGTGGAATGTATCTAGAATCCCATGTAATTTGATTGTGTTGGCTTATTTAGATAAATTGCTTTGGAAAGACAAATAAACCAGCTACTTAAAATGTCCAAGAGGCCCAGGCTTCATTCCAGTGTTTCAAGCAACGACTGAAGCAATAGCCTTTTGTAACTATCAGCCAATCCAACAATAGACATCTAAGTGTAGAAGTCTGATACAAAGAATGATACAAGTGCCTGGATCACAGTGACTAATAGAATAAACAGTACACAGTGTAATTTAAGCACATATGCTCAGTGGTTTTTTTGCCTTTGAACTGCAGACCTTTGGAGACTAGCACAAAAGGAAATGATCACCCAAAGTTCAAAATATCTGCAGAAGAAAGATCCTCCTACATAAACTCCTGGGATTATTTGGGTTTGTTTAGTTAGTGTGATTTCCATTCATTAGATGCACTAAATCTGTATGACAAACCTAGGATTTAGAACATATTAACATTGTGCTGTCAGTAACTCGAGGCTCTAAAATCCATATCCTTGAAAACTCAAAATAGACCCATTAATAAATATATACATATGTATCTATCTCTCTCTATATATGTAGCCAGTTTATTGGTTTGCACCACAATGAACTTTACACTCTGTTGCCTTTTCCTTTTATCAACAGAGAGAAGCAAGGATGGAAAGGGTTAGAAAAGGGTATTTGTTTTCCACACACAGTAGTTTGGTACCCTCTTGTCCTTGCATTCATCATCATAGAGTAGATTTAACCCAAGATGCATATGGGTTTCTTGGTAATCTATCCCAATGGCACAGTTTTGGTGCTCTCAGATCAGCTTTTTTTTCCTGATTTCTGATTTTATCTTCTCCATATATGCAAAGGGCAGCTTTTCCCCCAAACTTTATGATTTTGTAATTTAAATGCTCAGTAGTGCTTTAGCTTCACTTGTGATTTTTGTGTTGTTGATCCCAACCCAGTTTTTCCTGCCCTTTGCATCTCATGTGACACAACCACGGCTCAATTTCAGGGGCTTAGAAGGGAAATTGTGAAGTTGCCAGAACAGATGAAACAAAACTTCCTCTCTGAGCTGGGGGCACAGCAAACACAGTAGTGCTCTGTGGCACTTTGGCATAGCAGCAGGGGCAAGCTGCCTCCCCAGGTCCCCTTCCTGTTCCCAGGCTGTACTGCGGATTATGCTCTGAACTCCCTCCAGGGCAGCAGGACACTCACTACTGTCATGCCAGGCAGCACCAAGGAGGATAAGAAAGGTATTTGCTCTTACTTGGGCAGACCTTGATCACTCCCTTGATTTTTTTGTTTGTTTGTGGGGGTTTTTTGCTGCTGTTGTTAAGGGGGGAGAGAACATTTTCCTAGCCAGAAGGTGAACAAAACTCAGAAGCAATTTTGCATGTCTTTGCAGCTAATGTACCTGTTCTAACAGTGCCTGGAGACTTCCTTGGGAGGGATAACTTACACCCAATTTCTGTCACCCTCACTTGCATCCGAGTTTCCAGAGCTCAATGAAACACAGTTATATTGAAATTTAACCTACTGTTCTTCTCTGCCCTTCTTCAAGACAACAGGGGAAATAAGAGAATATTTACTGAGAAAAAAATCTGAAGAAGTTATTGCAACCATTCATTTTATGCTAGTACCTGAAGTACTAAATCAACTCAACTTCCAATTCATTAACCAGGTAACAGAGTAATCAACATTAATCAACAATAACAGAGTGTTATGGCACAAAACCAAATAATCCCAAAGCCTTGGGGAACTGCAAGTCACATGACAGGCATGCATAGGAGCTCTCAGCCAGGGTATCAGGAAAATTAGGTGAAATAATAGATACACTGTAGGACCTGGCATGGTCAACTTCCCTAGCATGTTATTTTATATAATTAAAATTAAATTCTTCAGATTTCTTTTCTTTCCTTAAACAGCAAAGAAGACTGGGAGCAGGACTGATGTTTCCTGACAGCTGTAACCAGTCACAGACTCCTGCCTTTTGAAGTGGTTTTTTCCTTCTGTGACTTGTGCATTTTCTTTCAAGGTCTTCCTGAGTTGATTTATTCCCAATTCCCCTAACTGATATCTAATTCTCCTCTGTGCTTGGCATGGCTCAACTGCTCACTTACACAGACTTAGCAAAGAAAAATCTACAGAGGTAATCCAAAGGGTCTTGCCAATTCCCTTTAAAAAATTCAAAATTGCAGAATTGAATGGTATCTTATATTTTCTGATGAAAAAAAAGTGCCACTGCACTCCTTTTTTTTTAATGCTTAGCCTTCTAACAAAGGTAATTTGTTAGATTCTTTAATGTAATTTTTAGTGCAGATAAAGATATTTACCCACAAATACATTAAATATATTACTGCAGAGTTCTTCAGATAAAGCAAGGAGACTTGGGACCAGGATTCTTTCTGGTTTAGCCACAAGTTTGCAGCTTTACTTTGGCCAAGGCACTTTACATACCTGGAAATTTAGATGAAAATTCAAAATAGATATTACTCTTTATCTGCCACAAGAAACAAGAGGGCAGATTTATTTACAGGCTTGGCACATAGGAAGAAAAGATACAACAAGAGTAGGATTAGTAAAACATTTTGTAGAAGTACCAGCTCACTGATACCACTGTGCAAGGGGCCGTTATTCTTATGCATAACGATGATTATTTTATTTATCAACCATCTTCCTTGCATCCACGGTATTTGGCATGTAGCATTAACAATGTAATAAATAATAATTAAAACTTCATCAAATACACAATAGAGAAGGCAAGCAAACACTAAGCTGAGTAATGGAGCATTGAAAAGAGGGCTTTTACATCTCATCCCCCACCCCCCCACCCCCCCACCCCTCCACCCCCGTATAGCTTCCAGCATCCTGCTGTGACATTGTTTTGGTACTGAAACAAATGGAAGAACAACCCCTGTTGAGCTACCCACATCAGTCCTTCTGGCACCATGGAGGATACCGCTGTCAGCACTGACTTTAGTGAAGAACAGCCCCTCCCAGCAATAATCTCTTTACTGCCTGTAGCATAGACATGATTAGCAGTAGATCAAGACTCCAGTGGTCAGAGGAATTGTTAGGGAAAAACACTCCTATATTCCAGAAAACAATGGACTTCCCCAGAAATGCTGAGTTTGAAAAAACATGGATCCTTCAGGATCAGACAAGGATGAAAACACTTCCAGATAGGCAGAGGTGGGAGCCATGTTGTGTGCAGCAGTGGCTGCTATTCTGCAGATTAAATTTTGTGTATACTTGAAAAAAAACCCTGTGGATATATTTTAAGTTTGCATGCACTCTGTAGTATCTCACAAAGGGTAATTTCTTTCATGCATCTGATATGCAAAAAGTCTCTTTCCTAGTTGCAAAAACAACTCCTTCCCCATACATGTCTAACCAGAGAAACAGAACACAAAAATACAAGTTCTGTTTTAGGAGGTTTCTGAGACACAGTTTACCAGAAGCTGGGAGAATATTTTGTGAAGGCAGGGCCAAATGCTTGCCTAAACTCTTGTCCAGAAATTTATTCCTTACCCATACTGGAGATAGGGTACTGAGCCAGATGGGCCTTTGCTATTGGACAATACAGTAATCCACACTTGTTCCCAGCTTTGAAGGTAGCAGGGAGACAAAAACTGTCTTAAATTACAGTAAATACGATATTTACTATCTAGGAGGCTGCAGAAACATCTTGGAACATGGTACATTCTTAACAGGATTTAACAAGGTTGGACTTGAAGATCTTGGAGATCTGTTCCAACTCTAATGATTCTATGATTCCTAATGATCCTACGTTAGAGCAGTCTGTTGAGATCCAACAAAAGATTACATGAGCTTTGAATTCCAGTATAAAACAACAAGCCAATATGAAACAGCAATCATCTATTGTGAAATAAAAATACACAGTTGCAGTTGTGTACCTGATTAGTTAAAGCTAACTGAGGGAACATGGGACATCTATTCTTTTCAACTTCATTCAGAAACTCCACATTGAAGAAAGCAGTTCTGCTAGGCCCCAGGTGTCTTCTGTCCATTCATTCCCTTTGAGCATCCATATGAGCTAGACTCACTTACTTGATTAGCTGATCTTATGTGTTCAGCAGAACAGCCCTGGTTCCTCAGAAAAAAAGGTGTTCCCTTGAGACGAGACCAGTGTCTAAGGGACAGACCCTCCATCAGAGGTCACATGATCTGTTTTACATGTTGTCTTCAAAGTGCAACAGAATAAAGACAGAAAGCTCCAACTTCTTTCCAGTAGCTAACAATTCCAACAAATCTTTCTTGCTTATTAAAAAAAAATCCCATGCAGGTGGGATCCTTGCTGCTGAAGCACTTGCAACATATCACTAAGCCAAAGCAGAAACTGATCAGGAAAGAAACAATCTGAGTCTTGTATTTTCTACATTATTTTTAGAAGTGTACCTTTTTATTATAAAAGTAAGGTCTTCAGGAGACAAAATTATCTTTTACTGTAGTAAGGATTAGGTCACTTGAGTTAGAAACTTGCAGGAGGCATACTTAGAAGGCTGGCTATACCCACACTGCATGGTTAAGTCACAGAACTCTGCTAAAGAATCTTACGGATGTTAGAAGTTCATACAAGTTCAAAAAGTATCAGCACAAATTCATGGAAGAAAAAAGAAACCTCAAGGCTATTATTAAATACAAGACTATCCACAGATTCAAGAATTCCATTAAACAGGAAGCAGGAAGGAGAATTAGGGGACAGACTAGAATAGCTGGCAGAGAATGAACAGAAACAAGCAATGAATAGACAGGTGCATGTAAATAATCCTGCTAAGCAGGAGGCTGCTCTATGGAGACCCTGAGGTAAAGGGTAATGAGTAGTACAGCTCCAGGATTTGATCTGCTCTGAAAAGAGAGAGAATTCTTGAAAAGAAGAAGCTTGAAGACACTGCAAGAAGGGGCCTTGAGTCAACTAGGGATGGAAGGTGGATCAATGTAAACAATCAACCTAGAGCAAATTCCCCTGCCAAGGCTACAAAAATTTTAAGCAGGGAAAAAGAGGCTCTGTCAGAACACAGGTTAAAATAATTATCCTTTCTTTAAAAAAAAAAAAAAAGAAAAGAGGGGGAAATCTTAAAATGTTGTGAGAGACTGGAATGTTCAAGGTTAATGACTCAATTGGCCATTTGCAGAAGCAGCAAGAGCTTTGCTGAGTTCAGATTTGCACCCCCCAACCGAAGGGGAAGAGGAGCCTTTTTGGATATGTGGTGGTAAAACAAACCTCTGATCTGCATAAGAACAGCCCAGGTGCAGAGCGAGTGCACACCCACCACGGGAAGATGACAACAATCCCACCTTTGTTTAGCAAGAAGCTGGGTTTTGAGACAGATAAGGGAAAAGGCCAGTGAGAAGCTGTGGGATCCTGTGAGGTGGGATAATGCTTTTTATCATGCCAATGTCCTCCCTCACAGTAAGACTCAGGTGTAAATCTTCCCTCCCCCTTCCCCAGGGGAGATATTGGGACATTCACATGTAGGCCTGAAGCTATTGATCCCTCCTGATAAGGCACAACTGGCCCAGCTACACAGGCCTGAGAAACCATGGTCGTTTTAGAGGGGGTCACAAACCATCAAAGACCCCTGAAGTGCCCCCAGACTCATTTTGGGGGCCTTCCACCAGAGGACTGCACATGATTCAGTGTTTCATCAGACAGTGTAAAAATCACCCACCAGGAGAGGTACGTGGGCATTCCCACTTGAACCTGAATGTACTGAACATTTGGACCCATGGAATCTTTTGTTTTATAGGCTCCCCCCACCCCTGACAGATCAAGACTGCGACCATCACTTCAACCAATGGACATCTAAATTGCAACAATCAATTCTCGCTGGTGGATCCACGGATAGTGATACCTGTCTTCTCCACTACCTACTCTTATCCTTTCTTTCTCTTTATTTCCTTATATTTTCTCTCAATTGATATATTTATACTTTTATATTGTTTATGACTATAGATAATAACCAAAATGGCTACATATCTCCTTTCCATTTTAACCAAATTGTTCCAAAATAAACCTGCCATATATATACATGTACACTGGTCATCCTGTGTTGTTTTGATCTAATGTGCACCAAGGGATCTATTAACAAGATCCTTAGTTGCCCTGCCTCAGGAACAGGTCATAACAAATGTTTAAGTAAAACAGAGGAAGATTTAGAGCATCTCAAAACAAATTTCTTCCTGCTCATAAATGAGTCTTTTCTTTCAGTCTTGGTCTCAGATCAACAACATGACAGTTTTCTGAGACGCAGCAAACAATGCATAGGGCCCCCCAGGTCCCCAGGAATTATTACTTCCATCACCTCTCAGGCGTGCCTGTATATCCGTTCTCTCCTCTCTGCAATGTCCTATTTTCACCTAAAGCAGAGCTCTCCCTCTCCAAGCATCCCATCCATCATACTGAAAACTTCTTTGCCTAAGCACATTCAGTTCCTCCTTGGGGAGAAGTCATCTTCCTGCCTTTTTCCAAAGGTTCTTGAACCCTTCAGTCTCGAACAAATAAAGCAAATGTGACCTGTTGCATGGGGATTACAAGACAAAAGGATTTGGGAAATGGAAAATTGTATGTACCCTGAGGGTAAGGGTAAGATCAACAGAAGTGATGCCAAGAGAGCAACTCTCAGGAACTCTGAAAAAATTACCAAAAACCTGGCTATAAAATCTAAAACCATATTCTTCTAAGTTGGCTTATGCTGGTAAATTTTGTTATGCATGTATTAGGTGGATGTCTTAAAGGTTGAGTTTACTCTATTTCTACCACAAAATGGAGTTTACAATAAACTAAGAGAAATAACACTACTTTTCGAGGCAAGGTATATGTGGGGAGAATTTTTGGAACCATCTCTTAGCAAAGTCATAGTACAGTTTCTTCCAAGGAACTGTAAGGAAATCATAAGCAGCACTCTATCACTGGTTTTGGTTGCAGGTCTATGCTAGATTCAATGTTAGATACATGATTGCCTGATTGGAAGTTATTACAATATTGACTATTGAAAATTTCTATATAAAACTGACAAAATTGGCTGTAGCTTGCACATTGCTGTAGACAGACTGTTTCAGAATTCTCAGCTCCTGAGATAAAATCTAAATTGTATTTTTCAACACCATCTATTGTTCTTATTCCTCAGATTTCAGGAATCTTTTGTAGACCCAACCTTATACTCTTGGTTTAGTTCCTTTCTGAGTTTGAGGCACCAGGGGGTACACAGGGTCAGGCCAGGAAGAACTACCACTTTACAGTTCAGTGGATTCCTGGCTTATAAAACAAGCACAAGGTAAGGTCCACACTACAGACTTAGGGCCAGCTGGTGCTTCTGTCTGAGGAAACAGCAAATGCATTTTCCTGAGACTACAACTAAACTTCCTAAGAAACCAATTTGCCCATTCTTTATATCAACCTACTTTCCTTACCCATTGAGAAATGTTGCTTGAACTGTAGTGGGGTGCACAGCCAAGCACATCAGAGATGTTGAGTGATTGTCCTCATAGTCATCCTATCTCCTGTAGAATCATTGATGTTTCTAGCAGTAGTTTTCAGGCAGGCTTTTCCAGACAGTAGTATGTGCTGCTTTTTAAATTCTACCTAAGGATCACATTCTTAAGGTATCCAAAAGAAGACTGGCATAAACTACTTGTTTTCCCTTGTAAAGGAGCCTGTCTATTTGTCTGCCATCACAACAGCTCTGTTATCAGGGGATGCACCTCAAACAAAGTCTCCATCAGCAGCTGTAGGCTGCTACCTCCTTGACAAGCACTGAAGACCTGTTTCATTACTTTGTGACAGTGCACTAGGCCACAACACTATGCTAAAGGCCATGAATGCAAGAATGCTTTCAAAATATATTTCTGTAAAATATCTGCTCCAATAAAATACAAAACATTCACAGTAAAACTTGTCCTGAGGCCACTTCTGTGGCATCAGTGACTACTCCTATTCATGTACTGCTTGTGCATTGCAGTTTCTGTTGACAGAGCTACAAAACACTGTCCGGTATCAGCTGTATTTTCACCATTACTGACCTTAGTTTTCCAGGTAAAACTAGAACTAACATATTGACTTATACTAGATTTGCATAGCAAGGTTTTTGTAGCGGGGGGCTACAGGTGTGGCTTCTGTGAGAAGCTGAGAGAAGCTTTCCCCATGTCCAGTGGGGCTAACACCAGCTGGCTCCATGACAGACATGCTGCTGGCCAAGGTTGAGACCATCAGCAATGATGGTAGAGCCTCTGGAATAGCAGATTTAGGAAGGGGGGGAAAGTGTTGTGCAACACAGCTGAAAGAGAGGTCTGATCACATGTGAAAGAAATAACTCTGCTATCACAATTTGAGCGAACCCTGGCTGTTTACTTAGGGGTGAGATGAAGGATGCCACAGATCCTGTTGACTAAAAAGGCAGGTTAGTTTATATGGAGGCATGTGTTCTGTCCAAATCCACATTCAGCCAGATGAATCTTGTTCATGCTCTGTAAGAGGCTATAGGCACAACAGCTTGCCCTAATTAAGGACACCTCTGGAAACACTCTGTCATTCATGGCCAATGTAAAGACCTACTGCTATTGTAACACTATAATATGCTGCCAGATTTTTTGGTCCTTAATGGTAAACAAATCTTTAACCTAAATAAGTGTTTTAAACACACACTTTTGAAGAAAACTACTGATTCTCATAATAAAACTAACATCTTAGTTTTTAAACAAAGAAGAAAGAAAATAAAAGTCCAAGATCATATTATTGTTCCTAGAGGCAAGTTAAAAAGAAAATTGGGCAACACAAATCCACATCACACATCTGTATTTCACAAAACCAAAAAAGATCAATTACATAAAACAGACATTTACAAAAGTTTGGCAGTCTTTCGTAAATGAATAGAGATGCTATGCATTGCTTGGAAAAATAATTTATTTTGTTAGCTTACAAAAATTACAAGTTTTCATGTTACAATTTAAATTACAAGTACAGCTAGCAACTTTGATCCTGCAAAGGTACTATCTCCTGAGATGCAATACTTGTGACCTTGCCTTCAGGAATAGTTTGGAGTAAGTCCCAAGTCAGCAAAAGAGTAATGCAGTTTGATATTTTTGTTACTGCCTCATTGGCTAACATTTTATAGTCTGATTGCAGAAAGTAGGTACAAATGTTGACAGTAAATTAACATGAATTTTCCTGGTAGAGCCTTAACTAAACCTTAACATACCTGCAGACTCTGTGCACACCTCTCTGTTTGCAGCAACATACAGCACAAAAGAGAGCTTTCATATATTTTATACTGCACCACTTGACAAGATCTCAGCACTTAGTAGTCTGATTGATACTTAGGCTTAATACACGAGATTTGATTCTAGCTTTATATTGTATAAACCAAGCAGGCATAGGCATTCTGAAGTCAAAACAGTAACTCAACAATAAAATCGGTGTTCTAATACTACATGAGTCACGCTTTGTGTGTAACTGAGTACCTCAAAATTCACAGGCTGGTAAGGACTTGTGCGTTGGAACAACATGGCAACATGCTCATCCTTTTCAACTTCTACAATGCATTGTTCCTAAATCTGCAAGAGGTGCTCTGAAAATACAAATTGCAGACTTAGTTTTACATGCATCCATGTGATTCATAGGAAGTAACAGTCAAACAGTAGTTTGAGCAGTCGGACTTGATCTAAAGGGTCTTTTCCAACTTAAATGATTCTATGATTCTACATTTTTTTGATTCACTACATAATTCTCAAGGCAGTCAAGTTGGTTTTTTTTTTCTTTTTGAAGATGGCAGATAATAGAAAAAATGGACTGCAAACACGTTGTGAATCTATCCTGGAACAAAAATATTTTAGGATAAAAAAGTCAAAAGTGGTTTTATTTTGTGAGTCTTTTGTTTAAAAAGAAGTCTATGAATAGCATTGGCATTTAGATGTAAGCTATAATTAGCTTCTCCCTACACATATAAAAATTTCCATTTTGGGTTCTCAATGAATTACTACATCAGTTGAAAAACTGATATGAAGCAAGACATTTAGTTGTGAGTATGAAATACAGTTGATACACCTTAACTCTCCTTGGAGATAGTTTCATTATTTTGAAAAAGTTGTGGTAGCCCACACTGGAGTGGAACAAATAGCTTTAATATTTCAGAATTTTGTAAATTTCATAAGCTTGTAATGATGTAATTTAGAAGTACATATAAAAGAAAGTAAATGAACTCAAAATCCCATTTCTCAGACTTCAGAAAAAATCTAAAATAGAAAAATGAGATACTGCCAAATTATTTCAAATGCTTACAGTTTGCTATCAAATGATTTTTAAAAGATTATGGATTTTTCAGCAAGTATTTGCTGCTCATCAGACCAATACATATTGTAGACTTGCAGACCTTCAAAATGCAATGAAAAAGTAGTCTGAGAAAATATTTCTCTCCCCTTTTCTAAAACTCAGCATGAAATTGAAACTCCACTGATATTTGACAGAGCTTTTGCCAGCTTTACTGCAGTCAGGATTTCCAAGCATAAAAGGATTAATTTTCTTTTTGACCAGTAAAATTTTACAGTGTATGAACATGTTTATATGTGTCTATGTCTATAAGAGAGGTAATTATGCAAACAGGACTATACATGATGCCTACATAGATATTAAAAGTCTGAACAAACCTTTAACTTTCAGAAATCAAGTTTGAAGGAAAATGCAATAGTTCTGGTTACTACAGCAATGTGAGCTTCAACATGTATGAGGATGCTGGACTCCTTGCTTAACTTTCAAGGACTTTATCTCAAGAAATAATTCAATTTTGAGGAATTTTATGCCACTATGCCTATATCTATTACATTAACCAATACAATAAGGTTTAGAAGTACTAAACCGACCTTTCTGACTTCACACCAGCACACAGACATTTTGCATCCATACCATTTGTTGAAATTCTGCAGATTCCTTATGGTTACTTTACACTGTACTGCAGTAGCAATAGTTGACTGGGAAATATAATGTAATATGTTCAGTGTCACATGTATGAGATGCTCGGGCAATCTTAGTTTTAGAATTTCCCAATCTAAATTCTAGTCCACAAGACTAATTTTGCTCCAGTTTTAGAACACTAAATGCAAAACCCACTGTATTTCATTCAAATAAAATGAAAACAAAAGATCTGGAGGAAAATGACTCATGTATCAACTAACTTAATCAGGAGTGATTGTAATGAAATATCACAATTAGTTGGTTTTTTAGCTAACCCCAAATTAAACAGAAACTGGCAGGATGAAATGGCAAAACATGTTCCAGAACTCAAAAGTGAATAACATGTTTTCTTCATGCACTCTCCAAGGAAAAAAAAAAAAAGAATATCAGCATTTGCTAATAAGCACAAATAGAAATTTCAGCCTTCAAAACCACAGTAATACACTGAATTGATACTCTTACCTACAGTAAATATTTTTCTATATGTCACTTTCTTCTGGTAATGTAATACCATGGCTGAAATTTGAACATTTGGTCTATATGTTAAAATACACAGTACCAGCCAGTACTCCTGTAGCACACCAGTTGTCTCCAGTAGAATTATTTCAACTCTGCTATTCAGTGCACAGCACATTTAACAGAATTTCCCTAAATATGGAACATAGTTAAGTCTAAATAAAAGCGAGCAAGCCTCACACATTAAAAGATGACATGAAGTGGGATTGATGTCTGTTGATTAAAATATTAAGGAGCTTCATTTCAGTCTATAAAAGGCTGCCACTCTAGTGAAGTTTAAGAAATTATTCCCATTCTGGAAAAAATAAAGTATTTCTGGACTTTGATACTTCATTTTTCCATTTTCACAGAGATATTTTTGTCTGTCAAATAAGAATAATTTGTCTCACTTTTTTAAACTTTGTGTCTCAGTGTTTTGTTAATTTATAGATCTCTAATCAGTCAATGAACAACATTCTAATGGATTCACCTTCGATGGCTAGTGAGCCTCCCTGCTGATGTAGTCCACACTGATGAAGGTTTCTGCATTTGTGACTGTGCTGGAGACTGCTCCAGTGAAGACAAAACAAACAACTCTAAGGTTTCCGATGGACTTGTTGACATTCTGTTAATCAAAACATGAAACAAAAGTTCTGCCAGCTACATGATATCTTCATGGTTGAAGCTGTTTGAATGAAACTGTGCTGTTAATGCTGTACCTGGCAGTGAAAGCCTCAGTAAAAATGGTGTACTCATTGAGCTCCATACAGAAAATAGCTTATGCCACAGATGCAAACTGCTCTCTAGGTTCTCTAGGCCAGCAGTAAAACACAGCTCATCTTCATTGTTTTCTGCACTAAGTACAAAACTGTGTCACTGGTGGTTGCTGTGAAGAGCCTAATGCCAGAACATAAATCAGGCTGGCTTCCCAGTTCCATGCTTAACAGTGTGAGTGACACAGAGATCCATGTTTGCAGAATGATACTTTGTGATCATTTCTAGCAAATTTCAGTATCACTTTTCAGAAATAGTTTAGATGTCAGCAATTGTTTATAATTAAGGCAATTTGATATTTACACACTGAAGAAATATACTTTGTAATACAAGTATTTTAGGTTCTAGACAAAGCACTTGAGTAGATATCCTAAATTAGTTGCAGACTCATTTCTTTGCCTGGAATCAATAATATTTCAAGGTTATTGCAGCAAAGTCTATCCTTTACCATTTCCTTCTACAAAGTCTGTAGAATCAAATGGTAGCATTTAGAAAATCTAGACAAATGTAGTAGCACACATTTACTTTGGCCTGTGGGATAATCTTTAACATTAGACAGCATGTGACCTGATGTTAGTCCATTTACTAAGTAGCTTTTATTTTAGTAAAGAAGTAAGAGTGGGAGAATTCATATGAAAAGAGATTATATTATAAGAAACAACTGCCTTCAAAACTGATGTAATTCCATGGGAATAACAACTACCAAAATTACTGATGTGGGGTAAGTCAATGTGGAATGTCTTCTGACATAGTAGTGCACTGCAGATGGCAGATGAGAAAAGCAGTCTAAGATAAAAACAGCTCTGGTGTGAAGACAGATGAAAATAACAGACAACTCCAGAGCAACTGTTGTACTTTTTCAAACAAAATACCTATTAAGGAGCCATGTCCCCCCAAAAAGATAGCAAAACTAACCTAAAAGAGATATCTTTCTGCAGTTCTTCTATTTAAATGCAATATTTTAACAAAAATATGTTAACAACCATGTTCCAAAAATATTTAGATCAAAACAGCACCTATCAGATTCCTAAATAAAATGACTAGAAATTTAAAAATATTATTACTGCATATTTTCACTTTATAGATTTTGACATTATTAAGGCAAGAGAAAACAAAATTCCACTCTTTCAGACTAAGAAATGACAGATGTGCAATTTCAGCTTTAGAAACATGAGAGCCATTGCTGTTAGCATAAATGATAAATGTTGGATGTTGCTGGATTTTAACCACAGCAATCCCTTTCAAGTTTGCTGTCAACATTTCCAGAGGCATTAGTTTAGAGATTTTTGAAAGACTTAGCTTATCGGATTCAGTTTTGCTGTACTCTTGTATACAGCACTAAAATTTTCTTCAGATTTAAATTCCAATTTAGCTCTTTACATAGAAAAGCGAATAAGTTCATACTTTTAACAGCCTAGACATGCTTTCAGTAAAGAGTTGAAATGAGTTATGCTAGAGTAGAAAGTATTTTAGCATGTAAAGAAAATATCCTAGATGGAATCTTATTTAGGGATCACTTTCATTCACATGTAAATACTAGCTCTAAAGCAGTTTTTAAATTAAGGCACCAAGAATAAAAGTGTTCTGAAACTTTAATTTAATCACAAACTGCTTTTCACTCCTTCTGCTACTACTTTTCCTCTACATCTGCTTCTAAATTCTACCATTAGATCAAAATCATAGGAATTTGCATGATGTCCTCCTACACACCCATTTTTGACCAGGCTGTATCCCCAGATATTGGGCTGCAGCTCACATTAACTTCAGTATCAATTGTTTCTGTGGGGTGAAGACAGGGCTTAGAGAGAGATGAATATGGTACTAACACTCAACAAACATGAGGAGTTTAACACAGTCATAGTAAAATTTGACTGAAACAAGGAGACCCACATAAATTAATGAATAAATTTTTCCGAGTGTTGTTGGTATGATCATGTATTCAGGTTGCATACTACTCATTTTAGCGACAAAAATTATACCAGGGTAATACTGGCATTTTCATTCGAGAAAAAACATTCAGTGCTACGCAGTGCAGAGACTATGCCTTGTAAGCAGGAGATTAACTGATATGAAGATTTCTTAGCTCCAAATTGATTTTAGAACAGTAGTTTCTTTGTTGTATGGGATTTCCATGTATCTTCTTTATTTACTTTGTTGGAGAAGCTAGTAAAAACATGGCTGAACTTTGAATATCCAAGGAGTACTTTCACCATCACTGAAGACTGGCTTCCATCAAAAATTTGAGAAGTAAATGTAAGAAAACACTGTAAAATTTTATTTTTTATCCTGGACTAAGCTTTATTTTTATTTTGACATTTCTTCTTAGGATGACATAATTACATAATAAAAAATAAATTATTTTGGCTATTGACTAAATATAATCCCAAAAGTAATGAAGTACTCTCAAGTCTGCTGTAAAATAGGGACAGCAAATTTTAAGGTCTGAAATATACATAAGGTTTTATTTAAAAATTATGGTTTTTTACTTTAAAAACTGAAACTGGTCAGTAGAGTACTATTTCAGGCCAATATGGAAAAAATATTATTTCTTAAACCACAAAGGGACAATTTCACATAATGTCATGAACGAATTTTAGCCTTCAGTAAAGAGGAAACAAAATTCACTTTGTAATATGAAGCTCTATCAAAGGTGGAAAAGAGACAAATATTACATGCTATCTAGAGTGCCATGCCATGCGGGTAAATTTAAGAAAGAATTTCCGGGCTTTGGTGTCCATAAGTCTACTCAGTAAAAATTCCCTTTTTTTTTTTTTCTTTTTTTTTTTTTTTTTTAAGTGTGCTTTGACTTCTGTTATTCCAGCCCTTTTAGAAAATTTTATAAAAGGATATAAAACTCTGCAGAAAAACCAGTCACACAGCCAAAGGCAAATATACAAAGCAATGAGCATATTCAAAGTCTTAATGCTAAAATTATTCACCTAGTAGTAATTTCTGTCCTGCATAGTACAAAAATCAATTCAATACTTGATGTAATAGTGAGGGAGATCAGATTGCTTACCGTTAGTTTTCTAACACTCTAAAGCAGTAGTGATCCTGTTTTAAGAAAACATACTTCAGATTTCTAAGTTACAGGTGAGGAAAAAATGTATAAAAACATAAAACTGGAAGATTTTTACAAATTTCCTAGGAAAAAGAGAGGACAATATTTTTCTGTGTATTACTTCTCAGCTGAGAAGGTCCATTCTTAAAGGACCATTCACTTACCAACAGGCACTTATACCTCAAAAATCACTTAAATTTCAGTAAAATGGGTTGAGCATACATCTATCCATCAGCAATCCATGTACCAGACCCTATTACACCATAATGTGTTTTGAGAGCATGATTTACTGTTTCATAATATATTTTAAAGTGTCCTTTCTATATTTTGGCCATAATTTGTCGGTACCATAAAGTCTGCAAGCTGGTGACATTTCATTTTGCAATTTTTTAATGTTTCAGCAGAAAAATTAGCTAAAATATTTTGAATATTATATTTCCAGCTCTGCTCTGATCTAATTAAAAAAATAAATTACAAGGGTTGGATCCACTAAAAGTAAGTTTAGTTTATGGTAACTGTGGCTTGAGCTAAACACTGCTTCATAACATCCACGGTCTTTGTAGAGAATAGAAGTTTATTTGTTGGGTTTTTTTCTTGTCTCTGTCATTGCTATTGAGATCAGAAGAGATGGATGTGACTGTTTTGCTTTCTTGACCTTCTGAATAAACAGATGTGCCAGAAATCTGCAAAAAGCCAATGCCAACACTGCTGTGCACAGTATTATACACATACAAAAGGCAAGAAAACTTTTTTAACCAAGTAAGATTTTTTTTTTTAATTTTAAGCAATTTAAATGCATAGAAAATGAAAAGAGAATGAACTCAATTTTTTTCTTGTTTCCCTGTCTGGTTTTGATGTTGTCAGCATGTTCTGTTTGAAACAGGATGAATATAAGGTGATTGTCAAGTAAGTGCACTGTCCAGAGAAGCCACTGGGACTGCAAAACACTTCTTAGAAAATTAAAAAACAAACCAACCAACCAACAAAAAAAAAAAAGAAAAAAAAAAGAAAAAATAAGGCCCTGTTTTGAGGTGGCACATGGTGACCTGTGAATTATGCCTGAGACAGCTACAGTGCTAATAAATGACAGTGTTTCAGAGAAGAAATAGGCTTCCTGAATAGAAAAAAGTCTACAAAACAAACTGGTTTCAATGGTGTTAATGTTGCTACAGAACTCTGACAGATTTGGCAAATATTTTAAAGCACATTAGTAGTGATTGAACCAGAAGCACTTGAGAGGAGAACAAAACAAGGACCATTAGAAACACTTGCATTTCTTTTGACATCAGAAAATTCTTCTGTGATATGTTATTTGAGACCACTGTAATGCAAAATTGTATTCAATTTGTTTAGAATATAGACATCTGAACAAATAAAAATGTGCACTATCGTATTTCCATATAATTTTACAATCAATATGCCACCTCTTCTCTAATAGAGAACAAAACAGAATAAATAACTGATCATTAAACCCTGATATTAAAATTTTCACAGCCACATAGCAGTGCCATTTCACACTCTTAATACAGAAGGGTGAGATTCAGATGCTTTAAAGTGCCTTACCAGAGGCCATCTGATAAAACTGCTCTGGCCAGAAGAATAATTCTAGACAGCTTATAACAGATACATGCTGAACCTGAAACCAAGATATGAATTTTCAATAACTTTGAGAAGATTTCGCATTGTTTATCACTTCTTTCTTAAATGATTTTTGCAAACTGAAGAACCTACAATCACAAATGTGTCTGTACAACACTGTATAATGACTCTCATAATAACATGTAATTTCTGGATATTTTTTTATTATTAGTAATGTTATTAAATGCAATAAAAAAACAACTGTCAGAACAATTCCTGTATAGGGGTAAATAAGCTCATAGCTAAGATAAATGTGACAGGTATTTCACTTGATAATATTTCAGGAATACAATAAATTTAGTCTAGCAGTATCGGAGAAACAAATACAAGAGAATAGAAAAATCCCAGAAAGCCTTTGGTGTACAAGTCACGTAAATTTTCACAAGACTTCATCAGGATCACTCCTGGTGCTCTTTCATTTCAGTGTTTGGCAACTGATGAATCATTAAGGATTCTCCTATAGGAGATCGAATGACTACTTTTCAAAACCAAAAAAAGAGTGGAATGGAATTTACCACAGAGAAAACTGGTGTGGTTTCGTAAAATGTTCTACTGCTTTCCTCTTTCTGCCTGCAGCTTCATTTCACTGACAGCAACACTGGTAGAATCTTCCTTGGTGGCACTTGTGTCAAAAGGAACCATTCTTTTCATAAGTGCTAGAAACAAGTCACACAAAAAAGTAATTAAGCATCTTCAAAGAAACACATGCAGTCAATGACCTTAGAGGCCTTTTTGAACTTATGATTCTCCAATTTTGCTGACTAACGATTGATGTTTATTTAAAATATCAATTTTATTTTTCAATATTATAATTTATGCACCAAGTAATATGGTATTAATACATATCTGATATTCACAAGGCTATGAATTGAGAAACTGACTTATTTTTCAGGAGAAACAGATTTTAATACTTTACAATACAGGCATGGTCAAGGGCTTTCTTATACAGAAGAAACATAGACTGCATTTTAAAAATATTTTCTAATTTCACTAAGATATTTTCAATTTAGTTTTTCAGAATTTTTGTTTAAATAAGACAAAACAAACCACTCAAAAAATTTCTGAAGGAATATCTTTACCAAAAGCATGGACTAAAGTCAACAAGTGACACTGAATAGGTGTTCATATGCTGTCATACTGTGTATACACCTTCACAGCAGGTTGCATATATAATACTTATTTCTAAATACATTATGTTGCATCAAAATCTAGACAATATAAATTGGCAAAACATCTTATGCTAACAAAAAAAAATCCAAACTTGGCAAAAGGCAAGGAAAAGCAAAGGAAAGCAGATATCAGCTTATACAACATACCCTTCTTCTAATGGCCTTCCTTACATCATAAGCATGTAAGAAAAGTGGTCCTCCTGATTGTTTGTAATAAATTGTAGAGTGCAATTTTTAATGATCCAGTAAAATTGTAGCAGTATATAACCAACAGTTATTTAATAGGGAGCAAGACTTCACAGTTTGATTAGAACGAGTGATATGTTTTCACTTTCAGAAGAATGAAATCACTCTGTTTAGGACATTAGTATAACAATGAGTTATAAGTTTGCAGCATAAAGTTTTCAGTATTGGTCCAAAATTATGCTACTGTATGTTGTTTCAGTGGTACCTCCTGCAGACAGTATTCAAAGTAAGGGGGAAAAAATAAAGTTCATTGCTAAATTAAATCAATTCTCATTTTTCATGTCAGGTTTCCAATCATTCCAGATTCTTACACTTAAGCAGCCTTAGAAGGTTTTGTTCTAGAATGGTGTCCCATGGCATAATGATGTTGCAGTGTCTTTTTACTTTTAATTATGTTACTTATTTATAAATGCCAAAAGAAATAGTCTTAAGAACTTATGAAAAAGTGTACATAGAAGGATAAAGACAGGCATCTGCAATACACTACAGGAGTTAATTGTTATGACAATAAAATCTACATTCAGGACAACTTGTTTTCATTCAACCATGATATCATTCACACTATATACCATGTTGAGACAAGAGCGTTGTCTATCACCAGAGCCTAAAGGTCAGAGAAGACTGCGACCCCAGCTACAGAAGTTGGGAAAACTGGTGGCTATTTTCTTCTCTGTAAAGTCAGAGCTTATGATGCCCTGGAACATAAATTCCCAACAACAATAGAAAGCCTGTAAGACATATATAGTTTCTGGGAAACCATCCAGGTTAAAACCTCGAAGTGATGAAATTTACAAAGAGAAAGGCAGGACTCAATTCGCAAAGCTAATGCAAAGCATGTGTAACTCTAGGGACACTTGTAATAAAAATTTCAGGAAAATACAGTGGCCATTAAAAACAGTTTCTGAGGGTTATTCTTTAGATAACAACTAGTAGTGACTTTTTGGACCAACCATTTTGGTCTGATAATAATACAGACTGCAAACTATGTCTAATGAATGTTTCCTTGAATAAATTATTTTCTCAGTTAAACTTCTTTTCTAAGAAAATGGGTATAGAAATAAAAGCACATTCTCATAGCATCTTTTGAAATACTTTGTAATGGAAAAGCTGTTATAGTTGCAGAAATTATAGCAGAAACAAAACAGAATGTTAATTACTTTTCCTTTTAACTGCTTGCTGCATTGGCAAGTTTTTAGTAGAGATATATATAGATGCAGATTGTTGTTCCCTTATTTATTTTCTCATACTATTCGTCCTTTCTTCAATCAATTCTAAGCTTCAATCCCAGGATCTCCCTCACAGATACTTAAATTATATCAAACGTGTCTTCTCTCCTTCCTGGTGCTCTCTAAAAGGAGACCACATTGGGAAGGAAGTTTCTAGTACTACTTATTGACTCTATAGTTTGTAGGGTTTCATGAATTTAAAAAAGATGGAATAAGGAAACATAAATCACAAAGGCTTGCAAACAGCACCAAAAGGTAAATGAAAAGAAACTCAATCCATTCTCTGACGAAGTAAGGAGATAATTAATCACAGAAAATAGATGATGACATTTATAGGTAGATTTATTAAAAGCTACAGGAGACTTGGGAGCAAAGATCTCAAATTATACTTCACTGACAAAGTCTCAAATTATAACTAATTAATATCATTACTGAAATTAAAAGTTCACAGTGCTTATGTGACTACCATGACTGAAGTAGCTGACTTTATCATTTGCCACTCACTGGAAAATCCCCTTAGTGTTAATATCACTGAAGAATTTTCACTGTTCTCAAGAACTATAGCAACAACTTCAAAATACACATTTCACTGGTGAAGATCAGGTACAGCATAAAGTGATAACCAGTCACTAACCAAAATCTGTGAAGTAATCCACATACCTTACTGCTATAACCACTAAGCAGTGAATTGAATCACTACTTTCTTTCATTCATCACTTATTTTTTTTGATCCAGAAAGATTAGTGCTTAGTGCTGATAAAAACAGTCAAATAAGAGAATAAATACACAGAACTGTTTAATCAGATTGGTATTCAGATCACATGGATCCTATTTCTCTTACAACTGCCTAAAATTTATTAAAAAGTATGAAAGGAACAAAGTTATAGCAAGTTCCATTCATTAAGTTAAGCAATATAAAGACATTGTAATATTTTAGGAACGTTTATGCTGCATTTTTAAATTTCAATAAGTTTTTGCAGTGCAATCACTTTTGGAATTGTTGAGATTGGAAGAGACTGCTGGAGATCATCTAGTCCATCATGCCTGCAAAGCATGGGTTACTTATTTTCTATACCAAAACCAGGCTGAACTTTACTCTGATTTGCAAGACTTTGACAGGGATGAGGCTAGGGAAAAAGGGAAAATCAGCTCTGAGTCAGGGTAAGGTATTCCTGAAATACAGATAGGATGGAGGCATTTCCTTTATTCCCACTATTGTTATTCAGTATACTCTGCAAAAAGATACTAACCACAACCCACAGATCGTGAAAGGAAAAGAAACCAATTACCTTTAACCCCATCAGATCAACTCAGGACTTACTAGTGAGCACTCATTCTAAGATGCAACAGTTTCAAAGGGCAATGAAGCTTGTAATATGACTTATTTCATAGAATGCTACTTAGCGAATAGGTTGCCTGTACACAAACTGGCTACATTGAAAAGAAATGGAAGGTGATACCCTTTTGAAGAAAAGTACTCTGAGACTCATGGACTGATATGCTCAAAAAAAAACCCCTTAAAAACCTTTTTCGTAAGTTATTTTTGACACTCAGGCAAAGATGTGCCTGTACCAGATCAAGACTTATCATGTCCTATCTTTTACTGAGAAAGTTCCTACTATATCAGAGATCCCTTGACTTTACATGACCACAAGTTGTATATGCATGAGGGGATAGAAAGAACAGTTAACACACCACTGAAGTGGAAACATTGAAGTGGAAACAGTGAATTCAGTTTTTACTGTGAAAATGCTACACAAGCATGAGTAACTGGTACCTATGCCAGATCTGGGAAAGAATTCATGCTTTAGGATGTTTCTGATGCCTGAAAAGATACACAGCTTACAGAGGTATGATTCATCATGCAGAGACTCAGAATCAAAGTGCAGCCCTATTCTTGGGCACAGGTTTAGGTGATGAACAGAATATATTGTAGGTCCCAGTTAAAAAAAACCCAAACAACTATCAGAAGGATATAATGAAGTACTTCCTAAACAAAGGCATCCATCCAGTATCTAAAGCTAAAACACAGAAGGATGCTTAAGATGGTTCTAGCACTTCTTTTTTGAAAAGTAGAGTGCCTTACTCTTTCAAGTAAAAAAGATTTTACAAGAGAAGAACACGTTACTTGTAGATTTTTTCTGTGATATAATACTTACAACCTGAATCTGAGAGCAGTGAGCTGGACAAAAAGTTGTTTTGAGTTTGCCAACTAGAAGAGTGAGGAGCCACTTCTATATCAGAAATCTCAGCATCCATTTTCACATCCTATGAGAGCCAAATAAAAATAATTTTATCTGTTACTATCAAGCAGCTGTAAACTTCAAAAAAAACCATCCAGTAACACACATACAGGCACATGCTGTGATTTCACACATGCTGGAAAATACTGATTTGAATTCTCAGAATTCTCAGTATTGCAGTTAGGTTCAAACTAATTTGTATATGAATTTCATTCCCATTCCACCGCTATAAAATGTCTGCAAAAAAATGCTTTGCCTTGAGAAAAGCACTGGTGGCATTGCAAGTCTTTGCCACTACAGTAAGTTGTAAAAATGCTCTCTTTTCTGTTCACATCATATCCACAGTTAAGGGCAAATCATAGTAGCAGGGCAGACATCAGTGAATGATGAATACTTCATCAGTTCACTGAAGTTCCACAAGTGGTAATAAATATTAAATGTATTTTCCCTGCCACTGAGGAAACTCAAATTTCATTGATTTCTCATATAAAAATACCTGAGGGTGCTTTTTAATTTTTTTGTTAAACCATTAAATAAAGTCTGAAGTTCAATGCTACTATTTATGACTAAACCTATACAGTGTAGGAAAGGAAAAGGAAACTCACTTGGTCTATAAGCTAAAAAGAAAAGAGAATTTTAAAAAGGTCATTTAAACAAAATCCCTGAAAAATCTCTATTAGCTCAGCAGCAAGTAGTCTCCAGTTACATTACCATCCAAAATAAAAGTTTGACTTGGTATCCAAATTACTCAGTTTCTTGAAATGAGAAAAGGTAATATTGGATAAATGCATCGGTTCATAAAACTCTCAATTTTGCTACTGAATTATTATTATAGACAGCCTCAGTGAATTTTGTTAAAGAATTTGCAATTTATCACTCATGCTTATACTAAGATTTGAAAATTAAACAGAAAACAAAATAAAATTCAACATTAATTTAGAAATACAATGAACTTTTTGTTCCATCACTGAAGAAGGATTTACTCCTATTAAGACTAGTGGGAATTATACATATTAATCCCCTTATGTGCTGATGAGAGACTTAATACCTAAGGTGTTCATAGCACAATAACAACTTTTAAAGAATACAAAAAAGTGTTTGTCCTTCCATTCTGCTTCCAGAAATGCTATCTTAGAACAGAGCTTTTAAACAAGCAAGGTGCTTCTACCAGTATCTGTGTACAAAATGGCTTTATCTTTACAGAAATTTTAACTTACACAATGTGTCTTTTCTCATGTGCTTCATGGACAATTACATCTGTATGCTGTGTTTGACTAGATGGTCAATTATCTGTGGCTGGGAAACTGTTCCTAAAATATTTGTATCTCTCCATCATAATATTTATCTTTAGTTTTCCTCTAGCTTTCTGTTTTGATTTTGCTTCTGTTGGTATTTGGTTTTAGTTATGTTATTTTAATATGTTATTTTTACCATTTTCTTTTTCCTAATTTCTTTATCTACTATCACGTGGCCTTTTCTTAGTTGAAAAATCAAGGTTGTTATACCTGATGGTATTCTGCCAGCCTCTGGCCCCCTTTTATTACTGGAAATCTTACATTTCAACACATACAAATAGCAATTATGATTTCTCTAGGCTTCTAAGCAACAGGTATTTTATAGCCATCTGACAAGACTACAGAAGAATAGAAAGATTGAGTGTGGACAAATGAAATCATAGGAAAGGAAGAAAAATAAATGCCTTTAGGGAAACATGCAACAGTGGTTTAATTCTTTCTCCTTAAAATGCATAAAGGCTGGGACACAGGATTAGATAATGCCTGCCTAAGATTAATGTTGGCAAGCAAGCTGAAAGAAGTGCATTATAAGAAAGGCTAGAAAGAAGACCATAACAGAGGAAAAAGATTAATTCCACAAGTAATTTTATCTAAAACGGTCAGTGTAAAAATTACTTGCATTATCTTATCACCTACCAAATATCTGTCTACTTTGTTATGCAGAAGCACTATGTAGTGTACAGAGCATGAATCACAAATATCAGAAAGAATGAACTTTGATGCCCTCAAACCTATGTTCTTCCAGCAATCAATTTTAGAGACTCCCAATTGATACCCAATAGTAAAATAAAAAAAAAAAATTAAACAACCATGCATTTGAGTTAGTTCCAAAGGAGCGTAAGAAATGCAAGCATTAGAAAGAGTTTTTTTAGTCTAAGCTAGCCTGATCACTGAAATCAGATTAGTACCCGTCTGTTACTTGGTTTTGAACATTCTGTTCTATTTGTAACAACTATGACAGCAAAGAGCACTCTATGTCATGCAAGAACCCAATTAGGCCTGACTAAATGGAAGCCATTAAATGCTTTCTGTTGTCTAAAGAAAGAGGAAATACTGTTTAGGAATCAGCTTTATACTGGATTCTGAATATAGAATTCAAATCACACAAGCTCAGTAAGTTCAGTCAGCTTAGTGCAACAGTATGTTCTACCATCAGCCGATTGCATTCCACTTAGCTTTTCAATGTTTTCCAAATTTCAGTGGCTATTGATTTTGTAACTCTTGTGTGGAGGCAAGAGAAATTCAAGAAACTGAAGATTATCATCAGAAACAGACCGAAAGTGAACGTGCTCTGCTTCTTCCTTTCACTTCTTTCTTACAGAAGAGCAAGATGGCTATTTCAAGCCATCAATACCTTCTTACAACAGCAACTTACTAAACTGAAACATTCTGTATTTATCTTACCTTTTCCATTTTTACAAAGACATACTCGTAAGTATGTCGTCATTTTACTGATGGCTACGCATAAAGTGGGGAACACAAACATATTAAAGTTTTGATAGAGTGTGTGATCCTAGATTTGAGCTCAACTGCTTAGAGACAGGTATGAGTCATAGCCAAGGAATCTGAGATAAGTAGCAGAAATACTAGTAAGATTCTCTAGTTCTGATCACTTATTTCAATCACATTCGTAAGAAATTGTAGTTCTGCTGAAGCAAGTTGCTATCACAATGACATGCAGCAAAGAGTGATATGACAATGAACAAGTTAATAAGATGAGAAAGAAAGTGCGTTAAAAATTGGAAAGGTGAACTCATTACAGCCAATGTTTCTAAACAGGAGCAGTGGATTTACATTGCAGGGGGGTAGTTATTCATGTTTAGCTCTGCTATTAGTTTACTAAGTGACCTTTAGTAAAACACTTCTCTGCCATTTGCCTGGATGATTTCATTTGTATATGAAGAGGCATCATATCTTTACATTGTAAAGAATGTAAAGATCAACTACTGAAAAATTACTATATGTGACCTACAAATTAATCATCCTTTTCATGGAGGAAACAGGTTTCTATATCCATCTTTTACTTGAAAGGACAAGAGAAAATTGAAAAAAACAATTAAAACATTTGCTGTAGACAGAAATTTGATGAAGCAGGTAAACACTTCAGAGTATCAAGGCACAGTAAGACACTTTCCAGTGAAATTTGAAAGATTTTTGCAAAGTAACCATGACACTTTACAATGAAGGCAACACTGTCATCAAATTTCATGCCATGCCAATATAGCTAACGTTCCATCAGCCATGGATCGACTTATATTGTATTAAATAATATATTAAATAAAACATTTATGTGTGATTTTACTCTGAATGAGGAGTTAATATACATCAAATAAGGTTATATTGCTGGTTGAAAGTAATTGGGACACAAAAGTGGAGTACCCACACATACCTTGACTTGCTGGTCCCTTTGCTTTGAATCTTCCAGCTGTTGCTGTAAAGAACTCACTATCTCTTTATACTTCATATACCTTTCCTCAATCATCTCCATTCGGCAATGGGACTCCTAGAAGTGATTGAAAAATCTAGATGATTTCACAATGTGAAAAGTAGTTAGTAAATATTGTCTGGCTGTTGTAAACACAGGTATTGTCAAGGATTTTCAATACAGCAAGAATGAGTTAAATATTAACTTTCAGAGAAATACAAGGGCCATATGAAAGCATAATGTTCTGTACAGAAAAATAACGGTAAAATAAAAATAAGATATATTGGCAATGGTCACATCCTTAAGTGGTGAATGACTACTTATAACTCTTTCCAAAACTCAACAATATAATATCTTTTAGCAAAGAAATTCTGTAATGGCGAAAAATTAATTACAGTACTGTAGAAACAAGCACTTGAAGGAAAAAAGGTTCTAAGGATATGGACTAAACAGTATTTTCAATAAGAAAACATTATGTTTCTCACAGAATAAGATAATGATTCACTTGAATTAATAGAACTCTGAGACATCCTGTGAGGTTTATCAAAGATTTTCTTTCTCTTTCCTTTCCCCTCCTGTGAAAACATTAAGGGAAGAACTTGCTAGAAGTGGAAGACAAGGACTGACTTCGAAATACTTCATTCATCCATTCCATTTAAAAGTGAAACATGCTATTGTACAAAAAAGTCCAGTGTGTTATTTTTGAATAGAAACAGTAATGAAACTCCAGTCTCACAGCAATCCTTCTCACAGCAATGTTAAGCATGAAAGGGCAAGTGTAAAGGAGATTGTTGGTACCCCTCATTCAAGCCTTTGCTTTGCATGCTGAGAGCAGAATTTTCCCTTTAGCAGAAACAGAAGACAAGCACCAACCTCTGCCAGAGCAAAAAAGCTCTTCTGGGGATATCTCCAACATGAAATTAAAACTATACATCTCAATGATACTTTTTGTAAAAAACCCAAGCATTTTAACCTGCATTTCCATTCCTTACTCTGCAAATGATGACAGCAATAAAATTATAAGCTGATGACCTCAGGCAAGAACACTTAGAATAAGCAATGCTCCAAGCAATTATCTTTTGAAATTTTTATTACTACCTCAGGATGAAAAATTCTATAGAGCAAATCAAATGTAAATCATTGTGCATTTGTTGATTCGTGATTTAACACTGTTTTAAAATTTCTATTTTCCAAGGAGGTTCCAAACCAACTTCATATATGGAAAGTAATTATGGCATAGGGGTTTAGCCACTTAGCTATTGAAGATATGAGTTTTATCACTCTTGACAGTGTGTCATCACTACTGTGAATATGTCCCACTGTGTCCAAACACACCTTGATTTGATAGTGGAACTGAGAAAATAGACGATAATTATTGTCATTATGTCAAAAAAACCCCCAAAAGCTGTAAAGGTCATCTATCTTCACTCATGTTAAATATTGAAATAACTGGCATAATTTATCTAATTACAAAAATTTCATTTTTTAACTTGTAATATCAGAATTTACCACTCAACACAAATATTCTGAACCAGTAATTAGCACATGACCCATTATGCCCTGTTATCAACGTCTGCCTACATTTTGGAGCACCTCAGCAATGTTACTATTTAGAATAAATTTATAGCCTCAAATAAATCTCTATAAACATGAAAAAAAATTCTGTATGTTTTTGTCTGTATAATATGCACATAAACAATTGTAAATATCTTATTAAACAATTTATCTGCACATTTAGAGAGAAAATTAATTAATTAAAATATATTAGAACTACTGAAAGAGTCAAATAAAGTCCTTCTCACTCCAGTATCTTTCAAATCTTCTAACAGGCTCAGTTTCTCAGGAACAGACTCCAGATGGTCTAAAGCTGCTCGAGTGCTCTAGAGAACAGAACACAAATTAAAACATGAAAAAAAAATCAATTCTTTCCTCCGTATCAAACATTAAAGCCTTATTGCATCTATGGAAACAGGTTTATAGGTACGTATGTGTCTGTAAATTGAACAGGTCAACAGTAAACAGGTTGTTAAGGAAAACAGTCACATTAAAACACATAGCACAGCTTCCTTAATTTGGATCTTCATGATCAGTCACCAGTTTATTGAGTAGAACACTACTTATCTACAATTTTGGAGTTTATGTAGCCTTCACAGTGAAATTTTCTTTTATTGCACTTCAAGGAGTAAAGTACATTTAAAATAGTAAAAACATCTTTTTTTTTTTTTTCAAATACAAAGATATGCTATGAGCACTTAGCTAGACATAGAAAAATCAAATTTTCTATTTTTGATTTAGATATATGGTATGTACTGCTGAAAAATGAATTACCACTCCAGGGAGAATTAGGGCTGGACTCAACAAGATTTCACATCCACACCCAAAACACAAAAAATCTAGTCTATTGCAAGCTGCAAAGAACAGAAGAAAGTAGTTATCATGGTTTTGGACACAGATGAAGTTGGTTGGTCATGCATAAAAGTACTCATGCCCCATAGGTCAGATGCCTCTGCAGCTTCTCAAAGGTTGTCCTCCTATTACTTGCTGACGAGCAAGTAAAACCAGTACTGTTTGCACTTTCTGAGCAGCAACCGGTATTTCCTCCAGAATTCTATAAATCACACCTCTTTGGATAAGGTTCTGCTAACCTGGTATTCGATCTACCAATAACGGGCTTCATTAACCATATTACTGCCTTGATACTTGAAAGGAAAAATCTATAAAACAAATAAAATTCATCAATCCTGAAGTCAAATATCATTATGCTGTAAAGTCTGTGCAAACTGAGGTAACTTGCCCTTAACTACAAAAGCTCTGTTACTAGTCTTTGAAAGTCTCTGACCAACATGAAAAACATTCCATTCAGATCCCAGACTTAAGAACTGAAGAGACTAAAGAGTCACAACAAGATAAGAAAAATCAATGGGAACCTCTCAGCACAAGTGCAATCTACTCAAAAAGATGGCGATGAGGAGTGGAGAACTAGAATGGAACAGAGTAACCTAAATGCAGGACATACCAACAACTTAGAAGCAAAGATGCCTGCTTTGTTGTCAGTTCCAAACATTCAGTTATTAAGATTGTAAGAAATACTTTTCCCATAACAAACAAAGGTCAAGTTTCATAAACAATGGAATTATTTTTTTATGGAGAGAGCAATCAGACACTGGAATGGGCTGCCCAGGGAGGTGGTGGATTCTCCGTCCACGGAGGTTTTTAAGATGAGACTGGATGTGGCACTTAGTGCTGTTGGTCTAGTAACCACAACAGTGTTGGATTAAGCGTTAGACTTGTTGATTTCAGAGGTCTTTTTCAACCCGGTTGATTCCATAATTTTATGATTTGCAGCTCACAGGACTGAAATTGTAACCAATATTCAGTCCCAATAAACTCAATTAGGTACAGAAGGTCAGACTCATTCTTCTGTTTCTGTAATTATATGTGTGCAAAAACACTATGTACACAGAAGTATTTTTCTATTTTCTGTAATTAGGAAAAATTTGTACTGACAGATAACATGCTGACAATATTAGGGCATATTTCCATATAACAACCATATGATTAAATCAGTTTTCCAGATATTTAGGGGTTCTTTTCCTTCTGAGACTATTAAGTTTCAAATAATATCTCCAATTTTCTAGGAATAAATTTTGACCTTAAATTGTATGCTTAGATAAAAAGGACTCTCTTATCCCACTGTTACATTCTGCACTAGGAATGCAAAATGCAGGAGAGAAATATTTGGGAATTCCCAAATCTGACCCTTTTATCTCTAATTTCTACACTTAACAGTAGAGTAGAAGATGCAGGTGCAGAAAAGAACAAGAATACATTGCAGTTAAATGTGCTAGAATAACATTATCACAGGTAAAGGGAAAGAATTTTACAAGAGGGTTGGATGAATTGTTGCTTCAAGAACAATAGGAAGAATAAACCACCTACAAAATGGGGTAAAAGGATTGACCTGCAAGCAAGGATATTTTAGATTTTAAGAAGTACAGGAAGAACTATCAGAAGTGAAACAGTAAAACAAAGATTCTTAAGTCATTTAGTGAGAACAGGCAAACAGAAATGAGACAGGGAAAATAAGGTGAAGAGTGTTTAGGTAAGAACACAAAACCAGAATGAGTAGTTTTGCTTTTCTTTTATAATAACATATAAATTCAGTTATTTTTAAAAATTTACAGAATTATACAAGAATAAGTATATGAAGTTATGCCTGAAAGATAGGTAAGTCACTTCCTGAAACGGGCAGCATTGAGGATGCACCGTATGAAAAAGTCCCTAATGGCAACATCGAATACTGCCCCTGGCAAATGTAAAATGCCCGAAAGGACAAAAAGGTGCATACTTGTGCTAACTTGCAGCAAATAAAGTAGAGCAAATCAATTTTGCAAAACTCAAAGTTAGAATTAGTAAAGGTTATTTCTTCCAGCAAGAAAACAGTGTTTTTTGTTTTCTCATCTGCTGCATGAGAAAGGAAGTTCAGTGAATTTCACACTTAGCTAGCTGTGTTTGGACCAAAACTACCACTTATTATCTTCAAAATAAGTCTTATATTTTAATGTGTAACTTAATTTGTAATAAGATTTTTTTACTTGCAAAATTCACCTAAGATTTTATAAACAGAAAAAAGAAAAAACTTATTTTTCCTGTAACATGTATGGTTCTTCACCAGAAAATAATTACAGAATCGGCAGTTATATAGTAATAATGAATATATAAAATGGATTCTTCTTCATATTTCTGGACACAATCAGGCTGGAGGCCTACACATTACATTTGAAGTGGTTTTCACAGATTATAGTGCAAAAATGTTTTTATAGCTATAAGATAGCTTTTTCTCTTTTAATTTTTCAAATGCCTCTAAACATCTCCACTTGAAAATAAAATTGCCTAGAGGTATCTATCAATCTTTAATGTTTCCCTCTTATAAGAATCAACCATTTCACTTTTACCACAGTAAATCAGTATTCATTTATATTTTGTGCTTCTTTTACAGTGGCCATATGTTCATCAAAGCAGAGATTTTCCACACCATTAACTTATGATGAGATGCAATGTTTGCTGCTTCTTCCCAAAGTAGCCCCTGGTACTGGTCTGTTTGTGGGTTTCTAAGCCGAGAAAACAGACCCTAAGGATTCCAAACTTAACTATATGTGAAACAAAATACTGAATCCTAATGTTCAGCAGTGATCCTAGTATCACACAGATCTGATGCAGACATGTCAACAAAGTTTTTTACTTTGAACACCAGCAACTTCTCTACCCCGTCAGAAATACAAAGCTTCCTCACAAGAAATAACCCAAAATTGTAACACCATGCAATCTCTCTTCTTGGTCCAGCACCAAAGTAAACTATAAATATTTTAAACTTATGGTATGTATTACCTAACACAGTTTGCTAAACTCTTTTACTTATGAACTGCACAAAAATATAAATTTGAGATGTCACATAGTTGATATAAAGTTTTCTGGGACAGAGGACAGACTTTATGGAGTGGCTCCTCATCATGATAGACTGTATATTCAATTCATAGCATTTTTTTTAAACTACAAAGATTTTTCCTTTTCCCCCTACCATGCCCTATTTTAATAAAGATGATCTGTGATCTGTTCTGGGCAAAAAAGGAACTTAGGCCCTAGGTATAAGCCCATGCCTTAAGCAATCCCATTTTTCAATTCTTTCTCTAAATTGCAATGCCAAGATCTCATGTCAACACTGTCTGTAAATAAATTTAAGAAATATGTTAATCATCTGTTCTTCCAAAGTCTCTCTTAAATATATCCCCTCTATTTCATGCACTTGTTGTAGAAGAAAAAATAAATTAGCTAAATCTCCACTAGTCCTCATTAGTTACATTATTAAATGTAATCTTGGAAGCAGAAGATCAGACTTTGGACTATATGCATACTCAGCCCTTGTTGTTTTGGTTTTGTTGAGAATCATGTGGATAAAGGATGATATAGGCTACCTGGATTTCTGAAAGGTGTTTTAGATTCCTAAAATTTAAACCTAACTTCACACTCAAAATGATGGGCTCTAAACTAATCATTACTACTCAGGAAGTAGATCATGGGGAAATGATACATATTACCAAGAACCTGCTATCAATCAGATAGTATCAATCAGAACAGCCAAATCAACACTTGATTTAATCAGGAAGGGAAAAAAAAGCCAGAGAAACTATTACTGAGTATGAATCCACTTGCATCTTGACTACTGAGTGCAGAGGTGGACTTTTATCTCAGAAGAGAAACAGGGAAAGGTCAGAGAAGTACAAGAATGATCAAAGCCATGGAGTGCTGTTTCCAAGTAAGAAATTATTAAATAAACTTACTCTAAAGAACAGGACTCTTCAGTCAGGAAAAGAGATGAATGAGGGGAATAATGACCAATTTGCACACAATCAGAAGTCACATAAAGATAGAAAATTTTGTATGGCTTTAAGCAGAAAACTGGGCAAGTTAATGAATGAGGAAGACCATGGAGCAGTTCCAAATTCATGGAAACTTCATTTCAGTCTGTATGTATTTGAGCTTTAAACAGCTGGAATCAGAATGAATGAGTGGTAAACAAAATATACGTCAGTCCTGATCACACAGTCTTCCCTAAGCATTTTATTTTGACCATTGTTGCGATATCTATAGCTGGGTTAGACTGACCTTTGCTCTTAACCAGAATGGTTCCTTTTATATTCTAAAATTCTCACAGTCTTCTGAACAGTTTGTGGAGTGACTTGAATAACCCATATGCTAACATTTTCAGGGATAGAAATGTGTTTCTTTTCCATAAAACTGATGAAAAGAAAGGCAGTGATGTGCAAATAAAAACAAAAAAAAAAAAGAAAAAAAGCAAGGTTGTTAGGGGAAATGCAATAAAGGTGGGAATAAAATACACTGATGAATGGGAAGAAAAAGTGATGAAAGAGCTTCTAGGTGGCCTACAGAATTAATGGTAATTCTGGTAATTAATGAAATGCATAGCAACCTCCTCAACATGGTTCAAATGCCATACTTGTATCATTAATGACTACACTCTATTCTATTAAAGGAGATGGATTTAGCCACAAAGATAAAATGTGAAAAAGGATGTTAAAGCACCTGACAGAGGGCAACTAAGTACTGTTAAATTTTTTCTCAGAAATTGAAAAGCCCTATGCCATAATGCATACAAATAATCCTAAAGACAGCAATCACATCTGTCTGCTTATGTTTTACAGGGAACAGCAGGTACTGACTGACCCAGTGCACTGATGGTACTGATAAGAGGAAAAAACGCCAGTTGTATTGACTGAGGCAGTATAAATGGTATTTTACTTAACAGCAGTCTCTTCCATAGACTGAGTGCTATTAATCTTTCTGTTTTTAAAATAAAGACTATTTACTTTGAAAAGGGGTGTTCTATGTTTTCACAGAGAATGATAAAACAAATTACTTATTTTCCATGACTTCATACAAACACTTTGATGTTTAAACTGCATGTGAACAGTTAATCCTCCTATATTGATGTGTTCTTGGTGATAGACGGTTTCACACTGTCTCAAGGGACAGATCCAAATCAAAATCAGACACATTTTATTTTTAGTCTCAAAGCTGCAATGCTAAATGCAAATAAATCAAAGCAGGTTTGTATATAGTACTCTTGAAGTTTGCCTTTATAGTCGATATATTGAAAACACATAAATATAAACCAAACTTCATTTACTTTCAAGTACAGTGCTCCTTTCTTTTCTGAGGTAGGTAAAAACAAATGGCTATCTGTATTGCACAGATATTTTTTTTAAATTAGAGTTGACTAAAGTACCAGTTACCTAATCCCCAAAGATTAGCCATAAAAAGATTAAATGAGATGTAATTTTAACTGACTGCAATGCATGTCAGCAGGCAGTCAACACAAATCAGATGAAAGATATAATGTTAGAGGTGACCTACAATGACTTATTTTTAAATGACCTTAGCATATTGGATACTTAAATAGCAAGAATAGGATGCACCCAGCATGTATAAAAGTTTCCTTTCCTTTCCCTATTAAGTTCTGTAAAACTGTCATCCTTACTCTCCAGCAGTAGACTGAGACATCATATGCTCTTCTACAGTGTGGGTCTGCTTAGGAAGCCTGAGGTGCTCTGCTGACTTTCATATGCCAGGCAAACTCCATGACAGCTGGGACATTCTGTGCATAGTACATCATATACAGAGAGGGAACATAGAAAACAAAAAAATGTATGTTGCATCTTTATATTCCAGGCACACCATTACTCCAATTGTACCATTGTTTTGATGATTTCAGCACATCGAGAATCAATTTACCCATACAAAGATAGGTAACACATATAACTTTATAAAACAGGCATGTTCAATTAGCTTTTTTTCTATACTATGCATTGCTTCATGAAAGTTTTAACAAGTAAGATTTCTTTTAAGCAAAAACTACACTTCAACTAATGAAAAACAGATGACCTTGGCTAACAAAGCATTGCAAATGTCAAACTAATTGAACATTTAATTTAGACTCCAGATGTTTTTGAATGGGTTGGACCACATTTTAATCAAGAGAGCTTCATGGATGTTTCCTTTCCTGTTTGCAATGGCATTGACTGACTCTTCTCTCGTTCATTAATACATGACTTCCCTGTGCTAAGTAGGAGAACTGCTTACATAGGAAAATATTAGGAAAGGGGTTTATGAATGTTCAGTTGTTTGATGCATACTAGCAGCTGAAAACATGGAGGAAACAGTGTGGTCTTTTGGCAAGACAGGTTTCTGTGAATCATCAGCTAGTGCTCCGAGTACAACTGGGCATCCATAAGACTAGTTTTTGAGAATCTATTCTTTATTGTTTACTAAGATTTTGATCAGAGACATCCAGATATAATTCCTAGAAATTAGAAGAAATATAACACAAGAGGTAGAGCGTGTAAAGTAAAGCAATGTTATGGGGAACACATTCTTAAAAGGTATGACTTCCCTGTTGCTTATTCATGAATGCCATCTTCAACATTATGGAGTATTTCAGGATAAAAATCTTTTATGTAATTTATGTTAAAGTTTTGTCTGCTAACAGTATTTCATCAAGCCTTCCAAAAAGCATTACAAAAATTCAATTAACACAGCCTTCAGGGGAAAGAAGAAATATTGTTCAACTTTTCAGGTGAGAAAAACTGAAATACAAAGAGAATTCTGATGTCGGTGTTCCTAAGGTTATAATTAGATAAAATATAAAACATTTAAATCTAAAATTAAGGACATAGCAGCACATTAGAAACATTTAGTCATTAGTCTGTTGTCAAACAAAATTAAATTTATTTTGTGATATATAAACCAAATCAAGAAAAATAAAGCAAGCATGCTATACCACATATATCTATGTCTTATCAAGTTATAAACCTCCTATTCTGTGGAAGAACTCATAGATACATATTCCCCAGATGAAAGGGCAACATAATTCATATGAGGAGCAGCTGAAGCAGTTGTGGTTGTTTAATCTGAAGAAAAAGAGGCTCAGGGGAACCTTATTGCTCACTACAGCTACCTGAAAGAAGCTTGTAGTGAGGTTGGGATCTTCCTCTTCTCCCAGGCAACTAGAGACAGGACAAGGAGAAATGGCCTCAAGCTGCTCCAGTGAAGGTTCAGTTGGTCATTAAGAACTTCTTCACTGAAAGGGTTATCAGGCATTGGAATGGGCTGCCCAGGGAGGTTGGTAGAGCCACCATCCCTGGAAGTGTTCAAGAAACTATGGGATGTGGCACTTAGGGCTATGGTTTAGTTGACATGGTGGTGTTTGGTCAAAGGTTGGACTCGATGATATTCGAGGTCTTTTCCAACTTTAATAATTTTATGATTTCTAAAGAGAATCCTGTGGATGGAACTCACAGGATCTCTCTTTAAAATTACACTTACAAACATATATCTACTCTGTTAAATAAAAAAAAGTGAAGAACACTGTATACTACTACACCTAGCTCAACTAATATAAATAACTTCAGATAATGCAAGTCTTTTGTAATGAAGATTTATCTTGAGATTTTGACTTTCCCTAATTAAAAACTGAAGGATTTTGCTTTACTAAACTCTGGAAAAAATGTTTGATATTTGCAACATGTGGAACACATTTTCATAATTTTGAAAGGATCATAGATAGTTAGAGAATGTAGGGGTTGCACTAGCAGAAGTGTTGCCAGCAGGTCAAGGGAAGTGATCCTTCTCTAATCAGCCCTGGTGAGACTCATTTGGAGTGCTGGGTCCAGTTCTGAGTTCTCCAGTACAAGAGAGACATCCTGGAGACAGTCCAGCCAAGGGCAACTAATTTTTTGAGGGCCTGGGTGTCCCTTCTGTGAGGAAAGGCTGAGAGCTGGGATTGTTTAGTGAGAAGAGGAGAAGGCTCTGGGAGATCTCATCAATGAGTACGAGTACCTGAAGGGAGGGTGTAAAAAAGAGGGAGCCAGGCTCTTTTCAGCGTTGCCCAGTGACAGGCAGTGGGCACAAACAAAAACATGAGGTTCCATATGAACACAGGAAACGGTTTTTCACTGTGAGGGCAACACAGCACTGGCACAGGTTGTCCAGGGAGGTTGCGAATCTCCGTCCTTATATGGAGATACTCAAAACTCATCTGAACACAGTCCTGGGCAACTGGTTCAGGGTGACCCTACTTGAGCAGGGGGACTGGACCAGATGACTGGTAGAAGTCTCTTCCAACTTCAATCATTTTGTGATTCTGTAATATATTATATTTCTGATATCACTGTTAGAGAAACTATGAAGTTATTAGACCAAGTTGTTAGATATGCACAGTGATTTTTTGTCAATAAACAAATATAAAACTGTCATCCTGACCATCAGACAAAGAGTAGTTTAATAAAATTTAGTTACCTATATTTTGTAACCTGCCTCTTACAAGCGATTTAGCACTTAATTCCTAGGTCAAAATTTTAAATATTCTTTAACATCACACAGACAGATATTCTTGATTATGCTTATCTGTAAATTTAGTAGTTAAAGTCTCAATGCAATTATATAAATACTTAAAAAAATTTTATTTCTTGCGTTATTTAGTAATTATTTTTCACAAACTAGTGAAGAACATTTTTAATAGAGCATAATTTAAAAATCATGTTATATATCAGTTTTTTGAGGAAAGGAGAATTAGAAAGGCAATTTTAGAAATATACATATATGTTTAGCTTGTGGACCTTGTGCAAGTACAGAGCCTGAAATGAAATCCATAAATCAGAAAATCTTATAAATCTATTTATTCTGCATTTTTGGTTCCCAACCTGAATCCCTGAATTAGGCAGAAAGTAAGAAGTAAGTATGAATGGGAGAGAAAGACAATTGTTGAAAAGCGCATACCATTAGCAGCAAAAGAAATTCTTTTAGAGAAAAAAAGTCAAAATGTTGGTCAAAGAAAACTAGAAGTGCTGTATTAGCAAAAAAAGTGAAAGAACAAGCGAAGCAACAAATAGTAGAGGGCAGAGGATGGACAAGTATTAAATAAGAGCAATAGATTTGGAGGGTAAGAAGACAACATCTAGGAAGAAAGAAAAAGAAAGGTGAGAATCACAAGAAAAGAAACAGCTGGCTGCAAGCACCATCAGAAGGCAGAAGTTACTTGGTGGGAGTGAGCAGAGGAAGGACCCAGTGAAGCCCCAGGAAGGGAAGTGGCACACTGGCTCACTGATGAAAGGAAAGGAAAAGGCGAGGCAGGCAGGACAGAGGATCTCAAACTGCTGCTCCTCTCCTGGTCATTTTTATAAGATCAAAGAATGGCTGCATTCTGGGAGGACCAGAAGGCCTTTGATGTAATGCTAGTTTTGGCAGGACACTACAGAGGCAAAACAAGGGGAAAAGAAAGTATTAACCCTTAGATTCAAGATTTCCTAAACATTCATACATACAAAGTATGAAAATAATGAATTAATCTCAAGAGCTAACAGCAAGATTTATTTATTGATGGAAGGCACATTAAGAGATACAGAGAGAGTGAGCATCTTAAAATGGATGGTGTTAGGCAGTTGCATAATGTCTCTGGGAAATGCATTGGGTATTGTCATCCTTCTAATTCTTCTTTTAAATTGGATGATAAACCAGAAAACTGATGCAAATTTGAGCCTGCTACTACAGAGAATAATCTAATAGCTAAGTGCATGCAGACAGAAATTTGTTTTACTGGTTTTCAAAACCTTACTTTCTCCAACATAAAAATGAGTTACAACAAAACACAAGAATGTTCATTCTGAAAAGGAAACTCATATTTAATAACAATTTTGCCATATACTTACAGCATTACTGGAGTTAACCTAGATTTATGGACATTGTAACAAAAATTTGAATTGTGTCCAGAAAAGTCTGATCCAAGTATTCTAAGAAAGTTGTAACCTCACTTCTGGGTTCTCTACAGAAAGCAGCAAACTGTTTTATTGATCAAAGGATATAGAATGCATATGTTCACTGGAATAACTTCAGGATGTGGTTGATTTCAAATTAAATTTTGCAGTCTTTTATGTCAGACTAGTACTACCAAGGCAGAGGAATATGACTTGCAGCATACGCTCACAAAGAACAGTATGTAGTTTATAGAAACCCACTGAAGTCACAAGCGTGGCATAGTAGCAGTGTACACCTACAAAATGCATCCTGATCTCTTACGAGAAATACATACACTTCCCATTGTAGCCACATCTCAGAATACAGAACAGATTTTCCCCCAAAAAAGTCATACACCTTTTTCTATAAATAACATAGATCCAAATCCTGTATGTCAGAACTAAGCACACTCAAGAATAAAGTAAGGCACCCTATTTAAAGATAAAATCATACTCATTCTCTTAAAATGTCGGACTACATAATTGATTACTAAAGTAATAAAGAAAATTACTTGTTAATTGCTATGAAATAATTAAATTCACTTTATTAAACAGCATTAAACTAAAAAAAAGAGCCAAACACATAACTACCAGGTACTCAAAAGTTCAGTTTTGCCTGTACTTCTTACCCTGGCACTTCTCAAACGTTGATTCTTCAGCTCCTTTTATATCCGCTAGAGAGTCTAATTAACCCTGTTCCTCCTTCTTACCTTCCAGCTTCTGCTCCTGTCCTGCACCACCTGCTGAAGCAAGAAGCCGTGTACCTACCTATTGAATCATATTGCAAAATTGATTTGATTGAAGAAAAAGAGCCAAAAAGTCCAAAAGCTTCTTTGATGGGTACTATTTGTTCTCAGGTTCCTTAAGGGAGTGATAAGATCATGTGTCATATCTCAAAAGAGGGTGGTAATACAGCACTTTCCTTGGGAACCAGAAGTTGGCTAAGGAAATAGAAGACCCAAGAAACTGTCTGGCACAGCAGACAAGAGATGGAGCTTCCAGATCAAAAACACTGCTGAGAGGAGAAGGAGCTGACTGACAGGTTCAGAGATGAGGCAAGGGACCTCGTAGTTTGCAGCAACTCACAAAATCACTGAGTTAGATTAAGCTAGGCCAGGAAGGCTTATTCACCCAGAGCTCTAAAAAGAATCTGAAAGGTTCATGTTACATTTCCTTCCCATTTTTTTTTATTAGCTAAGCTGGCAAGTTCATCACATGGCTACTACAGCAACTTTACTGGCAAATGCAGGAGTTAGAAACAAGCAGATTGTAGAGGAAGGAAGGAAAGCAGGAGAGTAGCTTTGGAGTGCTGATGCTTTGCTATGCATTTCGTATAGTGTATGCACATGTGTGTGTGTCTCTTCCCTTCTTATATCTTTATATCTTCCCTTTTTATATCTTGCTTCTCATGAAGCTCATGAATCGTCGCTATTAAAATTCTAAGAAAATGCTTTTTCTACACAATTTAAACACTTTTTTCACTAAGGATTCTGTTTGAATTTGAATTTAGTACCTTACATTTCCATTTTCTGTAACCTGAATCAAATCATAAAATACTTAACTGGTACTTTTTTGATGTCATGCTCTGAGCATTCAAACAACAGCTGATACGAAAATTATACAAATATATAAGTACCGTAACTATTATGTACTCATAAATGCTACATAGATTTACAGCTATGTAGACATACACACTAGAAATTTAAAGATTCTTAAAGATCCCTTAAACAGCAAGCCTTGTTCATTCTTTTGCTCAAGGGCTTTTCTATCATAGCTCATCCTGACACATTCAGACTGCGTAAGCATTACTCCTCTTTTCTAGATCAGTGAAGGGGGTAGAGAGAGAATGCTGCCATCCTCAGAATTGAAACAGAGATATAAAGGTTAAACCCATTTATTATTTCAAAGTATTCACATCAGCAATCTAACACCTGACTTTTGAATATACTTAGTGACTACAGATAGCCAAAGCTCCCACTGAATTTAGCTTTTAGTAAACTGCATTTCTGTAAATCAGGCCTCAAAAATCACAAAATCAGACACCCAGAAAATGAGAAACACAAAGTAATTAAACATATTTGAAAAATTCAGTTTAAGTTATTTGCCTGACATCATAGAGGAAGTTTATGGCAAAAGTAAAATGAGTGCCTTGGGAGTATTCAACAGCCTCAGTGATGACCATATTTGTCATGTTAGTAATCTCAGGGCTTAACACTACATGTCTTCTTAAGTCAGCAATAATGAAAGCTTTAGGATTTAGTATCACAAATTTGTATTCAGGTGTTACCTACCAACTTGCATTAAGAAAGAAAATTATATTTTACTGACAATAAACCTTTTCTTCTATCTGAAGAGTAACTTCCTTTTAAAAGTTGGAGAAATGGGAAGTATAAAAAAGAGAAAAGCGCCATAAAAACTAGAAACAAACATTGTCACAAAATATGGACTGAATTTGCATGACGTGCTATTTGCAAGCAACTATCCTCTGCCTGTGTCAAAATAGCTGCGGGAGCAGAAAGGACAAGCAATTTGCAGGCAGTTTAACTCACGGTTTGTGAGAAATGCCTGACAGTGGATACATGCCTGACTGGTTGTCATGTAAGCAAACCATGAATAAGAGATCACCCTGAACAGAATCAGTGTCCTGTTGACACTCTTTACACTCACACAGCACTATGTCAAGTGCCAGTACACTGAATGCGAGCATCAGCTTTCTACTTCCATAGGGCAGAAGTACCAGCACGGCACTTTGAATTCCAAAGGGCCTTTTATGAGTGAATGCAAGCATTTTTTTTAAGATTTTGGATATATTTTAAATATATTTTTGAAATCAGAAACTGTTTTCAGAGATGTACAAACCATCAGAGAGAATAAAATAATAATTTGCACTGGTAAATTTTAAAAGTTTATATTTGCAGCATTGATATTGTCTCAGTAGTGGTTTCTTCAGATGAAATTTTCTGGATTTCTCATGAAAAGAAACTATGGGCCTGATACATACAATTCGTAATGTATTACTGGGCATTCTTACAGAAGAGGAAAGCCTTGTTCAGAAATTATAGGGCATTTCCAGCTAGTCCACCTGAGGGACTTACTAATTTGGGACATCTGGATAATCCAGCTGCATTCATGGCATGCACAGGCATGAAGTTTTGTCCTTCAAACTTAGGATCTTATTAAATTATATTAATTAATGATTAAAATTATATTCCTTTATGGTTTTAGTTGCAATGTTGATATGGGCAGATGAACTGATTCTGTCTGTACCTCCCAGTCCAAAGAATCATAGAATCAGATGGGCTGGAAAGGACCTCTGAGATCATCAAGTCCAATCCTTGATCCACTACACAGTGGTTACTAGACCATGGCACTAAGTGCCACATCCAGTCTCACCTTAAAAACCTCCAGGGACAGAGAATCCACCACTTCCCTGGGCAGCCCATTCCAATGCCTGATTACCCTCACTGTAAAGAATTTCTTCCTAATATCCAGCCTAAACCTCCCCTGGCAGAGCTTGAGACCATGCCCTCTTGTCTTACTGATAGCTGCCTGGGACAAGAGACCGACCCCCACCTGGCTACAACCTCCTTTCAGGGAGTTGTAGAGAGTGATGAGGTCTCCCCTGAGCCTTCTCTTCTCCAGGCTAAACAACCCCAGCTCCCTCAGCCTCTCCTTATGGGACTTGTGCTCAAGTCCCTTCACCAGCTTGGTTGCTCTTCTCTGGACCTGCTCCAGCATCTCAATATCCTTCCTGAACTGAAGGGCCCAGAACTGAACACCGTACTCCAGGTAAGAAGTAAGTAAAGAAGTAAGTACATGTAACAGTCACTGAAATAGTTAGATCTATCATATGGACCTCAAACATTAGAAGTGTTAGAAAAATAACATCATTTGTATAGATCTAATCTACAACGTTTCCCAGGGATGGATGAGGATTGAATTGCACAGAAAAATGTCAATACCGAAATACACTGTATTTCATATAGTGAATGCAAAAATACTCTAGTAAAAACCTACACAGAAAGGTGCAGTGTAAAATTATCACATCTTCTCTTAAAAGTAAAATGACAGTTGAAAACCCAGAACTGCAATATTTTTTTTAAATACATAAAACCAATATTTTTTCATAATTTAGACAAATTAGCAGCAATGTCATTGTGATAGGTTTGGAAATTAATTTAAGAAACTTACCATTTCTAAGGCCATAATACGTTCCTAAAAATAAAGTACAAGATGCCATTAGAAAGCAAAGAATATAAACACAATGTAAGTCAAACAATGATGAATAGGATTAATTTTGGTTAATTTTTGGTGGTCATATGTGTAGTTTTTTGTAATAATCTCATGAATAGGAACTTTTGTACTTAAATGAATGATTAATCTATTTATCATACTATCTTACTTAGAAATTTGTTCCAAAAAAAAGAAACTCCTTAAAAACAAGGAAAGGATTTGAAAAAAATTACTCCAAAAATATTTTTTTCAACTAGTACACTAGATTTTCAATATTGTTGATTTTACTCTTATGTATACGAAAGAATTATTTCTTTTTTTTGATCATCTCTGACTATAAATCTAGCATGTTTTGGAGTTTGTGTCATGTTAGCATCTGGTTTAGTTTTCTTTCAGGCATTTCCTTAGAATACTAAAAAGTAAATTCCATATCGTTATTCTTTTATCCAGAAATAGCTCTGAATAATGTTTTATTAATAACAGGATGACGTTAGTCATAGTCTCATGTCAGACAAAAATAAACTACAAATAAAGTAAGCTTGTGTCAATTTTAATCCAGCACAGGATACAGAGAAACCAGAATTTGCAAATTTACTGTATATATTTTTATACTCTTTTTCCATTTAAAAGTATCTTTAAGAAAAATATTAAGCTAGCAAAATCAAGATGGTGTACTCTGGCACTATATACTGACTAGGTATGGCATTTTAAGCAATCTGACAAAACACACATTCAAGTGTTTAGGTGACCCCATATCTAGAGTGCATAACCATTACAGGAACTCTTACCTTGCTCAAATGTTACTCAAATTTTTCTCATGAAAGGTAGTGTATGAAATGCTAGAGTCTTTATTCTTTCATAGAAGCAGATCTGAGAAACAGACTGGGTATTTCTGTACATCAGAACAAACTTATGACAAAAAATTTTATGTGAAAAACTCAAAAATATTTATTTTGAGATGTCTGTTCTTCCACAAAATTGCAGTGGCTGTTACAGACACTCATATTTATTTAAAGATTCTGCAAAAAACCCCAAACTCATTACTATAAAAAGATGTTATTTACATAACATAAATTTGTGGTGATAATGAACAGCAATTCAGATATAACTTTCTTCAGCTAAAGAGGACTACTTTGAAAATAAAGTCTTAGAGTGAGTGAGTGTATCAGTAGGATGATTACAATGGTAGAATAAATAGTGTTTTCAAAATGACTCATACATTAAATAAAGTGCATGATCTAGTTGCCAAATTTTAAAAATACAAGAAACTCTTACAATCTCAGCAGACAATTTTATGAAGACCAATCTAATCTAATCTAATGTATTAGGGAATTTACCATGGATCATTTATACACTACTAGTATATTTTCTAATTAAGACTCTATTTTTTTTAAATTCCTATTAGCATGTCACTAATTTGAAATCAAATGAAAATGGCTTGCAAATGTTTTCCCAGAGAGCACAATTCAGTTGAATATTGCAATTACCATGTCATGCATAACATATTATTTTCATGAATCCAATCTTTTGTACCATGGAACAGCTTTGATAAAAAGGAAGGTGAAAGCCTTAGGTGTTTTTTCTTCCAACAAAATAAGAAAACAAGTGAAGTTATATTCTTGGAGTGGCTATCAGAGAGAATGTAAGAAGTGATTTCTCAGAAACTCAAAATTGTATTATGATGAGTATGCATGCACTCCTAACAACAGAGAGCAAACACAAGTGTAATGAGAACATGGACGTTAGCTGGAACATATACAACTATGTAAACTCATATACAAATATAAATTTGTGCATAACATAGAAACTCTAGTCAAAAGTATGAAATAAGTTCAAAATGAAAATCCAAGAATACAGTAAAGTCACACAAAGAGTCAGCTTCCTACCTCCCAAATACTCTATACCAAAGAACCACAGTTATTGACACATAAGGCAAGTCAAGTTCATGTAGAAAGATGTAGTGATAAAAATTCTCACTGTCTACTTAATGAGGTATTATTCTGTCTTTGTCATGCTAGTTGCAGTCCAACATATTCCCTGACTAGAGGAACACCAGAAAAAACTACTAGCCCAATATTTCCAGGAACAAGACTCATAAAACTGCTTTTTTCTTTCAGTCCTTTGCTGATTTCAGCTGATGGCATTGTAGCACTAATTGTACTTAATTCCAATTATTTTTAACAAAAGGTGCTTTTTGTCTCCTTTCAAAAAATAAGCAAACTGAAAGAATAATAAAACATATAACCTTAGTTCTGGGGAATATGATGCTGAAACATGGCAGAGAACATCATGGTATCTCCAGTCATACATTGATTTCTGACTGATTTCCTCATGTCTCTAGCTTTTCTAAGACTATGGCCAACGTTCATGGCTCAAGTAACAAGAAAAAACTCCCTAAGCCACGATAGCCTGCTTTGAATTGTCTGTCCATAATGTCTAAAACATACAATCTTTTTTTCCACCTGTTTCCCGAACGTGTTTTAAACATACGGTCTATTTGGACTGCAAACAGAACACAGCAAGGACTGACCTACTTCATATACTTCTCTGTATTTATAAGATCATTATCAGAACAGGAATTGTAGACGAAAAAAACCCAACAACAATCAACATGACCAACTGTCTACTAAACCAAGGACTCTAACTGAGTAGGACCTCATATTAAGGGAATTCTATCCATGGACTGGAGGCTTTGGGGGAAGGAGTACTATTCTATTTGCTAGTAGCTCTTAATTTGACAAACAAGTACCTTCTAGCAACCTACTTCAGTGAAAGCATTCATACATTAACCAACTATACACGTTTTGCTTAAGTGGGGCTCAGAGAATAAAAATATTCCACGTCAACTGGATTAACAAAAGGGTAAGAAAACCAGTATCAGCACCTGGAAATGCCATATTTAAAAAAAACTCTCACTTTCCTCTTCGTTCCTATCCTTTATATATGAAGATGCAATGGTTTGGGGAGATTCAGTCTTGATGACACAAGTTGTTTTTTACAACCATTTGATAGCAAAGTTGTACATATTTGACCACTGCAAGTTTAGAATACAACATTACAAGAACAGAGGATCCCAGACTGGAAATATTTTGACACACATTGACTAAGCTGGATGTAATACTATTTAGAAGAATAATAAATGTTTTTGCTGAGTACTTTGTGAATGCTTGGATATCTGAAGGAAGAAAAAACTGCTATCAAGCATTTGAATACAAAAATAGCAGCCAGAGCACTACAATACACATACTTAACCAGAACTGCCAGTTAGGGAACGGCATAAGGTAATTTAGTTTTACAGATCAGCAGAAATACAGGCAGGCAGATATATCCATACAAGACACTATTATGATGCAACTTCCTGCAGTATAAAATTACTCCTCATTTAATCAGAACTAATATCATTAGAACAATTTGTCAACCATAAAGGTTCACATGAAAGCAGATGCAGAATTGCTTCACATGAAAGCAGATCTTTTTACATTGATGTAACTAGATATGCACCTGTGTAAACTGCTTGCGCAGACAAGCTCTCAGCCTTGTTGAACTTGAGCTGCCAGAAAGCCAGGCCAAGATTTTTGTTTGAACAGGAAACAGCTGGATTGGTGTGTTGTGTAACTTCTGGGCCTTGCAACTTCTCTCTTCTTACTGGATAAAACCCTATGTTCACTCTTTGATACCTTTAGCCCTCAAAATGCCTTCTATTTATCATATGAGAAGGGTTATCATCAAACAAATTCCTATCATCAAAACTCAAGTCAATACATAACTTCATTTTCCTTATGAGCTTTATCTTCATCGATTCCCTCACAAATGTCCTGCTTTCAGTACACTTAGAGAATGCTGCCTCATTGATACACTCTTCATACTGTATATAAACTTTTTTTTATATCTGTGTTGGGTATTGCTTGCAGTAGTTTGTGTTTAAAATTCCTTTTTTTCCTTCTGTATTCTGAAGAATACACACACTACCCTCCCTAATAGTCTTCTGAGCCTCACAACTCAGACATTCCAGTCTGGTTTTGCTTTCTTAGCCACTTCAATTTGAAAGGAGTATGTTTTCTTTGACTGTAATGCTTAAATACTATTCCAAAGCTGAGCTTAGGGTAAATCTGACTTTCTAAGCGCAAATTTAAAGTGCTTAGCACAAACAGCTTTACTGCTAGATGACATACAATGAGACTTTATTATACTGTATTAAGTCCTAGCATATATTGACTGGTCCCTTCTTCCTCTGGAGGGTGATTATGGATATACAGTGTTTTAGAGACTTTAAATACTTACTTAAAACATTTTACTTTCAGTTTTATTCAGAGATACAAAAGAAAGTAACACAGCCCAGAGAATTTAACTCAAGCAGTGAAGTGGAATATGCAGCGTTTTTGCAGTTCGCAATGCAGATTAGCACTGCCTGCCCCTATTCAAATAGTTTCAATGAAGCCAGAAGTATAACATAACAACTTCAGTATATAGTGTGACTTAAAAGCAGCATTATATTCACCAATGGACTAGATTGATAGATTCATAAAAGAATGCTGACTACTTCAATCTTAGCTAACATGCAACTTAATTGGTGAGCAGAAACTCCGCAGTGAGTGTAACTAGCTGTTGTGTCTCTATTTGTCTGTGTATATTTTCAAATCTGAATTTAAGCTACAAGGGAGCTCAGAAAATCGTAATGCTGTAATACAATTTGGTAATTTTAAGGGTGAACAAAGATGTAGCTAGTTAACTGAGCAGAAAATATACCTGGAGAGCTCCCATTTCTTCCTCTCTTCTATGTGTCTTCTCTAGTAGCTCTGCAAAATAAAAAAAAACTTGTCAATTCAGCTTCTCGTCTCATGGCCTGATAGAAAAGTACCTTTTAAGATAGTCATTGAGGTTTTTAATTTACACCCTTCACAACACTCCTTTTCAGCAGAATAAACTATAAGATTAAATGTATCAGTGATATGAATGTTTCCAGGCATGGGCTGTTGAGGTGGCTGAAAAACAGCCACAAGGACACAAAGATAAGAGTCTGACTGGGGGAAAAATCCCCATTCAATTATATATGAAAAGTTACTGTATGTTACTGCAGACAATTTTGACTGTTTTGAATATAACTACCTTTTCTCACTAAAATGGAACAGTTTTGATAAGGGAAATAGTTCGCTGTGACAAAATAGTAGAAAAGCTTTTTATAGTCTTTACATCATAAAATCCTAATATTTTGTATTGTCACTTGTGTGACAATTACAGATACTGGCACATACATGCACACATGTAACACTTCACATTATAAATTAATTTTGTTTGAGTTCTGCAGGATATGTTACGAGTTGCTTTTCTACTTTATTTTATTCACATATTTTCATGATTAAAATCATGTTTTTGATAAATTGCAACATGTTTAGAATTCTGGAAACCTTGAAGTTATAACTTTATGAAGAGCAAAAAAAAAAAAAACATGCTGCAGGCTTATTACTATTTCAACTATCAGAAGTTCGCTCACGAGCTTTGCATGAGAAGAGCATTGCTTTATCTAACCCAGAGACTGACTCTGAATTCAGATAAGCTCCAGTTTGTTAGCAATTAGGAGAGTTATGAGATTATGAAACTGCCTTGACAACCTCACAGGGCTGAATTCTGACTGTCAAGTCCTTCAGCATTCAAGTACAGAACAGCTAACTGGAAGTACCTGTGTTTACGTCCTTAAGAAATAAAGATTACATAGTTCAGTCATAAAGAAGTTTCAGTGGTTTACAACAGAAATGACAAAATATTCCACTGACATTAATTTGTCTCATTTCCTTTATATCTCTAATCTTCTAATTTTCTTTCTCCTTCTCTCATTATGAAGCCTCATTGTGAGCACCCCAACCTGTAAGCTCTTTTCTCATAGTTCATTATTCATTTCTGACTGCATGCAGATTATTTGATACTTGTTTCCAGACACCAGTCCTTTAAAAAAATTCAGCTAATTCTTTCACAAGCAGAGATTGACTTGTTCTTTTTTCCTAGTTTCCATGCAATTTTTTTTTCAAATCCTTTCTTAAAATTAATAAAGTTACTGATTTTCACTTTGCTTTAGTAAACTTAAGTTTTTCTGGACTATTCTTTGGTATGCTTTTCAGTCCGGTGATTCAACTGCCATATAAATTACCATAGTCAAATGTGCTGCCATCAATATTAGTTAGTGTGAGAATTTGGGGTTGAAAACAGTCCCGAGATTTGAAAATTCTGCATCTGAAATTAGGGTGATCTGGAATGCATTTACTTAATTGTACCACTGCCTAAATTGGTTGTCCTGCAGGATGCTTCAAAAAACCCTGTCCCCAGAAAGGCAGGTAGGTATTGAAGTAGTGTTATTTAACTGACAAAATATACACCTACTGTACAGTCACCATTTATGAATACATGTTTAATAATCAAGTTCTGCATTTAAACCAATGATTCCATTTAGTACTCCATCTAAAATAATAGCACAATTTCTCCAAACCTAAAGCAAGAAAATAAATATTAAAGAAATATATATTAAACAGCCATACAAAAAAGTCCCATAAAAATACAGCATATTACATCATTCTTTTGGACATTGTTATTTACAATGATAGAACAACTTTGCTTACTTCATCTGAAAAGCTCTGTTGTTTAATAATTTGTAAAACACTTCCCATATTTAAATTCTTATGCAAGCATGTTTTATGTCATCAGTGCCAGAAAATAATGTTGCAATAAAATTGAGACAGAGAATGTATTGTGTCTGCAAGAGAGCAAAGATGGTCACTAACCCTATTGGAGGCTCCTTTCATCCATCTATGAACGACCTCTGAGTTTCTCTAATTCTAACTTTTTTCCTAAAGGAGGTTGCACAGTGGCATGGGCTGCTAAAACAATCCTGCTATCGTCATCTTTCAAGGCCTAATGTAACCACAGGATTCTTGTTGGTTTTTTTCTAAGCAATATATCCTTATTCTCATGGGGGGCAGAACACATCAATTTATAAATTGTCTAGAAGAATCAGCATTAATGAAAAAGCATTACAAAGGCACCTTTAGGCATTGATGGCTCTTCCCCAAAGATGAATAATACATGGAAAAAGACAACAAGAGAAATGAGATGTAGAAATAAAGATATTATCCATCAGCATATTCCCTTTTTTTTTTTTTATTTCTAGCTAAATATGAAGCTGGTAACCCTATAATGAACTATAAGCTAAAACTATAAAAAATCAAATGTTTTACATGTTTAATGCCACTCAAAATCACCAGAAAGTTCAAGACATTGCCTGCGAAATTAGGGATCACACTTTTGTGCAGTTTTACAAAAAGAATTTATTTACAGTGGTTAAATTCCTGATCCAGATGTAAAGATTATATCACTTTGAGCTATGTATCAGTGAACACCAAGTCTCTTTCAAGTTATACTACAGTGGCTTAGATTTAACTGATCAAACTTCCAGGAAAAATATAGGTTATGATTTAAAACAGTCTGTAAGAGTCTATCTTTTGCAGTTTGCTGACACTGGGACAACACAGTATGTTGCAAAATACTGCAAATATTAACCTGGACATAAAGATTTTATATTCCATTGTAACATTCAGATAAGTGAGGAAAAAAAGGTATGCAGTTATTCAGACAGATTATTTTCCACACACACATACCCCAGCTGTAATTTTTACTGCTGGTGAAAAGTACCAGAAAACAGATTTAGGAGCAGACATTTGTTGATTGAAATGAGTAAAATACAACAGTACTATCTTATTTATTCTAGGTGATCCACTAATGTGCCAATAACTAAATAGAATGGTTAAATTCCTTCATGAACTAGAATGTTTGACTTTACCTCTGTGCTGGGTGTAACAAGGGTGGGAAACAGGACATGGACTTTATTCTACCTGGAGCAGCAACTTCTTGGTTTCAAACACTGCATGACCTCCCATTCTAAGAAACTGAAGATAATGATAGACAACATTCTGCTTCACATTCTCAGAGAACACTGACGTGCCAGAGAACAGTCTACAAATTGGATCAGTACCACATTTTTATGTTGACATTGTTCTAGCAAAGGGGAATGCACAAATACAGAACTATACACAGAATCAGTTCTTATAGTCACAGATATCTACTCAATTAGTGAAAAATTCTACAGTATAATTCAGAGTACTCTGTAGTTGAGATTCACGCTTCAGTTCAGTTTTGCATACATAGGTAATATGCTGTAAACTACCCCAATATTTGCAGGCTCTATGTAGATCTGATTCAAGACTCAACTGCTGAAACAGTTGCAGATCATAGAGGAAAATATAAAACAATTCATATAGCACAAAAAATACTGCTACTATGTGGCATTAAAGCAAGAAATCCAAGCTATTATCAGAAAAAAATGGCAGTTGGGAGAAAATTGTCAACATACTTTTTGCATCATCAAGCTAAGAACAGCTCTTCTCCAAAACACAAGTCAGGGTTTTTAATTATACATTAAAACTATTTTGGATTTCCCAAAGTTTGTAACCCTAGATATTGAGGTTTTAAGTTACATAAGTGTATAACAAACCACTGAGAAATCACTTTATTAGACACCCTGATCATATTATCTTTAAATTTGCTTTGATTCAAAATCATAGTTTTTTTTATTTCAAGTATTTCCCATAATTTCCCCTTCCAATACACATCCCATGGGGTTCAATCATCATTTGGATGTTTCCCACAAAGCTGCTGAACAGATACTACAGCATTCCTGTAGATCCACAAGGCAGCCAGGCAGGTTTCCATCAAGTATGAAGGAATTTTCAAGCAGCTGAATAAACCAGTTTCTCTCAGCTAGAAGTTACTTATCTTGCACACATATACGCAGCCAAGTTTAATTACATATTATATAACTTACAAGTTTGTCCCTTCATACAATGAATCTGACATGAAGGCCCTGTTTTGGGGGGTGAATCAAGATGTTTCTAACTGAACCAGTTTAAACAAAGTGTTTCAGAATGGATATATTCATGGCTAGTAGAGGCAGAACAACTGCAATATTACCCTGTACCTGTGTTAGGTTGTGATGAATGGCAACTGTCACAATTCAAAACCATTTAATACTAAAAGATGTTTCAATGAGGCTGGACCCTCATACCATCAGGCCAGACATCAGAAATCACCCTGGGACTAAAATAACTGAGATGTAAAACAGTACTGGCACATGCTTCAAACTATTTTAGTTGAAACAGGACTTGCCATGCATGCAAGCCATTGATGGAATTTCTACATAACCGTATTATTATTTTAAAGAGCTCCAGAGAAACAGGTATTTTTTTAGAACCTTAATTTTTGTTAGTGTAGAACAAGGCCAGTAAGCTATGAATGCATTTATGTAATCCCGAGCAAGATTTAAAAAAAGAACCCAAACCTATACATCTCAAAGGAGTTTAATACTGGTTAGACCTTTCTAGTCCATTAGCAAATTATTATATTGATATTCACATTGAGCACATTCCACTATCTTTAAAGATTTTAATTCAGTTTCCATCACTGCAATCAATGCAGTACTCATGACCATCAAGACTGAAACAGATATTTATATGAATCTAAATCAATAGTTTTCTCTTCCACATGTAAAAAGAACTCCAAACTCAAAAGAATACCATTTTTAAATGGTCTTGGGAAACTGAAGAGGTCCCAGATGAGTGAAAGCTGGCTAACATTGTCCCAGATTTCAAGAAGGGCAAGGATGACCATGGATCACCATGGAAAGGGACCTGGGGGTTCTGGTCGATGGCAAGTTGAATATGAGTCAGCAGTGCTCTGGCAGCCAGGAGGGCCAACCGTGTCCTGGGGGGCATCAGGTAAAGCATCACCAGCTGGTTGAGGGAGGGGATTGTCCTGCTCTGCTCTGCACTGGTGTGGCCTCACCTTGAATATTGTGTGCAGTTTTGGGCAACACAACATAAAAAAGATATAAAGCTATTAGAGAGTGTCTGAAGGAGGGCTGCAAAGGTGGTGAAGGGCCTAGAGGGGAAGCAGCTAAGATCACTTCATCTGTTTAGCCTGGAGGAGACTGAGGAGAGACTTCATTGCAGTCTACAGCTTCCTCATGAGGGGACGTGGAGGGGCAGGCACTGATCTCTTCTCTCTGGTGACCCGTGACAGGACACAGGGGAATGGCCTGAAGCTGTATCAGAGCAGGTTTAGGTTGGATGTTTGGAAAAGGTTCTTCACCCAGAGCGGGCTCCCCAGGGAAGTAGTCACAGCACCAAGCCTGACAGAGTTCAAGAAGGACTTGGAGAATACTCTCAGGTACATGGTGTGATTCTCATGTCCTGTGCATGACAAGGACTTCAATCATCCTTACAACTCAGGATATTCTACGATTCATTTAACGTATTTGTGTTTTGGATGCTGGAAATTTTGGAACTATGTGGAAAAAAAAACCAGTTTCTCTTGGTTTCTGACATGATATCTGGACTGTCAACAACTTCTTTACATGTATAAATCTTGCTTCTAATTTACTTCCTTTGAGAATTCTTAATTAAGTTTCATCCTGCTATCTCTCTTTATTATTTTCTTTTCACATTGATTGGTATTTGATATAAATATTCATAAGTGAGCCATCTCCCATACTTCATTTAAAAAATTACTCCCAACATTTCTTTTGTCCCAAGAAGCTGTCCTAAATTCTCATCAGTTCTCTGTACCTGTCATTACCTGAACTATTACAGTGTCTCCTTATAGTGAATTCAAAATTCAAGCATTGATATATTCACATATTCAATTTGAGTACACAAGATACTAGGCTGAGTTGCTGTAACCTCTTCTACAGTCCAAATATCACTGCACTGGAACAGTTTGTCTGAATATGAGATTAAATTTATTCAAAAAACTATACTACAAATTTACCAAACAAAAAAATATGGATTCTAATGTGCTGTTTATATATTTTTAAGAGGCCTTTGTCAAAAGAATGAGAATTTTTTTTCCTGATTCTTACATGAGACCTTTGAGTTCTATTTCTGGCTTCCCACTCTTCCTGGGGAATTTTCTGTGCTTCATTTAAACATGGCTTAAGAAAATATTTCCCCTCTCTTCACAGAGCTGACAAGAAGCTTAAGTAAAGTGCACTGAAATCCATGCAAAATATTCCTATGAACATTCTTACGAATACAAAAGGTGACAACAGCACAAAATTTCATTATGTCTTAGCAACTGCCTAACTTATTACCTGGTAGAATGACACTAAACTATGTCTACCGTATTTATTTGGGACCATATTGATTCTCAGTTGAAAGCAATGGTAGGAGAAGTAAGAGGGAGGGTTGTGAATATATATGTATTTAACATATCTTGAACAGCTATAAGCATTCTGTCGTTTTCCTTTGAATGATTCATGTACCAGCAGACATACTGTAGAGGATTCCAAAAACTCCTGAGGGTCCCTAGGGTGTCTAGTTAAAAAAAATCACTGAAGAACAGCTTCCCAAGCAAGCACCACACTTCCTTGATGCTTTAGCAATTTTCATTAAGAAACAGTTAGTGACACAGACAAATCAAAAGACTAACCTTGCAGTGATAAAACAAAAACATCTCATTCTGAATCAAAATGTGATCAAGGCACAAAATAATGTTTTTTGCAGCTCAGTAGGGTTGCACTTACAAAGGTGTGTATATTTATGTATTATCAAGTTTTATATTTGTGTGCATTTTCAATAAATAAATATATATATATATTAGGGGGGTGTGCTCAAAAATCTTTTATTGATGGGGCATGCAATCAATACAGTTTGGAGACTAGTGCTCAGTATTTAGAGCCTTAGAACAATCTCACTTGTTCTGTGTAAATCTCTTCATGTTCTGTGTATAGTTTTATCAACAATCATCACAGCCATCTTAATAAAGATGCCAGTGATCAAACAAACCAGAAGGTTCACATGTCAATATCACTTTTTTTTTTTTTTCATTTAACATGCTCAAGTTAGGGACAAAAAAACTGATAGAATATAGCAGGAAAACCCGAAAACCCACCATTTCTACTGTCTATGCCCTCCTCTTACATGATCTAGGGAACAATGCTCTGTAAATGCACGTTAACCTGTTCAACACAAAATCCAAACCTCAAAAAGTAACAACAGTGAAATCCTTCTAGTCATTATAGCTTCTGGGTTATGCCTTCTACTTACAGGCAAAAAACCAATTTTTTTTTAAGTGCAATACAGATTTTCCTCATTTTTAATACTATTAAATGTTGTAGTAAAATATTATTTTAATTTCAGTACCAGGGAAAGCAGTTTCAAAGCTCATCTTGCTTATTATCAAAGATACATAAGCCAAAGAGAATTCATTAACACACATACACATGGTATTTGAACAGAAACACTTGGAGTATGCTGGAATGCTTTTCTTTTGGCTACTGTTTAATGAAATATCTATAAAAATACTCCAACTCTTCTTTCAGACTATCATTAGCCAACTACAATCACGGAAGTCTCTTTTCAGTTATAACTATGCAGTTTCTTATGAGGAAAAAAAATAAGATTTAAAACCCTAAAAATAAAGATAATTGAGGAAATAATTGAGATCTACTGAATTTAGAAACTATTTTGATACTGTAGAAACTCAAAAAAACACAAGTCACAGTGACATGCTGAATTTCTGCCACTAAGCATTGTGTGATGATTATTAATGCTTAGAAGGCCTTCAATGACAATGTTTCAATAATTACTTGATTCTACTTCAAGATGAAACAGTTATCAAGTATATAGGTGTTGATTACTCATGCAGTAGTAACATTGCCAACTAGTGCTGGAAAGGAGGCAAAAATGTTCCTATTAGGAATAAATCTTGAGAACAGACTTTTTTTAGAAAATCTAACAAACAATGCTAGTGAATAAACACTTCAAATTTTACTTTACAAATTTGCTGAGGAGCCAGAAAACTTTAAGCCTAACAGTCTAATAGTACATTCATACTACAGTGAAATTCTTTACTTAAAGGAGATAGCTTGAAATAAGCTAATTTGGGTACTAATGACTATGTAATTACTCCTTCTTCACGTCCCACAGAAGCCAGTGCAACACCAGCTGACATAGTGCTACCACTAAGTGTTCCAGTTCCAGCAGATGTGGCCAGATCACATCAGAGATGGCATTTGCAGATTGCATTTTCCAAAAAGCACGGAGGTCTCTTTGCTCCCTGAGTCTGGTTGTGCATTGCTCTTGCTTACTTTGTCCTGGTTTGACAAAACGGACAAACCTGGACCTCCATGAGGGTCTTAGTTCATTACAACAAGATCAGAGCATAATGGCAAAACCCAGACAGTCCTATGTGACTAATATTGAGTAAAATATGATTATAGAGGAGTCCAAAGAGAAGGAGACATGGAACAAGGGAAGGAGAAAGTACAACGGTGGGTAGTGAGAGAAACAGAAGCATGAATTCAGCTTTTTGTCTCCAGTGATATTCAATGTCTCTGTGAATGGGAAACTGCAATTTGACCCACTAACTCATGATTATTTTGTATTTGTATGTGTGAGCTGTCATCAAACATCTGTCTGTAGCAGACCTATGCAAGATAACTGAACAATGGCTTTTTCTCCCACAGTTTTGATTACAAACCCTACTGAATAACCTGGAAAGAAAAACAACAATAAAAAAATCATCACTATATAAAGAAAAATATAGTGAAAATGCTCTCAAAATGAAGCCCTCAGAATAGTTGACATTTTAAACAGAAAATAATTGAACATTCTGTTCTGTCACTGCATATAATATATAATTGTTACAATTCTCTCCTGAATGGAGAAACATTTCTTTTCTGATAATGGATTAAATTTTCCAGAAGTACACAGAAAGAAATTGAAACTTAATTTGTTTTCATTTACCAAGTGCAAGCTTGAAAAGATAATTTGTCATTTCTTGTTTTAGGAAATTACGTCGATATGTTTATGGGTATAGCAGCTACATAAAAATTATGTTATGGTATATATAAATGACAAAACAGGAAATTGAATGCCACTTTCTTCAGCGAGTTCTCTCTCTTAATATCCTAGGCTTTTCTTTTTTTGATGTTTATCATCCCAACCATATTTATGCATATCAGCAAATTTCCTTTTGGCTACATCTGAAAGGCAGCTGCATATCTTAATGCAAATAGACAGAGAACTGATCTTGGACCTATTAGCTGAGGAACAGACTAAGGGTATCAAGGTTTTTGAAGCAGCTACAACTCATTTGAATTGAAGTAACTGGGCAAACCGAAGGAGGCAAGACAGAAAGCTTTTCTAGCTAAGGTCATTTGTTACTTGAGATGAGTAATTCTTTGGAGCTTAGAAGAACATTTCTTAATTGGGTTGTTTGAAGAGCAGAGCTAAACAATCCATTTGCAATGTTTGCAGCATATGAGAGCAGACAACATAGGAAGCTGAAAGATACCGGTCTTGAAATTAAGTTTCCCTTCCAATCTCAGAAAAAAAGGGATCTTTTAGCAGCTTGGACATTTTAATAAACTATCAGAAGAGTAAAGCACACAAAAAAGTTATAGCTCCACAGATTCTCTCCTTGATAAATCCTGTAAGAAAGCTTAATTCTACTACACCGTCCTATGTATCACTAAGACCCAAACAGCTTCTAAGAAAACATTTACTTCAACAAAGCACATACACACACAGGTCAGTATGGCTCATTGAAACTAAACATAATGCAACTAGCAGTTATAAAACACCCCATCTACCACATCCGCTTTAGAGGAAGATGCAAGAAACTAAGCTGGCAATTACGAAGAAAACCATAATTGCAATGATTATTTCTAATTTTCTCAGCTGTAGTTAGGTTTTGAGCTTATTCCTTGGTGAGACAATCCTGCTATTGTACTTGCAAGAAATGGCATCCTGTCTGGTCATTTGACTTTGCAAATGGAAGCATTTTTCCATACAGACAACATTCAAACATTCTTCGCAGAAAATGCTGCTCCTAGAGCTTCAAACTAATCAAGAAAGTAATGTTTTATGGCCGAGTCATCAACTGTAATTAAAATCCGGAAAATAAAATGTCTGTCCTGGCAGTTGAAGTATGTACAAGATTTATTGATGCAGTATGTACACATGCATGAAGTACATATATATTTCAATTAATGTTTTCTTGGTTTTGCAGTTTGTTTCTTTCTCTAGTGGTAGGTATCTCTATTTACCAGATATACTAAAACAAACAAAAAATCCACAACAAAATTATACTTGAAAGTGTTAGAATTTTGAAATAAGAATTAAAGTGATAAATTTTATGTTTAAACATTTTCCACTAAACAGAGATTTACATACTGGCAGTATATAATGTTGCACAAAGGTGCCGATCAAATACTGGAAAATAAGTACTGCAATATGAACATTTGTATTTTAAAAAATAGTTCTCAGAGTAGAAAGGTGGTGTAGAATTAAGAAATTAGACTGAAGAATAGGGGACCAAGCTTTATCCTTAGTTCTCCTTTTTATTTTTTTACGTAACCAGGAGCAAGCATGTTATCTCTGTGACTCAGATACTGTGTCTGTTTCAGCAAGAAAATAATACTTTCAAGCAACAACATTCAGTAACACTGCTTAAAAACCTGATAACCTGCAACTGGAATCCTTTAAAATAGGCAGAAGAATGCAAATCATGCATGACCTTACCCTAAAGACATAATAGAGGCAGACAAGAAAAATACTGTGACTCTCTCTGCCCACAAGAAAAAAGATTCAAATATATGTGCCCATTATTACAAGTGGACTTTTAATAAATTACAGAGAAGGATTTGTTAGTTCATAAAAACACTCTGTAGCTTATTGTAATCACTGGTACTGTATGAACTATACAGTTAATTTGATTGTCTTGTGTGACTTTAAAACATTTTTAAGGATTTTGCCTTTTAATTACAAAATATGTAAAGCATTTAAAAGTACCAATCACAGTTCCCATTTTATTAAACCAAAACCAAGAAGGAAACAAAAGATAATTTCAGTTATAGACAGTTGTTACCTTGAATGTGCTGATCAGAGTAAATATTCAACCTAGAAAATTGTCATATTTAAACCACTAGAAGAAAAAATATGCTAAGAGATTAAATATCACTTATTTAATTTAATCTTTATATAGTAAATCCAAAACCAACTAGTTTTCTTTTTTTCAAGGATTCACATATAAAGTATATTCTGTAATTATTTTCTTGTGTACAGCCAACATTAAGAATTGGTATTAGTGATGACTGAAGCTCTTCTTAAAATGAGAATTTTTTTAGTAGTGACATAGGACAAACTTCTGTTCTCCAAATGCACACTATCATTAGCACTCACTTTAGGGAAAAAAGGGTTTTAAATAGCATGTCAACTGAAAGGATATAAAAGCTGTTAACACAGCAATAAACTACACTGAAAAATATATTCTAATAGAGCCTGACAAATCCTGGCAAAACCATTACATAAGCTTTAATTTTGAAAGATATTGAATCTATAATATAGCAACATACGAGATTAAAAATACTTTTGTAATTTCACGAGCTTTACTATATTAAAATCTGAAATAGTAATTTTTTTAAATTTCTGTTTAGATTTCCAACTTGATTTATCTGTATTTTTGACTAAAATGACTTTGACTATGGCAGTAGATGAGAAGACCACAGAGCCCTCGGTTCAGTTTCATTTCCTATAAAACAGCATATTATTTAATTAAACAGGCATCTCATCATTAAAGAGTTCCTTGGGGGTGTTATTTCTACCTAAAGAAGACTGAGTGACAAAGAGTATGTTTCTGTTATATACTTCTCAAGAAAATATTAAATTCAAGACAAGTGAATTCAAGACAAGTGCCTGTGTTGGGATGGTTTTTGTTTGGTTGGGTTTTTTTCTTTAATACCTGTAAATCAGTGATATCAATTTGGTATAGAAACACCATATAACCTGAAATCATGACTACATTTTTCATACTAATTTCAAGGAATCCTGATAAAGTTGTAGAGTTGACTACAAGATTTTCTTTATTATGTAGTGTTAAACCACTGTTAAGTTATAACTGTGACTATAAACAGTCCTATGCCATCATTTCAACACCTGTGAAAAAAGCCAAAACCCCAGTAGTTCATAGAACACCAGCTCTTTTAGCTTGGTTTAAAGAAGAAAGTCATTAATTCACAAAAGGAAGAAAACATTAAATAATAAATTCTAACTATTTAATATACACAAAATCCCTACCTCCCAGGTTACTTTTGTTAACTTTGATTTAGTTTCCAGTATGTATAGGCAAACCAAGAGGTAAAACTAATAAATTTAGTCTCTTAGTGTTAGTGAGGACCACAAACTCAGCAATTTAATGTTTAAAGGACACATCTTCTTTCCAAACTATAAATCATACATAAGTTTCAGATAAGCATCTAGAGTATGTGATTCAGAAAGAAAAAAGAAATCAAAGGAAGTCTTAAAAACATCTTAGCTACAGTTTGATCCCATCTCTTACCTTCTCTTTTTCACAATGGCAGCCATATTTTTATGAGTTCATAAAAAGGTAATGGCAAATGAAAACAGTTGCAGAAAAATACCAGATAATTGCAGCAATCCATGTCCAGACTGATCTTTCCAGTTTTCCAGTACAAAAAAAAACCTCCACAGGGTAAGATTTCCAAATTATTTGGGCTTATTTCCATTCTTCTAAGACTCTGAACGCAAGTTCATTTTGGCAAAGTTTAAAATAACTTAGAAGTCCTCCCTCCTCCTTCCCCCATCACATTAAAAAAACCAAACATTACTTAAAGGGCAAGAGCACAATTAAGAAGAAATTAATTATTTTAATAGTAATAATATTTCAACTTTATGCATTTTGAAGTTCACCATGAAAACCAAGTATTATGGAGAGTTTCTCTGAAATCCTTCAGATTCCTTCCTGTATGTATGCATGCCTAAAAGAGTTTTCTCTATTTGATGCTCCCATTCATTGTTCAGTAGGAGATGGCCTGAAAATACCTTGTGATGTTTCTTATTGCCACAGAAAGGACTGTGTTGTCACACTAGGGCAATATCATGAAATATATGGGAAAAAGAAAATGAATGGGAAAGAAACAAACAAAGCTGAAAAGGCAGAAGCAGGCTTAAAGGTATCTTCAGAACAGCATATGTACTTTACTACTAAATTAAATATAATACTTCATAATAGAAAGATTTTATAATGTTTTGATTTTCACTGGTTTCCAATTTCATACTTTTCCCCAGTGTAAGCAACAGAAACTGCTCATTGTCAGTGTATTTGCACTCAGTGTACTACACTGTTCTTGTATTTTAAATTTTTACACTTTCTGCTTTAGTGTTCCTGGCTCAAATAAAAACTGGACTTACTGGCTATAAAAAAGAAAAAAGGGGAATATAATTTGATAGATTAGGTTTTGTCAAAGTAGTTTTACCTACATTGTGAATCTACTTTAATATAACAGGCTTTTTTGAGTCTACATTTTCTACGGCAGTTATATAACAAATAATCCTTATGGAGCATAACAGAAAAAGAAAATTAAAATAAATTGATGTCTTGCATCAGAGATCACTTATCTATACCTTTGTACTTGTTTTCCTCAAAAGTGATGAAACTAGCAGGTACCTGTATGATTCATAGAGATGACACCATCAGTAAAACTGGTTAAAATGTAAGTCTTCTAATATTTGATTTTTGTATCCTCAAATCTAAGAGAATACACAATGATGACTGCATGAATGATGAATTTAATGTATAAACAAAACACCACAGACGTGCCCTGTACAGATTTGTGCTTGTAACAACAACATATAACATTAGTCTATCATATCTCAGGACTAGAATTGTTACCTTCTTAAGTCTTACTTAGCAGTATAATCTACACCAGAGAAATTCTAAATATGTAATAATTTAAGTGTCATTATGGAGTATTACCTCAGTAGACACTGAGAATTGGTACAGAATATGTCTAGCATCCCCTGGGACTTTATGTAAAACAGTATTTGCAGAGTATTATATCTTCAAATTAAATTAAATCAGTGTAAGGTCTGTATATCAGAGCAATGCACCTGCTCTTCTTACATCACTACAGCCTTACTAACATTGCTTTATAAAAAAAGAACAGATACAGCCTTGCCAAATACATCAGGTCTTATTTTGCAAAACATTTCTTTGTTGACTATTCATGATAGTACTGATATTCTGAAGCAGCAGTATATTATTCTGAAACAAAACAACTGTGCACACTCCATGTCTCACCACTATATAACACATTCTGTCCACCTTCTATAAATGTCAATATATAACAAGAAGATTTTCTTGGAAAAGCAACTAAAGTAAATTTAAATCTCTAAGACCAAGATCAAATACGGACTTTCACTGATTTGAATGATAAGCTTTTCAGACTACCCAGTCTGGCTAGACCATATAAAAGGCAATAAATCAAAGAAATTTGGGCCAGGTCTTGGGTGCAATTTGTGAGTATGGTATTAAAAAGAAAAATAAAATCCTTGTTACCTAAATTAATTTTTAAACAGATCTGTAAGAACACTTTGGCGTGCTCAGTGATTCCAGAATGCAAATGAAACTTAGTTAAGAAACTGCAATTTATACCTTTTACTCAGACTTCTGCTCATTTTGTTAAAATACTGAATATGTAGTGCAATGCTATTGAAATAAATTTGATTGTAAGAACAAAATCACCTTAGGAGGAAAAATCTAATAAATTTTTATTTTTATCCAACTTGTTACTTAGTGAAATATCCTACTGTGTAGCATGTTATACAAGTACCTTGTGAAATAGTGAACTATATCCAAAATACAAATCTGCAAACCAGAAATTAGAATTCACATCCTCTTCAGTTCTTCTCAATTTATAAATATTGCTAGACTTCTGAATTTCTACATTCTCCAGCATGGTATGCTTATCAAGAAGGGAAGACAACTGTAGCTGATCTTGTAGCATCACCAGATAACTACGAAACTTCTGCTACAGAAATTCTATGCTACAGCACTTTATTTTCCCTCACTCATGAATCTTTATGCTAGCTTACTTGTATTTATAAGGATTATACCACATGCACAGCCAGTTTATACCATCATAGGTAGGACTGTGATAATGTTAACACTTCTACAGAAACTCATAAGGAGGATGCAAAAGCCTACAATATCCTAGATGTTTACAAATGCTTTGGTGAAGGGAAAAGACAAAAACCTACACAGTTAAGTTTTAGTAGATCTATTTGAGCTTATAAAGCTTCCTTAAATGTGTTCATCAATAAAGCAATTTAAATATTCATCCTACTTACTTTGGGTATGTCCACCAAAAATCTCAATTTTTATTCTTTCTCCCTAAAAAGCATGAATAAACTATAATATCAGAACTATAACTGAAAGGAAATTAATTTTTTAAGAATACAATTTCTCTGACTCATTTTCTTAAGTTTTTATTTATGTAAATTTTAATTAATTAAGTATTTTCAGACTATATCAGGTACTCAGGTAAGTGGTTTGTGTCAGTGGGGACAGTAGACATGCCCATGGATATTCATGGATATTCACTGAATCTGATAAAATGTTCCATCTAAAATCTGCATTTTTCCAAGTGCATCAGAAAATATGTTCATCCATTTGATCAGATTTGACTGAATATCCATTTTATTGAGCAATATTGTAAAGTATACTTTGGTGTTAAAAAAAAAAGGGAGGGATTTTTTTATCAATTAGACTAAAAACATTCTGCCTTCATTTGTTTTATTCCTGCACCTGGGATTTGCCCATAATTTCATTACTGAGTGCCTTAGTATTGTGTAGGTACTTCTTCCATTTTTTATGTTTAAGTAACAATAGCCAACCAGCATTCTGAATCCTTAATTTAAGTTTTTTATCATTTTGATGGGTGGCTTTCTCCTTTTGGCTTAACACCTTTTTTATGTTATTAGCTGTGCTTTCTTTTTTCCCCTCTGGGAAAGTAGCTTTTCCAATTTTCATGTCCAAGTAATTTATCCATTAAATGATTTACATGTTTACATTCTAACAGTTGCATCATAATTAAGCCTGGGCTTTTCATTCAGTATGTAAGAGTATTTGTTCAAGAAATAACAGTCACATTTTGTCTTGCAACTTCTTTTTTTTTTTTTAATAAAAAACCCTTTATAAGCATTTAAATGTATCACTTCATGAACAATAGTACTCAGAACTCACATTAACAGATGTATGTTCTAGTATTTTTCTATCTTCTGTAACTTATAAAAAAAAACCTATTTGGTGTAATGAAGGCCATAATTTTCAAATAAAAAAGAACAATCTATCTTGACATGACTGTGAAACAAACCAATAAAATTCACATGGAGATTGTAACTCCATTATTCTTGCATAAAGTGTCACATAATGCTGTCATTTAATTCAATACATGTGCATTCTAAAATCTTGGATACTACTAAGAGTAGCGGACCCAGTGCTGGAAGGCCTGTGACACCCCAGGCCTAAAGCTAAATAAATACACTGGCACTCATACCTTCATCTATATGCACAAATCTGCTAACTATCAGGTCTAATCAAACTAGAATGTGACAAAGTGAATCATAAATTTGCACACATGAAGACTATTCTTAATTATGTACATAATTAATTGGCTTTGTAATTGGAAGTACTTGCTTCTCTCCTCCAACAGTATTTTCATAGTAGTGTCCAAAACAAAAAAACAAACGAAAACAAAATAACCCACCAAAAAACACCTCACCAATTGCCACCTTTCATGACCAAGTTTCAAATTATCTCATTAAAAAACCATGGCGTGTAAAGAGAAAATAAGATGCTTGACAGTTACTTATGAACACTCCTGATTCCCTATTTTCCTATAAAACAGTAAATGGCATTACCATTATTTAAATTAGAAATAAAATTCAAAACAAAAATTAATCTTTTATGGATTTTTTTTAATGGATATTCTGGGAAAATCCATCAACAGCAAGAAAAATTACCTATCTTCCTCTGTTGCTATCTTCGTACCCATGTGGCTCTGGATCCTTAGCACGTGCACGTACCCTGACCCCAGGCTTTAAACCTAACACTGGCCTCCATTATTGGCAACCTGCCCTCCTTTTTTAAGTCCTATTTCTCATCCTGTATTGGGAAGAATTTTAAAGAATGTTTACTGGTTTCTGTTACATAGAAAACTTTAACATTTATGTAACTTATTTCCTTTTTATTACCTACTTTTAACCAGCATCCACCACTAAAAGCAGACAGAGCAAAACTTAAAAATGCAGAAGTTGTAGTATGTGAAGTAACAAACAGAACTGAGCATACTTGTAGGGAGAAAAGGCAGCTGTCCTGGCCATGCTCTCTCCCAGGTGCTTGTGAACCTGCTTGCTGGCAGAGCATGGGAAACTGAAAAGTCCTTGACTTAGGGTGCAACAACTAAACCATCAGTGTGTTAACAACATTATTCTCATACTAAATCCAAAACACTGCATGCTCCAGTTCCTAGGAAGAGAATTAACTCTGTTCCAGTCAAAACCAGGCAGCTGTTTTATTTTCGTTACAACATTTCATAAAACATTTTCAATAATAAGTCAGCTACTAGAAGCTATAACTACCCTTACTAAAAAATTACTCGTCTGAAAGTCAACATAAAATGGCAACTAACAAAATGATTAAAGAGAGTACTTATTCTGTCCCATCATATCAGTATGGAGCCCTGAATAAAGGCCAGAACAAGCCTTTTAAAGAAAACACAAGAAGAAAACCTGAGAGGTAACACCTTCCTTTGGAAACTGAGGTAATAGAACACAATCAAAGACTGTGCCATGACACAGGGAGCTATGTAAATAGCAGTCTAATTCAGACTGCCTCAAACTCTTGTATAACTCCTCTTTGCCCAGGTCACGGAATGTTTCAGATGGTACAGCTGAAAAATAACTTTTATATCCACTGCTCATGATGCAAACTCTTATGTTATTCAGCCATTGTACTGGGTTGAAACATAGTTGATTATATTTGGGGTTTTTTGTCAGCAAGGGAAAACAAAAAAACCCTAACTTTTTTCTTGGTTACCACTAGCAGATTATCAAATTACAGTTTGCAATAACTAACCGATAAAATATATCTAAATGTGCCATAGGAATTACAATTTTTAAATTCTTTCTCCCTTTTATTAACAACAATGGAACTAGCAACATACCTCTTTTTTCTCTGTGAACTTCTTCCAAAAGTTTTTCTTGGTTTTTTATCTGCTTAAAGAGAGACTGATGCTCAGTCTCCTTCATCTGTGTAAAGTGCTTGAGCTGTTCTCGGCTTCGCAGTAAGTAGCACCGCAGCTTTTTTTCCTTACTTTCTCTCTCCTTTACCTCCTCACACAGCCACTGAAGCTTAGTCTACATAAAAAAATGGGACAATAAAAAGTAAAGAATTCTAATGAAAATAAGAGGACACAACTGTTCACTGATCAAATTATCTTTGGAGTCAAAGAATAGTAATCTGTACCTATTACTGAATAATAATAACAATAGAAGGGAACATTCAGATATATTAAGAGAACATATGTTGACCTTGAGTAGTCTCAAATGACATATTTTGGTTGATAATTGTATGTGAAAAAGCAATACATTGATTTTCTTTTATATGATTTTATTTCTCTTTAAATAAGAAACAAGAATTTTCTAGTGTAGGTATGGAAATTCCGATTGAACTAGTGCACACAGAGACACCAAAAGATACTCCCTCCTTTCAGAATACCTTTCTCTCTCTATTCCATGTTGACAGAATTTAAAGCATTTATCCATTCTGAAAAAGTGACACCAATCCTTTCTGGTCAGCAAAAGTTAATATTTAAGGTTCACACAGAGGAGAAAAATAAGAGCTCATCGATAAGGTCGTGATCAATATAGTAGATCTAGAAGTGATCAAATGGAATACTTTTACACTGCCTATTTAAAAACAAAAGAAAATAAAAGTGGAATTTTAAGTAGTCATTTACTCTAGAATTTCCTCTAGCAGCTAAAGAAACTTAGGTGAGAAACATATGCAAATGATTTTAGGTACTCTTTGAAAGTTCTTTTTAATAATATGTCAGTGTCACTTTTTCAAATGAAGAAAATATTTCTTGCATAACCTTTCTCCTTCAAATCTAATTTTATCTCTGCTATCTAGTGGTAGTCTTTCTTGGTTTACTAATCTTACACAATAACCTTAAATTCTCTTACATGCAAACATTTACAATTTTTTCCTTAGGTCAATTCTCCTATGGCTTTGACCTTTTTATAAGAAGCAATAATAAAAAAAAAAAAAAGTGAAGCTGTCTTCCACAGTTTCTTGTGATCTACTTTGATCTTGAGACACTTATTTCTTTTAAAACACATTGGATAAGAAATATGTTTATGTGGCAGTTGGGGGAGCTGAAGGAAAGCTGCAAAATGAAAGGCAAGATTTATGAGTTACCAGTCATCACCTTGAAGATGTTTTCAAGCATGATTGCACATACATTATAGGATTCAGAAGATTCAAACAAAAAGGAAAGGAAAATAGGTCATTTCCCAAGAATCCAATCTAATATCTTTTAGGTTTAATTAATAACAGACTTATTTAAAATAATTTCTGGCCTTGTGATAATGCTGCAAGAGAAACTTAACCTGTTGACTACATTCTCATGTATTCTTTGTCTGAAAATAATTGAACCAAACCTAAAGGCTATCACTGCAGTTACTTCAATGCAGTTTTTTTGTGAAAACAACATTGTTACTTCTTTTGCTATAGAGACAGCTATTTCTTGTCGATAGAAAATTTTCGAAAATTATTCATCAGTTGAAATAACGGTCTGGAAATATCAGAATTATTGCCAAAATAATGTTTTTGTATTTTTCCTTTTACCCTGTAAGTGCCTTTTCAAACACACATTCAATTCAACTGAATCAGACCCATCCATTCACGGACTCATCCACTCACTCAATTGTTAGGGGTGAAAAGAACCTTAAAGATCATCTAGTTCCAATCCCCCGACATGTGCAGGGACACCTCCCACTGCTTCAGGCTGTACAACTGTTGGGTATTAGCTTATTCAGTAAAATTTCAGGAGGTTTGACTATTACCTTTGTTTCTGCTAACCAGCGATGAGGATCATTCAGAACTGTTGGTGTAAGTGATATTGCCTATGGAAAAGAATGAGAGAAAGAAATAGACATAAAAATGGGAATTAGACACAGAAAGGAGAAAGTGTTTTCTGCTTACTGAAAATTATTCAAACAAATAACTTTTTGTCAGGGAAGATTAAGCCCAGTGTTTAATTTCTCTGAATACAAGTATTTATCCATCAAATTTCTCACTGCTTACCTCAGTTGCAGTGGCAACTTCTTGAAGTAAAGAACTTGTGTGAAACCTTTTAAAAACCTTGCCAATATCTAATCTATTGGGCAGAGGAAACTACAACAAAGGAAGTTTCTTACCTTCTTTAAAAAAAAAAAATCATACCAGGAACCTCAAAACTGTTTAACATTTGTTTTCACTTAGCTGTCTAGTCAAAAATTCAGATTCAAAACCGGTTTAAATTTGCCAGTGGTCAAAAGGGGATGGTATCAACAGGGATCTGCAAGACTTTATCCAGAAGCCAAAGACTCTGCAGGAGGTGGGAAGCAAGTCCAAGAAGGCATGGTTCAATGATCAAGAATCTGGCAACTATAGTAGATGATAAAGATTTAATAAAAAAAAGACTTATCTGTAAGGATACAGAAGAGAAAGCTTGTTTATCAAATACATTTTCTTAGAATTCTCATCTGTTTTTGTGGTGCAACATCCCAGCTCCATAGGTAAGTGGAGAAATGGTGTCAATGGTGAAAAATTCCTATTTCAAAAGCAGCCCAGCCCAGTCAAGTGACCAGCAACTACAGAGTATCCTCTCTTTAAACAGCAACACAGAAAAATATGTAATCTGAGTGTACTCTGGAAAAAGGCACCAGGTCAAGCACTTGTGAATGTCCAAAATGCTACTGAGTATGGCGACAGGCTGAGTTACACTGTTTTCTTTATTCTCAGTAATGTACAATGTTGATTTAAGAGGATTAGCCATGTACAATCATATGGAGGGAGGAAGAGTGGTTTCTGTACCTGGGGAGCAAACCAGAATGATCAGGAGAAAAGATAGAGGGAGCCAGCAAAGCAAATAAAACCAGCAAATAAAATAGCAAAGAAAAAGTTACAGCAAGCTATCAGTTTCCTGAAAATTTGAGTCAGTTTTCTGGATACAAGGACATGATCCCCAAAAGAGGAGATTATAAATTCTTTTCATATCCAGCATTTACTTCTCTACTTAAAAAATGAAGCATCTAAATGAATTTTAACAAAACTTTTCTTTAATTTTCCCCCAATTTTAAAAGCATTTAAGGTTTTCCTTGGAGACTTCCCAACTCTAGGAACACGGCCTTGGAAAACTTGCCTCAAAACTCTGGCTGATATAAGGTCCTTTCACAAAAGCAAAAGCAGAACTATTAAAAAAAAATTGCAAAAGAAACAAGTACTAGTAATACATGAACCGATCTTCCTAGAATCCCATTCCAATACCTGGTAAAGTCACTCTGAACCATCTAAATATACATAATTCCATTGTCCATAAATTATCTATACAGTTAAGTGATAGGTGACAACAAGGAATACAAGTTCTACCAGAAAGATCATTAAGAAAATAATGAAGTCTGTCTGCAGCATACTTAAAACTTAGAATTACTTTGAATTTTTCCATGGAGTCCCGAGAAAAAATTTCACAAGCAGAATCAATTTCACTTCCTATCATGGAGAGAATAGATTGCTGTTCCATTTCTAAGTGACGCAGCTGATCCTTAAACTGCAGTCTGGCCTCACTCATCTTTCTCAAATGATCTTCCTCATTGCTGATCTGTTTTTCCTGGAGTGAAAAAGGAAAAACAAAGCAAAGAGAAATTACTGCATTAGTAATTGTCATGGGTTTGGCCAGGGGCCAATTTTTTTTCACTCTTCCCCCCCCGCCCCCAAATGCTGTAAGTTGAGAGAAGGTTTATGCAGACAAAAGAGATCCTGATGTGAGGGGAAAATAATATTAGGCTTTATTACTTAACAAATAAAAACTAAAGAATTATATATATACAACAATTCTAACTAAG
>JAWWLV010000179.1:43426541-43469706 GCA_035041135.1 Platyrinchus mystaceus
GTGTAGATAACATCCCACAAAGACCTATAAATTCCTTTACCCAGAGCAATAAACTCTCTTTCTTGCCCCGCTCCTGGTCTCCGTTTTTCTCCTTCAGGCATCCTGGGGCCCTGGGGGGGGAGGGGCGAAGGGGGAACATTCCCCTCAATCACTGCATTCGACCAATTCTTTATCCACCTAACAGTCCACCCACCAAATCCATCTCTCTCCAATTTAAAGAGGAGGGTGTGGCTGTAGGAGCAGAAGACCTTCAGAAGAAATATCAAGGTGGGGGAGCTTAGCACCCATTCAAGTAAACTTTTGCTCCCAGGGAAAAGCTTTTACATGGGAAGGAATTCATTCTCATGCAGGGTGCTATGATGTTCTGATTATCTCTCTGCTGAGAGGTAACTCCCTTGCTACAAGTGCTAAAATTCTCACAGACATGCCTGGAGGCCCCTGCAGGGTTGCCAGGCAGGCCATAAAGCCCAAGGGAAGAATTCAGCCTGGGCTTTTATTGCTCATGCAAAAGGTGTTGTTACAAAAGCACCAAAATGGGTTTCCACCTTTGCCTTCTCGGCCAGCTGTATTGCAGTGTTTGACTGCAAAAATAAATTTTCTTTAAAACTGGTGCCTGGGTTACCTGTGTGCATATCAAGCCTTACAGTTGGGGGACCATGTCAAAGGCTTTACAGAAGTCCAGATAAATGACATCTACAGCCCTTCCCTTGTGCACTGATGAAGTCACTGAATCATAGAAGGCCACTGGGTTGGTCCGGCAGGACTTGCCCTTAGTGAAACCGTGCTGGCTGTCCCAAATCATCACCCTATCTTCCGTGTGTCTTAGGATAGCTTCTAGAAGGACCTGTTCCATGATTTTCCCAGACACAGAGGTGAGAATGACAGGTCAGTATTTCCCAGGGTCCTCCTTTCAATCCTTTCTAAAGATGGGTACATTTCCCTTTTTTCTCACTCACCTGACACTTCACCTGACTGCCATATTAAAACATCACAGCCTCATATATTTCCTTCTACTGTGATCATAGACATACCTACTTCACTACTGTTGAACTAAGATTTTGACCTAAAACTGATACTGTAATGTTTTTTATCCTGAACTTTAAGTTTTTATGATGGCCTGGAATAAAATGTGTGTTAAGTGCTTTAAAGCCCATACATTATTATCTTCATCATTCAGTGGTAGGGGGCATGTGGGGGTGTGTATGAAGGTGGGGGGGAAGTCTGACATTGGAATTTTTCACAATAAGTACCTTTAGCATTCTAATTTGATCCTCTGATTCCTCTTTTTCTTGTTTAACGAGTTTCATGAGTTCTTGAACATTTTGTTCATGTTTGATTTTGACATTTTGTAACTCTGATCTAAGATCTGCCAACTCCTGCTGGTGAACTTCTCTTTCCATCTTCAGCTGCCTGTTAGCTGAAGTCACCTCTTCATGCTTAGATTCCTGCTGTTTCTGGAGATCTGAGAGGCTCTTAAGTAATTCCTTTTTGACTTTCTCCTCCTCTGCTATTTTGTTTGTTAGTTCCACACGTACGGAGCTTAAATTTTTTATATCTGCTTGCATTTCTAAGAGTCGTTCTTGGTCTTTTTTATGGATCAAGTTAATAGTTGCAAGTTCTGTCTTCAAGTGTTCCTTCTCAGCTTGCATTTGATTTTGTAGAAAGACTTGCTTTTTCAACTCATTCTCCAATTTTTTTACAGTACCTTGAACTTCTTTGATCTCTTCTTCAAGAGATACTTCATGTGACTTCATTTCATTCAGCTCTACCTCTTTACAGTGGAGGAGTTCTTCCTGCTGGGCTCTCTTTGTAAGCACATCATTCAGCTCTTTCCGGAGGTTTTCTATTTGGTGTATAGCCGAGAGAAGCTGACTTCTGAGATCATCCTTTTCTTTGAGGGCCTAGGAAATAAGAAAAAGAAATCCATTGTGAACTAAAGTCCTTAAAGATAATTGTTGGACAGATGTCATTAGACATTAGAAATGTCTAAGGAATAATTAACATACTTCTGTGAAAATACAAAAATTTTGCATGCTATAAACTCGGTTCAAGTGTATTCAGTGTTTCTTTAAATTTAGACACACAGAACGTGCAATCTCAAACTTGTCTTTAAATTAGCTAGCCTCGTAAGCAGGGATAGTTTCGGTTAATTCCCTGCTTCTTACACTCTCTCTTTGCAAGAAGAGTTTCTTTAGAGTTTGTGGGAAGAGTTTCTTTACTGGTTCCTCTGATTATCAAGATGGAGAAAATGAGGTATTACAGTAACACAGCAGAACACAGGGAGGACTATTGGTCACATATATTTTACCTATAGGTCTATTCCATATGCTGATTTATTTTGTTTACTTTCTAAAATATTACATATGAAGTATAGCAACTTTAACTTATTTTTTAAACTACAGTTGATGAATTAATCAGTAGATGAATTAATAGCAGTTAAAGCTTGGTTTGCTCACGCATCAAAGCCAAGAAATGAAGATGTCATCTCCAAATTAAAAATCAGTCAAATGTAATAAAAATCTACTGTTTTCCTAAGGAGCTTAAGGGTTTGGGTGTTCTTTCCAATACTGATATATTTTATGTTACAAATACCACAGAATCATAGAATGGGTAAGGTTGGAAGGGACCACAGTGGGTCATCTGGTCCAACCTCCCCGCTCAAGCAGGGTCATTCTAGAGCACACTGTACAGGATTGAGTCCAGACAGTTTTTGAATTTCTCCAGTGAGGGACACTCTGCAACCTGTTTGGGTAACCTGTTCTATCACAAACTACTGGATTCTTTAAACTGGTTTAATAAATTTTATACTGAATTTTACTAAGTATTTCCACTAAATCTACAATCAATGCTCATTTCTTATGGATATAGCAAAATTACTTTAAATAATCAAGAATAAAAAGGCAATTCGGGTTAAAAGTGTGCAGGTTAAAAATAATAAAACAATTTGCAATTATATCAAAAATAAGAAATATTTTGCAAAATGCAAAAATAATAAATTGAGTACATGGAATCATGACCATCATGCTTTTTTTCTGAAAAAAACCCAACCAAACAAAAAGACCTTCCTAAAACTGTAATTCTAGTTGAAATCAAAGACAACAGACTGCCATTTCTTCTTTTTCTTTATTACTTATTTTTACAGAATTTTGTCTTGGCTGCTAGTTGTCTGTATATTTCAAAGCTCCCTAAACTATGCTCATCTAGTTCCCTGAAGCTTATAATAAATGCTGCATCAAGATTGATTATATACAACTTTGTATTGAGAACACGAAATATTGTTTGTAACCTCCACGATGGCACACAGTTCATTTGATATTACATATCCTCCAATAAAGAAACTTTCTTCACCAGTGACAGTTACCTCAAATTTGTTCGCAAAATGGTGATGACTTTAAAAATAAGAAATAATACAGACAGCATTTCTTAAATGGAGATTAAAACAAAGTGACTGCATTTAGCATTTGAATGTATTTGTTATACAAGAACTGGTAAAATCCACATCAAGGAGTCTTATTTAACAAAGAAAATTTCAATGTGGACAGCACTATCAAGTGCCACCACATTTACATGCATTTACATGAACAGTGATTTCAGCATCTTTGGGAGATCTACTGCTACTTATTCATAACTTGCCTCTACTTTTTGCTTCTTATTTGTCCATTTGATAGACACATATGATTTCTAAATGATTCAGGTTTTCTTCCTTTCCTTAAAACCTCCATTTTCCTACACAAGAGATGACCAGTGTCTTAAATGTTTGCAAACCTTATTTCCCCAGACAAGTGCTCAGGTTAACAAATACAAGAAGATTACTATGGAATGAACTGTTGAAGCATTGATAGAGTAAATAACAATAAAAAGTAAGGAATATGATAGGCAATCCAGGAGAGAAGCAGCAACCCCAGGAATCACAGTTTAGCTGCTAAAGTTTATTAATTTCAACTCAGTACTGACTTCAACTCATTGTGACTTCTCCTGTTCTTTGACCATGCTCATACATTCATGTATGAGCTTCCAAACCGGTTACTGGATCAGAAACAACAGAGGATCAATACAGATATCCCATACTGCACCCCATGTACCCCTTGAAAACATTAATCTTGGAGCAGGACAAAGCAGAGGATGAAGCCATCTTGTGCCCATCAGATTTAGTAAACTAAATTGTATGAATGCCATGAGAAAATACATGAAAAGAGGTGAGGGAAGGGAAGTGCTACAAAAACAAAAGCCATAGAATATAATAGATTGCACCAGCAGAGCATATGAGTTAAGATAAAAGCTCACATCATGGAGCTTAGCACTGTACTAGCCAATATAGGAGCAAACTTTTGACCTAGCCACTGGAAAATACAAGACCCACAGACCCATTGCCAACAGAATGATGGTTTCTACTACTATTCCAAGACAGAATGATCAGCATTAGCACTGACGTGAGTGCTTGACTTTAAAGCAGTGTCAGGAGCTGAACAAATCAAGGAATTCCTCTAAGTCAAAAACAAACAAAAAAAACCCAACCAAAAATGTATTTTTTTCCTGAGAAACTTTCCCGGAGGAAAACAAGATAAGTGCTTTACCATACAGAACAAAGGCAAATTAAAGGCCCAGAATTGTGACATGATCAATTTTAACAAAGTGACTTTTCAAATAACAAGTTCTGAAAAATAGAGGCTGAAACCGAATACACACGAAGAGCAATAAAAAAAAAAAAAAGAGAGAAGTTAAAAAAACATAAGGAACAGAGTCTCTAACCAGATCAATGCAAAAACCTTGGAACTGCATGTAGGTCTTAGCAGCATGCTCACCCCAAATGCAGGTTTTTAGCTAAAATCTCCATTTTGCTAAAAAATCTCTGCATTCTCAAACAAAAAAAAAAATCTACTTTTCTGCCTCCAAATATCAAATTCAAACTGAGTTGCATTCCTTATAATATTTCAGAATCTGTAGTCTTTACTGGCAATAAAAGATGTCATTACTAAGCCTAGAGTCTGAGAAGAGCTTAAATACAGAAAAGAACTAAAAGTACTCTAGTTATGCCAAAGGTCACACAGCATTAAGGTCTGTTAGCAATCTGACACACATGGTTAAAGTAAACACCTTCTTTGAAAGATCTTACCACTGTCCATTACATGAGATAAAGCATCAATTGAATGAGGGTTATTAGGTAGTAGGATCCCCAGTTTTTTAAAAAAATAACATCACATTATTTCCTCAAAAATTAACTAAAAAAATAAGCTAACCTATGTTAATCAATACCTGAAAAGAAAAAGTAAGAGCAGCATTCATAGAGAAATTCTCTTCTTTACAAGAAGAAAGCTTTGATTAAGTGAAGAAACTGGAATAAATACTGGAAAAAGAAGAGAATGTAGAACTCCATAACAGCTAAAAAATATTGCCACCTATTTGGTGTCTTCCAGTTTACCAGAAAATTTGGTCCAGAACTCAAAGCAGAAAGCAGTTTAAGTTACAGTTTGCATAAATAAACTGCTTATCTTCATTTCTAAAACAAATGGAAAGGGTACAAAAAAAAAAAATCAACCAATCTTACCTGACTATTCTTTTCCATCAGGTCATTGATAGTTTCATTTTGTTTTTCCATCTCATGACTCAGTTTCTTACATTTCAGCTTCCACTGGCGGATGGCTTCCTGTGCTCTCACCTTCAAATCTTCTCTTTTTTTCTCAGTCTCCAGCCTGAGTGCCTCTGAGTGCTTGAATTCAGTGAGATGCCGTTCTGCTTCTTTGGTACTTTCTTCAACCTGTTGAGCTAACTCAGAAGACTGGAGTTCAGTTTGTCTGCATCTATTCTCACAAGCTTTGTAGCAATTCTGTATCTCCTTTAGCTGGTCCAGCATTTTTTCCTGCTGCTTCTCCCTGTTTTCCAGGTCAGATGTTAATACCTGGAATCACCATAAAAAAATACGAACATTCTGACTCCAAAGATATGCAGTATGAAACCTTATCAAACAACATGCAGCAATGTTAAAATCACATTTCTATCTAAAATATGAATAACAGAAAAGATCTGCTTGACTATCAAGGAAAGCCCTATTAGCCCAGAGAATCTCCCCCTCTGCAATGGTGAAGAATTTCAAAACAAGATAAAATACATAGTTACTCTATCTTTCCTGGATTTGTTCTTCTTCTGGTTGTTCTTATTATTTTTCTGTATTATAGGCTTTAGATGGAGTCATTGACCATGTTATACACTACACAAATAAGAAACAAATCAAAGATTAAAATGTAAGGAGACAAATGTAAACAGACGTGAGGAAAAAAGAAAATTGGTAAGGAAAGAATAGGATTCATCAAACCCAAAGTAATCTACAGTACCTGAGCTAGTTGTTACTCAGTTTTATGCTGGTTGCTTTTATGAAAGCAACGTGCTGAATAAGGGTATACTTGAAAGCACTGAATAGAAAGAGAATCCAGATGCTTGGTAGGTCTTTCTAGAACAAAGTGCAAAGATGTTTGAACTATTCATTTTAAAAATAACAAGTGCTGCCTTTCTCAAATCACATTTCTCAGGACTCATAATCAACTCAGGAAAAATATTCTTCATAAACCTTCTGCAAGGACATTTTCAGAAATCAGCTATTGAAGCTACACTAGCAAAACTGTATTTTACTATGATCATCATGTAGAAATTCATATTGGTATTCTGTATTTTGGGCTTATTTAGACTGCTTTCATACCATTCAGTATTTTTATTAATGACACAGATGAATTTGATGGACCTGAACGGTTGTGAAAAATATTATCAAGTTTCAAGAGACTGAATACTTTAGAGAAGAGGATTAGATTTCAGAATGACTGAATAAAATTGCAGATGTAGACTAAAATAAACAGTCTGCAACTCAGAGGGGACAAGGGAAAAGTACTTTGCCTAGAAAAGAATAAGCAACTTTACAGATGCACAGAGAATAACTATTTAGACAAAGATCTTTCCACAAGGTTGGGGGAGGGCGGAAAACTTGGGTTTGTTGTCTGGGGCTCCCTCTTGTTTGGTTGGTTGGGTTTGTTTTTTTTATTTCCAAACCAGGCCATCACTTTCTGAGAGGCAGTAAAGTGTACCAATCTTTTCAGGATGGTATTTGCTGTGCTGAAAAGACAACTGCATGTGCACTCTTGCATGTGACAGATCATGGTCAGAAAATACAGACAGGAAGGGACTGATGCTACAGCCAAGAACAATTCATCCATCTTGCTACTTGTACCCATGATGCAAAGCAGGAGTAGGATTATCCATTTGGACAATCACTTGCTTATCTGTAGGACGAACATTCCTGCTCTAAGACACAACTTAGATACAGACAACAAAACAATAGGTAAACACTTTATGGAATAGTTCGGAGTAAATGTTACACAGGTGGCAAAATAAAACAGGAAAGTCTTTTTAGATTTATGGTTCTATACATTAGAAAAAAACCCCATGTGTATTCTGCTTCACTATTATTTAAACTGCATTTTTGAGCTTATGAGGCAAAATTACCAGGTCTAACCTTGTAAAAAGTCTTGATTCATAAGACAAAACAACAAAACAAAAAAAACCTCATAAGGTAAAATTTTAATCAAACCAAACTTAATTTCCAATGAAAATAGAGATTATAATACTTCTTTGAAGATAAAGATGTAAATTGAGTATATCAGAAGTTAGAAACAGCCTGATGAAGTACAGTCAGATATTACATTTAAATACAATCAGATATTACATTTACCCTTCCACAGATTTTCTAAAATGGGGCATCATTTCTTCAATCGTGATTATAAATAACATTATCACTTCTCATTTCATGTCTTTCTGGAGGCACCATAGAAGATATCAGCCTAAACTGATGTACTGCTCAGCTCTGCATCATTAAAAAATAGTTATTTATATATAATTTCCTCAGAGAATACAGTTCATTAGTAGAAGTACAGCCCCCACAGACTGTTTACTGAAATGAGTCTAAGCTTAAACACAGAAAACAATGTTCAATTAACTGTAAACATTCATGTAATTGTGTAGAGGTAAATCAATCTCCAATTCATTGATTTACAGTATAATAAAAAAGAGGAACATTTGTTTTAGTTATTTACTTTGATGCACAACTAATTTATCAATATGAGCTACTTGCATGAGGAGGAAAAAATAATTTTGACATAGATGTACCAATATAAATGTGAGTTTTACTGTTGTATTTTCACAATATGTGTAAATATGATAGATCTTAGCAAAGAGTTTGCATTTTCCTTAGAAAAGTTAAGCCAGCACAGCCCCAACAGTTGAAATCAGCAGCACAGCAAGTAAAAATTTCATGCAGCCTTCTCTGCAAAGCAAGAGGATAGAGAAACAGAGTGCCTCCACATTCTTATCTTCAAGAGCATACTTCAAACCACACTGTCTATGTATAGAGTTTAGGTGTCTATAAACCCAAAGATTATGGTCATGCATGCCTTTTGGTTCCTGAAAAAACTTCAACACACAATCCCAATTTCTAGGCATCTTGTGGGGAAAAAAAAAAGCACTGTTTACAATTTTCAAATTACAATTTTCAAAGTAACATTTCTAACAGAACAGTTACAGACAAGTGATTGCCTCACTATTTGTCATTACCTGCCTGCACATATCAACCTTGTGGTTTATTTGAAGTAACCCTTTACAACAATGAAGGTCATTAGGACTATTTTAAAGCACATTGTTTTCATTTAATGATTGGGTCAGTAGAGGATACCTTGCTAAATATGATATCCCTTTCAGACAAACACTACTCAGAAAATGACTGATTACTGGGTTTTGTGGAATTGTATTATCAGCAATCAGTAAGTAGTTAATACAACACATAAAACTCCATTAAGCATACTACATATTTTTAGTCCCTAATTTTGACCTTATGAGAATTAAGATTGATTTGTTAGTAAGAAATAGTAAGCAAATTGCTGTTGTCATTGGGACAACATCAGTCTTGGCAGCGGTGTGCTGTGAAAGTATGACCTTGCAGTTTCATTTCATAATGATAATCTTATAAACTTCAGCTTTTAATTTCTTTCTAAACAATCTTTACAACTCAAAAAACCTGTTAATTAAGCTAATGCATAGCATCACATTTTTCAATTTTAGCGTATTTTCAAAAAACATTAGATTTAATATATAAAATTTTAATGAAGTAAATGCTATGTGCCTACTCTTTTAATGCTTAAAGTTGTGAGCAGGCCTATGTCCAGTGGAATGAGTCTGAAGATATCCTCTTCAGTTCTGTGTTACTGAAGCTTGGACAATGAGCTGAATGTCACAACCGTGTCTGTGCACATACTGATGGAGGTTCCCCTCAATACAGCTGTGCCCTGTGCCTTGCAGGCTGCCCTTTTACTATGGCAGGAGAATTTGGCAGAGTGATGCTTACTTTAGATCCTGCAGAATATACCCTAATTTTCACACTCCTATCTTGGAATTACCCTTCTAGGCAATTCAGAATGTAAATATTTTAAGGATTTCTACAAGACAAGAATACAGAGATGTATGGTATTTTGGAGTTGTTTGCTGGAGTTTTTTGTTTGTTTGTTTTAATATTAATCCAATTTTCTCTTTCTCAATTGTTACTGTAGTTAACAAGACTGAAATAATCTAAAAGAAAGGACAAGCAATTTCAGGAGATTGCACTAATTAGAAAAAAAGAAAATTGTCCATTCCTTGGACACTTGAGTTTCTCTTCCAAGTGGCAAATTACTAAGCACCTGTGATTCCAAAAAAATTCTATACAGATGATAAATGCTGCCCTTATAGATTAAACACTTCAGATTCTAAGGGCTATCCATTGTCTTCTGTGGCTCAAGGTCAGTCACACAGAGAACTCAGTGAGCTTCTCTAGATGCAACAGAAGTATGACAATATTATGTGACCTACATTACAACAGTATGGATGGAGGATCTCCTGACCGAAGCAACCCAGGATATTCAGGACATTTTGTTGGTAAAATATATTGTGTATATATACAGCAATTGTTAGCATACTTTGCATTGCAACTGCTACAGAAAAAAACTGATTTTGGTATTTCTACTCAATCTACACAAGATGATTCTGCGTCTCAGTTTTTCTAACCTGATTAATATTATTTTCATAGTTCCACTGTTAAGAGAACCAAGGGAAGGTATTAGAATATTCATGTCAACTCATTCACCCCCAATATAACATCAAATACTCTCCTCCTGGCTTTAATATCTGAAGATTTTTATAAGAGAAAATTATTTTTGTGAAACAGTTAAAAATGTCATTATGATTAGCTACTAAATCCTGGAGGTACAGCCTATTAACGCTCCAGAGATCTAAATGCAAGTATTATTTTCAAAATCGATTACAAAGTTTGTACGAGCCCTCAGACTACAACACCGCCACAGACATTTCAATTTAGAGGCTCTGGCTAGGGCTGACACAGAACAGAAGTGATTAACAAACTCAGAAGCAGATGCAACATTTGCCCCAAGTTAAACAGTTGTGCATCTAGTTTGCTACAGACCCAATATCCCAGTACGTAATCTAGCTTTCAACTTTCATAAAAAACTGGAGGCAGAGAAAGAGGATAACATTTTCCAGTTATAGATTAGTTATTTATCTGAAGTGTAAACTAATCACTACAGGCACTAAACATGTACTACTACCATTCCAGAAACTCCTGCAGTTTGGACTTCTAGTCCCTAGTTTGAGTACTCCTATCATACTCTTGCCCTGTTTTGACACCCAATAAATCACCACAAACTACAAAACAAAATTCATCCTAGGTATAGAAAACACAACATACAGAGTATTCAGTATAAAATTCCTTAAAACTCATGTGAACATTTAAAATGCAAGAGAGGACTACTCATTTGCTACAGTTTACAGAACTAGTGCCTTATATCACAGCTATGTGCAAACATTCTACACTGGTAGGAATATAGAAAGTTACATATCACCCCACCACACTAATTGGATCAGTCACCTAAAGTGGATTTATATATGTCTTTTTCTCCCTCATTTCTTTTTTCTGCCCTGTACCTCAGCAGCACAGCCACCAGTTTCCAATGCTATGCAATCATACTACTGTCATTAGGAATGTTTCAACAATTAATTATGGATCCTAATTATTCTCTATATAATTTTTCCGAAATACAGACCCCAGATACTAATTTATTATCACAATCTGATCTGCATCTCTTGCCAAACATAATGTACCTAACCACTAGGAAACCAGTAATCCAGAGGACTTAGATTTTTCATGCAAGCATAAATTCTGTGAATTGAATAATCAGCGATACATTCAATCAGTCAAAAAGTATATTAAGTCAGTAAAAAGTATGTTGCACAAAATCAATTTCTTTAAGTGATGCCTTCTCTATATTTTTCCAAAGCTTGAACTGCTAATCTTCCTGACAGAAAACGTTCTATGTAAATACAAGATACACCAAAACCATCTTCCCCCCCTTCCAGGTTGATAAGTGATTTTAGAGAGAAAGTTTATCAAAGCAAATAGCATCTGTACATTTTATATCTATGTGGAGCACAGTTTCAGTATTTGAACATTGACATGGCAGTACAGGCTGGTCTGCAGAACTACTGATTTTTCCTATTTTATAAGAATCTCTTTAAACTTAGAAAAGCGTTACTTATTGATTTTCAGAAATCTTAACTGGCTCAAATAATGACAATAATTGGCTAACAGTTTCATCTGTAGAAGGAAAGTCACAAAATGAATTTTAATAAGAATACAAATCAATATTCAAGACTGAAAGACTTATATTACTGAAGAATTCTAATATTATATAAACATATCAATAATTTTCCCTCAGAAATTTTTAAATATTTTAACAAACTGACTGTTTGATGTTATGCTGTACTGGACAATACTATAATACTAAGACCTTATTAGAATGAAGAGGTAGTAAATCAAACAATTTCACAGGCATAAGAGTCTAAAACCACTTATGGAGAAAGTAGGGTATTGCATTTTTATAATTTTGCACTTTGTTTATTTCTTAGTCATAAGAATTAGATCATAATAGTCAACCATAACGGTCCCATATTTATATAGTTTCATGCAGAAAAGTGTATTTAAGATAGTTGTATTATTTGCAAGATCTCATAGCAGCATGCTCACAAACAACAACTGAAATAAAGTGTTTCTCTATTAATTAAAAATTAAGATTGAAATCACTTCTAAACATGATTTTAAGAATGTGTTTCAACCTTTTCATCCTCTCCTTTTACATCACAATGATTTTATGGCAACTGTCGGGGACAAAATGAACAACACGCAACTCAAATTGTTGAAAACAATGACATTTAAATAAATCAAAAGAAATTTCTAGTATCACATGTACATCAGAGGCAAGTGCAGTTAGATCCTCCCCACTAAACAAAGATAATTTACACCCAAGTCAAACATGACTGATCACTTCCAACTGAGAATCAGACTATCTGAGAGGAGCAGCTGTTAGAACAGGTCTGACAAAATGCTTTGTTAGAACATAAGTTTAGAAATTCACATCCTTGCACTCCTTGATGTCTCATTAAAAGAAAAACATACTAGCTATTTTCCTGTTACTGCCTCTGTAGGAGAAAGGCAGTGGGAAGCAGATAAGAACAACAAAGTATTTTCTGTTGAGAAAATGAGGGAAGTCAAAGATTTCTAACTCAGAGCAATGACAACGACCCCGACTGAGCACTCTCACATGAGTATTTTCAGAGCAGGAAATTAGTATTAGAAAATCATTCTGACTCTTAAGAAAGCATGTTCTACAAGCAGAATTTTAAAGCAATTGGTTTGCTGTGGGTTTTTATCCCATTAATTGCTGTCTCCAAAAAAATTGGAATTTCTCAGGCCCCACAAAACAAAAAACCAGAATGTTTTGGGTTAGTTTGGAGTTTATAGGCCAGCTATAATACCAATGCTGATGGGCATCAGGAAATGAGTTCTGCTTGTTTTACCTTCCATAGAAGCACTCGAGGTCTTTTTAAACCTATTCAATGACCAAACTTCGTAAAGCATGTAGGAACTTATTTTGAGATTGCAACTTTTTCCAAATGTAATTTGATGTACTAGTTTCATTCAAATCAGCTCAGGAGTTGACAAGGTAAAAGAGCAGTAGAAATAAACTGAACAGTATAGTCCTGTAAATCTATGAAAACACCAAAAAGAAATTCCTACATTTGAATTTCCAAAGTGATATGACATCAGTTCACAGTATCCTCACTAGAAAAATAAATACAAATTACTAATCCCCTTGCTTACAGAATGCCCAACACAAGAACAAAAAAATGTTAAGTCCTTGAATACTGAAATAATACACACATTACTGAAAACAACCTCATTTCTCTGACAGTCATGAGAGAGAAGTTACTGTTCAGGCATTTTACTACCAATGACAAATCTAGACAAGACCAAAAACAGAAATCTTCCATCTTAAAAAAAAAGGCTACTGCCTACTTAGATCTAATTTTGTGGTAATAGTCTTCTAACTAAAATTCCAGTACCAAAGCCTGCTTTTATTCTTTTTTATTTGCTTTTTTATTCTTTTTATTCTTTTTTTATCTTTTATGATAAGCAATAAGTATTGCTTATCATAAACAAGAACACTAATACTGATAATAATAATTACATTACTATATTGCATTTAATTCATTAAAAAAAGAGAAGTTGTAATCTGCTTTTGTTACTCTACTGCACTATCTTGTACAACAAGGTATCTCAGTTTTTGAAGTTAAACTTTAGTTCTGAAGCATGATGGAATGGGGAATAAGGAAGTAAGTCTTATAAAAGTAATTCCAAAACCCATTATTAATGATAACTGCTGATAAAATCAGATCATCCTTTCTTTGCACATGGGAAACAAGTAGTCCAAACCATGAAATCATGGGCAATAGCAAATACCTTTTTTGGTATTAAGATGGAAGAGAAAAAAACTCTGCAAACTCAAATGACTTTTCAAAGTTATTTACATAAAAAAAAGACCATGACAGTAACTCCTAGTTTGAAAGATTAATCCCTAATCTATCATCTAATGTTAAATAAATGAAAAATTATTTAGAAAAACCCCCACCAAACAAAAAGCAACAAAACCAAACTTACCTGTATGTGCATTACAAGTTGTTCTTTCTCCTTGTCCTTACGCTCTATGCATCTCTTTAGTTCTTCTACCTCTGACATTACAGCATTATGACTCAGCTTTGCTTTAAGTTCCAAAATATGTTTCTCCAGATCTTGCTTCTCTCTCTCGTATCTTTCAGCTACTGTAAAACAGCAAAAACAGAGCAACAGACTCAGTAGAAACACTGACTTGTGGTAAATTAATTTTATCTCATTTCTCTTTTGGCAATTTTCTTCTCTACTTGAGACTATTCTATAACTATTGATTTTGACCAAAATATCTGAAATATCTGGCTATACTTGTATCATAACCTCATAACCTTTTACTGAATGAGACAGTATTTTTCAGTCATTTTATAGGGGTATTCCACTCTTACACACACACACACACCTTCAACCCCATGCAAAAAAAAACCACCCAAAACCCCAGCAAAACTGAATAAAATAAAATAGGATGGAAAAAACAATGGGGAAGGTCTGATGTAAATGAAATTTGGCCAAAAGCTTTGAGGCCAAGACTTTATCCCACCAGAGTAATACCTCCTGATTTGGAGGTCACATTATCTGTGAATGTTATGTCTGAATCCTACAAGTAAAACCAATGTTTTTGATAAGACTAGCTATAAATTCCTTCAACCAGAAATTCAAAGATCTTTATTCACAGACAACTACTAGAGGCATAAAAAAATAAATCTCCATTTGTCTTCTTCCCATGTATCTTTGAAGAAACAAAAATAACACAACAAGGTAAAACACAGTTGCAAAAATTATATAAATATATGCATACATCTTAATAGCTCCAGTACATTTTTATTTTCTTCATATTTTTACAACCACCTTGATTTATTATTATATTATTAATGGGAAAATTAAAACATGCTCTCATTAATATGAAAGGCATATTGTTTCAAGTAAATTGACTTTTCAGTAGAACATTAACTTGATTGGAGAAAAACAATTGAAATTATTATTTTGTGTTACATTTCTGAAGCTCAGCCACGTACATGATCTAGCCAATTTCCAGTACTCTCTATAAAATTTGTAAAACAGGGAGTCAGAGTCCTATTTTAAAAATAAAGATAATTCAGTAGCTGAAGTATGAAAATATAAAAATAAGTCATTAGCCAAACCAATTAAACATGCACATGAACACTGGACTCGGAGTCACTATTCCTGTATTATCTTGAGGAATACATTTCCATGATAACAAAGAGAAAGATAAAGACTTTCTCTAATGCCTTTTTGATTATGTTTGAAAAATTTAAATACAGATAGATAACTAACAATTAAGTTAAGACCTTGCTAAAGTGGTAACTTAAGATGCAATTATATCTTGAAATTGTTTAAAGTATTTTTCTTCTAAATAAAATTATTCCAACTCTAAACCTCCAACATACTACAAACAGAAGCCCTGACTGCACCACACAGGAAAATTTTCTTAACCACTCAGGAACATGTTGTTCCTTAGAAATTCTACCAGAAAGTCCTCAGCCTTATTAACTACCTAGTAAATGACTCATGCTATGATTTTCAAGATGGCAGAATTCAAACTACAAAAGGACTGGAATGCAAGGTTTCGGAAAAATTATTACTTAAAAATAATACAAATATTTTTCTTCTGTAAAAACACTATCCAATTTGCTGAAATTGTCTCATCTGTGCATCAACCATGCAAATCAAGACATTTGATCCTAAATTAACCATCATTGCTATTTGTCTGTTAATATTAGGTGCCAATACTTATTAATTTAAATCTGAGGAATTAAGTGGCTGCTTTTGCTGAAACAACAGAAGAATTAGACTGCAATTCTAGACAAAGTTAATGTCCAGTCTTACTAACTAATTTGTAGACTTCTAGTGCAAAATCTGAGTTGTACCTGCTCTAACTCTCCTATCATCATCTTGTACATCCTGGTAGCTTTGGCGACGCATAGCAGCTTGTGAAATTTGATGCTGCAATTCCACACGGTCTTCTTCTGCTCTCAGAAGTTGGGAACGAAGATCCTCAATCTAAAAATGTATGCACAAGTATCAAAGGTTTCATAAAAAACAGAATGAAAGAGCAAACACCATACTTTTATTAAGCACTAAAAGAAATAATACAACACGCAAATAATATTTATAAATAAATCTTGAGAGTACTGCAGATCATAAACAAAAAGACAAACTACTTCCTAATTACAGGCCACAAAGTGATTTTTCAAAATTAAAGGAAACATTTTAATTTGTTATGTTTACCACAGTTGCACATTAATTTCTCTAAACCAAACAAAATGCTACCATAGTATATGTTACAATTGTTTTTTTACATAGCTAATGAAAATAACTACACCAATTTAATAAACAATATATTTTATTTAAATTGTGCTCCTTAAAAATAGAATTTTTTTTCTTAAGATGCAATGAGGCTTTTTACATTTTATTTTCTATCATATACAGGATAGCACTTACAAAGAAGACATTATGTACAGGAAAATAAGGAAAATATGACATGCTAAAATTGAATTGAAGAAAAATACCTCTAATTCGTATTACCCTGTATTCCATGCACACTGAGTTAAATTGAAAACAGCAATACAGCCAACTGAAACTTGTGCTAGATACACAAGTCAAACAACTAATGCTAAAAGATAAGTATACCAATTGCCCCCTTCCTACTCTAAATTCAATCATATGTGCATCAATAGCTACTGTTTAGAGGACGCTTTAGATAGTTTTTCAGATATTTGCTTATATATTTTTATCCCGTGTTATAAAAACAGGAATACAGCAAATACTTCTAAGTCATTTATCCAAATTCACCAATTATAGCATGTACTTTGCATAACAATAATTACTAATATAGAAGTTTTTCTAAAGCACACTATGAAGTTACAAATAATGTGTTTATGTACTGAAACATACCATTGCTACCACTACTATAGTTAGTATATATGAACATATATACATAAAAGTTTGGAAAGCAGAAAAAGTATAACAAGAGCTCAGCCCACATATTTTAGACGCTTAAACCTGTATCTCCTTTTTTTCCTCTCACAAAACAATGTTAGCAGAGTATGAAATAAGAAGATTAAGCAAAAAGACTCAGACACAATGTAATACGAAAACTTTAAGATTTCTACCACACCAAAGCAGTTACCTGATGCAAAAGAACTTCTCTACTGCCTTCAGATTCACTCAACTTTTTCCGGGACTGCTCCAATTCCTGCTCAAGCTTTCATTTCAGAGGATGATGAAGATAGAAAAGCAATGTATGCATCATAGCATAAAAAAATATTTTAACTATTTAATTCTGATGCTAATTAATCTATATAAGCATCTACTTAAAATGAGGTATAATACACACAATATTTTTATTTGTCAAAAATCTTAAGCAAACTTCCATTTCTACAAAATCTCTACTATATTTATTTAAATTACATAAAGAGAATTTAACTTGTAATCTATAATTTTTGCACAGTATTCTGTATCACATGAAGATACAAAGTAATTTGTATTATCCAGAACAAAAAAAGCACAAAAGCAAATTTTTACTGGGTTAAAAGTAAAATAATGGAAGATAAATTTTAACAAAGTTTCAAAAACATTGTCTCTGGACTTGAAACATACTTTCAAACTCAAAATGAACATTTAGTATTTGAAGTCACCTTTGTTACATAGTTTATTCATAGAAGTGTTAAAGATGACATGCATTGGTAGAACTGGTAATTAGTAAAATCTGTGTTTTTCCTGTGTTGTACAAGATGATGTATTTGAATTATTCTGGAAACAAGATGACTGAAAAATTGATGTGCCCTGAATTTCATAAAATTAGCAGTTTTCCTAAAAACATAATATTAAAACTGTGATAATCAGATATAGTCATCAAACTTAGGACCATTTAGAAAAAAAACAGAAAGTAAAATATACAAAATATTTTCTGACTTCTACCATAAATAGTTCAAAGATCCACATGGAAATAAATATAGATTTTGACAGCAGAAATTGTTATTGTTGAGATAGCAATCTCAAGAGGATGTTGAGAGGCTGGCAAATGGGCAAAGGAAACAAGACCAGCATTAAGGGCATGAAGAGAGCAACACAACATAAAATACTACATAAAGGTTTAGCATAAAGGGGTATAACTACAGCCCTACCATCCTGCTAGAACAGAAATACAAGAAATCTTGTTTTCTATGAAGAGGAAGAGAGCAATATGGCAATATATGCAGTAAGAGCAATTAATAATAACTGTGGTGCAAAATAACCAGCATAAGTTAGTTGCAGAGATGAAGAAAAGATGCACCTTTGAGCTGCTGCAAATAAGCAACAGCAGACTATATATAAATTTAGAGACAAATCAGAGAAAGAAATCAAGGATAATCCCCGAGCTATAAATCTGTCTGCCTAGCATGATGGAAGAGTCATTAGAAGTAACACACTATAACTAAAGAGCTTTGAAAGCGAGACACAAATTCATCATAGCTATATTCACAGTGCCTCTGACGCAGAGAAAAACCCAAACCTTGTATTCTTAAAGAGTAAAGAAAGTTTTTTCCTGCTGGCTTTTCTGAAAAGGAAGCATATACTGTAACATATGACACTAGACACTCATTTAAAACCAAACAAAAAGGAAAAAATTAAGTCTTACTTGGTTTTTTTCACTTTCATATTTCACAAGTTTGTTTTTCATGAGTTCTTCTGTTTCATCTGCTTTAGCATCTTGCTTCCTTAAAGCCTTTAGAGGAGAAACATACATACAACTTCATTACAGGTTACAGAAGCTCTTTCTAAGGCTGTTAAAATTAAAGAATCTGCTGACACATTTAAGAAAGAAGATCTAGACAAATGCTTTCTATGCATGTCTGCGTCTAATATTTCCATGTAGAGCCAATGTATATTGTTATGAAAAAATAAATATAAGTCCATGTATACATAAACACACCCATGCAGAGAACAGGGACAAATACAAAGTCTAAAGTAGCACTAACATCCTTCCGACATATAGAGCTCCAGACTCTTAAGGCTGACCCCAAACACCTTGAGATGAAGGTCTAAAAGGCAGATCCTCTACAGATTAGTTGTGCACGTATCAGAGAAGATGAATATATTCTCTAATATAAAGTGTGCATGTTATGAAATACAATGATACAATGCACTCTAGTAAAGAAAATGCTACCAAAAGTTGTGTTGGAACTCAAAAAAAAAAAAAAAAAAAAAAAGGTTATTTTTATCTGAATCTGGACAGATGCTTAGAATCACAGTACTACAACTGATACAGCTGAAACATTCCTGATCAAAAGTTATTGACATTGATGTGCCCTACTTTGACAACAAAAAACAAACAAAACAACTCCATGGGGACTTTTCCTGTTCCCTCTCAGACTGAGGTATCTAAAACCTCATATAAAACCTCATATGTACATTTTTTAAAGTATCTTACAAAAATAATATTGCCTTGCATATCAATTTCAAAATCTTTTCCCTCTGCAAACCAACATTATTTGCAGAACATAGACAATTGCTGGCAAAGGAAGCATTAAACATGACAGACATTATTGACATGTACAATTTGCAACATACACAACCCAAGTTTGGATATCTCAAGCCATAATGATGACATTGGCTTATATTAAATATCAGCTCTGTGTGATCAGTAGCCATATACTGATAGTTTGCCATGAATTTGATCAACTGTTAATAAATCATGTTCTTTATCTGTGCAACATGACCAACTGTCTTTCACACTTGTCACAAATCAATTAATTGGAGACCTTAGCACAAATCTTTTACTTTCATCTCGTATCCTGAAGCATAAGTACATCTATTCCTTTCACAATTCCTTGCTAAAACTACAACAGAACAAGAAAAAACATAGCCTGTCAAGAAAGAAATGTCTTTTTCCCAATCTGCTCTTCCCAAACAGCATTTTCATTTTACATTTTAAAGGAATATCTCCTTTAACAAATATCCCTGAAATTTGCCCCTATAAATAGTGCAATTTCATTCAGTTTTTGAACATTTTCTCTCCACTGTATACTGGAGAACAATTTCACAGTATGAAAACAGAGCAAGATATTAATCAACTTCAATGAAGCCAGGCTTTCAGCTTTAGAAGTTTTGCTTTTATAAGTAGCTTTTTAGAGAAAATAAATGGATTTATGTATTTATCTCACTCTTACATCCTCAGCTCAGGAAACATAAGGGTTTCAGTATAGTTTGGATTACTCTGCTGCTTGAACAGCTTACATTAAAAACTGAGACTGTGGAAGATATTAATCATAACTACGTCACTGCAAATATTATGCTACATAAAGTTACAGTTTTAGTCATACTGATCCCTAATCAGATACTAGAAGACTGTCACATATTTAAGGTATTTCCCTAAGTATTCAGTAGAGAATTTAAATCAATCATTCCAGTCAACTATAAAACTCAACACTGCACATATTTTACTCAAAAATATCCTCAGCAGAAGTCCCAAAAAGCTACATGAACAGAAGTCAAAGAGCATCACTTCAACTAATGCCATTATTGCACAAGTTGGTTGGGTTTTGGTTTGGGGTTTTTCTTTAGATTTCTTTTTGTTTCTTTGAGTGGTTTGTTTTGTTTTGTTTATTTTAATGACCAGAAGCACCAGTTCAGAACAGCCTACTGCAAATATATGATGTGTACTACCTCCAATTGAGCTCCATTTTTATTAGCAAAATTGGAAGCTTTATTATATACAGTCAACTTTATGCCAAACATATTTTGGCACTAAATTAAGAATTAACATAGTATCAAAAATGCATGTTTTTGTGCGCAGATTTGCCTAGAGATGCGAGCATCATAAGGAAAACATTAACACTGGGCTGAAACTAGAAATACTATGAAAATTTCTGAAGATTTTCCCGCTGAAGGCAAAAAGTATGTCTCTGCATCAGTAGTACATCCTAATTCCAAGAAGAAATAAATATGCCATTTCAACTTATCAGGATCCCTGACTGATATTTAGGCTATTAAATAGCAATAATTTCAAATAAAAAGGCAGTCCTTCCTGTAACTGATACTACAAATATAACATTCGGTTTTGTTTTCTGTATATTGTAAAAAGAGCCCACAGCTATTTCATTTTAAGGAAAAGAACAGCCCATATATATATATACCAGAGTTAAATTACTACAAAAAATGTGATGTTACAGGGAGTTAAACATACTACATGTGCACTGCTTCAACTGAGAAACATGCATTGTTCCAGTAGGTGTTAGGTAGGCAATCAATTAATCAGTCAAAATGTCACCAAAAATGGAAACATCTGGTCATCCACAGCCTGACAAACATCAGCTGTTACTGACAATTCAGAAATTGCATAGGTAATAGTTAATTCTACGTTTTGCCTCCTTCCTGTGCTCCTTTTTAAATAATTCTCTTTCTGATTTGTGCCATTCTTATTTTTATCCACTAAAGATATCTCTGTGTAAGCTTTCTCTTGGGAAAAAAGAAAGAAACAAACAAAACCTGTAAAGACCCCACTGATTCTTTGATTTCATTTGTTGTCTCCAAAGAAGGGTGTGGGGGAGTCAATTGCCAAAAATGGGAACTAGGAAGAGGATGCTAAGGACAACAGTCCCAGCACACACTCCTCTCTGATGGCTCCCAAGCAACAGGCAGACACTGCACGAAAGAGCTGAAGCATCAAGGAATGCTAACAGGCCTACAGTCAATAGGATTCGCCCACCAAGATCCTTCTTTTGAAAGCATTAGTATTCAGGTTGGTCAGGAGGAGGCTGACGAGGCCTTGGAGAGGGAAGGTATAGAGGAGAAAACAAGAAAACAGAACTTCCATGTAGAAAGGTCTTCATAGCCTGGTTTTGGGATGGACCAGCTAGATATTCCATTGCCTGCCTAGGTGGTCAGGCAAGATGAACTTTTGACTTGACCAAAGAGAAAATTTCTTACAGGTCTTTATGAAGAGCTCACTAGCATAAGACAGTATTAGAATACAAACCTAACTGGTATACCCCAACTTAGTATACCTCATCCATATGAATACAGAATATATCAAACCCCAAAACTTCAAAAAGATAAAATAATTTACTCCCTGCTAAACAGATGAATTTTTCCTATACTTAAGGAAAACTATGTGGAGGATTCTATAATAACAATTCTCAATCTTTCCAACTTATGAAAATCTTTCAAGAGCAAATCATAACTTTCACTGCAATTTAAGACTGCTAACTTTTCTCAGGGTTTGGGGTTTGGTCTTAGTTTGGTTTTGCTGTGTTGCCTTTTTTTTGTTTAAATAAAACCAGATTATTTGAAAGCAATGCACAGACCACAAACTGCAATTTGCTCTTTCAAAGTGCAACAGATAGTGAGTTATTCATACTATCAGAAATACACAAGCAGACAAGCCTCACACTATATTTTAAAATAAGGCAAAAATATACCACATCCTAATCTGAATGAAAATCCTTTCCCTAACCTACTACATCAGTGGCTAGCACGGGTCCAAGTATGCTACCTAGACGTATCAGCCAGGCATCTGCAGACTACCTAGCTATTTCAGTGACAGATAGGTATGCGACTTGCTAATGTTCCAAGAAAGACTCAGATTCAAACTACAATCAAAACAGAAACCATTATCCACAGGTGGCATAGCACAGAGCCAAAGAACAAGTATCAACAAGGCACTAAAATATCCAGTTGGCTCAGAGCACGGATCAAGTTTATGTTTGTCTAAAAAGATCAGAGAAAAACATATGCAAAAAAGAATTTTCAATAACACTTTTGACCATCAGTTTACTCCACTCTGTCCACCAGCTTCTTGCACTTCATGGTATTCGCAGTGGGAGGCAAACAGAATCTAAGCATATAGCTGCACAAAGAAAAAGTTATAAAACGCTTCCTGGCCTATCCAGTTGCTAGCTTAAGACTAACTATAGTCATTACACCACAGTCAGTGGGTTCAAAATGTCCTATAAAGATGATTCGGTTCACCTAAAGCTTGCAAAGCATGAACACATGGACACATTTCACCAAAATCCAGGAAGCCAAGCATAGGATTTTGTAAAGCTATCCAGGATTCCCAATGTATATGAAAGCTCTTTAAAGCCCATTTGTCAGAATGATACTTGGTCTTGTTTTAGAACATAGATGCATAAATGCAAACAAACAATAAGAGGTGATGGCGTCTTTATGTTAAAAAAAAAAAGGCACTGAGGAATCTCAAAATAGTTCTAGTTTACACAACAAATAAGGTTGTTAAAGCAACCCATGTATACATGTTATATTACTGGCAAGATAAGCATATTTGTTCATTTTCTTTTCTAATCAGAAACATGTTTGTATCAAGAATTTAGAAATAATTGAAGATACATAAAAATGTAGAGAAACTAATTTTTATCCACCTATACACAGCATAGACAGACTACAAATTCAAAATAAAAATGCAAATTTAGAAATGAAAGATGTAAAATGTTATATGTAAAGTTTTCTTTATGGTCAGTATAGAGACATCATCAGTATAGACGATATCACTAGATACCATCTTCATTAAAAATCAGTCTATAATTATAATACTACAATACAAACAAGAAGTTTACACATTATACAAAAGACTGACAGAAAGAAAAGACAGACAAGGGAAAAACCAAAACAAATGTATCATTATGTTCAGTTAGACCCTGAAAATATATAATTTAATAACTGCAATTTAGAAAGATGATTCTCTTAAGATGGTAAAACACTGACAAGCAGTGGTCAGTTACGGGCACTGCACTTTCCTTAAAAAAATAACACTTAAACCTCACATAAACTTCACAAGATTTCTTAATTAAATTCACAACATTTCTTAATTTGGTCACATCCAAAAGTTAAATTTGATTTTGTCTGGTTTGAAATGTGTAACAGGCAAACTAATGAAATAATTGTATCATTAAATAGACACAAATGCTTTAAAGAGCATTTATCTGTAAATCATCTAGGCTATATTAAATGACAGGATTTCAAAACTCAGTCCAAACACTACCCTCCTTTCCATTAATATTACTTAGGAAGCATCCTGAAGAAATAAAACAGAAATAGACTTCAATAGAACATCACACCCATTCAATGATCACCGCAAGACTGAGGCCACTGACAGAGCTAAGAGTCCATCTAACTCACAATGCAAACTACAAAGGACAAGAAACAGAATAACAAAGTAATAAACTCTTAAAATTATGCAGAAACACATTTCATTCAAATAACAATTGTAGCAAAATATTTATTGTAACTAGGCTAGGCAAAAGTACACAAAGCAACTCAAGTACATTCTTTCTAAAATACAGCAACTTAAGCTCTATTTTAGAACGGGGTTCCTCAGGAAAAATAACTCACAAAAATATGTACAGAATAAAATAGAATTTGCAGGAGAAAGGATTAAACCATCTTAATTCACAGCTGGACAGCTTAGGGGAATGGAAGGTCTGGGATGTACTTAGTATTTCATATTCATTTTGGATAAAATTCAAAAGATGAGCAACTAAAAGAAAAAGTACCTGAAGGCTCATGATCACATAGACCATGATCTATGAAAGACCATATGAAAATTCTTTGAGCTACATTTGAACTCATTCACTTGAAGTCAAATTTTCCTTCTAAGAAAACCATGGCAGTGTCAATGTATCTTTAGAGATACAAGTCATCATCCCTTTAAAAGGATAAAAAAAGGTTGCTCCAACCTGTAGATAACACTATGAAATCACACCAGTTCTTGATTACTTTTTATATATATTAACAAAGCATCTTATCTCTAAAATATGACCTCTTTGAACAGTGCCTAGCTTTACATAAAATACATGGCATCATTCTAAATTAAAGTTCCTCAGTATCACTGCACAGTATATCGCCTTCCAAAAAGCATGTACAGTGTTGCTAATACTGTAAGTGAAAAACAAGGAATTGCACATTTCTTCTCAACAATAATATTCAATTGCACAGTTAGAGATAACATTGCAAATAATATCTTAGACAAAGTGAAATAAAAAGTTACGTCATGTTAAGACAGATTTTTCAAAATAGGAGTAAAATCAGAAAAAGTATTTTTCATACATTTCCTAAAACAAGCAGAAAAAAAAGCCAGCAGCTCTCTCAAATTTCAATTTATTTTACAAACATTTCTATTTGTCTCCTAAGTGATATTTTGTATTTCATCAGATACTGTTGAATGAAACTGGAAAGCAATGAAAAGCTGTCAGGCCACTACAGTGCATTTGATTGCTTGCAGAAATAAATTTAAAATAAACTGTTCACTGCAAGCAGTGTTTACATTTTAGAAAACAAAATGTTTTAATTGAGAAAACCCAGCTAATGACTTGCTTTTGTTTGCTTGGGATTTCAGGAAGGGCACAGGGGTAGGTTCTTAGAACATCTACCGAAGTTATCAAAAAGGTCTAAACATAGTCAAGACAGTGTAATGAAGAACTGAGACTGTACTTGGTATCATCTAGTCATCAAAACAAGCTGAGCTGGACTGATAAGAGTTAAAAAATGTGCCACAGATATAAGCACTTTTGCCAGTTTGACAGGTACAGGCTCGAAAATGCAACACATTCCCAATTAAATCCTAAATACAGGGGAAGTTTTCATTTGCATACCTCTTGTAATTGAAGAGACATATGTCCCAATTGGTCCTGGCGCCTTTCTACAAGCTGTCTTTCAGCACGCATCTCTTGTTCTATCTCCTGAAGTCTTCTCTCTACGCGTTCCGATACCTTCAAAAGGAAAAAAACCACACCATAGGCAATAAGTGTGCCTTTTACTACATCTGAAAGTAACAATGGCAAAAAGGTAAACAGAGTATGGGGCACAAAGAAAAAAGGACAGAATTTTTATTTTATTAAAAAAAAATTTAGAATGATAGAGAAAATAACTAGTTACAGCAGTGAGTACTCCAGAAGCACTCAAGCAGGGAACTAAACAATTATCTTGTCAGCAATATCCTTCTTCAGGTATAAGCATATTTTCCTCTACAGTGGTCGTTCTATTCCAGTGTTAAACATCTCAATATCAAGTTTAGTGCAGCCTAACATGAAGCTGCAATATAAAAATCTTAGCTTCTCTGTCATAAGCCTGAATAACCTCTCGAGGGATATTTCTTTCACATCTCCAGTCTGCAAAACACACCAATGTTTGCCTCTTTCCTGCTCTGAAATCTGTGAGTGAAAAGTAGTAAACAAGAGCAAAGTACAAGAGAATGACTATAACAATACAAACTAATTACATCACTTTAAGCCTTTTTCCCAATGTTTTGTGAATCCATGTAGAAATCAATACAAATAACAGTAGTTATTTATTAAAGCAATTGGGATTATGAACACAATAGCTCAATCTTAAACTACAATACCAGAATTACTTCATTTTTGCAATTCAAGCTGCTAGCAGACAGCACCCTCTTGAGGCAGCAAATTAAATTTATTTTGTTAAAAATTAGCAAGAAAAATATTTATGTATCATTTCCTCCCTACCTTAAAACTCATTATTTTAAACAACCGCTAGAAAGCAATATATCTATTACCAAATGGTATTTAGACAAAAAGAGAAAGACATAAAACACCATTCAACTACTAGTTTCTGATGTACATGGAGGGCAAAAAATTCTCATCCTGCTCTATTAAGCACACTTCTACTAGCACTAGGCATATGCGTACATAGAAAATTTTAACATGAGCAACACACATGCAGCAACAGAAACATAACTAAGGTTACACATATTCTGGACTTCATAAGGTTTAAAGAATGAAACAGTCTTTTTCTTTACAACAGAATACATTCTTCAGAAAACATTCCTTGTTTGCATAGTCAGATAAATAGCTTACAGTTTGGAATGTTGTATTTTCCCTACAACCATCAGGGGATGCTTTAGAAATGAACTGCGTCAAACCACACTCCTTCACGTACGTTACGAAAGCTCTGCAGTCATAATCCCGAATAAAAACTAATGTATAAAAAATAAAGACCACATCATGATGTTTGTTTTGACAAGGACTACTTAGGGTTACTTATAATAAGTCACAAAATACTCCAGCTATCAGAAACTATGTTAGTATGTAGCAGGAACAGAAAACAACACTGTCAGTAAACTTGTATCTTTGCTGAAAACCAGGAAATAAGCTGTCATCCTTTTCCCCATATACAGCTAAAATAAAGAAATGAAACAGTAATGTTTCTACATCTTTTTTAACATTTTGGCTACGTGTTTCTGAAGGCAGGAGCTTTCTCAGCTCTCTCATGCACCTTTTTCAAGTGAAGTTAAGCAAGCAAACAATAAAGATATCAAGAAAGAAAATGTATAATTTTGACTTGACAAAAAATTCAAAAGTAACATCACCCCGAAAGATGACACTCAAAACGAGAGTTCAGTACCTTCCTCACTGTCATGGTCTAGCTCACAGCATGCACAGATGACGTGACACGAGGCAGCACTAGACAAGCTTTAGATTCCTGCAAACTTCAGATTTCATTGTAAATTCTTACTAACTCAGACCAAGTAAGAAGGCAACTTTATCAAGTGATTTGTCTTGCTTTTGACTTCCTTCAATTCATTCCAGAATAAAATTCTTGTATTATTTCTAACAAGACACGGAAAAGGAGTATTATATATCATATTTGTCAGATGCATGGAAATTTCAGCACTACAGCTATAATCCTCTTTAACAAAAAAAAACAACAAACAAACAAAAAAAAAAATCTTGATGCCACTTATTGGAAAAAAACCCCTTCTATCAAGAAATGATAGTTAGTATACCTAGTATATTGTTAGGTCATATTCTCTGTGCAGAGAGCACAGAAAGAGGTTGGGAGGGACTTCAAAGGTTAGCAAACTTGCTGCCTGGTTAAATACATGACTTTTTATATCTAAATCATTTTTCCACAAGTCTATAAAACCTGCTCAAAAACATTCACAGAAATCTTAACAGCTTTGATTCCCTTGCCTCTAAAATTACGTGTTTTTCTTAAAGCACAACGTTAAGTCTTCCTTGTTGAATTTTACAGCTATTAAGCTTTTACCCTGTAAGCCACATCCAAGACTGGATTCTGGATTTCAGTTCTGTTTCCCAACATACCTGAAGTTCATCTGCAAATATAACAAAAATCTTACACCCCCACTGCTGGTCATTAACTTGCAGTTTAACTTGATGGCAAATATAATTGTTAAAAAGGTGTTAAACAAGAACCTACTTTCTTGGCACACTGTGTCAGTAGTTTTTCCCTCTTCTGCAGGGATCAGACAAATTGCTTTGGTCTCCCTGAGAAATATCACAGGAGACAGTGTCAAAAGCCTTGCTGAAGTCCAGGGTAGACAGTATCCAGTGCTCTCCCCTCATCCATTGGGGATTGTCCCATTGTAGAAGGCAAACACGTTTGTTAAGCAGATTTTCTTTTGGTGAATCCATGCTGACTACACTGAACCTCTTCTCGTCTTCCACATGCTTAGAGTCAGCCTCCAGGATGAGCTGTTCCATGACCTTTCCAAGGATTGAGGTGAAACTGTAGTTCCCTGCGTCCTCCTTTTTTCCCTTTGTGAAGACTGAAATGTCAGTGACTTTTGTCCAGTCCTCAGGCATCAACTCCTGATTGCCATGACCTTCCAAAGATGACAGAGTGGCCCAGCAATGATGTCAGTTCCCTCTGCTCTCATAGGAGTGCAAGAGTGCACGTGGGAGTGCATGGACATGCATCCCATCAGGGCCCACAGATTTGCAGAGGTCAAGTTTGACTGATTCTCATTGACCAAGGGAAAGTCTTCCTTTCTCTGGACCTTCTCCCTCATCTCCAAGGATTCCCGAGGGCTGGCCTTGGCAGTGAGGACTGAACTCCACAATCTCATGGTAGCCAAGGCTGCCCCCAACCTTCACATCGCCAAACAGACCTTCTTTGTTAGTTAGCCTAATGTCCAACAGCACACCTTTCCACGCTGGTTCCTCCATCACCTGCATCAGAAAGTTATCATCAATGTTTTCCAAGAACATCCTGCATTGTTTGTGCCTTGCTGTGCTGTTCCTCTAGCACATGTCAGTGTGGTTGAAGTCTCCTATGAGAACCAGGGCCTGTGATTCTGAGGCTACTTCCAGCTCTCTCTAAAAGGCCCAATCTATTACCTCTTCTTGATTAGGCAGTCTGTAACAAACACCCACAACAGTATCATTCCTTGCTAGTCTGCCCTTTTATAATAACCCATACACTATCAACTCGCTCATTATCCCCCCTGAGGCAGAGCTCCACAAATTCCATCTGTTCTCTTACAAAATGGGCTACTCCATCACCTTGCCTTGCTGGTCCGTCTTTCCCAAAAGCACTTAGCTATTCCTGACAACATTCCAATCATGCAGCTCTGTAACTTCAAAGACATTCAAGACTTGTGACTGCACACAAATTTCTAAATCTATTTGTTTCCCACACCATGCATGGCTATATGGGCACTTTAGCAAGGCGTTATTTCCCACAAAAATTATGTTCCCTGTTTTTGTAGCCTCTCTGACCTTCCTCAGTTTGTCACAGAGCCCGTAACATACAACAACAGGGATGAAAATGAGAAAAATTAGAAACAGTTAAGTGTTAACTCATTAATTAGTACATGCAGAGCAAACTCTAAAACTCGCTTGTCTTCCTTTGTCCCAAATGACCCTGACTCAGGACAAGATTCCTACCACAGAGGGATTACTCAGTACAGAAAGTACACAGATCAATTCCAGACCAAGAAGCTCCTATGATGATGATTAGATGGTTAGACTAGTACTGTGTGGAATTATTGTTAGAGGCCCTTCTATTCTAATATTGTTCACGAAACTTCTGCTTTCTGACTATTCAACATATATGGCTAGATCTTTCCTAACTACATATTTCTCCTGCAAATTGGACCCCAGAAATAGTTATCTTTTCAAGGAAGTCTTCAAATGAGTGGCCTTTGTTATTTTTCCCATTTTTAATTTCCTTCTCCTCCTTCCATTTGGCCAATGTTCTTCATAAAGTTAATAAGCATCAATGAGCAGAATATTCCAGCTGAATTCTTACTAGTCCTACACATGCAAACCATATCACTGCAGCTTACTGCAGCATTTGTCTTCAGTAAAAGAGTATCAGTAAACATTTCAATTTTTGTAGCTTTATTAGAGGATATTGTTCCCTCCCACCTAGGAGACTTAGTCGTCCAGTATTCCCCTTACCATTGACAAACTACAGAAGACTTCCTTGTTATATTTCACATCACTCATTTTTTGCTTCTCTTACATCAAAAACTGCAACATTCAATTTCACATCTTGAAATCCTACTATAGGAGGTCAAAGAGCTAGCTATTTCTTTTATTAATAAAAAGACAGTGGATGCCTGCATTCCAGAGAATCGAGGAAGGTTTGTTCCTCTCATTCAAAGGCACTGAACAGCTGTAGTGTAGCCAGTTGTAGCAGCTATTTTCTTGAGAACCACCTTAGTTGAAGCTTACTGAATTTGCTAATTTCCCGGTACATGAAAGAGAAAAAAAAATAATAAGGATGCAACAAGAAAAAAAGAATTTTAAAAGTACCAAGAATTCTTTATCAGATAAACTTACTTTATCCTATCAGACTATTAGGAGAAAACTAAACTAACATTTTAATAAAGACAGTCCACTATATTTTTCTACAAAGGGTGACAAGGTAAGCCTTCTTTTCCTGAGGGACTCTATCACATCAAGAATATAACTGGTACAGATAGAGTCTCTTGAATCACTGTACAACTTAATCTAGAGCTAGGAATTTTTACTAGTACATTTATTAAGTCTGCTGATATCAACAAGTGGTTTGTGGCAACAGTATTGTTATCAGTGACAAACATTATCACTAAAGCCCTTGACTAGTATACCAATTCATGCTATTTTAGGGCAAGATGATTCACCAATAGGAAAATAAGGCCACACAACACTTTTTTTCTGAAAAGTCTGCATTGCTACTGATACCACAATAAATACTTACATAAAGCATACACTCAAGTCTTATGTGTCAAGAACTACCTACCAGATTCTCACCTATTGATTACTGGGGAGATTCTCAACTTCTTGTGTTCCTACAGCAATATGCTGTTTGACTTCCATCTCAGTAGTAAATCTTTTTCAGATTTAAGTAACATAACCTGCTTAGTCTGCTTCCAGCAGATACAGGAGACAAAAAAGAAAAGACTGTCATGGCCATCCTGCCTCTATTGTTACATTTTGTCACAAAGCCTTCAGAGAAGAGTGCAGCCCAAACAGACTCCTTTCATTTTGCTACACATATGGTAAGGATTGAAAAGGATGGGGAGGGAGGCAGGGAGGAAGAAGAAACAATAGTATTTATCATCATAAAATGGGAAAACTTGTATCTTTCCAAAGGTAACTTCAACAAGTATAATAGCATTCAAACCAATGTTCAAAGTTAAAAAGCAGCTCTCTCTAAGGCTGTGAATTTTGAAACAGAAAAATCCACAACATACACGTACTTTTAACTGAAATAAGGACTTGAAATATAGAACTTGTCTTGCTGATTTCATTATAGAAAGGTAATATTGCAACAACCTATAGTAGACTAAACAAGATCATGTTCAGATATACATACCAATATGTGATACCGATTAGCAACACACACATTAAACTAGAAGCCCACATCCTGCTTAGAATACCAAAGAGAAATAATCTTCTCATGTTAGTCACACTCACCGTTTCTTGTCTTTGGGACTCAGTGAGCTTTTCAGACAATTCTTCTAGAGTCTTTCTTAATTCAGCATCAGTCCTTCATAGAAAAATATAAGTAAAACAATATTCTACAGTGCAAAAACTAAATAACCATGATAATTTTAAGCAGCAACAACCTCCTGGAATTTTATGCTACTTCAGTTTGTTCTATAGCCTCTGAATTCCTAGCAAAACTAGAGACAAGCCTCAAGTGGAAAATTCATGATAAAAAGCATTCCATTCTTCAAGTAAAACAACAGAGCATCTAGGTATCAGCTAGATTATCAGGTCAACAAGTACCAAATTATGGACACATCTACACAGTCCTTCTGAACAGTAGTTTTCTACTAGGAATTATCAGTCTAATTCCTGTTATTCCTATTCAATAAAGCACCAGATGCTGAGAAAGTATGTACTTTATGGGCTGCATGAGAGCTTGCCCTCAAGGGACTCCAGTACCAACAACAAATAAGGAGCAAAGTTGTAATAAAATAAATTCCCAAGACCCAATTGAGTTCTCCATATATTAAAAATGGTGAGAAAAAAGCAACATATACTATACAAACTGGACAGGTGATATTTACACTTCTAAATACTGCAAAAAGTGACATAAATTAAGCAGTTGGTAATACTGCTTTCATCTACATGTTGTGCAATCCCTCACTCTCCCCAAAATGATTTTTTGAAATAAAGAAGAGTTTAAGAGTTATTTTCCACACTATCCTTCACACAGAGTTATATTCTGTTTATACCGATTTCTCCTTGAAAGCTCCCGACTGATGTCATCTCCTAGGCGAACTTGTTCACTGCTCAGATCTCGAAGAGACTGGTGGAAAGAATGCAGCTGTAAATTAAAATACACAAATTAATCCAAGGCTTAGGAACCATCTTCTCCTGTGATATTCCAAAATTTCTACATATATATACATATATATGCATATATACTTTTATATATATATATACACACACACATTTTTTAAAATAAAGCAGATAAAAATAAACTACAAAATAATAAAATTCTATTAATTGTAGCTGAGCCTGGATGAAGTTTGCATACTTCATTTTCAACCCTTCACAACACATGCTCATTGAAGTTTAACTTTCAGTAACTTATTTGCTAAACCAAGTTTCACAACTTTGGTTTTTTTCTGTCGTTCAGATCTTGGACACTGCACCTACTTTTAAACTTAGTGAAAAGCAAGTAGAAAGATCTGAACAGGTGAAGTCAGGAGAAACACACTTCATGCTAATAAACACTAGTATAGGTGAAACAAACTTTTCCCCAGCTCTATATGTTACTATTAATAGATGACATAAGAAATTGAAAGTGAAAAGGCAGAACACTATAATATACTCAGGAACTACCAGAACACCAAGAATAGGTTTTTTACCTTGCCCAAGACTTTACATAACCTTTTTTTCAGAGCTTGGGAAAAAAATATAAAAAAACCCAAAACACACACCTATTTTCCTCTGTAAAACCTCCCATTTCCCTCATTCAGCAGGCTCCCAATTTATAGTCAAAGTTTTAAGGAGCAAATAAAAAAAGTAATAGGTCATCCATTCTTCATAGGATAAAAAGTGACAGTTAATCCATCATAAACCAACCTACTGCCATCAACAGTTCCATGGCCAGGATCATTGTTATGCAAAACCCTGATTTATAATACCCCTTTGCTCTATGTCTAAGATTTAAACCTGGCTCTTCCACACTAACCTTGGAGGAAGAAGGAATGGGAGGAAAACTAGACTGAAGGGACAATGAAACAGAGTGAAATAAAAGTCAAGGAACTACTGTAGCTTCCCCAAAAAAAAAAGTCAATTGAGAAAATGTGTTGTAGTCATATTAAAATTATTTGGAAGTTGATAATGATTTAATAAATTCAACCTTACAATCAGCTTCTTTACTATTAGTCATAATCAATTTCTCCTGGACAAATTAGTCGACACAGAGGGAATTCACTCAAGAAAGTCTATCCACCCTGACTGAAAGAGTAAAAACAGGTAGTGAGATCTCCTCTCTACCTGTAGGATATAGAAAGACTACGATCTTAGCCAATAAAGTAATTGATTTATTTTTTCTGATGTCTGCAAGCAGAAATAAGTTGAAGTATGTATGAAGTATGAAAATTACCAGTGGGCGTACACATCCTCTCCTCCACCATCTGCCTGAAGTACAGGGTCAAATTATCCCACTCACAGGTCAGACCTAGAACTAAGATGAAGAACTACCAGGCTCAAAATCAATTCAAGCTACACTGAAGTAAACAGTAAAAGCACGAAGATTCTGTGCCATTAATTAAAGCAAAACGATCCCCTCTTTACAGCCACACCAAACTCCAGCATGTTGGTGAATGATAATCACGGAATTGTTAGGGTTGGAAGGGACCTCTGGAGATCATCCAGTCCAACACCCCTGCCAAGGCAGGATCACCTGGAACAGATTACACAGGAACACATCCAGGTGGGTTTTGAATGTCTCTAGAGAGGAAATCTCCATATCCTCCATGGGCAGCCTGTTCCAGTGTTCTGCAATCCTCAGTGTGGACACCACTGAAAATAGTCTGGCACCACCCTCTTGCCACTGGCCTTTGAGATATTGGTATGCATTAATGAGATCCCTTCTCAGTCTTCTCTTCTCCAGACCAAGCAGGCTATTCAGAGATTAGTTTTCTTTCTCATAGATGGCCTAAAATGTACAGAGATTGTCATATTCTACTTTTGATATTACTACCATTTGCATCTTTTTCTCTATAATAATTTCCATGACACTTCATGACACTGACAGATACAAGAGGTGACTGCCCAATGAAAAGTGGCATGTAACATTGAAAGCACACTTCATAGCTGAAACATTCTTAGTTGCATCATCAGAATCACCTCATTGATGTAAAACCAAAGAACCTGATGACCACAGATTGCCTATTTGGGGAAGCAATTCCAATTAGTGCTCTGTACCTGGTCCCAATTATCTGCCTCATTGACAAATCGCACACTTGCAGATCTAGACCTTCGATGTTTATTGCCCTGTGAGTCTCCGTAATCCCTGAGGGGAGAAGTAGGCAGGAAGTGGCGGTTCCCTTTATGAGAGAAGAGATAAAAAAATATGTAGGAAGACAAAACTTTGTACTGAAATTTTTCATTTTGCTTCAAGAAAAAATGCAAATTTCATCTGGCCAATGTCTTTATAGGCCACATTACAGAAAAAAACCTATTAAATTAAATAACATGCACAGGCATACGACTCTTAGCTCTTCTCAGGATTCTTCTTCAATTTAAACATTTCTTGCCTATGACATACATGTATTCCAGAAAGAGGTTTCATTTGTTTCTCCAAGGAGCAAGTAGTTTTCCTCAAATTTTATTTGCTCTAGCAATCCCACATGAATCTATTAGAGCTTCAAACTACTGTACTTCACAGCTTTTACATAGGAATGAAAGTTACAGAGCTTTCTACTAAAACACATTAAACACTAGTTCTGGGAGGAATACTCCTCCCAAACACACCTTTTCTTAAAATATAATGAATTTTCAGAGGCAAACAAGAAAAAAACTACTTTTCTGTAGGTGATAAATTGGTTCTGGTTTGTTCTTTTTCACTGAGCTTTACATTATTTCATCCATAAATCATTAGTCTCATGCATTTAAAATCTAAATTCCCATTTTTGCTGTGAAGCAAGCTTCGGAAGCTGCCATATCTTTTGGACTTAGCTTTAACTTGTATGTACCTACAACTCATGCAGTGGACAATGAATTTTCTCAGCTGAAAGAATCAATGTTTCATTTAGATATCTTGGGATATCATCAGAAAATACTATGTAACAGAAAGCTAGAAGAATTTACCAAATAAACAACTCTGTAACTTAATCCTGGTCTCCCAAACTTCTAAACTGAATTTCTTTAAAGTAATCAATGATGACTTTTCATGCCCCTATCTCTTACACATTTTTCTTCTTAATTTCTTCTTTCTATACCACAGCTATATGACATAATTTAAGTATATTCAAACAATTCAAGTATTTTACCTGAAGGTCCTTCTCCATCCAGATCACTAGGATATAAGCTTGAGAGAGACGCACTTCTCATTCTAGAGTTTCGTGTTAGTCGCTGGCTCCTTAATTGACCTATAGATTGTTCCAGCGTTTCTTTTAACTGCAGAAAAGTTATAATTTATTGAAATATGAACACAGACTCATTTCTTACAAAAACTGGAAAATGGTATTTCTTTTAAGAGTCATTAAGAGAATCAAAATTATTTTTAAGCCAAGTACAGCTATGAATTAATAATAACTTTCCTTCAACATCTCATATATCATATTCCCATATCATAATTATAGCAAAACATGTTTCCAACATTGGTAGCTTCAAATATCAAGTTTCTTAAACCTGTGGTGCACCACATAGTGAACCATGATGAAAACGCTAAAGAAAAGTTTGTCTCCTGCAACCAAAATAAGACCTATTTGCCAGCAACGCTCAGTAACAGCCCTGCAAAATCCAGAAAATAACTTCAAAGAAACTATTTTTTACTGGAATGTTTTACCAGTACTACACCTGGAATCAATTTTACATATGGCTATCAAATTTCCCTAAGCAGCTTTACAGCAATACCTACTTTTAGTAGTTTCACTTCCAGGAAAAGGCAGCCCTTCCCAACTTAAGAATACAGAAGTAACTGCAGTTGTAAATAAGTTCTTCATTTTTCAAACTTGCATCTCATTTTCTACAACTGTATTTGCTAACTTTGGTTCTTAGCCACTTGCTTTGTCACACCTTTATTTGACAATCCAAAAAATATCAATTTCTGAAGGTTCTCTTTCTAAGAGAAGCTTATATACAACAGTTAAATTGATGCTTTACTCTTGTAGAATTATACATATCATTTCGGATCTCTTTCTCTGAGAAAAACAAGCCTTCCTCTCTACACATTTCCTTCTTCACTCTCTCTACCTTCATATATAAAATATTCCTACATTTCATATGTGTCTGTTTCAAGGAAGCATCGGCTACAGTTTGTTTGTAAACAAGTTTTAAACCTCTCTTGCTCCACCAACACTCTATTTCAGCTACTCATCTTGTACTTGGCATAGTACCATAACATAACAATCTATTGGGTGCTTATAAACCAGAAAAACACTGAAGCTACAAAACCTGTCAGCAAGTTTCATTATATAGCACATTACTATATTTTGATTTAGATTATTCAAATAAATATGAAAAGGTTCTGTTTACAGCTACTTAACTCCTTATATATTCTGTCCATTACTGCCAAGTTTTAAGCTATGAATTTTATCAATGGAAAAGACTGAAGAAGTTAAGTTGAAAGTTGCTCACAGTTGTTATTGCTTCGGTTTGTTCCTTGTTGTATTCTCTGTACTGTCCTAGCAAATGGTCAACGTGTTTCAGATTTCTGTTGGTATCCTTAAATAAAAAAGTTTTAGAAAAAAAGTCAAAACAGAAACCTCCTCTAATCAATCACTACTGTTGCCTTTATTATTCTTGGTTTCTAAGATTAAATTGATAACACGAGTGCTTTTTAAACGGTCTATGCATTCAAAATCCTATTCAAGTAACCACAATCTGAAGTGCTACAGGATGGCTAAAGGGAAGAAGAAAAAAAAAACCATGCACACTATAACTTCAGTACAACAGTAAGGCTTCAGCTTCAAATAAAAACTTTTTCAAGTTTCAGCTACTCTGTGGAAAAACCTTTTTAACCCAAAGATCTTTTACCTGTCTATAGAAGAATATTAGTTAACTAAGAAATAACAAGTTTTTGAAGATGAACACACTAGGTAAGGTGCCTGCGTGAGCGCTTTCTGACCAGATGAACAGCTGGATCAGATGGCAGATCTGCTGAAAAGCAGTCTATGAAAAACAATTGGCTTAAAATCAGAATTTCAGAAGAACACCTAGAAAGTGGTTAGACAGAATCAGGAGAATACCAAAAACCCCATTTTAAAAACAGTCAGATTACATTCTTATTAATTCATCATTTTTTCTAAATTGATGTTTACTTTCCAGCTAAGAAGTTTTGAAGTTTATTGATTTTTCTCTTCCCACATATTAAAGGGAAAAAAATATTCCTGGCCAAGCAATAAGTGATAAAACATATGCCTACCCACTCTGGGTATTCAGAACTGTCAGCTAGAGAAGAATGGGAATGACTTCTCAAGCAACAATGCTGTCAGGATAGTTAAGTGTCTCCTCCTACTTGCAAAACAGATTCAGATTTTCCCTCCACTGCCTCCACTGAAGAAGCAGGAATTAGATGAACACTCTTTCTTGCTCAGGTATGTATCTCTAACAAGTTTAGAAATAATGCTTCTCACTGTGCTGTTCCACATCTGGAAAAAATTTGAAATGTAAGCTCTATGATGAAGGAATTGACTGCCTACATAGTTACTTTTTCAGAAATTTGGAAATTTTACATAGTACAAGATAGGGCTGGAACTTTCTTCTAAAAATGTAATTCCTTTTGTGAGAATCTGAAAAAGCTTATTTGGCCTTATTCAGTTTGCTAACTTTATAATCCAACATGTAATTGTTTCTAACAACATTCTATTACTGTCTGAAATAGCAGCTGTATAAAAGTGAAACAAGCTATACACTTTCAGCTCAAAAGCAGTACAATCCATGTTCCAAAACCTTTTTGGTTTCCACAGAAAGCAATGTTTCTCATCCATACAGTATACTCCACAACTTTGGAAATGAAAATTTGACCCTATGTTACAGAAATGCAAACTCTATAAATACTTTAAAACTATTTTGTAAACAACCTGTAAAGTGCTTGCTAAAGTATGGATCTTCTCTGTAACTGCTTCAGCACCATAGTTCTGAGCTCTCCTGTAGGATGCTCTCAAGGGCAGTCGCCTTCCTGTTCGACCCGTAAGAAAGTTGTCTGAATCACTGGATGAATTTGCCATTAGTATCTTGCAATCTAGGTAGGAAGACCAGAAAAAGTAATGTATGTTAAATCCTGATTGTAACTGAACAGTCATGCACAATAATTCCAAAGCAACTTCACAAACTCAGACCACATTTCCATTAGCCTTTCTAGTTTGGGTCAGCAGGATGTATTTTTGAAGTAGATCTTCCAACTGCTCCTTAGTTATTATCTTCATTCACATCACGAAGCAAAAGGCAGAGCCTCTTAGGAGCAAATTAAATCAAAAGATGCACTTGCAGTACTTTCAATTATTCAGTACCCATGACAAGACCATGGCCCCCAAAAAATTCTCCCCCCAGAACATACAGTGGACATATCAATGCTTTATCAGTTGTTCTAGTCTGCAGAACCATTCCTCTTTACCTCACACTATTGCTAAGCCCTATTCAGATTGCCCAGGGCCAGCTAAGACAAATAACCCCAAGTAACTGTCTTAAGCAAGTCTAGGAATCAGTATCTTAATGACTCAAGGAGAACTGGAGATATTATGGGAGATGAGAGCGTTTTAAATAGAAGAGAAAGGAAATAAAACTGTGGCCAGGAAGTTATAGATTAATCAACTTAAATATGTGGAAAAAATTAAAATGGCTATTTTAAGTTTCCAACAAAAGATCTGTTCTCAAAAAACCCACAACAATAGTGTATGTGTTGATATTAAATAAATCAGTCTGGTAATGAGTAACTAAATCTGTTAAACAAGGAAGAAGCAGTAGAGGTGTTTTTTTTATTTTTTTTTTTAAGTCTTGAACACACATGACAATCACAAAAGTAAACTAAAGAAAAATGAACTAAAATAAGCTTTCCTAGAACTGGGTAAGTATCAGAACTCATAGAGCAGTTAACAGAAATTAAGTGTCAAATCACAGAGGTATCAAGCAAGAACCTAGAGAGAATCCACTGTATCTTTTCATTAAGTGATGTGATAATGTAATAATAATGTAATATGTAATAATAAGTTGATTAAGACTGCAGCTGTCACAAATAAAGCTGCACTGGACAAATACAGTTAGAAAAACTGAAGTTGGTAGAAGAAAGAGGTATGGAGGGGAAGGCTTCTCGTTGAATACGCATCAACAGCATCATCTTCTAGAAAGACGAAGCTAATACCACACAAATTGTAAAAATTAGGGTAATGTTGTAAATTCTGAAATATTATTTCTATTCTCCAATGTTAATTTGACATAACCCAGATTACTATCTTGATGCTGAGGCACTTCACTTGACTGGAATTCAAAAATTACTTGAGGCAGTAGAAATACAGCTTGTAAGGAAAGAATGGGGATTGATAAGTCTCAAGTATGGCAAGATAGAGAAGGGAAATGCCAATAGCTATGCCTCGTATAGTAAAGTCACAAAGTAACTGATTAAAATAACAACCCTCAAAAGGTAGGTTAGATAGAAATATTTTCTTAGACTGCTACACACTGCAGCAGTTTGCCTAAAGGTCATGGAATCACATTCACAAAATCTGTGTTAATATCATCTGTTGGGAGACAGTCTGAGGCTACTTGAGGGAAGAGGAAACAGACCAGCTACTCCTGAAACCCCTTTAGTCCTGTAGTCAATAACACCACCAAAAAAAAAGTAAAGGTGTCATTATTCTAGCCATTAGAGCTGAAATTTCCAAAAGAAACCATGGATGGATTTAAATTTTATATTTTATTTTATATGGAGGCAACTTTTTCCAGATCCTTATATTTAGTTTTTAAAAGGTTGTATATTTCTGTCCCCCCCAGACTTGTATAGAAACCTTTCAAGCATGAAAGAAGAGTAAATCAATGTGCTCAGTCTATGCTCAAGTACACCAGTATTCCTTACATTTTCTGAAGTGATGAATTTATCTCATCTTCCATCTTCTTATGTCACTAAAGCACATTTTTACTGACAGTATAAGAATTCACAATTCCAGTGCCTCTCACTCTAGTCAGCTGCAATGAAGTCTTAATGCTGCTAAGTAAGCATAAACACTAAACACTGGGAAACAGGAAATATGGGATATTTTCAAAGACAAAGAAAAAGAAAATAAACACTGGTAGAAATAACAACATGGAGTAATATTGATTTTTACCATCGTTTGGTTTAAAAAAAATTACAAAAACCAACAAACAAATTGACTCAACCATAAGAGCCCCAATTACTGAAAAGCAAAGACACTGGAGAAAAAAAAAAAGTAAATGAAGATTTACGACAGGAAAGATTAATAGGTTCATTTTCAGCTGTCCAAAAACATGTTCATTAAGATGGTTACTAGGTAAAGCACTGAAGAAAAGCCAAGAGGCAAGGTAAACATAAAAGAAAGCACTAAACAAGGAGAACATTTTGTCTGAAGAAAACTTACTATTTGTGATTAGGTAGCATTCCTTTTTATTCTCATGAGCAACCTAAAAGGAACCAGAAGTACTTTTAAGTTGACAAAGTTCTGTTTCATATAAAGAAACATCCTCATTTTTAAAGGAAATATAGAAGTTTCATTTTAGACTTTAAAAAAAATCATAAAGGAATAGAAATTTGCACAAATGTTCCATATGCACATTTGCCTATTAATTTAAACAAAAAACCACAAAACTTATCACTTTTTCCAAAAACCTTGACTAATTTTAGCACATAATCCTACAACCTACTGTGTTTTAGTTCTACACAAACAGATCATAAATTTTCTTGAACTGACAAAAAGCATCAATACTTGATACTTTCCTGTGTCATTTTCACTGAGGACTCTCTTGTTAAGAGATCTGCAGGGTAAAACAAACACGAAGCAGAGCTGAGAGTCTCAAGAGCAAATTCTCCAGCTCGGGTAAACCAAAGATAAAGTCACTGTACACAACCTGATTACTCCTCAAGTGTTTTTATTTGTCCAGCTCTACACCAATATATCACTAGGTAACTAACTTACTGTTAAAGGTATGTTTGAAGCCTTATAGCTGAGACTGAGGGACAACATAACACTTGAAAGGCTCTTTCCTTCAGTGCTTGTATCTGAGCCAGGAGTTTTCAAAGAGCCGGGAAGGTGATCCCACATGGTGACAGTTTGCCATCGTGCTTTCAGGCATCTGTACCACATTTTATTACCAATTTTTGACACCGCGCTCCACTCCTCAGCACCACGACACAGAAGACTGTTCCTTCACACTGTTCATGAGCAAGCTCGACTAATGCTCTCTGCAAATCCTCCTCCCGCCGGGCACGTCGGGAACCTCGCTTACACCTGACTTCACCTCTGAGCGCCTCAAGGTTCTTTTGCCCAGACAGGACCGTGGAAGCCTTGGGGCCGCGGGGCAGCCCAGCACGGCTCCGGGCACGCCGGCGGCCGGGACGCCGCCAGGCCCGCGGGCTGTCCCGGGCTGTCCCGGGCTGTCCCGAGGAGCCCCCGCAGCCCCGCTCCCCGCGCCTCTCGCCGCGGCGCCGCTCCAACCCGCGCCCGCACAGCCGCGGCGCTCCGCACCCGCACAGCCGCGTCCCGCAGAGCTGCCCTGGCCGCAGCACCGACTCTGCCCGTCCCGCACCCCCCGCCCTCACCGCACAGCACCCCGAGGCGAGGCCGCTCCGCTTCCCGGACGCCTCCCGCCCGCCTCACCTCGCCGCTATGGCAACTTGAACTAGCCGCCCTGCCGCCCGCTGCCGCAGCCGCCGTGCGGGCGCCGGTTCCCCCGCAAGGTTCTGTGGGACAGGGAGTCCACAAGGCGCAGCCCCACCGTGGGACAGGCGGAGTGCGGGACTCCAGCGCCCGAGAGGCTTTGCGGCGGCGGAGCCGGCAGCGGAGAGGGAAGGGCGGATCCCGCCGTGCAGGGAGCCTGGAGGGCCTGTGCGGGGGATGGGTGGCGGTGGTGGCGGATCCGCTGTGGCGTTTATTAAAGTCGGTAAATTCTAAACCTTTACCAAACACGTGCTGGTGTTTACAGACACGTCAGATAAACGATCGCGGAGAGCAAAACAAAAGTTGTTGCCCTGGCAAAGCAGCGAGGCTGTTCCTCTTCCGAGGAGACGGCACCTGGCTTATCAGCTGGGAAAAGGCGTGTGAGCTGGTTCTTACTTGGGGAGGCATCTCCGTTCCTGCCGCTTGAGTTTTTCTTGTTTCTTTAGGCCACGCATCTCCCTGTTCCCAAATGTTGTATCCATTACCCTTGTGTGCAGTAAAAACGAGCAAATATTGGAGTGCTGGCCTGGAAGCAAGAAAAGGGATAAAGAGTTCTGTGAGTGATCACAGGAAATGTCACCCGGGCCTCTGAAACTTGGGCAGAACTTGCAGTAGTTCAAGAATCACTGGGATATTTGACTGCAATTCAATTCACCTGTAGGTGAGCACTCAAGCCCAAGGTAAATGCAGTGCCTTGGGTTTTTTAATACGTGTATGTGCGTATTGGGGACCCCTGGTGGTCTAGCGGTTAAGACGCTGCGCTCTCAGCGCCAAGGTCGCAGGTTCAATTCCCGGTCCTG
>JAWWLV010000179.1:43477956-43488979 GCA_035041135.1 Platyrinchus mystaceus
CTTTTTCCCCTCTTCTCCCTTGGTTTGGGGTGGGGGGGGGAACTTCTTGTGGTGGGGTTTGGAGACTTGGCAGGGAGTCAGCTCCAAACCATATCACCTGGGTGTGTTGGACAACAATGAGGGGATAGACTAATGAGTAGGTTGTTTTGTGGCTTGTAGCAACTGTGGTAATGTTGCGCTTGCTGACTCCGAATTACTATGCCAAACAGGATATAGTGTGTCTAGCTTCCACAGAGGACAGGATGGGATGGGACAGGACAGCATGAAATAGCAGCCGAGAAGTAGGTGTGCTTCCACACTCAGAACCTGTACTGCTTTGTGGCTTTCTTTTTCATGAAATTTGCCATTAGCCCTTGGCTGGGAAAGAATATAATCCCACTAGTGAAACATGGCAACACTGAACACATTGCAGCTTCCAGCAACTTGGTCTGTCTTACACTGTACCAGAGTCTTCCTTAGCACTGACCAAAGTAGGGAACAGTTACAGAGCTCCATGTCTGTCTTGACAGAGTCATATCTTTTCTCTCATCTATGCCTCAGTGGAGTGTGTAGGTTTTTTGTTCGTTTGCCTTGAAATTCGGTGATCTGCCTATGGCTTCACTGTTATTTAGTCAGGTTGGTATGGACACCAAAAAATGGTGGTGTGTGGTGGCTCTTAGGGCTGCAGGTGAGTTACAGATATGAGCTGTGTGCCTAAGCAGGGCATGGTACAGCCAGCATTCCCAAAGGAATTACATGCAATGCAGTGTGAAGTTGTGTGCACTCTGTTGTGGTTGCTTCAGCTTGTCCCCTCACAGGATACCTGATCTGAAACAGGAAAAATATATCTGTTGGAATTCCTCACTTACACAAGATCTAAGTGCTAACATATGCCCATATGGTCAGGATTTATATTGTATTTCTTTGTTGGCATAGTACCATTTTCTCACCTTCAAAAGGTGTGTTGAGGGGATTAATTACATCTAGGGAACACATACTGATGAACTAAAATTAAAGACATATCAAAATAATATCTGATGCGTTGTACTCAAAATGTTTGGGTAACTCTAAGCTAGCTGTAGGAGAAGTATTTATCCAAGAAGATTGTGGTCTAATTTTTTACTATGCATAGGTTACATTTTCGAGTTTCCTCCTCCCAAGGCCACAAACATTTATGCTGACATTTTTCTTGTTGTGCACCTACTTCAGGTGACAATAATTCCACTTTACTTCCCTCAGACTTAGATTTTGGGGTTTTTTTCCTTTTTCCTTTGGTGAATGGATTTTATCTTTTCTGATAATGTGGAAAATGCTAATCTCTCCTTTTCATTTTGATCTGTTGTGTGAATTTCAGAATCACTCTTCCGAATTTTCAGTGCTTTTTCCGCTGCTTTACATTTAGTGCATGTCTAACTTGCAGACAGTGAATTTTTGCTCAGTGTTTTGCTCTGTTGTAACTTTACTGCTTTCACAGGTGACTTAGCATGGCTCTTACTCAGCCCCCTCCCTCCTCCCTTCTGCAAAGATGCCGGGAGAGATGTTCGGGGTCAGGCGTCTCTCCGCTACCTTTGAGAACGGCTCTGCGCGCTTGTCCCTCTGCCGCAGCGGAGCCGGGGCCCGTGTCGCCCCGGCAGGGCTGTGCTGGGCAGGGCAGGGCGCCCTCTCGCCCCCCGCAGTCCCGGCTGTCCGCAGCAGGTGGCCCCGGCGCTCCGGGGCTGCGCTGGACCCGCCGGCGGCGGGCGGAGCGGCCCCGGTGAGAGTCGGTGCACGGGCGCGGCCGGGAACGGGAACGGGCCCCGCGGGGGGGTCAGGCTGGTGAGGGGCAGCAGCGGCAGGGACGGATGGCCGGCGGAGTGGACGCGGGGCCGGGGCGAGGAAGGGGAGCCTGCCTGATGGCGAGGGCGCGAAGGGTTCACTGAGACCTCTCCTGACCCGCTTAGGGAGGAGGCGGCGTTGTCCTGCAAAGGTGCCGCCTTTCTCCAGCAGCTTTTCCCGGCGGGGCAGCATTGCCTGCCCCTGCAGCTCTGGGGTCTCCGCGTCGCCTCGGAGAAGAGAGGGGCAGAGCGGGAGCGGGCGGCGGAAGATGCTGTGCCTTCCGATAGCCTTCCAGTTGCTGCTGGTGCTGGTGCTGTGCAGCCAGGGCACAGAGAGGTGCCCTTCAGCCTTCTGCGAGTGCTCCAACTGGGAGGACTACAAAATCACTTGCAGGGACATCCACTTTATTCCCAGCCTTCCGGAGGACACCCAGACCCTGTGAGTACCTTGGGATGGTTTAGGGGAGGCACTACCCAGTTTTAAGAATTCGTACTTTGCAGGCAGGAGAAGCTCTGAGCTAATGCCCTGTGAGATGAGGAACTTGTGAGTAGGGGAGTGCTGCAATTTGCTTGGACAGTACAGCATAGCGGGAGCGGCAGTGTGCAGACTCTGTGTGTGGCAAGAAGAGGTAAGAAATACAGCCCTTATAGAGCTGTGAAGAGATGATCGTCCACTGGGTCTTAAGAGTTCTGTGTAAAATATGGGAAAATTAAAAATAACTGGGCTTTCTATGGGAAAACTGAGTGGAAGGCTGGATTCTGTGTGGCAAGTGCCTAGAGGGTGAGGTGAAGGAGACGTAGATCAAGAACAATTTTGTAATTAAAAAAAAAAAAAAAGGAATTAGGAATTGGATATGCCACCACACAAAGAGTTCCACAAAATCTTCTTTGCATTTTCAGCTTCTTTGTCAGAGCCAGAAAAAAAAAAAAAAGGATGCATGGGAATTGAGAATCCCAATACACTGTCTGGGAGACGAAGTACTTCAGATAAACAAAAGTGTGGAGTGTGGGATAAAGCAGCAAATTTAGAGCTTGCCAAAGTCATAAAGTAATTCAGGTACCTAAGCCTAAGTGGTACCATTACAGGCACAGTAAAAAATTTTGTCTGGGTTTCTGCTGCCAATCGTCCAGATGAGCATCTTGTGTCTTATCTGTCAGATAAATACTGTAGGGAAACTTAAATGGCACCAGTCAGCTAAAACTAAGATGAATCATTCCTGGCTTTTACTTTGCCTCATGAAATACAAACTGTTTCTAGTCTCCAAGGGAAGGTTTCTGATAGAGTAAACAAACTCAAACTCAGTTGATTTAGTTGCAAGATAAAACAATAACAGGTTGATTGGTTTATGTTTTGATAATGATTCTCACTACTTTATTTGAAAATATGAACCATTAAGTAATTTGAACTTCTCAAGATTCTTTAACACCTCAAAGTAAAGGCTTAGAAAATTGATCACTAACTTGAAAAGAAAAAATTATTTATGTTATTTCCATTATTTTTACGTGCCTTTAATTTTTTGGATGATTAAACTGCAGTATTTCAGTCAATAAGGTTTTAAACTCTACAGGTTTTTGTTTGGTTATTATACTTCTATATACAAAGTTTATTTAAGTTGAAATTGCAGTAATATTACTGTATGTACCAAGTAGTATGTTCTTTGAAATCTACCATGACAAATTAGAAAATAAAGAAGTTCTAGTTTATAGAAGAAATATGCCTCTGTACGGGCATTTAAAATAGTTAATAGAAACAATGAGATCACATAATGAAACTGGATACTTTCTTTGAAAAAATGCTGGTATGATGGCTGAGAAGTACCTCTCTACATACAGCTTCACAAACAAGAACTTCAGCCACTGGAGTTCTAGTGTTTTAAACACCTGTAGTAATGAGGGCTCTAAGATCATAAACCACTGTTTTTAAAAGATAAAAACAATCACTGAAGATCTTATTTCCATGGGAAAATAACTAAGAAAAACAACTGAGAAATATTTTTTCTGTTTATTTTGGGTGGAATTTAATCATCTGTACCAACTAGAGTGACCATTGCAAACTTCTCAAGACACATACTCCCTCCCATAAACAAGAAAATATTCCAGGTAATGACAATTGTGATTTTATAGTGTATGTTAGAAAAGGTAGAACATGCACTGTATAGTCTTTTATTTGAAAATAAATGGGAAAATTATTTAAGGATATAAGGAAAACAGAGCTCTTTGCACACATAAAAAAGCCCCGAGTGAACAACCAACCAACCAACCACCACAACCCAAACAAAAAAACAGCAACCAAACCAAACAAAAAACCAAACAAAAATATCCCACAACATTTTTTTACTTTAGTTTGCAGTGTTCTCTCTGGATAAAGTGTGTATATTTGCCTTCTGTGTTATTACTTGAATTCCAGTGGACTATATCTGATTCTGTAGTCCCTTGCTCTCAGCAAATGACCTAATCTTTCTTTCCCTCCATATGTTAAATGGGAGTTATAACAGTTACTTTTATGAGTCTGTTGTTGAGAGTGCTTTCAGGTGCTTCAGACTGGATTATTTTCATGTGGCAGATAAAATAACACAGAGTTTTCTTAAGAGATTGCAAAGCACGTGCCCCTGATTCTGTCATGCTTTGCATCCTTCTGCCTTACAAGTGGCAACAGTTCTGAATTAAAGACAAAAGATTCCAAAATAAGTTTCTGCTAACCTTAGAACAAATGAACACTTCTTTGAGGTGAAGTATGTAGCTGTACATATCTGCACATTGTGTGTTGAAACTCTACAATTTTCCCAGTTCCAGCAACTTTGTTACATTAGGCAAAGTAATTCTGCTTGGTGGTGGTAATGTGTGAACCTCAAGACTGCCAATTTTAAAACTTTCTTATGTGGCTATTCAGTTTTGTAGGGTTGTAGAACTAAGAGGCTGGTCAGACTAAGAACACTTTGCCAGCTTTTGGAGATGATGAGCTCTTTTCAGTCCACAGGACCTTGAAACTCCAATTAAAATTTCATTCTGATGAACAGTCAGGACTGTTCTCATTTCTTTACCCTACTTTAAGAGAATGGGCTCAGCCTTTTTTTAACAAGCCATGCTTATAAAAAATTCCAGAATGCCTGAATGCACAGATATTGATCTTGGAGATGTCCTTTTTTCAATACAAGTTGGGGTTTTGTTTGTTTGTTTTGGGGTTTTGTGTTTTTGTTTGTTTGTTTGGGGTGGTGGTTTCTGGGTTTGTTTGTTTATTTTAAATTTCGTTTCCTGGGGAATAAACAAAATAAGTAGAAAGAAAAAGTTTTGTGTATTTTAGGTAATTCTTGTCTTGTTGCCTGAAGTTAAGGGTTATATAATCCCTGTATAATATATTCATACCATACTATAGCAGGAAAGCAGTTCTAAGTGGTACTGAAATACAGTACTAAAAGTATGAAATTATATATCAATAATTTTGTTGCATCTATAGTATATTTTATATTTTATACCTCTCTCTGCACAGCTGACACCTTGACTTGGTCTGTTGCTATTTTACCTCTGCCAGGTCCTCCTCCTTTGCTTCTACCTTTGCCTATCCTTGACTCCAGTACTCCTTCATACTGTCGCAGGGGCACTACATGCAGTGGTACTGAACAGATCTCTGTCCCAGCCCCTTGGCTGGTAGTGCTTTTCTCTTTCACCAGCAAAGTGCTGGAGCAGAGCAGCAATTGGTGCTCTAACCTCCTCTGTGTTTGGTGGAATATGCCAGGGGAGATTCTGGTCTTTCAGTTCAAGCAGATCCATTAGGAAGGGAGGGTTAATGACTGCAAATAATTACTTACAGATCACCAAAACCTCACTAAACATCTGTCCAAAGATACAATCATCTTCATGCTTGAATTATTGTAATACCCTTCTTGGCATCATTATGATGACATATTCAGATGGTATCACTGTCCCAAATTCATGTCAATGCAGTTCCCAATGCTTTTCATGTTATGAGTCTATTATTAGTCACTTTTAATTATTTTTCTTTTGGCAATAAAACTAATAAAGTTTTGCTTCTTGTTCATTTGTGCACTACGTCTCCTGCATTCACTTACTAAAATAATTTCTGCTCTTTTCCCTTTCCCTCTCCCTTTCCTTTTCAGAAGGAATGCTAATAAGTTTTCTATCCTGTACCCAGGTGCTCTTTTCACATCAGCTTAATCGAATCTGATTGAAATTGAAGAGGGATTTTGGAAGGGACAGTGGAACTGGCATACAAATAGGCACAAAACCAGTAGTCTTTAAGAATATGCTCTTTACATTAGGTATTAAGCTACAGTTCTGCATCTGCTCCAGGATATTGGCCATAGGTAGGATACTGCTTTTTGAGCTCAGCCTTCAGGGATAAAAACTCCTGACATATGTCATGTTTACTATGCTGGTAGGGGTGAGCATGTGGATACCAGGATAACAAGATGTAGTGAAACAGCTGGTCTGTTTAGTTCCCCATGTTGTTGTGAACTTTTTATAAAGGACATATGGAAGCTGTGTAATATCTTTTACATATTTACAATGTGATATTTAGAAGTAGCAATTATATGTCAAATATTCATAAATTCTTATTGATAAAAATGTTTGGGTTTTTTTGTTTTGTTTTGTTTGTTTTTTTTTTTAACTGGAGAGCAAAATACTTAGGGACTTAACTGTTTTACCTGTAATAACTGCATCACTGGCATCCACATTTTTTATATGTGTGATGAGTAATTTAAAACATTTTTATTTACAGAAGCTATAAGTAGAACTGAAGGACATGGTGTCTCCAATTTATATTCAAAATAAATTATGCTGATTTAAAATATTTCCCCCAAGCCTAAGTGGGAGGAATTTTCTGAAATTCAGAGATATTCTGACTTCAGGTAATACTAGTAATTATCTTTTTTTAGACTTCATTACTTCAGAATTAAGTATGGATCCACATAAATGCATCTTCATAAACAACTCTGAAACATAAGCACATAATTATTATCCTTATTTTAATTATGAAGTACTGAGAGTCTAAAAGAACAGGAAAAACACTGACATGGTTAGAAAGCTGAAGGAGGCTAATAGGGCATCCTTCAGAAAATGGAAGTCATGCTCAGAAACAGAAATTTTTGGAAAATTGAAGTAATAGAGTAAAAAAGTATTTTGAAAAGAAACTTGTAATATCATGAAAACTCAGTATAACCTTTAAAACACCTTTAAAAAAACCTTTAAAATGGGCCTGAAAAACTTTTACCAAATTTAAGTGTCAGTATGAAGTTTGTTTGAAACAAACTGAAAACCTGAATAGGTTTAAATAGTCTGAGCCAGGTAATACTTGTGTAAGAGTTCCAAAGGCAAAAAAATTGCTCTGTTGCCTACTGTAGTATGTAACTTACCATTTAAATCAGCCATGGTGATGAAAGAATGGAACATCACAGGTATAGCATAATTCTTTCTTAACTGCTAAACGCTTGTATGTCTCTCTTCCTTGGAAGACTTTGAAAAATAGGAAGGAATCCATCTGATTGGATGAGGTGTACTGTTTGCTGGGTCAGTGATGGTCAAATGGTTGGGTGGCTGGGCCCAGGGAGTGATGGTGAATGGAATTACATCCTGCTGGCAGCTGGTGAGGTTCCCCAGCGACCCAATGATGTTCCCCAGGACTCAGTGTATCAATGATCTGGATGAGAGGATTGAGTGCACTCTCAGCAAGTTCACAGTTGACAGCAAGTTGGATGGGAGTGTTGATCTGCTAAAGGGTATGTAGGCTCTGCAGAGGGATCTTAACACAGGTGATGACAAGCCCATGCAGCGCTACAGGCTGGGGGAAGAGTGTCTGGAAAGCTGCCTGGATGAAAAAGACCATATATTCTCCATATTCTGGAAGTAATATAAAATGGCTACATTTTATGAAATAATGTTTTAGTTGCAATTAGTTCATTTTCCTAACAATATTGAGTTGTTTTCATTTGTAGAAATATTTAACTGTTTCTAAAGACAAAATCAAGTTTGAGCTTTCCTAAAATTATCTTCCCTTTTTTTTTTTTTTTTTTTTTTTTTTTTTCCCAAATCCATGAAATCATTTTATCAATTGTCTTTCAGGTAATGATTTAAATAATTCTATATATATGCTTCAACATAAAACGTTTCCTAAATACTGCATTTTACAAAAACCTATGCATTCTTGCCAAATCTGATGCATGTTATTATATTTACCTACACATTTCACTTGGAAAGGCATAATATTACTTCTATAATCCTGCTGCTGACATGCAAAAATCCTGCATGTTGACGTACAGTAGGTCCAATACACTAGGTCTAAAAAATTAGTATATATTATCCTCTCAGTTAAAGTGAAATGTTAAAGTGAAAGAATTTGTTCATAATCACAATGGTAAGTTGAAAAAAAATCTGTACTAAGTGTTCTTGAAGTTACTTACAAACTGTGCACTGCTTTACTGTACACACACTCAAACTCAAAGAAGTGAGCAGATGAAGAATAGGAATGAAGGGTAGTAGGGGACCAGAGAAACTACTGAAAATATTTTTTGAACGTTGAATAGGTTATTTTTTTCATTCCTTATCAGTCACTGTATCAGTAGCATTGTATCAGTAGCATTTGGAACATTTAAATTTCCAGTGTCATGAGGCAAAATGCATACATAACATTGCCATCAAATGCTGGGAACTATACAAGCACAAACAAAAAAGCCATTCCCATTCCTAGTAGAATGAGCATTCCTTCAGCATGCTTTAAATACATACATAGCTTGCTCAACAGAAAAGCAGAAGTACTGCAAATAGTTCTTTTGTAGATGCTATGTAGAGGTTAATCTCCATAAGAATATCCACATTTTTACAAGAGACACCGGTGACATGGCAGTAGAAACTAATTTTCATTTTTTCCTTGTCTGTGAAGATGATGAGTTTTGATTAACTTAATAGCAAAAAAGCGTTTTACACAAACGTTTAAAAAACCCTCTATTTTTGGAGATGATTTCAACAGTAGTTTAACAGACTGGTTCTGTAAGTGTTGCACTCCACTGAATCTTGAATTGCTACAGAGGTCAGCTTTCATTACATTGTTTTCTTTAGACATTGAATTTCCAACCCGTTACACTTCAGAAGCACACAACAGCTTTCTCTTGAATTGAGAAACAGCATATTGATATATTCATAAAATGAAAGAAAAAGTTTAAATTTTACAAAAAAAACCCCTGTAACTTCTAAGCAGTAGTTTACAGAGTATATTGCAGAAAGCTATTAATACTATGTTTTCTGTTAGTATCAAGAGGGCAACCTTACATTAATCTGACTGATACTGACTGTTTATATATTTGCAAAATCAATGGCTATTTTCCATAACTTGGGTTTACAGAACCTCAAAACAGTCTAAGAAAATGTGATTATATTTTGAAAACTGGTCTGTCTCAGGAAGTGTTTTTAAAAAGTCTAAATGATCTGTCTCCATCACAAACTGTGATTGAACCTTCCCACATGCAGTTCAGATGCTGATCTGCTAAAACAGGAATGAGAAAAATGAGGTACAGTCTCAGTTTTTCAAAAACTCAACTTCAAACGTGCTTTTGTGTTCTGCTGAACTCAGCACTTACGTATCCTTATGTTCACAGAATACATATATGTAAATATACAGCTTTCTACTGCCTTACAGATGCTCGTGTTTCTCTCTATATGCAGTCCTACATTATATTTGGAGGCAAGAACTATGTCCTGTCCTCACACAATGCCTACAGTTACAGGGTTTTGGTCCACAAATGATAGAAATATAGACAATGAATGAAATAATGAATTTAATTGGCTTGATTTTTTCCTATTTGAGGAATGTAAGGAATGATCTAGAGTTGACTTGTGGTGATGACAAAGCAAATTAAATATAGGTAAGTATGAGAAGTGCATTTGATATGCAAATGGACATTCAATATGTAACTTCTTTTAAAAGGTTCCAGACCAATGCCAAAAATCCAGTGGTAGCCTAAAGTAACAAAGTTTACTCATTGTAAGAAGTTATTAAGGCAATAATGCTAAGAGCTGACTGTGAAGAATTTCAAAGGGCTCTTACAGTACTGAGTGGATGGGGAAATGAAATGGTAAATGAAATTTGATATTAATAGAGGAAATGATCCCCAGTGAAAAAACCATACATAGATACATATATAAAAAATTACAAGTTCTGAGCTCATCATTTCATCAGGAGGAGATCTTGGCATTACGTTAGATCTTGGCATTAGTTCTGTAAAAACATGGACTCAGTGCTCAGGAAGAGTTAAAAAAAATCCACAACCCACCCCCCAAACCAAACCATACCAAACCAAAATCAAACCAACCAAACAAAAACAACTAACCAACAAGAAAAGACAACCAACCAAACAAAAAAAACCCTCAAACCCAAACAACAACAACAAACCACTAAAACAACTAAATCAAATATTAGAAAATACTGGGAAAGGAACAGATAACATCTTTTGCCACTGTACAAATAAGAGTTTGCCTGTACCTTGAATACCTTGTAGAGCACTGGTATCATCACTTGGAGTAGGATATTTACTTGGAAATTGAAAAAATACAAAGAAAGCAGGAAGGATTGACAAAGGTATGGAATGGTTTCCACAGAAGATACTGGGTAGGCTGTGACCTTTCACTCTGGCTGAAGAACTGTTGAACAGAGGCATAATAGAGGTCTACATATCAGAAAGGGTAGATGTAAAATGGGATTGACTTTTTACTCCTTCTTCAAGAACAAAATGTCATATATATGAAGCTAGAGGTAGACAAGTTTGAAAAGTTAACAAAAAAAATCCTCCAAAAAACCAAAAAACATCAAACCAAAGCAAACCAACCAACCAACCAACCAACCAAAAAACCAAACAGAAAACCTCAAACAACTCACCAAAACCAAAAGGGACATTTTTCTTCATGCAAGAGGAAGCAGGCCTTTGGAATTCCTTGTAAAAAGGCATACAAGAAGCTGATAAAAGCTCAAGGTAAAATCAGGTGTGTAACTGAAAGAGAGAATTAGAAATAGGTAAAAAATACATTAATGATCAGGCTCAGAAAATTCCTTCAACAGAAAACAGTGTGAAGCTGATAAAGTATTAAGGGAGTATTACATGTGCCTGGCCTATATTTACCCTTTCAGTCTATCTGTCCCTCTGAGATATTGTAGCAGTGAAGATTCTAAGGTTAAAGTGAAACATGTGGTCAAAAATGGCTTTTTACATTTCTGTAAAAGTCCC
>JAWWLV010000179.1:43489079-43499727 GCA_035041135.1 Platyrinchus mystaceus
CCCCTTCCCCATCCTTCAGCCGTCAGAAATGGCTCCGATCATGGATAAGGATCCAGAACTGGTGCGCCCCTGCACCGTGGGGGCTGAGATCCAGAAGATATGGAGTACTTGACAAAATGGGTCCTTCATGTCAATCCACACAGATATTTGCAGGTTCTTAATGTCACTGCTGTAGCCTAACATAATAATTGTTTCTTATTTAGATGAAAAGTCACTTCGTTTCTATACCTCCATTAAATCTATTGAATTGAGTGGTAGAATTTTTGCTAATTCTATTCTACAGCAGCTAGAAATAGTTTGGGCTTTTTTAGGAAAAAAAAAATCTCCTCCCGACCTCCCCACATGTGTCATTTTATATCTAGGAACACCAAATCTACTTGTAGTACCTAATCAGCACTGATATTGATGCGTTTTGAAACAGCACTTCTCAGGAAAATTGTGGATTAATTGGAAACAATCCAAAGAAAAGCATCAGGAAGAGAGTGAAGTGGAAAAGACTACTTAGAAAGACACCATTGCTGAAAACTTTCATAAACAAAACAGTTCTAGGAAAAACATGAAAATAGTTGTGTCTGCATAGCTCATTAACAACCTTACTGTGAAAGGTTAGGAGAATATTAGTGGGAAGTATAATATGCACTTCTCTTTTTCTTATACTCTTCTCTCAATGGACTCTACCAGAAACAAGATAGTGGACTAGGTGGACCTTTGGTCTCACCAAGTACAGCCATTCCTCTGCTCTTAAAAGGATTTCCTTTTGAGATATTTTTTGATAATATTTGTCCCTGGCTTCAAGATGTCATAGGCTACTTCTAAAATAATTCCGTTACAAGAAGAAGGTAGACCAAGAAATGGAAAGAAAAAAAAAAGGAAATATTGCTGTGCTGTGATCAACTCTTACATGTAAATGCATTTCATTGACAATATCATTATATCAATCTTCTGTTTTTGCAACAAAGGCAATAATTACCTTTGAGAGATGAAAAAAGTACTCCCAAAACAGGAAGATTTGAAAGTTTCAGCAAACTTAGTCTTTCATTGATTATTAGATCTTTTTGCAAAAGGTTCTGCTTTAAAAGAAATTTTCAGATTTAGACTCTGATGTTAAGTCCAGAGTTGGTTGTTAAATAATAACATCATCCTATTTTTATCAAGTTGATAAGAAAAATCTTTCAGCTGAGGAGTTATTTGCACTGCACCAGTCTGAGAGAGAAGGAAGGTGAGGGGTATAAATTGCTTATGATCCCTACACAAACAATTAAGATTCTACAAAAGAAGGAAAGCAGACTCTCTGATGAGAAGACTGACAGAGGTGCTCAATTACATAAACAGAGATCAAATTCTGTGAAAATTGTAAATAATGAAGAGGACAAGTAACTGACAAACAGAGCTGGAACATTTGGTAAACCAAGTAAAGCACACAATGTGCATTGGAATAGACAGGCAGGGAAAAAAGTGTTTGTAAGAACAGTAAACTACAATTTTTTCCTACAGGTTAGGCAGACACTATTCTCAAAATCAAAGACTTTAAAAATGACATATCAGTGATGCTTAGTGAATAATTGCTGGAATTCTATGCCAAAAAATGTTTAATAAAGAATATGGGTAGTTTAATTCTACTGATCACAGTTTAAGAAAGATGTAGAAATGCTGGAGACAGTTCAGAAAGGAATCACAGGTTTAAATAAAGTATTGAAAAATATACCTTACAGGATGTATATACTCCAGGATGCAATCCTGTGCAATGTGCTCTTGGACAACCCTGCTTGAGCAGGGAGGTTGAACTGGATGACCCACTATGGTCCTTTCTAACCTTACCCATTCTGTGATTCTGTGATTCTGTGATCATAGCTGTTCAACTTATCAACAAACAACAAAAGGAGCAATTTGATCATATTACCTGTGAGAATGTGAGGCTCTTTCATTTAAAAGGTAAAGACTACACAAAATCTAGTGGTAGAAAGCTACAGTTGACCAGATTTCATCTTGGGAAAGAAAGGATTTCTCCCAGCCATTTACTCCAGGATAATTCTGGCACTTTTCTTTAATGAAGTTCAGAGGATCAAAATCTGAAGCCTGAATTTCTTGGAGTCAATGCAGAGAATGACAATTCACTCCAGAGTGCCAATTCAAAGTGCATGAACTCAATGACTAAATACACTTCCCAACTTTGTACTGCACACCAGTAGCCACAAACACAGGTGAAAAACAAGGATGATTAAGCACTTGAACAAATTGTTAATTGTTGTATGGGATTTTTTTTAATATTACTTTTAAACCAACAATATATGATTTTCCTACCCCAAAAAATAAAAAAGGAGAAGCAGTACTGTAATATTGGGAAATGTTATGCTTTTTATCATCCAGAATGTCAGACTAGATATTCCCATGAGCCTTCTTAGCCTTAAAAATCTATGCCTCTACAACTTATTAAGAAGGTAAAACAAATTAAATTCCCAAATGAGCACCTAGCATTTTTTTATAACATATTTATCATGTGACTGTTTACAAATAGTTTTACTTAAACAGTTGTTACAAAGCAAGCATGCTCTTTTTGCTGCAATTAAATGGCAGTAGATCAGAAGCCATTCCCCACACAAATATTTTTTTTTTATAATTGAGTTTACATCTTATAGAAATCTTATGAGGCCAGTTTCTAAAAGATGTGGGCAAAAAGTTGCATTTATCATTCTTTATGAAACTAAACCAATAAACAAGAGGTTTTAGTCTCCCTGCAATGAATCTGTGTAATTCCTGCTCTCTCTAAGGGCAATTAGGCTCAGTCAAAGGGAACAGAAAGATTTTTGTCTTTTCAGCTACCTTGATAATAGCTGGTGACAGCCTATCGAGGAAAAGTAGCAGGATATAAAAATGGCATGTATTGATGGCAGCTGATTCATCAAGATCACAACATATCTATGTGTAGCTTACTACAACACTCATATTAAAAGAAAATAGGAAGAGCCTGAACAGGGAGCCCAGAGTGTTCAGTGTCATAGTTCTAAGTAAAGATCCATTGATTAATTCCCTATACACTGAAATTTCAGGGTTCACTCCCTCCTTTTTTTTTTTTGTCCTTGCTTGAACCTGCTGTCAATCCATAAACCAGCTTTTTTTGCTGTGTCCAACAGCCAATTTGTCTCAAATCTTTCCTGAGGTCCTTTCTGAATTGTTTTGAAAATATTAGTTCAAAAACCAATCATCACTTGTTTCTGATTCCTTCAAAGAACTTGCATATATGTGAGGCAAGCTGTGCCTTTATGAGAACCACAGCATTATGGAATCATAGAATCATTTAGGCTGGAAAAGACCTTTAAGATTGAGTCTAACCATAAACCTAGTACTGCCAAGTTTACTGAACTATGTCCCTTAATCACCATGTCTACATGTCTTTTACTTATCTTCAAGGTATTATGTTCAACGAGTAGACCTTTTAAGATATAATGCCTACAGTGGAGACACACTATTGGTTTCAGGCAAATCTATAAAATCTATAAAATCATAGAATCATAGTATCATTTAGGATGGCAAATATCTTTAGGATCATCAAGTCCAACTGTAAACCTAACACTGCCAAATCCATCACTAAGCCATGTCCTCAAGTGCCACATCTACATGTCTATTAAATCCCTCCAGAGCTATTGACTCATCCACTTCCCTGAGCAGTCTCTTCCAACACCTGACCACTTACCTTTCCCTGAAGACATTTTTCATAAATCCAGTCTAAATCTCTCCTGGTGCATCTTGTACCTTTCATTAGGCTAGTTACTTGTCCTGTCTCTTGTTACCTGGGAAAACCTTTCAACAAGCTCCTTTCAGCTAGTTGTACAGAGCAATAAGTACTCCCCTGAGCCTCCTTTTCTCCAGGATAACAACCCCTGCTCCCTCAGCAGCTCCTCATAACACTTGTTCTCCAGACCCTTCACCAGCTTCGTTGGCCTACTCTGGACACGCTCCAGCACCTCAATGTCTGTCTTGCAGTGAGGAGCCCAGAGCTGGACATAGGATTTGCAGTCCAGCCTCACCAGTGCCGAGTACAGAGGGATGATCCCTTCCCTAGTCCTGCTGGCCACACTATTTCTGATACAAGCCAGGCTGTCGTTGGCCGCCTTGGCCACCTGGGTGTGCTGCTGGTTCATGTTCAGCTGCAGTTGACCATCACCCCCAGGTCCTTTTTCACTGGGCCACTTTCCAGAAGCTCTGCCCCAAGCCTGTAGCACCGCCTGGGGTTGTTGTGTCCCAAGTGCAGGACTCAGCACTTCATCTTGTTGAACCTTGGACAATTGGCCTTGGTCCATCAATCCAGCCTGTCCAGATCCCTCTACAGAGCCTTCCAACCCTCCAGCAGATCAACACTCCCACTCACTGTCATCTGCAAGCTGACTGAGGGTGTATGCCATCCCCTTGTCTACATCATCAGTAAAGATACTAAAGAGGACTGGCCCCAGTACTGACCATTGGGGAACCCCACTAGTGACCAGCTACCAAGTGGATGTAACTCCATTCACCACCACTCCCTGGGCCCAGCCATCCAGTCAGGTTTTAACCCAGTGAAGAACGTACCTGTCCAAGCCATGGGCTGCCACCTTTTCCAGGAGAATGATGTAAGAGACAGTGTGAAAGGCTTTACTGAAGTCCAGATGGACTATCTCCACAGCCTTTCCCTCTTCCACTAGGCAGGCCACAACATTAGCAGCCTACTGTTTTGCTGGTAAAAGGAAAGTGACGTTCAGTATAGTCATTGCTTCCTGTAATCAGTTAGAAGCAGTGAGTGATCACAAACTGAGCAAGGATAAGCTCCAACATTCTGGTTTGGTATTTTCTGTTTGATATAAATTAACCCTGACAGTCTGACAGTGTCCATATGTCCCTCAGTTTGTAGGAAGAGGATACATTAGCACTAAGAACTTACTTTCAGTACAGAGTTCTACCAAACACTACTTGCACACTTTCATTTTGTAAGGATCTAGTATTTCTTTAATTTCTTAGAGCTGGGCCAGTTTTTATGTATATTTTATGTTATTCTGTTGGACTGCTAGTTAATTGTAGGAAAGCAGTCATGTAGTATTCTAGCATATTCAGAAGTGATTCCTTACTTTCAGAGTTATTTTGCTATGTGAGTCTCATTCCTACCACATTGGTAATAATAGCATTGGACACTAGGTGGTAATCATCTTCTGGTAAGCTTAGGATGCATTTCACTGTGTAAAACGCCTTTTTATAGATATTTTTGCATTACTGAATGATGACAAGGCATTTATTTGGGAATAATTTAGAAGAATTTTTTCTGTTTAGTAGTGTTGGATTTCTTTGAATATAAAAACCTAGAAACTAATGTGTCAACAGCTGTTTGCCTAGCCATTAGCTTAGCTGTCATGGTTATTTCTCCTATATAAAATCTGGAAGGTCATTGTTATAATTTTCTCAGAAAAAAATGAAATTAGTATGTAGAATTTCTTTTATGGTCTGCATAATCACTGACACTTTAAACTGAATCAGCAATCTGTTAAGACAATAAATAGCTGAGGAATGACAGCTCTAATAAATACCAATTTGTCAATATGTGCTACATGCTACTGTTCAGAGGGTTGTTTATGTAGTAGGTGTGATATATGAACTTGTAGCCTTTTAGGTTTGCTGACAATCTCTGATACTGCTTCCCCACAGAACTAAGTTTTTGTCATATAACAGGCTAATTCTTCTCCTGCCCCTACTTAATTGTCCCTTTTTATTCATTTTAAGTCTGTTCATAAACACATCCTGTAACCCATATTTTTTTTGTCATATTTCCAGAATGTTGGTATATTTTTAAACCATAGCAGATAGATAGGAAGAAATACGATACCCCCACTTCCAGCTCATATATTAAATTTGCCTGCCATTCAGTCGAAATATAACCTTGAAGGGTATGCTTCTTTATAATTTCATAATACAAATAATTTGATATAATTGATTAATAAATATCATCCAAAATTTCCAGGCTTTCCAGATAGGAAGTATAAATTTCAAGTATGTTAATAAAAGGTTAATGTGAGCTCATTTAATGTAGTTCATGAATGACAGGCCCGACTCCATTCATTCTTGGAGTGGTATGAATGTCTGACATAAGAGCAGGAGGCCAAGAAGAGACTTAGGATAGTGTTTAAATTTTTCCTTTTCTAGAAAATTGAATGATGTTTAGTGATAGGTTAAGTACTAGTGTCTGTAATAGTTGCGAACGGGGAGTAATTATGTGTGAGTCAGCATTTTGTAGGTGAACAGAGGACCAGAAAGGATAAGAGAGGTTAAAAGTGAGCTTGGATAGTCAGAAGTGACTTAAACTATATTTTTCTTGGGTTTTTAGTTCTAACAGTCCTATGTGGAAGCCTTTTCCTCCTAATGCACCCAGGATACCATTGGACTTATTTGCAGCAAGGGCACGTTGCTGGCTGATGTTTAACTTGGTGTCCACCAGGACCCCACGTTCTTTTCATCAAAGCTGCTTTCCAGACAGTTGGCTCCCAGCATGTGCTGGGCCCTAGTTGATCCTCCCCAGGTGGAGGGCTTTGCACTTTCTACTTGCTGAAGTGTGTAAGGTTCCAGTTGGCCCATTTCTCCAACCTGTCAAGGTCCTTATTGTCACTATGTTCTACTTAAAGACTCACTAAAACCTGTCTGAACCAGAACTTCCATGGTCATCACTGTCAGCTTCCTCAAAGGCCTGGAAATACAGACAGATGTTGAAACAGAGCAGTAAGATCAGGAGGCTGTGCTGGACTAAGCAGATGTTCTCTACAATTTTTTTGTCTAGGACTGTGATAATAGAAGGGAGCAATAGTATGAAATGGAGGATGGAGAAGGATGAGAGAGCACTGCTATGGGTGTCACAGTGCTGTGAGTGCAGGGGAGTAAAGCAACTGACAATTGATATTCCCCTGATCAGGGGCTTGGTTGGAGCCAGGTGTATTGAGGTCGGGAGAAACATCAATCAACTGTTGGAAAAGTAGAAGTCTTTTCATTCTTCTTACTCATTCTTGTAACACGTATATGGATAGGGGAGATATACTTGGGAAGCAGAGACTTCCCTTGGGATTATAGGAATGTACATTCTCTTAATTTATATTTTTATTCAAGACGAAAGTTTTAAGAGTTTCTACAGATAATTTTATTTCTTGTATGCAAGTTCCAGAAGCTTGATAAATCTTAAGATGATAATATTTTTGTCTGTTTAAATCAAATAAAATTATAGTAATCAGATACTTCACATTATGAAACAAGAAACAGAATTAGGGAATCCTTGTGATTTGTTTATTTCCTTTCTCTTGAACTGTTGTTAAACAGCCACTAAGGGAAAAGTTTGTTATTTGTTCTTGATTGTTCTTCAGACTATTCATTGACTAGAAATTATGTAAGTGTATTCCCAAACTGTACTGGAAAACTAAAGATTACCTAGTCCAACAATGACAGGTTGTGACCGTAAATTCAACAGATATCATAGGCTGATTTTCTAAAGCATTTTGTCTTCGTTTTTTTAGAGTAGTCAGTCTGCTGGAGATTCATTCTGTTAAGAACTTGGCTGTTGATAACTATCTCCATTAAATGTTGCCTGCTTTACTGAAATCTCCTGCAGATGGGGAAGGTATATGCCACTCCCAAATCAGCAGTTTAGGGAGGAAGAATGTTGCATTTATTACAAAGAAAATTGAGAATTCTGTGGAGGTAGTATGCAATTGCTCCAATTCAATTTTGGCTGGTATACTTGAATTTCTTGCTGAGAATGAGAGATGGGATATCTTTGTAGAGCCTGAAATGATTAAAAAAATGCTTCTTCTCTCATTGCCTTCAATGAGTAAATATGTTTGCTGGTCATGCTCTGGAGTTTTGGGAGGTCCATCATCACCCCTGAGTTCCTAGGAGAGATGATACAGAAGGTTTTAATTCAGATTGAGGGAGCACACCAAACAAAGCAAGCCACATAATGAAACAGGAATAGAAATGAGGCACAGAAAGCAACACTGGGAAAAGGAAAAATAAGAATAAAAATATTGGAGCAGAGCTGAAGTTGTGTAGGACTTTTTAATATTAAACTGTACTTCCCAAAGGATATTAACTGTCATACTTTTATTCCTCTAGGAGGTTTATGGAGACTCACCTAAGAACAATTCCAAGTGACGCTTTTTCCAATCTCCCCAACATCTCTAGGATGTAAGTTCTGTTTTTGATATTGGTTTTTTAGCTATTTTATTAAAAATCACTCTCCTTCTCCAAGATTCTGTCTTCTAAAAACGTGTGAAAAGAAAATATTCTTATACCTTTGTTACCTCATTTTAACTTACGTTTTAGAACTGCGGGTAATAATCCTGTTGTTTAATAACCCAAATCAGCTATAGGAAGGCATTCTAGGCACTTATGGATAAGACCACATCTTTATTGAAGTCAAGGTGATAAATAAGACTATAAAACTTTTTTTTTTCTGTCTGCAAATTATGGGAAATTTTTTTGCTCATAAAAAATTTACATATTCAGTTCCTGGTCCTGGCTAAAAATTTGTTTCCAGCTGACAGCATGATTTGTAACTCATCTCATTGGAGACCATGTGGCATTTCCAGACTAGAGGTGGACTTTCACCAAAATATTAGTGTTTGTGTGATGTGAGAGGGACCTCCATTGTGTTACTCCCTTTGTGTGCAAACATAGGCATGGATACAGTCCACAAAAGCAGAACCAGAATCCTCTACCTAGTTGCTTCATACCAACATCTGTGTCCTTGAAGGTGGCTACGTTAAAGAAACTTCCCTGTTCGACCATTCAGGAGCCACTCTGGTAGTCACACACACCTTACCTGGAGCTGCGACTGAGATCCCTCTGGAGCCACACAGCCCACGCTCATGCAGTCAGACCAGGTTTCCTTACCAGCTGGACCCCAGATTTCCCATAACAGAGTCTCAGATGTCCAGATCTATCAAATAGTTTAATCTTGGTGCAATAACTAAATAACAAGATAACATCTTGAATTGGTTGACTCCAAGGAGGGACCCCAAACAAAGAAATCCCCGAGCTTTTATACCTTCCCTGTCTGGGGTCATGTCTCCTGCTGTGTCTCTGCTGTGTCAGGTCCCCAGGCTGGCACCATAGGTCCCTATGCCCTTTGTTGTGCAAAGGGTTGGCACTCCATGGCCCCTTGCCTCAGGATCCCTCCACACAGAGCTCAATCTGCAGCTGGCACTGCAGCTGCACACCGAGCTACCTGCACTGAACGTATTCCTCTACAGCTACCCTTGCACTGTACTGCTTGTTGGTGTCAGCAGTCTTGAGAAAAGGTTGTCCCACATTTGTTCTTGGTGGCTGGCCCATAATCTGTGATCCTGTCCATGATTATTTGATGCAGGGAATTTCTCTGCCATTTCCCAATTCACTCCCTAGAAACAGAGCCATGTGGTTTAGAAGGGACTTCAGGAGGCCTCTAGTCCATGCTCAAAGTTGGACCAACTTTAAGATCCAATCAGAATGCTCAGATTTTTATCAGTCTGCTGCTCAGCTTTATCTGTGGCCAATGTTAACTAAATAAACCACCTCATTCAGCAAGAGGCCCCCTTTTTTCTTGTTCAGCCTTTTATTACAAATGTAGCAATAGGAATTCTTCTTCTTGTCCTTGATGTTCCTTGCAAGTCTCAAATCTATATGAGCTTTGACTGAATAGCTGAGATGGACTACCATTTAAAAATTCGTGAAAAAAGACTGGAGGAATGTGGTCTGCCTAATTATATTTTATAGTTTCATTCAGGTGTATTGAAGTAATGACTTTCTAAAATCCTTATAAGTAATTGTTCTTGAATATCTACAACCTCATTTACCATCTCACTTTAATCAGATAGATGATGTATTGTTTTGTTGGTTTCTTTTTTGGGGTGGGGAAGGAGGAAGGGAATATCCCTCACATGATGTATAATATCATAATAACATGATAAACTTTGTTTAGAATAGAATTTGATTCAATGTAAAAGGATGTCAACTCTTCTTCGTTTTTCAGTGACACCTAATAAATACATTGCCTAGAGGCTTTACAGATTTTAAATCTTTAAAATTGCAATATTTATGAATTTGTAAAAGAACAGGTCTTCATCTGAAAAATTTAGGGAACCTTTCTCTAAATATGTCTCCAAAACCTCCCAAACCAGCAGTTTACATTTGAGTAGTGTCAATGCCTGTCTGGATACTTCTTATAGCATTACTACTACCACAAAAAATTAACTCCCGCCTTCTTGATATAAACTTCAGGTTAAGGAACCAGTACCTGTATTTTAACTACAACTCTTATGTGTATGTCTTGGCCTCTAAGGTAACACATTTCATTTGCTTCTCCCAACCCATAATTTCCATCAGCAATGAAAATTACCAGATCATTCCTGGTTTTGTAAATTCATCTAGAACATGTTCTGAAGTTTCAATAGGGTGATATAGGTTGTGTTTACTGTTCCAAGTACAGCACTTCATTTTACTATATGGTTTCTACTATATGATTTCCACAAATAAACACTTTTTTCCTCTGTACTGAATAGAAAATGTAGTTGTCCTCTTTATGAACCTAGTTCAAACAAAAATTTTAGAGCTACAGTTTCTCATAAATGAATGCATATATATGTACTCTTGATAGCCAGAAGTAGAGACT
>JAWWLV010000179.1:43499827-43532023 GCA_035041135.1 Platyrinchus mystaceus
GTGTTTCCTACTGAATTAAGGACATATTGAACATTCAGTATTTTTAAGAGCAAGGATAAGGAACATTTTTCCTGGGCTTAAGGTGGTGCTTTGGGGTCACATTCATGAGTACCTCACAGACACTTGACCTGTAGCTCCCCGAAGTATTTTCTCCACAGCCTCTCCACACAAAATTGCATCCCACAGCAGCCCCATGCAAAGCACGTTTTCCCCCATGCACCATTTTCCTACAACACAGGGAATGCTGGAGGCTGGAAAAAACCAAAAAAGGTAGAGAGAGGGAGAAGGAAGAAAATAAGGGCTGGGAGGGGGCCTTGTGGCTGCTTGATCTGACAAATCCTGTGCTCTCAGGCTCTTTCTGAATGGGCAGTAGTGATTAAAGTGTTGTCTGCAAATAGACATTCTCTGAAATTGAGCATTTAGTGTTTAAGCTATCAATGCATTCATGATGGGTGTTGAAGGCATTTTGAAATCTTGCAAATTAAACACAGCTGGTAGGCAGAGGAGGTGCTGAATAGTAATATGCATTCAAAATGGGAATTTAAACATGCTTTCCCTCTTCTTCTGATGCAACTCCTTCCAGTTCTGTTTACTATGATTTTTATTGCTTAGATTTAATGTGTGATATTAGGTGCTCAAGAGGCAAAGTCCATAGGCTTTTGGAGGCACTCTGAACACTTAGAAGTAAATGTTTATGTGCCATTAATACATGTTTCTGTTTGACATCCCCATCTCAGAGGAGATTGTGAGTGAGTTTGCACGGGGTTTGGGTGTTTATCTACATGACCCTAAAGCAAATAAAACTACTCATTTCCCTGCCATCAATGATGGTGTGGTTTAATTAATTTACACAAATATATATGTTTATGAAGCAGAAGAGCAGAGGTCAACACATGAAGAAAATAAGCTATTTCCTTCCCACTGCATGGTTGAAAAATATAAAACTATACCTCAATCAGGTCCAAGCCAGGCAGTATATAGTAAAAATGTGACATGAATCATGGTGAGAAGGCACATGATGGCTGTAGGGGTGAGGGAGGGGAGAGGGAATCCTCTTCTCATATGTGAGAGAAAAGCACCTGCCTGCTTGATGTGAGGTGACTCATTTTGACTACAGAGCACAGAAAAGGTACTCTCCTGCTTTCTAGCCCTGGCATAAGGATGCAATCTCTGTTCATTATCTGGTTTTAATTTCATTTTCTGTCAAACTGATTTATATATATCTGTTTGCTACATATAGTAACTTTATGTTTTATAATATGCCATTAGCAAAACCTATCTTTTGGTATGTTAAAAGGTAGGGTCTGTTGGAACTGAATAATTACTTTTCTTTCAAGACTGAACCCCCAATTTCCTAGTCAATAGACGTTATTACTTACAGGAGAATAAAATGTAAACATCTCACATAAACATCTAACTCTGCAACACTCAATCACAGAGGTACAGACTGATAGTCATGCAATCTCTACCTCTTACTTTTCTGGTGTCTTTTCAAAGACAATTGAATACATCTCCAAAGTGACCAATACAAAATAAATCTCATAGTTAAAGAGTTGAAATTAATTCAGGTAATATGCTTTTAGCTCCAGTCTGGAAAAGACATAAATTCCCATCCAGTTAGTGTTATTAGTCATCTGTGGATTGGTAAGGCATGTAAGAGTATTTACAATGTTATCATTCTCCTGATGATGGTGAAGAGACTCTGTAGAGCGATGTCTCATCACATTCCCGAGGTCACCATTAGTACAAATGCAACGCAGTCTGAACTGTGTGCAAATAAATATTTCTTAAGCTTGTTGTCTGGCTTTCTTTCTGAGCCACATTACTTCTTACATCCTCTATGACACTCACTGTATGGTTAGAGTTTCTCTCGAAATTCATGTTTTAGCACATTTTTAAACTCAGCAATCAAAGCACCAGTTGCCCTGATGACCTCTCTGTCTACAGAAACTGCAACAGTTGTTGCAGTGGTGGCCCAAGGATCATCTCCGTTCCTTTCCTTCCTTTTTTTAATTCTTTGATATAGAGAAATGTGCCAATTTACCTGAGGCCTAGATTCCCCCTGGAGATATCGAAGGTGGTCTTAAGTGGGGAAAAAGGGAAGAAATATGATGCTGAACTGTGAAATACTGGTGTCTGCTTTCACTGCTACTTAGCACTGTTGTGTGTTGTTTTGGTTTCACTGTATTCTGCAGTATAATGTGCATCCAAAGCATCAGTTAAAATCAAAATCCTTACAAGGATTTTAAAAGTGTGTCCCTCAAATACTGTCCATGTGTCTGGCAGTGTCATGGTAGGTGAATGAGAAAAATAATGAGAGGAAAAATGAAGTGGTATGATGGGCACTAGCAGTGGCTTCCAAATGTCTGAGACCTGTTTATTTTTATGTTTGGTGTTTAGCTACATCTCTATAGATGAAACACTTCAGAGTCTGGAGGCCCATTCCTTCAACAGTTTAAGCAAAGTCACTCACATGTAAGTACTGTAATTCAATAAATGAATACAGCAATGAGATAAATTTGGGATGTGTGGAAATAACATACATGATGATGTTTGAGTTGTCATTCCTGTCTCCTCTATAGATAAATATTCCTTTTCTCATTTCCTTTCTCCATAATGTGGAATGAGTCAGTCTCTTTTTTGAGCTAATTTTATTGTGCTCTCTTTCCATACATCTTTTTTGTTTCCTTGCTCTTCTGTATCCTCCCAAAGAAATATAGGTAAATACAGCAAAAAATATGTGGGGCTACATCAGGAGATTGATGGTAAGTTGAAATAAAATGGCAGTTAAGACTTACTTCTGTCAAATTACTGCAGGTAAGTGTACAACAGTAATATAAGCACCAGAAATAAAATCAGTAGGGCCAAAGCACATTGCAAAATGGCACTAGTTGGAGACATGAAGAATAATAAGTAATCATTCTGAAATGCACTGGTAAAATGAAGAGTATTCATATGGTTATTATATGGGATAGGAATAATATGGAAAAAAGGCTTCTGGGAAGTGTTTTTATACCTTTTTGTTCTGATGTTCCTCACCAAATGATGCACTAGGACAGTTACAGAAATGTAGGATACCTGCATACAGAGAGTTGCTGACATTCATCAGGACCCTGTTAAAATGAGAACGTAATGTATTGAATAGAGAGCTTCATAGGATCCATCTGGTACTCTTCCATGTTTCCATAACTGATCCGAAGGAGGGAATGGAAAATATGCCACTGCTGCAAAGATCATCAGGATGAGCTACAGTTTGTTGTACTTTACAGAAGATTTCTGTTGCAGAGGTTCCATGAGAGAGCACTGTTGGTCATCATGGATCCAGAAAACATTGTCAGAGAGGAAAGGCTTCTGTGTCCAGAAGGAAAACATGCCAGAGGCATCCTTTAAGGTTGTTGCAAGGGGTGAAAACTACCGCCCATTTTCCACACTGATGTTTGATAAAGTAATAATAAGGTTAAATTAGATTATATGCAATTCATGTTAGACTGTAGGAAGTGTTTTTGTATGGCTGGCATAAGTAAACACTAGAATTGTTCTCCTGGAGACATAGTCCCTATCACTGCCAGCCTCCAAGGCTCTGTGATCAAAAACTTCATGAATATATTTAATCTTCACTCAGAGAAAGAAATTGAATTAAATGTTCAACTTAACACTGCTCTGTTTTCTATGATTTTTTTCCCTTTACTTTACACAGTGTGAAACAGAAAGACTAATAATGTTACAGGAGAAAATATCATTACTGTTACTGTAGATAGATAGAAACTAATGCTAGAAAGAGAACCTGACAGACAGAGCCAGAAGTACAGTGCAGGATCCTGAGACCTAGTTCAGTCCAATAACATGCTCCAGTAGTATTCCTGAAAGAGTTTCACAGGAAGACTTTGGTGTAATATCAGTACTTTTCTTTGGTTGTAATACCATTCCCTCTTTTGTAGATGTTTTTTCCAGACATGTTGTGTTCATGTTCTCTTTCACAGTTGTTGTGTCTTTAGAATTCCTTGTTTAATAAAAATGAACATTTAATTAAACATTTACTGGCAGCACATTTTATCAGCAATTAATAAACCATTTGCCACTATGTGCTACAAATTCCTCATGTGGTACTTCTGTGGTTCGGTTTATTAGAAGTTAAAGATAAAATGCTCTTGGGCCATCACATTTCATTGTAGGATTCTTCCATGCAATATGCAGTGTAGAAGCTTATTGTTTTTATCTTATATGGATGCAAAGGCTTCTTGAGGACAGATCAAGGAAAAAGGAGCTGGCTAGAAAGCTGTTTTCCATTGTTTCTCTATTAGATTCCAAGTGGAGACATCACCTACAACACAGGCTGTGGGAAGGGCATGGTGAGAATGCTTCCTGATCTGCTATAACAAGGGGTATAGTAATGTGGACCCTTTATATATCTCAAAAGGCACTACCGAAAAAGCAACTGTACACAGACATACAAGATATACTCTTTATTTTTTCTTCTGCACAGGAGTCAAAAATAGTACCCAGGGCAAAATATTAGAATTCACAAAAGTTATAGGCAACCCTCCAGCATTTACAGACAGCCCACTTGAAAGTGCTTACCAGCTTTTTAAAATATGTTTGGAAAACATGTATGATTTAATCAGGGAATATCCAAGCATCTGGTAAGTTAAATGGTTGCATATAAGATGTGATAGAAAACAATTCATAAATTTGATAATTTTTATGAATTGCTTCCATAATTCCTGATTTTTTATCAGTAAGGACATAAATCTTTCCCCAGTGTTCTGTTGAATCATTTTGATTCTCTTGCTCACATGGTTTAACCTTTTCTCTCATTACTGTGCTGTCTCATCTGGCAGATTAAAATATTTTATTCCCAGATTAATTAGGTTTTCATTTGCCTTTTTTTTAAACAGCACATGTCCTCTCATGGCCCAATTACTTAATAAACCAAAATTGCATCTCATTACATTATTTTGCTCTTTCAATTTAGTACCATCTGCAGATTTCAAATTCTTACTTCCAGTACCCTCATCCAAATAATTTATGCAGAATACTATGAATAGCAACAAGCCAAAACCTGATGACTCTGTAATAATCCAATGCATTATCCATTTCCAGGCTGAAGGCTGATCTAAAGATCAGCCTGTCTTTCCCTGGAATATGCTTGGTCCACAACAGAACAGTATCAGGCCAGGAAGCTCATGAGTCCAACATTTTGAAGGCAGTCAGTGATGGAAAAAACATGTCAGTTAAAGTTTACAGAGCAAGTTCCACTGCTGGTAGTGTGATAGCTACAAAACTAATAAAATTATTTGAAAGAAGCAAGAAACTGACACTAAGAGGATTTATTTTAAATACAGAAACACAGTTACGGTTCAAAGTAGCTAACAGACATGAATATCTGAATGCAGCACTTTAGTAGCAGCACTATAGCTATTAATGATGTCAGTTTAACACGCAAGTAAAAGGTAAATCCTCATTTCCCTGCAGTGTTGTAGTAAACAGAATAAAAACTGAAGACTTGAAGGTGGAGCAGAACTGTTTTGTCAGTACAACAGTATATAGAGAGGTTGAAGTCTTCTGGTATCTACTGTCTTCAGTCTCTTTTCCCACTTTTATTTCTTAGACTACTTGTCTGGGTTGATTTTATCCTGTAAAAATAATTCCAGTGGCAGAGTTAGCCTTAAACTCTGATTTTCTGATTCTTATATTGTGTAGATAAGAACTACTAATGGTAAATTAAATACTACTGGTTTCTGCCCGCTGAGTTTCTGTCCAGTGGTAGCGCTTCTGGGACTGACTTAAGACCAGAACATCACCCACATAACCTGCACCACTATGCCATCTATACCTGTCATCTTCATCAAATTTCTCTATATATATTCTCTATATCAAATTTCTCTATATATGTAGGCAGAAGTGCTTTCTTCAGCCTATTGCTCCACTGCTAGCATCAGGAGGAAGACTGGCACCATTCTTTCTAAATGGTTTCTGTATTAAGAAAGGCTGAGTGTTGTTCCAGCAGTGTTATGAGACCACTGTCCAGAGGTGGTTTAAGGTAAAAAAAATAGAAAAAAAGTGCAAAAATATCCATATTCTTCTGGAGACAGCAAAGAGGTCAAGAAATTAAAAGTCTGCATGTGATGGGGGAGGGTATGTGTGGCTTTTTTAATAAAAGATGAAAATTCAGTAGCTCCACTGAGACTAGACAGGGAATTTTGGCACAGTCTGATTGGTACAGGCAGTGTTAACTGTCGTTGTGGATAGAAAAGAAAGAAATCTAATAGAAAATAGAGGAATGAGAAAGATTGAGGGAAATTACATTAAGGGAAGAGACAAACATTTCAAAGAAATGGGGAAGAGTCATGATTCCAGGCAATGACCATGATGGCTGGAGGGGCAGCAGCCCCACCTACACACCTATGGAAAGGACCCATCATGGCCATAGCTGTGATTAGCGTTAGGCTGGTTTTTCAACATGTGCAGACTAAAAAGCTATTTGCAGACCAAGCTGTTGCCTGGGTAGAAGTATTTAAAGACTTAACCACGAACAGAAGATGTAAGGAATGAAGCCCATGTTATGTTTTGTGTCATTATACAGCACAGGTACGCTATCCTCTAAACTGCTGGACATGGCTATACAGTGAATAGTGTGTCCATTTCAAGTCTTAGAACAAAGTTAATTTAAGTGACCTGAGCCATTTTTTGATAAGTTCTGTAAAAGAGACAAGAAAATTAATCCAAAATACTGTTAGAGACATGAAGAAAGTAACCAGAAAAATAGAACATAAAATTATAAGCTGCACAAGTGGTTGTAATTTGATAGGATTATTATATATAAATACTGAAAGTTTTACTTTTCTTCTTTTTACTCAACTTTGCAGTCACAAAACTCTCACCATGTTCAAAGTAATAGCCATTAACACAGGGTACTTGTTTTGATTTTAGGACCATGCAGACAAAGGATCCATAATCAAATCTCAGGTGCTTCTTACCCCCTTGTTCCAGGTATCCAGTCTCCAGGATGGCATCTATCCAAGTGATAATGCATCACTGTAAGATTGCTCAGAATGGATAGTGGTCTTGGGCTACTGCTGGCTAGTACAAAAAGCTTGTTGCAGGAGTTAAATCCCTGAAATTTCATTTTAACATTTCTAATTTCTGTTGGGATAAGTAATTAAATATTAATTATCAATGTTCCTGCCTTTTTTACAGTGAAATTCGAAATCTTAGAAACTTGGATTACATAGATCCAGATGCATTTAAGAACCTCCCAGTTTTGAAATACCTGTAAGTATTTAGGACCTGTAGCAAGTTGGCACTTAAATTTCACAGATGACTCCTTACATTATAGCAGTTTTGTTTCTTTGCATTTCATTTTGGAGCTGATTGCCTTGTTTTTCCCTGTTGTTTTATTTTAATGACAGAAAGCCAGATAGGGTATGGGTTGGAACTGTTACTACTTTTGTAAGAAAGGAAAACATACACAAATTCATCAGTAATTTTCCCATTTGTCTTATTGATTATATCTAGAATACACTAATGTGCCTTGAAAAAATTCCACAGCTAGTTTCTTCTTACGATAAGCGCTGTCATACTCTATTTTTGTAGGGAATAGTAGGAAGAAGGGACACAACAGATATATATTAATCTTTTTGCTATATATTTACACAGGATTTTAAAACATACCTATCAGCCAAGTGTGAAAAGCCCACCTATATACACCTGATTTCATACAACGTCTATGGCAGAAAGAAATAGTGAAAAATTCCCATGAATTTCTAAAGAAACTTCTCTGATTTTGAGTAATGTTTGGAAGACACCAGGAAGGATTCTGTGTTTGGTGGGGGCTGGGACAAGGAGGAAAGATTTTTCCAGGTTTCTCCTATAGATGTGAAAGTAATAATAAAAAAAGTAGTCAAAAAATTTCATTTCAGGAAAATAGTTTTAAAGATTGAGAACTACATTTTCTTAAGTTATTTCCACTATACAGGAGTTGAGAAAAAAGGAGCATTAAGCATATTCACATTTTAAGACAGTTTCCTTTTTTAGAGCAATATGATCAGCTCTTAACCTCAATGAAAGATAGAGGATTTGGGGGTCCAGACTATTAGCGGAAGCAGCCTTAAACTCTCAAGTGAAACCTCACAAGCTACTTCCATCTGCAGATCTGCTTAGCTGTCTTATCAGTCTATGTTCCCATTTTTTAGATTCTATAATTTATCATAAATCTGTTAGTTTGAATTTTTTCAATTGTTCTTGCATCCTTTTATTTTGGACACTTGATTATAAATGAATTGATCGACAATAGAGAAGATGAAATAACCATCCTGCATAGTCAAACACTTTAAATACATTTTTTGTTGTTGTTCAGTGATCCAGTACATGTAATTCTTTCCGTTTCTCCTTTTTTTTAGTGGTATTTTCAATACTGGACTCAAAGTATTTCCAGACCTCAAAAAAATCTACTCATTTGATGTGAATTTTTTACTGTAAGTATCCATCCTCACAGCTGGTTAGAATAACTGCCATCCTCAGATCCCAAGAAACCTACAAAGGAGATTTCTGATTTTAAGAAAAATATCAAATAAGTCTGATAAAGAAGTTTTCCTCAAGCATTATTTAAACGATAATTAGTACCAAATCTGAAAAATGACAGGTCACCAGTCCATTTGAGCTGAATTAGAGACATGGACACACAAGCACATTCATGATACACAACTTTTACAGGCCTTTTGCTTTTATTTTGATTTTGGTTTTGTAACAGCTGTGCAATACCTGAATTAATGTGAAGTCAGAACAGTGTCGCACACAGGGCCTGAGCTAGCATACATCCTGCTAACATGAAGTTGTCATGCTTTCAACATTTTTCCAACAAATTTGTGCCGGCATGGTGAAGCAAATTGCAGAACAATTTCTTTAAGAAAGAGAATGGGAATTAAAAATGGAGAAAAGTAGGTCTCCCACTATTATACTTAGACGTATTTCAGAAAAAAAGAGTTCTGCTTTGAACTCTAAAAAAAAAGCAGGTGTTTCTTGGTATTCAAAAAGCAAAGACAACATCCAGCTTTGTGCACTAACCTGCAATTTAAGTTAAAATTCTGGGTCATAATCAAGACAAGGAGGAAGAGCAGCTCAGACAAGACTTGCAGGCTGACAAGAGATAAAAGTGTCTTGGTCACTTCTTGGTCCTAGAGAAGAGTTAGAAATCTTGTATTGTAGCAGTTTTCAGATGGAAAAGGCTTGAATGCTGTATGTGCTAGGCAAAAGGCTATTAAAAATAAGCAGTGTTATGCTAGAAGGTGACTTGCAAAAACACAATTGATGATCTATCCCAGGCATTGTTTCAGTGCTCCTAAGGGGCGTTCTTGGTCAGGAATGGTCAGTTCCCATTCATGGTCTGCCATTGGCAAGACGAACCTGAGAGCAATGTAGAAATGCTGCTTGTTCTGCTAAAAAGCCTAGACCTCTAGTAGGCAATGAGATCTCCTCTCCCAAGGATCTTCTGAAACTAGAAGTAGGCCTTGTTCTAACTCACACTCCATAACCTGTAGCTGTTATGCTCACCTTGGCTGTAGGTCCCCAAGATTGAAACCTGAGTTGTTCACAACTCTGAGTGAGATACACCTCTGTCTTAAGAAGTATTAGGGAGTTTCTCAAAGACCAAAAGGGCTTTAGTTTAGATTAAGCTCTACTAGATTGTAAATTAGATACTACACTTACTAATTAGAGAGAACCAAGAATTTAATAGGCTAGATGAAACAGAAGCAGTTTATACAACCATCTATGTTCTTACTTCCAACCAATTCAGTGCCTTTCTAAGAGGCAGAAAGCAAAACATTATTTTACTTCTACCATGAATTTTTTTATAGAGATCACTAATAAAAGATAAACATACGTCTTATATGCTACAGACTTTTAAAGAGTAGACTTGTACTTTCAAGGGAGATATTTCTATGTTGTATATTTCTAAACATTGCTATTCAAAGAAAGGTAATCTTTTTGTTTCTTTCATCGAAGAAAAAAATGCTCTTGAAAAATAATAGTTCTCTAAATGATGAATAAGGTATAGCGGGGGAAAAAGCATTCATTATATTACTATTTGTGTTTGAGGTCAAGCAACTTACATTTATTTAGAAAAGTGAACCAATCCAAAAAACATCAAACCAATATAATTTCTGGTGAAAGCCAACTATCAGTGAAAAGTACTTGGAATGAAAATGGCTGTAGTACTGCTCAGTGTTAGCACATATGTATGCAGATATGCAACAGAGAAAAGAAATAAAATTGTTCCCGGCACTTGGGAAATTGTTACGACTTCTCAGCCTATGGACCTTATGGGTTGGCCTTATTAGACCATATCTAATCCACAAGCTGAAGAAAAGAAAAATTTGCATAATATTTTGATTTCCAGACTATAATATGATTCAGGAAAAATCAGAAGGAGGACAATAAGATACTTTGCTCTGCCCTTTGTTTCTACCAGCTTTTTCCTCTCTCCTTTTTCCAGTTTAGTCATAATAAATCTCTTCAGTTCTTCTATCTTTCGTTACCAACAGAGTTTTGGTCTGAAAATACATAGTATCTATTAAGACTGGAGAGTAGGAGTAAAAAAGTATTTAAGAAATGACAGATAATGAAAGTTATTTGGACAAGAGAAGAATCTTTAGATTAGATCCCACAGTAAGTTATTTCACTTGTGCTAGATGAAGTTCTGTAAAGTGCAATGCTTCTGTCCTGAATAGGGTATTTATCTGATGCCTTATCTGACCTTAGAGAGCAGGATTTCAACTCTAAAGCCATTTAGGTTGTTCAATTCACATTGCAGCATTATTCACTCTCCTTATTCTCTGGCTCATGAGACCAGAGACCTGTCTGTGCCATTAGCCACTATTACCACACAGGCTGGCACACCCCACCAGGACTACAAAACCCAACTATCTCACAAACTCTCTTCCTGGAGGCTGGAACATGCTCAGTTCTTCATCCCACATGTATATTCTGGCCTGAGATATAACTAAACAGGTTATGCTTTAAACATTTTATTTATTTTTAAATAAATAAATGTTTATTTAAATAAGTTTAAATGTATAATATATAATAAATATTATTTTTACTAATTTTAATATTATTAATTATATAATAATATATATAGAATAAAATCTTTTTTTACATAAATAAAGTTTTATTTTAAACTTTCATTTATTATCAAGGCAGAGAAAAATTAATAACAAAGATGTTCTGGAGAAGCTCTGTTAGGCAGATGTTTCATGGTGATATTTTGTCTCCTTTTTCAGTGAAATTGCAGATAATCCTTACATGACTTCAGTGCCTGCAAATGCTTTCCATGGGCTTTGTAATGAATCTTTAACCCTGTAAGTTCTTCCAGTTTAAGTCACAAGGCAATGACCTCTCTGGTAACGCATATGGTAAAATGTTTAAAAAGAATTATCCATGTCCTGTTCTCTAGTAGTTTGTAACAGAGAAACACCATAGATAGGCAGTATCCATAATTTAGTTTGCATAAATCCTGTACTTTGAAAGCTATTTGAATCAGTCCTGCTGTTTTTCCTTAAACTGTCTTGATTAAAGTGGTTTTGGTTTTGTATGACCCTAATGCCAGAGAATGATTATATTGGAGTAAATCAAAGGAAAAGGTTTGCAGTTTTCCCCCTGTAAAGCTACAGCACAGTTAGAACTCTGTCTAACTCTTTTTGCAACCTAAATAGCTCATACCATGAAAACTAAGGGATAGTAAACATTACAAGAATCATATTTGAAAGAAAATTGTTAAATAAGGCTCAGTTATGTAAGTCATAGTCAATGTGAGCCACAAGAAAGGGCTGAAGCGAGTGAAAATTACTGTAATGAGTTACGACCTGAACTCCTAACTCATTCTCATAACTCATAATTCCTTCTAGAGCACTAGAACGCAAATTAATGACTTCTAAAGAAATTCTAAAAAACCTCATTTGCTCTAAGGGAGCAAAAGAACGAATTATAAAAATTCAGGCAGGCCTGATAGTAAAATCAGACCTATTTTGCTAGTTGTAGTTCCTTTAGCCTTCCTTAATCAGTCCTAGCAGGATTTTGTTTCCTTGCTTTTAGTTTGATGGTGGGAAAGTTATAGCACAGTGGTTTAGTCTCATTCTATCATTGCTGTAAAAAGATGTAAGAGATGGCACACCTACCACATAGTATCCTTAATTCAGGTACATTCAAGAATGCTTGTGGGCATTTGGTTTGACCTTGCACTATAACTACTTCTTCAAGAGATTAAAATTAACTCATCCATAAATGTGCTGTTGCCAAGAAAAATGATACATAAGATGTTAGGTACTCAGGTATCGAAGCAACCCAAAATAGACTAATTTAGTATTTTTTTTCCTTGCAGCAAACTCTACAATAACGGTTTTACCAGTATTCAAGGCCACGCTTTTAATGGGACAAGTCTGGATGCTATGTAAGTAGCAGATCATTCTCTTCTTTCAGAAATAAAAAACAACCTTTGATGCTTATTCAAGGTTCTGAAACACATATCTTATTCTAATTACTTTTAAGGAATAAAAAGAGGATGCTAATTTCAGCCAGCAAGAAAAATATTGTCGCTTAATGTCTTTTGCAGTGTGTTTTCATTTGGTATGTATATTTATAGCTCAGAAATAAAATCATGGTAGATTTCACAGAAATCTCTTACTTGCAAAAAAAGAGAGCAATTCAGGGAACCAGTCACTTGCATCAGAAATGAGAGACGCACATCTCAAAAGCATGAATCAACCATTTCATATTTCCCTTCACCTTCCTATTATATTCTTTGGAAAATTAATACTTAGTGAGTGAATATCCCTTTTACACCACACCCTCAATCATCTGCCTCAATCATTAACACAGAATAAATCTCAGTTCCAGAGGCTCCACTCATTTTGGCAGAGCTTACTCTGGTCCTACAGAGGCTTTACCAAAGTTTGGCTGTCAATCTCATGAGTAAAGAGATTTCTTCATCATGAGATCTTAAATTAACCAGAGAGACATGTAGATAGATATGCTTCTTTTCAGTACTTTATTTTAAATTGGGCTTAAATTCTGTAAGAATTCCATTAGAACATCCTTCACATGGTCTTAATTTTTCCGAACTTCCTTTTTTTACCTTAACAGCTAGTTACAGTTTGAAAGGTTTGAGTTAAATTAAGATCTGGAATAGATCTTATTTTACTCACATTGGTTCAGTTACTTTGAACTTTCACATGAGAAAGGAAGTTTCTCATGATGACATAGTGTTTGTATTAGTGCCCACAGAAATTGCAAGATATAAAATATGGCAAAATGAATCCAGTGTCTTGACTGAATCCCTCTAAGCTGTATGTAGCAATACTTAAAACCTTTCTAAGCCAATATATGAACTGTGTCGGCTCTCCCATTTCTTACATTTTGATGAAACACAGGTTGGAGACTATTTTGTAGCAATTTTTCATTATGTCTCTCTGACAGTGTGAAAGTGCTATTGCTTCTGGCCTCTTTGGAATTCTCATTATTATTAAAGAATCAAGTGAATATGTAGCTTTAGAAGATCTGGAGTCCTAAACATCTGTTACTGGACTGAGAACTAGAGAAGCAGACAACACATACTAGCTTCTATAGATACTGCTTGTGTCCTTGTAGAGAAAAAGTTTGTAATTAGTATTCTTTAAGGATATTTAAGTATTCTTTAAGGCTTTGAGAGAAGAGGGCAGAGAGATCTGGACAGACTCAAGATCTGGGCAATCACCAACTATATTAAATTTAACAAGAGTAGTTGCTGGATTCTCCATCTGGCAGTGTAATCCTGGTTATTCATACAAAGTGAGGAATGAGAGGCTGAAGAGCAGCCTTGCAGAGGGAGATCTGGGAGTTGTAAGTTGAATACGAGTCAGCAGTGCCCTGGCAGCCAGGAGGGTCAACCGTGTCCTGGGGGGCATCAGGCAAAGCATCATCAGCCAGGCGAGGGATGGGATTGTCCTGCTCTGCTCTGCACTGGTGTGGCCTCACCTCTAGTGCTGTGTGCAGTTTTGGGCACCACAATATAAGCAGGGCAGCAAAACATTAGAGTGTGTCCAAGGGAGAGCAATCAAGATGGTGAAAGGCCTTAAGGGCAAGACCTTGAGGTCTTTGCTTGTTCAGCCTGGTGGAGAGAAGGCTGAGGGGTGACCTCATGCAGCCAACAACTTCCTCAAGGGAGGCAGTGAAAGAGGAGGTGCTGATCTCCTTTCTCTGGTGACTGGCAGTAGTATCCAGGAAAATGGAATGAACTTGCATCAGAAGTTCAGATATGATATAAGGAGAAGGTTCTTCACTGAGAGGGTGGTCAGATCACTCTCATGGGGAGTGGTCACAGCACCAAGACTGTCAGAGTTCAAAGAGCATCTGGATGATGGTCGTAGTCATATGATTTTGGTTTTGGTTATTCTGCAAGGAGCAGGGAGTTGGACTCCATGATACTTGTGGGGGCCTTCTAACCTGATATATGGATCTGTTCTATGATTCTATGATCCTAAGTGAATCTTTCCAGAGACTGCTATGATTTCCCAGTTAATCAAATTTAAAAACAAAACAACAACAACAACAAAACCCTATCAACAAAACAAAATAACTAGAACTAGACTTATGTTCATGGCTTTATCTACCAGCAGTAAAAATGGCTTATTACAATAAACACTTTTCTCCTAACTAAATCATATGACATTTACTTGGAGCATAGCAGTACTCCAGATTTGCAAAACAAACTAGGGAGCTGAACATCAGTGGTAAAGACTTTATCTGTTTGATAACTAACAATGAAATTTCACTACTAATTTTCTGAAGTAGTTTGGTTACCATATGACAAGATAAGGCATAATTTTGCTAAGTGCAAGCTTGGAGATTTGTTGTTTCTAGCAGCAGCATTAAGTTAATGCAAAAGGCAAATATTTAATTTTCTCTGTTCTGATATTTTTAATTTGAACTCCTCTTTATCTACCACTGTACGGTGAAGGAAGTACCTGTTTTTCTCTGTGTCTGATTCAAGGGTCTTTGAACTTGACAGAAATAGGAGCAAAAAGAAACTAACAGAGAAAGGGTGAGGGAAATTTGAATGGGTTTGGAATGATGATCTCAAGGAGGAAAATAAGTAAAAAAGGAAAAAATCGAAAATAATAATACATTTTTGACAAATTATTCAAAGACTCCATGTTCCATCCATAAATCAGAAGACATTTTAGGAATCTCAGAGGCTATCTTCTCCTATGCACTGTGCCTTTCTACCACTCTTGCAGTATTAAAATGTCTATGAAATTTAAGGTCAAAAAAATCAATGCAGATATAGGTGTGAAACCATGCATAAATGGTTTCCATTGTCATCCTCAGTAATGGCACTGCCTAACTGATCTTCTCATCCAACAAGGATGTGTGTTTGATAACAAACCACAGTACTGCCGTACAAGTTTTATAAAGGCAGGGAAGTAAAAAACCAGGAATGAAGGGCTGGGTGACACTTTTACCAAAAGGCATTCATGTGAAACTTGAATCCCTCATTCTAACCCATCATTAAGGTCCATAAACTGCATCACTCCTGCAGATTTCTGCAAGAGGTGCTGCTCCACCAGTGTTTATTTCTGTAGGGAAATTGGCAAGGAAAGAAGAGATTTTAAAACATATTTTCAGTGAATGGCAAAATATATTTGTGATGAGCTTTTACAGAGCTGTCTAAATTACTGAAATGGAAAGTGTGCAATCTCAAAATCTAATTACGAAAAATAAACTCAGAAAGAATATATTTACTTTGGTATACACTTTCAGGGTTCACTTATAATGCTTGGCTCAGCTCAGAGTCAAGATAAACAATTGTGTAAAAAAAAATCATACTATGAATCCTTAGTACTATTCACTTACCAATGCATCTCATTTGCCTGTTCTTCCTTTCTTTAACCTTAATTTCATAATCCAAATGGATGCATAGATACATTAACATGTTACATGTCCAGAGCCCATTTAATGCTGCAGTGATGATACTTAGATATGTGGCCAACATATTTATCTTCTCCTTGTTTCTTAAGTTCTGCTGTCTTATTTTAAAACTAGAAGCTGAAAGCAAGCAAGCAGACAATACATAATTCCATCAGACAGTGAGGTGTTCCAAGTAGGAACCTCGGTAAATTTACTTCTCTTTTAATTGACTCATTGTAAGAAAATTTTGCAAAATCTCCCCTTTTCCCTAATCTGTCTGTTCGTTCTTATTCTGTCATACCCTGTGCAGATAAAATTGGTTGTGGGACTGCAGTAAAACCTTATCAGTGAAATAATCCAGCTTTAAAAAAAAAACCCACCAAGAAAGGTGTGTCCAGCTGTAACACAGGGCATGGCATGAATGACCTTGGACTATGAAATAAGAGAAATAGAAATCTTTCACACTTAAGAAAGGTATGTGGCACTCACTATATGCTCTTCAGTTGAAGGTAGCTGGTCAGCATTTTTCACTCATATCTTTTATTCCCAGAAGAAAGTACACTTTTGGTAAAAATAAAATATTTTGTAAAATTACCTTCAGACTTTTCAGTGTTTTTCAGTTTTTCATCTCAGTTGAAGATTTTGAATATTTTGAATATTCAGGATCTTGTTTTTCTTTTGCCAACTCTTGCTTTTCATGTTTATTCTGCATATCCAAAATAGTATCCTTAAAGAGCTCCCAGAATGCTCTCAATGATGTAACTTTCACACTTCTGTTTATTTTTAAGGAAGTTTTGTCATATACATTTATTTCTGTTTTTTGGAGATTATAGCTGTGTTTGCCCCTTCAGCTTTTTTGGATGAAAGGAGTTGCTGACTCTCAGTACCTGGTGATTGCTCTTCTAAAAGAGTCTTGAGGCACTAACATTTGGAAACAGAGTGTGCATGCCACTCAAGATGAAATCAAAGGCTGCTTTTCCTCATGTGGACTCTCTAACCTGTTGCTTTATGAAGCATGTCTGAATACTCAGTATCTCTGTCATGCCCTGACATGACATTGTCCAGTTTTACAGAACACTTCAAATGTCCTGTTAGTGTTTCATGCCCTCAGAAGGTCCTGCTCAGCACACTGCAGTCATGTTGTTTTCTGGTGGAGCTGAGACTTTACACAACATTCTTCCCACTTGCCCCTGGATCTTGAGCCCATAGAGACTCTGTATTAGTCACTGGTATGGTTAGCTTACTGATCCAACTGGATTTAAAAAAGGGGAAAAAAGCCTTCATTTACTTACAGTACCAAGAAACCATCGGCATCTCCTACTCCAGGTTCAGCACTCACTACTACAGATTTCTGGCATACTTTGCTCTCCGGTATTCATGTCTATCTGACAGCCATACACGAACTCTCCAAAACTACTATAATTCTAGTGTCCCCACTGAGGTTAGGTATTACACATCAACTATGTGATTTCTAAGACTTGAAACATTTGTTTAGACATGTGGATACCACTGTTGTGGTTTGCTCTTCTGCAGTGTATTTAAGTGACATTCTTTATCATTAGCTATCACTAATGACAGGATTAAAGGCAGTCTCAGAAGGAACTATACTGGCTCTACACAAGCTTTCTTTCTCTAACTAATATCTACCAAAGTCGTATTCTTTCCATTTAAAAGTAGTACCTATCAAAATAAAAGAGCTTAAACAACTGAAATCAATTAGCATCAGGAAATTGTACATTCTGATGGGCCTGACTCATTGATGTGAAAACTGGCAGCTAACACTGCAGCCCCTCCTTAGTAACACATAGTTATGAACTTCCCAAAGTCTCTAGCTGTTTCTATTTGTAAGTTTAAAGGTTTTTTCATGTATGTAGACTATTATATTTCAGGTTTATTACTTAATTTGGTGCTGAAATATGAGGGGAAAATATTTCAAGATTGAATAAGCAATTATCTGGTTATATAATAGTATCTAGTTACTAATGCAGATAGGTTTTATTAGGTCAAGCAGGTTTTTGTGTCCTTCAGAACTACAACCTAGATGTTGAAATCTTGGATTAATTCTTAACTCTGGCTCTGGTTTTAATTTTTGTATTTGTTTTGCAGATAAAATCATGAGGAAATTTGTACACTGAAGGAAATGTTCACAACAATAGTGTGCCATTTACAGAATAAGAAAGTCAGTTCTCAGAAAACACAAACACCAGGCGATACTGGAGTGCCATATATTTCTAAAGAATAAAAGCTTCTTTCAAACAACAATAGCTCAGAAGGTGACATAAGCTATTTTCCTCTGCAAGAAACACAAGGCTTAAGTCATGGGCAGTGTCCAATGAAAAACATGCCAGAAGCGTTATTCTGGTTTGGCTCCCTAAGACTTTCTGTTGTGTAACACAGATGAAGTGCATTTACTTCTCATTTCTTGCTATGGTGATCAATATAAGCTTATATTCAGTGAATGTTATGGAAAAATTGCCAATGACTTCAACCAGGACAGATTAGAATCTTAACTTGATTTTTTCCACACCCTGGCTTGCCAGCTGGTCAAGGCAGGTGACTGTCCTGCTCTGCTCTGGCCTCATCCCGAGCACCATGTGCTATTTTGGGTAACAAAACAGAAGAAAGATATAAAGCTATTAGAGAGCTACAAAGGGCTATAAAGATGGTGAAGGGCCTGGAGGGGAAGCCTCTAGAGGAGCACCTGAGGTCACTTGGTCTGTTGAGCCTGGAGGAGGCTGATGGGAGACCTGATTGCAGTTTACAACTTCCTCATGACGGGAAGTGAAGGGGCTGGCACTGATCTCTTCTCTCTGGTGACCAGTGACAGGACTCCAGGGAATGGCCTAAAGGGGTGGTTTAGGCCAGATATTAGAAAGAGGTTCTTCACCCAGAGGGTGGTTGGGCACTGGAACAGGCTCCCCAGGGAAGTGGCCACAGCACCAAACCTGACATAGTTCAAGAAGTGTTTGGAGAATACTCTCAGGCACATGGTGTGACTCTTGGGGCTGTCCTCTGCATGACCAGAAGTTGGACTTTGATGATCCTTGTGGGTCCCTTCCAACTCAGAATATTCTGTGATTCTCTGAACTTTATGGACACCCCTCTTAAGTTTGTTGTGACCATCTTTCTATCTTCCTAGTTACATCACAAGCTCATTTGTAAATGTTTATAATAGAGTACCAAACATACCTCCCTGCTTGAGACATTACTACCTGCATAGATAGAATCAAATTCTTTCTCCTTTTGTTTTACTTAATTTCTTTAACAGGTCTGGTCATCTTACAATTTCTGTGCCAACTGCACTCTGAAAATTTATGAAATTACCCTGTGAAACATTACCTCCATAATGCAGACTGCCTGCATTGCTTGCAAAGTTTTTGTCCTTTAGTCAGACTGAGGACCTCATTGTTTTCTCTTGAGCAATGTTTTATGGTCATCATCTGAAGTCATCCTTTTATTCATTCTTGCCTAACAAAGCCTCTACCAGCCCGGTGCCCTTGCTGGTAAAATGTCAAATAATCCTGAAGATTCTAGTTATTGGGTCTGGGTCATCCACTGTTGCCGTACTTTTGTCTCTATGGGTTTGTCCTCCTGCTTCTCCTGGACCTGAGCTACCTGTAATACTGCAGTCTGTGGGCCCTGCTGCTCTCCCAAACTGCAGCCTCATGCTTTCATTTGTGGTTTGCTACCGGGGCAATTACACTTTACCCTTACCACTATGCAGAAAACTGATAAAATTTATAAATGGAATAGTCATAAGTGCTACAAATTTCTCCTGCCTAAGCACCTTAGTCCTTCAGAGCCTTTACAAGATTGATCATTTTGCCATTACTTCATCAAGGGAAGCAGATATTTTTCTCTAAAACCTCCTTTGACAACTTCCTGTGTTCTCCTCCTTAATGGGCTGATTGCATTTCTGACCCAAAGTGTGGTCCTGCAACTGTACCATCACTTTTGCTGCCTTGGTTCAACCTTCTCTCAGAGGTCCTTTCTCATCATAGTATAGAAACAAAACACTTGGACTGTTTTGTCTTCCTGCTTCTTGTCTTCATTCCCCTCAGCCAAAGGAGCTAGATGCTTCTCCATCCTCCTCCAGGGACTACTATATTTGGCAAATGATTCTTAATCTCATCAAAAGATTTCAAATTCCATTTAAATTAAGTTAAAAGGCAAGACTAGGTTTGATGTCTGCAAGTTGTTTCTCTTGTAAACATTGTGACAGAGGTTGATTAACTAAAAACACTATCCAGAGTTTAATTGTTGTCTTAGGGAAAGAATTATCACAGTAGTATCCACGTGTACATGTATAAACAGATACACATGTATGTATTATGTATACAATGCAACCTAATCTTCAGTCTCTTTTCTTTGCTCAGCTAATTCAGCATAATCATGTCTGTGTGTTTAGGAGATCCAGCTGCATATAACTGCAATCTTTCTCCCCCCTAGATAGCCAGGAGGAATCACCTTATCAAGGAAATTAACATGCCTGTTGTGTTTTGTGAAGTACATTTTACCTGGATAATTGTTCCAAACCCAATGTGCCAAATATACCCAACTAATACATATTTGTATATTTGTCCTCGTTTCAGCTGGAATAGAAATAATTTTCTTCCTAGTAGCTGGTACAGTGCTGTGTTTTGGATATGGTATGAGATTGTTCTCATGTTGATAACACACTGATGGTTTCAGTTGTTGCTGTGCAGTGCTTACCTTAAGTCAAGGACTTTTCAGTTTCCCAGTCTCTGCCAGTGAGCAGGTACACACAAAGCTGTGAGGAAGCATGTCCAGGACAGCTGACCTGAACTGGCCAAAGGGGTATTCCACACAAAAGAACATCATGCCCACCATATGAACCGGGGGGACTTGGCTGGGAGGGCCCAAACACTGCTGGGGGCCTGGCTGGGCATCAGTCAGCGGGTGGCGAGCAGTGGTATTATGAAACACTTGAGGCTTTTGGGGTTTTATTTCTGTCTCTCTTTTTGCTGTCTGCCTTTCCATTACAATTTTTTTCCCAATTATTAAATTGATCTTATCTCAACATGCAGGTTTTTCCTTCTTTCCAACTCTACTCCCCATTCACTGGGAGGTGGGGGTGTGCAAGCAGCTGAGTGGTCCTTAGTTGTCAGTGTGGGTTAAAACACAACACTGTGCTTCTGCTGCTCCTGCAGCATGTTCTTTTAGTACATCTACAATTGTGGAGCTAGTGAAGCCAATTATTTCTCCCAAGACTTTTCACAAAAACTATGAATTCTACTATGCATTTCTTCATGCATAGCCTCTCAGAAGCAATTTGGAACTTGACTGAATTACCTGCAGTAATAATCCATGTATCTGTAAGTTTCTCAAATGACAGTTTCAGACCATGGTAAATAGGAATCCATCTTAAAAAAAAAAAAAAAAAAAAAAAAAGAAAAATCAAGATTCATTCTAGATCAGTCACTTTTAAACCTAAAACCCCATAAATTAATTTCACATTGATTGTGCCATTTGGGTTATGGTAATTTTCTTTGAGTGTTCAATAGCCTTGCATTACCTGCCTTTATGCATTTTTCACTCAATTTTAAATTCCCTACCTCCTGAATCCATACTTTATTATACATCAGTTTACACAGTGATGGGAATGAATGTTGGTCTGTGCTTACCTCAGTCATGTAATGATAGGAGAAATTTGAAGCTTTACATATGTCAGGAAAGTGTGGGATACTCAGGAAACTGTTCATGGTTTTTCCAAGACTTTAGAAATATTTTTTTACTTTGAAGATACTCTCCTTACTCCCACTGTTGCTTTTCTTATAACACAACTTCAGTCTTAACTTTTGACCTGTATAAGCAAACCTACACTTCACTATGGAGATTTTAAAGCATTTAAAACTTTTATCAAACACAGAACACAGAGGAAATTATTTTCCTGTTTGTTCATGATTTGCTAGCTTGGTTGGTTAGAGCATGATACTAATAATGTCTAGGTTGTGGGTTTAATCCCTGTATGGGCTTTTCACTTAAGAGTTGGACTCAATGATCCTTGTGGGTCCCTTCCAACTCAGAATATTCTGTGATTCTGTAACAATGTAATTCCCCATACCTCATTCCAATAAAAGAAATCAAAACTATTTCACCTCAGCATCACACATATGTACCTGAAGATACAATGTGCATCCATGTGTCCTTATTATGTGTATGACGATGAGAAAAAAGCAATAAATAAATCAGGAAGTTTATTAATTGAAGAATTTAATTTCTTTTCAAAATGGAAAACCTGTATTTGTTTCTTGGGTACATAGAAAATGAACTAACTGATAATGCTTAAATACGCTATTGGGGTAGGATGACCCTTATACATATTGCTTTCGTAAATCTGTTCAGGCAAATAAACTGGAGATCTTCTTCTGTAACCTATGGATAACTCCTTCCACATCACTGTGTTTTGTTTGTTTCTGCAGCTATCTGCACAAGAACAAATACCTGGAAGTTATCAATGATGATGCATTTCTGGGAGTGCACAGTGGACCAACTCTACTGTAAGTAGGAGAAAATGAAGTAGAGAAATCTTTAAAAATAATACTATTTTAGGTTGCACTTTCTTTCCAACCACTAGGAGCAGAGCAGCAGGGATGGGAATAGCATGTTTACAAAAATAATACCAGCAACAGAAGCTGTGCTTTAGGGAACCGATTTATGAAATGCTTATATCTTACACTACATACACCATTCCTACCCATTTTTCTTTTGAAAGATTCTGTACTACAATCTGTTTTATGACTGTACAATTGTAATATAAAATAAGCATGCATGTAAAGGAAATTGAAAGAGATGAAAAAATAATTTTAGACAGAAAAATACTTACTTCTGGTGCTGTCTTTTCTTCTTTCTCATGTAATTTGCTTCCAGTCTGATTTTATAGTTCTCCAAAGAACTTTTCACTAAAATTAGGAATCATAATACAGAGTGAAAATAAAAGCTTCAAAGAAGTTAAGAACTTCTTGAAGAATCATGTTCCCTGGCTCAAATCTTGTAGTATGTAACATAGACCATATGACTGATCACAAGGAGAACTGAAATGCTGAAAGGATTTCCTCCTCCACTGCAAAACCAGATGGTGCCGGCAGTGCTCAGTCCATGTAAGAATAAATTTTACTTTCTGCTCTTCAGGAAAATAGTATATTCACGGCAGAATAACAATGTGTTGTTCACAGAAGAATCCTAGCAGCTAGCTATAGTAACAAAAGGTGCAGAAGATATCATTTTTCTTCCAGAATCTTTCCAACTCTAGAACATCATGCTGGCCACCAGCAACATAGGAAACTACAGCAGAAGTTGTATTGATCATAACCAATTTATGCTAAGAAGAGTTGTGTCCTTGCTGTGCAAAATTGCAACAGACCTTTGATGGCAAGGTCATCATCGCATCTCTGGTTCTCTCTGTTCCCCACATCTCAAGTCAGATGCATTCCAAGGCAATGTAAATGGTAGCCTGTCTTCTGCTTCAGTCACCTAAATTACATTGTCTTCTGGGGTGAAGAGGAAGGTCTGGCTGCAGGCCCACCTTTCAGGACCACATCCTTCCTCCATATCACTCTTTACCACAAGGTCCACTGATGTTATTAGCTGAGTCCTTGGAAACAGGAGATGAGACCAGTTCTGGGAAATACCAGGTTTTCCTTTCACTGGAATGAGGGGAGAGACAGTCATATGTCTGAAGCAGATACCTTAAATAATTGGACATTAGAGGGGCAGTCCATAATAATCATAGAATCATCAAGGTTAAATGAGACCTTTAAGATCATCTAGTCCAACCATCAACTCAGCACTACAACTGTAACCCCTACACCACTAAACCACATCACCCAGTGCCAGATCCAGATGCCTCTTAGATACCTCTAGGGATAATGACTCCATCATCTCCCTGGGCAACCTATTCCAATGCCCCAGTAGTGAAAAATGTTTTTCCTAAAATCTAATCTGAATCTCCCCTCTCTCAGTTTAAGGCCATTTCCTCTAGTCCTCTCACTGCAGGCATGGTAGAAGAGACTGGTCCCCACCTCACCACAACCTCCTTTCATGCAGTTGTAGAGTGGTGAGGTCCCCCCGAGCCTTCTCTTCTTGAGATTAAACAAACCCAACTCCCTCAGTGTTCCTCATGAGACATGTTTTCTAGACCGTTCACAAGCCCTGTTTCCCTTTTGGACAGGCTCCAGCACCTCAATGTCTTTTAAAGTGCAGGGCACAGAACTGAATGCAGCACTCAGGATGCAGATTCACCAATGCTGATTACAGGGGAATGATCACTTCCTTAGTCCTGCTGGCTACACTATTCTTGATACAGGCCAAGATGCCATTGGCCTTCTTGGCCTCCAGGGAACACTGCTGGCTCATACTGAGCCAGCTGTCAACCAGCACCACCAAGTCCCTTTCTGCTGAACAGCTCTCAAGACACTCCTCCCCCAGCCTGTATCATTGCATGGGGTTGCTGTGACCCAAGTGCAGGACCTGGCACTTGGCCTTATTGAACCTCATGGAGTTGTCCTTAGCCCAGTGATCGAGTCTGTCCAGATCTCTCTGCAGAGCCCTCCTATCCTTGAGCAGATAAATACTCCCACCCAACTTGGTACCACCTGCAAATTTACTGAGGGTGCTCTCAATCCCCACGTCCAGTTCATCAACAAAGATGTTAAACAGGACTGGCCCCAAAACTGAGTCCTGGGGAACACCACTAGTGACTGGCTGCCAACTGGATTTAGGTCCATTCACTACAACTCTCTAGGCCTGGCCATCCATCCAGTTTTTTACCCATCAAAGAGTCCACCCATCGAAGCTGCAAGCAGCATGCTGTGGGAGCCCATATCAAAGGCTTTCCTGAAGTCTAGATAGACTGCATCCACAGCCTTTTCCTCATCTACTAAGTGGGTCACTTTGTTATAATCAGTCAATCCAACAGCAATTCATGCCAAGCCACTCCTGTCACACCAGGGTGACATTTTGTCCATTTCTAAAGTCACTTTCCCAGTGAGCCCTGATGCATCACCAGCTCCTCTGCTTCAGAGCTGCTCAGAAAAATGAAGTTGGGAAGCACCAGTGAAGTCATCCTTACACAGACATGCAGGCTAGTTCTTCCCACGTCATTCACTACTTTCATTGTCGTTCCCTCTCCAAAAAAATACATAGGTCAGTAGGGATAACACAGATCAAAACCTTCTCACCTCAAGTGTGGCAGCCCTAGCTACGAGCTAGTGGGTCATTTCACCCAATGCTTCCCTCCAGAGGTCTACAAAGGGAGGGAACTAGTACAGACCTCTTCATTTGCAGCTGCAAAATCCTTGGGATGCAGATGTGTAAGTGAAGAATAGATAAAGGCAGTAACACACAGCACTGTGTTCCTCAGAATACTGTCAAACAAACATGCCCTTTTGTTGGTTCATATCACTGACTCATCTGAGAGATAAACCTCAGTTGTGCCATGAGTGGTCCAGATCCTGAAACAGCAGAGAGATGGTAGTATTTTCTGGCCATGTCTTAAAAGTTATACATTTTGTATAAGAAAAGCACAGTCAAAGCCCTGGTCCAACATCAGGAGAAGAACTGGCCATCTAGACAGAGCAAAAGAGTGTGTTCAGGAAGCAGAAGGCAACAAATCAAGAGGGAAAGCTGAAAAAGCTCACAAAGGGGCTGTTCTATTTTCTGTCTGTGGTGGCTGTTGCTCCTCTTCCTCCCTGATAGTTGCATCACCTTCATTTCCACTGCTTCGGCTTTCAGGAGGGGTCAGGCAACCTACCCCTGAACTAGAATGGCCATGGTCAGAGAACTGTGACAGAGGCTGGGTTGGTGACATGGCAGCCTTTTTAAATTAGTATTTGGATAATAAGGCCTTTTTCTGAATATTACAGATACTATCAGAGAAGCCCTTTCACATTTTATTCCTGGCCGGAAAGACATTTTTTAGTTGATAGAACTTTACCTGGATTTCCATTACATATTTCCATTATGATATTACTTGGTCACAATAAATACAGTCTCCAAGCAAGGTGCACTCTTCTGTTATATTTGGCGTGTTGTACAGCTTCCAAACACAGCATCGCACATCTTCCCTCTGAGGCTACAGGTGGCACAATGGGTTGAAAAGCTTCTTCCTAGAGATGGCAGAAGACAAAATATTGAGGATCTTAAGTCAAAGGGAGGTGAGAGCTTGCAGCAGCACATATTTTTGACTGTTTTGACCCAAAACACAAACCAGAGGGAGAAGAAAGCAAACCAAACCCAAGAACAACAAGTGATGCACCAAAACAATTGCTCACCACCAGCCCATCGACGCCCAGCCAGTCCCCAAGCAATGGCAGTCCTGGCAAACTTCCACCCAGTTTTTATCACTGAGCATGATGTGAAAAGGTCTGAAATATCCCTTGATCAGTTGGAGTCAGCTGTCCTGACTGTGTCCCCTCCCAAATTCTTGTGCACCCTTAGTCTCTTCGCTAGTCTGATGGTGTGAGGAGCAGAAAATGCCTTGGCTCAGTGTAAGCACTGCCCAGCAATAGCTGAAACATCCCCGTATTATCAATACAATTTTCACTCACAAGTCAAAAACATAGCCTCATACTAGCTGCTGTGAAGAAATTTAACTCTATGCCAGACAAATCCAAAAGCTGAGTGGAAACCTAATATTTATTGTTGTGTCATGCCAATGGCCACTAACATCTGCCACAGGAAACAGAAGTGTCCTTGGAATTAGTGCCTTAGTATACACCCCCCCACACATCATCACGATCAATATTAATGAGTCATTTATAGAAAGACCAGAGATTTGTTAACTTGCATAACAGTCTGACCAATACAGCCCTTCTATATTCCTTGGGCAGTGTAAACAGCTTGGCTTATTATAAGAAATAATTTGTTAAGTCATTTTTGGTTCAAGCACTTAGCTGTTGTTAGCTGGCCACTGGATATTCCTCAAAAAGAAAGTTCGACTTTCAAAACTGTTTTGTCTTGAAAATTAACTCTATGGAAAATTATTGTGAGAATATTGCTTTTTTATTGGAGCAATGAATGGCATTGCTTATAGTGGGAGCAGTATGCAGAAAAAAAAGGAACATTTATGGATCTCAAAAGAGAAACTCTGTCTTGCCTCCCCTAGCAAGCTGGAAGAACTAATTGTATGGAGTTCCCTTTATGCACTCTTGAATCAAGATAAGAATTTATGGTTGATGGAACATCTGCTCCACAAATGATGCTTTTTTTCTGATCGGAATTTCAGCAGCAACAGAAACTTAAAGAATGAAATACAGACCATGGATCCACCCTAATGGGTTAATATTCCATTTGACTGTAAAGAAAATCAATGAGAAAGATTTAACTACAAAGAATTGTGCCTGTCTATAACTTTGTTGTGTTAGTTTGGCTGTGCTTTCAGACCCCCTAATTAGACGTTTTATTCAAGTAGGTATTGAAAAGTTTGTTTGTTTGGTTTTTTTCAAATTTTCAGTTTACAACAGCAAAGGAAGAAAGGAGTCAGTAATTCTGGTTCCTTTGACACTGATGTATACAGCATCTGCATAGATGTATACACAGATTGCTCCCTTTAGAAAACTATTTTAACAGTATAATAACAGTACATTGCTCTTCATCTGAAAATGAAATCTTGGCAAGGATGCAGCAACTCAGTGGACCTGATTTACTAAATGCAATGAGAGCTGCTGCCTAGAGCAAAAGTTCAACAGAGTACAACAACAATACAATCAGGCTCATTAGTCAATTAGCTTTTACAAAACACACAGTCCGAACTCAAAACATTACAGTCACACAAGATATGTATGGTAAGTTAATTCCCTGCAGAATGCAGAATTGCTCTTCAAAGCATCATTTCCCAACCTAAGAAAGGGTCCTACCTCAGGAGATTCTGTTCTGTTCCTGCCACTGGGCACAAGCAAGTCTTCAAGCAACAGGAGCACTCTGCATTCTGCTAATCAAACAATGCAAATTTGTAGATTTAAAAAAATCTTTCAGAAGAGAATAAAATATCTGTAGTCTAAGCCCATCTATTATATATTTATTATATATTTTATGCTTTTTAAACTAATGAAATACTCAGAAATTTGTATATGATTAGGAAAAATTCTCAATTGTACTATGATGCAATCAGTCTCTTTTTCTTAATTATCTATCTTTTAAATAATCAATATTACTTGATTTTATACTACAATTGCATGCTTACAGCAATGAAAAGGATTGTTGGCAAAAGCTATTATCTCTTATATCTCCTGTGACTTCATAAAGCCAACAAAGAATTAGATCAAAAAATAATAACCCAAGAAAAAAAGAAACAAAATTTGAGCAACTAAATATCTGTTTAACACTTCTATAAAATACAGTTGGTTTAGAAAACAACATCTCTTAAATCATAAGCTGTATTTTATTCCCACATTTATCTGAAGATCTATAGAGTCTCTTTAACATTTAATCTAATGTGTAAATTTCATATAAGATAAGGAACAGCCTAGAATTGTCACATGAGATTTATAAGAAAACATGTGAGGACAAAACAAACCAGCTATCAAGCCAAAATGTTGAATTTGGTTGAGAGCGCTTTGGTTGCTGTTACGCTTCACAGTGTAGAGCTCTACATTGCCGCAGACAGACCATTTCCAGCACCTGAGCAACCTGTAGACCAAGGCTATTTAAAAGCTAAAGTGTGGTCTGGATCTAGGCTAGAATTAATGTGGCTTGCCTTCACCATAATCCTAAACATTTGACACCTTCCACAAGGAGTGTGGTTGCCCAGTTTCAGTATCAGCCTTGTGGACATTTGTCAAAGGCCTTGTAAGGTAAAAAAATCCCTGACAATCCCACACTTTCCTCTTGGCCAGCTGACACACACTTCGTCACTAACTAAGTGTGGGCCTAGATAGAGTAACTAAAAAGTTATCTTCCACTGGGAGATGAATTATCACCAGACTCCCAGGAGGCTTTTTGATTTGCAATAGCAGTGGTACAGCAAGGTCACAAGACTTCATAGTGGCAGCCACCATACCAGCAGTTTAGGGACTTCCCAAACTGGGAATTTTGGAAACTTCCAAGATTCTGAGCCATTGTGCTTAATATGGCCCATGGATGGTACCAACTATCTATTGTTAGCTCTGCAATAGGTTTAATCCTAAATCAACAAGAATGTCAGTGCAGCTGTGCCTGTAACTTTTACCCAAGCTCCCCAGTATAAAACAAGCAGAGTGATTGAAAACAACACCTGCAATGCCTAACTGCTTAAATACACACCCCTATGCACAGACAAAAGACTTCAAAGGATTCAGTAAGATAAAACAGAAATTACATGATCTTGTTACTAATTCTTCCAAGCCCTTTCTTCTCACTGAACAGATCTTTCTTGATAGCACTCTGAGTTGCCACAAACATTGTATGTTCACCTCTGCTCCCTGGGAAAATGATTCCATCTCAGCCCTGGGCCGGCTGCTCCCTTCTGCTTGCAGCTCTCCAGAAGCTGCAGTTCTCTTCCCTGTGCATCCAGGGCCCCGGAGAAGCTCCTCTCAGCAGCTGTTTCCAAGGCAAGAGTCCTTGTCCCCTAGAGTGTTCCTCCTGACCCAGCCATTTCTGATGGGAACATTACACAACAAAACGGTATATTGTTCTTTCTGTTACTTTGGTTTTTTTACTTGCACAGTGAACCATGGCAATGACTTTCACAATGGAATGACGCAGTTTTGTGAAAAGATTACGCCTTTTCTTAAGTCTCATATTCTTAGGTCTCCCAAAACTCATCTCACAAGAGTGAATAATCATCACCAATGTGCATGGCAGTATAGTCTACTACTGCTTCCAGTCATAGCTCTTTCCAAGAGAAAAGTCCTTATCTGCTCCTTATTACTTCATATATAAACAACTTGCTACTTTTATCATCCTAGCTGTAGCTTTTCATGCTCTAATTGTAAGTGCATATAGTATTTTTAGAACTGCATATAATATTTGTTACAGTCATATTAGATTTACAATGTGAACTTCTTCTGTTCTATTTTCTAGTTCTTTCCCAAAACTTCTTAGCATTCCATTTCCTTTCAACATTGCTAAAAGCACTGACCTGACATTTGCAGAGGATTCAAAGATCTTTCCAGAGTGCTAGCTAAATTAAACCCCATTATCATCCTTGTACAGTTAAAATTGCTTGATCCTAAATGCACTTTACATTTATCAATATTGAATCATATCAATTATTTTACTGCTCAGTCACACAGTATTGCAGGAGCCTTCTGCTTCTTTAGACAATCACCTTTAGCTCTCACTACCTTGTATTACTTTGTGTCAGAAACAAGCTTTGTTGCAGCTGCTCTCATTTTTTTTCCAGACAGTTTATGAGTATTTCAGTAGTACCAGTGCTAGCCTGGACTCTATGGATCCTGCTGCAATGACCTGTATATTAAGATATCAATTAATTTTCCATTCTTCCTCTAGTACAAAAAATGGTCACGTTTTCAGGCTTTTCTCCCACTCTTTTATTTTTTAATTAATTCAGGAGAGCCATTCCCTTTGACACATAACAGATTATTTACCTCAACAGCCCTTGATAACCGATTTTGTAAAGGCTTTTCAGAAATCCCAATTCATTTAACAAACCGGACCACCTTTCTCCATAGCTTGTGCCACTACATCTTCAAAGAACTCCCAAGAGTTTGTGAGGTATCACTTCCCTTCAAAAAAGTCTTAGCATCTCCCATCACACAACATTTAACCACATTACCTACTTGCAGATAGCTGCCACCACCATGAGGACTTGATGGACACCTGTGAGGGTTGCTGAAAGACCAGTCTCGTCTTGGTAAGATCTATTCCAAGATCTAGTTTACCAAGATGTTTTGCTCCAGAAGGAGAGTTCTGCAAAATGTCTCAAAAGGGAAAAAGGATCTTAGCTCAGAAGTTAGCAGGGGGAGCTTTCAACTACATTTGAAAGGGAATGGGGACATCGCCAAGCAACAGAGATAAGGAGCAAAGGGAGACTTAAGAGGGAATACAAGCATCCAAAGATATAACGTCAAGACAGGACTATGGGGTGTCCCTTTGCACCCCTCCTGGGATATTGACACAATCAAATACTTCCATAAAGTGCCTGTACATCAACACACACAGTGGAACAAACAGGAGGAACCAGAGATCTGTGTGCGGTCACACGGCTTTGATCTCACTGCGATTACAGAGACGTGATGGGACAGCTCACATGACTGGAATGCTGCCATGAAGGGCTACATGCTACTTCGGAGATACAGATCAGGAAGGCATGGTGCTGGAGTTGCCCTCTATGTGAGTCAACACTTGGAACGTATCGAGCTCTGTCTTGGATGGATGATGGGCAAGTTGAGAGCTTACGGGTTAGGATAAAAACGTGACATAGTAAGGCTAACACTGTTGGGGGGGTTTGCTACAGGCCACAAAATTAGTACTAGTTTTCTTTTAGATCCAAGAAACTAGCCAGTGGGCAAGACTTCTAGAGGGATAAGAACAGCACTCTTAAAAACTAACGCAAAGAAAAAAGCTGAATTATTATTTATTATTAGAGTGTTCATGACAAAAGTGCTCAATGTTTCTACACTAGATTCCTTTTTACAGGTTTATTTCTTCACAGAGTGTAACTCTTGAGAACATCTTGACTTCAAAAGTCAATAGAAGAGGTTTTGGGACAAAACAAAAACTGAGTAGAAAACACTATCAGGACCAGATGACATTCTAAAGGACGTTCATGGCTGTTCATGGCTGTTCTAAAGGAAAGCCATCAATTGTCTGCTGAGATGGTATACTGACTACCTCAGCAGGCAAGTAGAAAGGAACAAACATAATACTCAGTTTTCCGAGAAATTCAGGATGGACTAAGATAGAAGATTTTAATTTCCGTATATAAATAATATTCTTTTAGTAATTGCAATACTTTCTACTGAAGTGTGCCAATAGGTTAAAATGAGTCTAAAGAAGTCCAAGGGAATATACCTCTTCCAGTGGAAGATGTGATTTCTTTAAAGAATTTTTAAAGCTTTGTGTTTGCATATGCACTTGTATCTGGTAGGCTTTAAATGTGTAATTTTAAAAGTCATTATATTTCTTTATAATTCATATTCTGCATTAGGAAACATTAGAGACGAGCTTTAAAAGATAAAAAAATCACAGAGAAGTAATAACTTACTTGAATTTGAATTGCATCAGAACTTAGCAAGGTGATATGCAATCCCCACCTCCTCTAGATTTGATTTTTGCTGTAGAATTCAACGAAACTCC
>JAWWLV010000179.1:43538654-43563573 GCA_035041135.1 Platyrinchus mystaceus
CTTTTCTTATGTTCAACCAGTTCCCCTATTCAGACTGCAAAGGCAGCTTCAATTTCATCTTCTTTCAGTAGGCCTGAGCTCAGAGCTCATGTAGATAAAAAAAAAATCCAGCTGAATGAAAAACAGCATATTCCCTGTTCACAGTGCTGCCTCAATGGATTTGACCTCACAGCTCAAGTGCTCTCACATGAGGGCAGAGGCTCCTCTCAGAACTCTGCACAGAAATGGGAAGAGACAATACTACCATTTTTGGGGGTTTCATACGGCTCTGAGATTTCAGACTGGAGGACAGAAAATTCTGTTTCAGGGTGGCAGAGAATGCCATTGTTTTCTCTACATAGAGTTCTATGATTCTATTTGCTTTATATGATGGTAATACACTACTGAAGATTTCTTCATTCTCAGACACTATCAAAAAAAGCTGTAAAGTTGAGCTGGAGTCTTAGTTATTAAGACTTGGAACATTCTCTGACCTTTGCTAGCCAGATGTGGGGGTTTTTTATTGAGTAGGTATCGGTTCTAGATGACACCATCTGCAACAGATCAGTTACAGTCAAAGTAAAGCACACCCTGCTATGTTATCTGGATTTTGAAAACAGCACAGGCAATCAAAGATAAGTTGCACATAACTACCATAACATTTTGGTTTATTAACATAAATGACATGCACTTTTGTTTACTTTCTTGTGGAATATTTAAAGTATTAATGCTCATAACATAGTCTTTGGATAACCTGTACCAAAAAAATATCCTTCAGAAGTGAAGCTTGATTTGAACAGAATCCTTATGCTTGTGTATTAAAGTGAATCAAACGCTCCCTTCCAGGTTTTTCGGCAGGCTGATGAGTAATAGCAATATTAATCTGTATTGTTTTTCTAACAGATGCCAGGTGTCTGCACCCTAAAACCACTCAGTAATCAAATGGTTTCTGGGTTGCTGTTAAAATTGGACAGAGTGAGGCACAAAATTAGTTGGATATCATGCCTTTCCATTATGCCCTCTCTTCTTCCTTGGTAGGGATTCTGAAAATACATGACATTATACTGCATTTATATGTAGGCTTTGTGGGCTAAGGCACAAGATGTTGAAGGGCCATCATCATGCCCCGGAACAGAAGAGAGTTAAGAGGTCTTAGTGACGCACATTGAGAGATTCTGAGAGCAATGTCAACCTAGAATTCACACTGATTCAATAACACATCTGCATAAAGCTGAAATATTTCTTATCTGTTTAGGCCCTTCCATCTGACCTGACTTATTTTTGTGTGACTGGAAATCATGATGTGAAAGTGAAAAAATAAAGGCTCTATGAGGTCAATACACAGTATTTAATCAGCAGAACCATCAGTTTTAACTTCCTATCCCATCCCACACCTGCCTCCCCTCTCCCCCCATGTACACACATTGGTATGGATTTCCACAATACCTCAAATCAGCAGGTTCTCAGCTTAGACAAGGTACCAATCCTGTGGAGTTTTGTAACTGCCTGTCTTTATTTTCCACCCTGAAAATATTGGATAACTATTCCAAAATATGGAAAACTCTTAACTATAGTACAGGACTTGGACCTCATTGGGGCCATCCTGAACTTATTCCTTCCAAGAGCTTAACTTTTGTAGGATCAATATAAACAACTTGAATCTCACTCTACCTTTTAGGGGAGGACTTCTCTGTGCCATCCAGACTATATGCAATGACAGGGCTTGTCTGTGTGGCCATCTGACATCATATCCTTACTGTGGCACACCTATGCAGTTCCACTGAAGCTCATGAAGCTTTGTTAATGAGTTTGAGAAGGAGCACATTCATTTTTCGTTCTCAGCTATTCAAAATGCAGCTGTGATGAGGAGTCTCCTTTGGGTTCTCTATTTTTCTTCTCTCTTTTAAGGAATGAAACCTGTTGTGAACACCAACTTCATTAACAACCCATATCTAAACAGTCATTACAAAGTGACTGAAATTGTTGGATTGTTACTTGCATATATACTGTGATATTTTTATAAGACCTGCTTTGCTGCCAAGAAGAGCCTCTCTGTTTCAAACACAGAGACTGATAACTGGCTGGACTGCCAAAACCATGCTGGTTGTCTTAGAGTTTCAGCTGAAATTACAGTGGCTTTTCTTTGAAAAGTGAAGAAAAATTACAGTACTCCATGTCTTCTGTGAAGGCAAAGCTGCAACAAATCAAACTTAAGAAGTAATAAGAGTTTTAACAAAAAACTTCTCACTGCAAATTCTGAGGTGTTACCTGGATGTTTGTTTTCCCCCTGGCTTGCTGCTAACACACACACAATAGCACTGAAATACCAAGCAGCACCATGGCTGTATTTGTGCTGCATATACAATGCTGCTTTCAGTTTGACTGTAGTAAGACTTCCCTAAATCATGTGTAGATTACTGCTGCTGCCTAGAGGGAGCTGTGGAAACAACAGATCAATTATTTTCTAGCCAGCTACAGATTTCCAATTAAAACCCTGCAATGATATGTCAGTATAAAGCAGCAAGAAGTATATTTTCATGAAAAACCAATTAGGAGGGTTGCTGATATACTGGCACATGCACTTTCCCATGAAAGTCCAGTGGGAAAAAAAAAAAGGTTTTTTTATTTCATACATATACTTCTCTTTTGACAAGAAAAAATGTTTGCAGTCTCTCCTTGATTTTTTTTTTAAAGGCTGCCTGCGTTACTCTACCTCTGTACTCTCCGTTTCTTCTTTCCAGTTTCTCTTTACAGCTCCTTTTGCTACTACGGAAGAAACCCTGTACTCTGAAGAATTGTATTTCCCACCTACTATCTAAAGTGATTTAGGCTACACGGCAACACAGCAACCTGAAGGAGAAATCACAAAGTTGTTTCAGGATATGAAAATCATTCAGGACAGAAAATGAGAGCTAAAAGATACTCTAAATAAAGGTTAACAGCAATTTGATCTGCTAAAATTAAGAACTGCTCCACTTTCCCTCTGTGCCTTCCCAAAACCAACTTAAGTGATACATGCAAAAGTGTTGGTGATGTGAATGTACTTCTCCTTTACCTCATTTTTAACACCAGTACCATCATCACACTTATCAAGCCATTTGTCAACTCTCTATACATACATGGAATATCATTAGATGCCTCTTTATTGTTTTAAGACTGAAGCTACTTATGAAAATCAGACAGACAAATTCAGTCTACAAAAAACCAATATGTGAAAAATATTATTCCCAGCACTAATGCCTTTTATTCATTAAAAGCTCAGACAAGGTGAGCTCAGGAGGAAAGAGCTTCTGTCCTGCAACAATTTGAATTTTCTGAAACAAAACCTACAAGTAGTATTTCCACAAGGTGAATTCCGCAATAAATCCTTTTTAAAAATGCTGCACTTCCCAGAACGCTATGTTTTCCAGAATACATTACCTGCTGGAACCAGATAGCCCACCTCCAGTCAGCCAGTTGTTCCTCTGAGGGGAAAGTTACAGCAGGACACATGAGGAGCTCTATCTGCAGGGACTTGCAGCAGGATTCCTAGGAGAAATTGGAAAGATCAGGCAGCCAGGAGCCTTGGCAGAAAAGAGTGCTTTCCTTATTTTGCTAGTCAAAATGGTTTTCTCCATCACCAGCAAGGAAGGGTTTTTCTTTACCTTGGCACTAAATCCTGACAGCTCCAGCACTTGTAAAGCAGCATCCCAACTCTCTTGGGATTCAAACATTGTCCTCTGTTCAGACATTTAGAGGAATGTTCCACAGCGCAGTTCTCCTTCATGTAGTTCCTCTAGTGAAGGAAAAGCATTTCTACCTTGACAGAATCACATGTCCACATGTAACATTTTTTACTGTTACAAGATTTTTTAAAAATTATTTTTACAGCTCAATGATAGTCTTTGTTTCGGATTTGCTACTGAAATATACTTATCTAAATTAAACAATATGTTTTCAGTTTCAGTAACTTTTTATTTCCAAAACTGAACTAAAAATAAAAACAAAGCTAGATACATAGTTATCATTAAAAAAGCATTTTAAAATAGCAGTTCACCAATATCCATCTTCAGAGAGCAGTTTTTTGACCTATGGGAGTAAATGGGCAACTCAGTATCATTTGTAATGTAAAGCACTATAAAATTTATTTTCTCTCTATATTCTTTATTTCAGATAACCTTTCAGGTCACGCAAGGCATCCATATTTATACTATCTCAAAAGATGCAATTGCACAGGCACTTCACACAAAAATAATTGGGAAAGACTTCACTCCAAAGAAAAAGATATACAAAAAACAATTTTCTGAATGTTATATATGCGCTCTGAAGGTCAAATGTGGTTCAACTGCAGTTCATCTGACTGTACTACAGATGTCATTACATATAAAAGGATTAGAGTTCAGCATAATCCCATTAGTGGTAAAAACTGTTTGAAAAAAGAATACTGGAATCTGCTCTGAAAACAAGGGGCAAGTCTTTAACAGAGTATTCCACAAACAAAAGTCTGGGTTAGAAAAAATAAAAAAAGCTGATACAGTTGAAGACAAATTGTAAGGAATGATGTGTAGCTGAAGCTAAATGGGGATATACTGAAAGCTATGCTAATATCCCAAGATTCTTATCCTCTCATACCTCTGCAATGGCAATAAACAAGCTATAAAAAATCAGGCAGAAAAAAAATTCATATAATTTTAAACATACTTGATTTTGGGAAAAAAAAATTCCTTGAAATACTTTGCTCCAATACAGCTGGGAAAGTGCAATTAACATTTAATTATAACATTCTCATCTTCCCTCACAGGAATTAAATCCAGCTTTTTTTCCGTGTTTTAACTTTTGTTTGCTACTGATTTGTCATCATTCTGTTTTGCCTCCTCTTATTAGGGTCCTTTTGAAAACATTTTGGCCAAAACAACAGGCCATTCTTCTGACCTGCTTTTCTTACATAGTGTGCAAGCTCAGACTGTGATGATCTCTTTTGATGAAACATCATAATTTCTGATATTTATCCAGAATCAACTCCAAATCCTTTTCAAGTAAGGCAAATTTTATGGAAAAAGCAGTACTGTTTTTTTTCAGACTTGCCCAAGTGTTGAGAGCTGGAGGGCAGAAAGGAGTATTAAAGTGGGGGAGGGGGAGAAAGAACCCTTGAGTACCAGGGAAAAAACCTAAACCAAGATACATCACTCCTTACATATCTTGGTTTGCTATACCTTGACACCACTACAGCTAAAAGATTATGTCAAAATCCCACATTACAAAATACAACCCCCACAGAGGCAGTACAACTTATAGCTTATTTTCTAATTATATTTGAATTTCAAGTTCAAAACTTAGGTTTAAAAATAAATCACAAGTCATGTCTCAAGGTACTGCTTTTAGACAAGAACTAAAAATATGTCAGCTGCTTATGCTAGAAAGCAATTCTGTCAGATTAGATTAATTGATCAAGATGAAACCTTTTTGATCAGCCAGCTATCATTCAAGAACTCTGCATTTTACTTCTTGATATTGTCTCGCATTTCCACTTACAGGACTGGTACCGACATGTCACACAGAATCACAGAATTGTCAGGGCTGGAAGGGACTTCTGGAGATCATCCAAGTCCAACCTCCCTGCCAAGGCAGGGTCACCTGGAACAGGTGACACAGGAACGTCACAGGTGGGTTTTGAATGTCCCCAGAGAGGGAGATTCCATAACCTCCCTGAGCAGCCTGTTCCAGTGCTCTGCCACTCTCAGTGTAAAGAAGCTCTTCCTCATGTTGAGGTGGAACTTCTGTGTTTTAGTTTATGTCCATTACTCCTTGTTCCTGTTGCTGGGCACTACCTAGAAGAGTCTGGCACCATCCTCCTGGCACCAGCTTTTGAGATATTTGTATGCACTAATGAGACCCCTTCTCAGTTTTTTCCTCTCTGATCAGGTTGAGCTCGCTCAAGTCTCTTCTCAAAACAGAGATGCTCCAGACGCCGAATCATCTTTGTGGCCTCCACTGGATCCTCTCCAGTAGCTCTTTGTCTTTCTTGAACTGTGAAGACCAGAACTGAACACAATACTCCAGATGTGGCCTCACTAGGCCACTCAGAAGGAGAGGATCACATCCCTGGACCTGCTGACCACACTCTTCCCGATGCACCCCAGGATACCAGTGGCCCAACCCACGTTGTTCAATCAATCTTGTCTCAACACCTAAGCCTCAAGTTACCACAGGGAGAAAATACTGAAACAAATACACAAGTCTGGCCTCAAGATTAAACTGTGAAATTTTTTTATAACATTGTGATGACGTTAAATGGAAAGTCTGCAAGGCAAACTCAAGAAATAGGTGACAGTGAAATTAACTGTGTGAGATGAAAATCAATTCAGAACCTTCAGTGTTGTTATGTAATAGTCATTAGACTTCTATATGAAACAAATGCATATGGAAGATAGTAAATGAAGTGGCAAACATTTTTAAATAACATCTTTAATTAAAGTTTTTGCAAAGGCAAAATATTAAACTTAAAATAGGTCTTAGTACATCAAAATACTAAGTTCTCTAATCGTATTCCAAGCATGGCCTTTGAAACATAATATCCTGTATATCACAGAGGAGCAACCTTGATCTGCAATTGTACAGAATGAATTTTACAAACATAATAAATATATTTACCCCCTTACACATAACAGTATATGTACAACAGCAGTTGACAATAGTAGCTCAGAACAGCAAAAAAGGATAGTCCCCCTCTCCATAATCTACTGGTACCCTATGCACTCTGGAACATGTCTCATTGGATGAATGTACATACAGCTAACCCAAGGTAGTTCTTCCTGTTTAAAAAAGCTCCTTTTGTTCCACAACGTCTAATCCACCAAAAATAATTAAAAAACACACTGCATGAACTGCCTGAAAAAAGTAGACAACATGGAAACCAATGTACTGTTTTTTACATATTTCCCAACCAATCACAGCAATGGGAAAAACGAGACTTTAAATGCCAGACACCAACACAGAACAATATGCAAGTTTCTTCATCTTGTATAGTCACTGATCTCAAAGTCTGAGAAGAACTCTAATCTCAGTCAGGGGGGTGTGGGTGGGGTGGGATGGCACACAGTAAACTCCACAATGCTGTGTAAGGCAGCCCAGTATCAATCCAGTGTGTGTTACCTTAAAACCACTGTTCACTTCCTAGACATCTTATTGCATTCTATTAGGAAGCTTTTGCTTTGGGGGAAATTTGGGGGGGGTCTTTATTGTTTTTAAAGGAGCTTTTACAAATTAAAGAGATTGAATCAAAATGAACTTTAGTTAACAAGGTCTCTAACTCCTTCACTGAAATTAAGAAACTTTACTCTGGTAGCGTTATGTGGTGACACAATTACTGCTAACTGTCAAGTGGTGGAATTATTTTCACAGACTCAATGAAGTTTACTTTAACACTCCTAATTGTGCAGCAGAGAGATAAGAAAACGTTTATAAAAATCTGTTATGACACAACATGTTTTTTGCTCTCTTCTAGAAAATGTGCTTCAGAATCACATATCATTCTTAGAAATAAATTCGGACCACAACTATCACTTTAAACAGTGTTTAGGAAGCTGAATGATGTTCAAATGCAACTTGTGAGTACAATGCAGGAAACAAGGAGTATGAAGCCTCAAAGAAATCTTGTCGCTATCCAGCAACTGAGGGGGAATAAAAACATATTTTATTTAAATAGTCCAATATAAAGTTCCTTATGTGACTAAATTCTCTATTATCTTCTTAAAAGAAAACATTTCAATTTGTTTTCCACTTAGATGTTTTTAAATAATTGCACACACTAAAACCCAACAGAACTAGAGCAAAAAAGTTGCCTTTCTGATTGAAGCACTGCAGGAAATTTACTTTCTCAGGAATCAAAAAAAAATATTGTCATACTGGCAAAACAGGTATTCTGCAAACTGAAAAGGCACAAGACTCAATTTTGCCCAGTTGCTCTACAAGTTTCCACCAGCCATCATGGTTATAATTATGAAGTTATCTTTCCCCATTTTTTTCCATCATAAAAAGGTGCTCCATTATCTGTGCAAATTTTAACATAAGCCCTCTTGAAACCATTAATTGTTTCCATAATACTGAACTATTTAAATTGAAAAAACCCCAACAATAACAACAAAAAAAGCTAATTCTACAAGGGGGAAAATTCATTTATGAACTATGAGCATGAGAATCCCTTGCCCTCTGAAAGGAATGGTCTCTTTTGAACCTAATGAAATGGTCTGTTCAGTTATATTGTTAAAACCATGATTAAAAATTCAAGTACAATAATAAAATTAAGCAAACTACATTCTTACAGCAAGCTGCTACAATAAAATGAAATTAAACATGCTTTTTGATTTAAAAAAAGGAACACTTGATGTAGCAATAAGAGCACAGATTGGTATGTGCATGGTCTGACCGGCTTTCCCAAAACTTCACAGATATTTGTATTTGAAGACAAAACTTATCTCAAAAGCATACCATACAATTAGCTTGCAAGAGACTGTGCAAGTTCAGAAAGCTTCTAATATCCTTCAGAACAGACTAAGCTTAATTACCTTTAAAGTTCAGCTACCCCTTAAAAATAAATAGAAAGGCGATGCAGTTTCTAGTATATGTATGTGGGTGAAAAATATAATTAGAATCTATGAAAACAAAGTGTTGTACAAGTAATCTGGGTTCCAGTAGTACAAAAAAGAATCTATAGCTAAAATTATATTTTTTTTCCTTTGATTTGTTTGGCTGTGCAGCATTACGGGAATTTTTCTGAAGTCCGCTACTTAAGACTTACTGGTAACAGACATGGAAAAGGTGAGGGAAGGAATTAGTTGGTACATTATTGATTTCCTTGCAGTTGTACATAGAAGTGTCAACAGTGGTAAAAAAAATAAACTATATGCTTTGTTCAGAAGAAAGCAAACACTGATCAGTTTGAGATACCTTGAAGCCCCAACTAGAAATGCACTCTAAGTAATGATTCCACTAAAAGAATTAATTAGAAAAATCAACAATTAATTTGTCATAAAGCTTATGAATGTAGATGGCTTTCTAACAACCACATGGCTCTAGACATAGCCTACAGGCAGTTTTAGTCTGTATCAATGAGAGCACAGGTGTACAAAATCACAGCAAAAAACCTCTTTACAATTTGTTGTGATTTTTCTATGTACTACTGAAACTACAAATGCACTTGGAGGCAAGTAAATCAGAGAGAATAAAAGAGCAGTTGTTACATACTGCTAAAATACACTTGTGACTTCGTTAAATGATTCAGAAGTTTCATTCTCAAGCAAAAAGCAGAAATCATGTCTGCTTCTCAGTCTTCTCTAATTTAGTGAAAATTATGTTTGCTATGTCCTTTTTTCATAATCTTTCCAAGCACCCAATGAAACACAAAATTTTTTTGAAATGGTGAGTTTCTGAAGTATAATGCCCATTCCCTCTCCTTTTTCAAAAGTAACTGCATTTCCAAAAGCAGGGTTTGCAAGAATGACCTATGCACAAAGACAAGTTGTTCACCTTCTGAGGAGAGGAAGGGAAGGAGGGGGGGAACAACTTCATTGCTTTTCACAAATTAAACAAAAAAAAAAAAACCAAAACAAAACAACCCAAAACCAAGACAACCAAACAAACAACAATAAAAAAGGCAAGTGAAAAAGTGACTACACAAGGTTTAGTGCATCTGACTGCTTGATTTTCTGTTACCAAGACAGTCTAAAGATACTCTAACAAAATTTGTGTTCTCAAAGCTGTGCAGCTCTCTTCATGAAATTACATGCCATTGGGAAACTTTAGGGAGATTAACTGCAGCAGGTAAGTTTGGGCTATACTTTTTAGTAAAGCAGATCCTTGATTAAGAGTTGCAGCCAGGATGTTAAAGTTCTTATATAATTTTCCATATCAAAAAATTTAGTCATTTCTGTGGTCTGTTGGATTATTTGTGGATGTCTGGACTACACACATAGTAAGCAGATAAAGGAATGCATCTATTGTGGCATTACCTACACACTTGATTCAAAAGGTCTCCAAACCCTTTCTCAAAAAAAAAAAAAAAAAAAAAAAAAAAAAAACAAAAAAAAAAAAAAAAAAAAAAAAAAATCACTGAAAACTGCGTTATTTGTTTTAGTTCAGTGATGCTGAACCACCACCAAACAGAAAGAATATAATTAACAAGTTAAGCAATCTTTCATGGGGGAGGAGCTACAGGTGCTCAGAATCTGAAAAATGCAGCCCTAAAAATCTATCACATGAAATTAAAATAATTTTGAAATATATGTGATCATTTTACCATTTTGTAACTGCTAGGAACAACAACTCGTTTATGGGGAACTGCATTGAAAACAACAAATAGATATAATAATTAATGAGCATATCAGAATTAAAAATATTTTCCTTATACAAGTTATTTAAAATTTAACACCTTAAGTCTTACCCTTCTGTACAAAGCTTGCACGCAGTTTAAGTAACATTCTGACCATCCTCACTACCAAAAGGAAGTGTTCAAAGCAAAGATTTGTACACACAATAAGCATTTTCAGATTAATAATCTATTAAAGGGAATAGTTCCTTCAATCAGTGGAAGAAGTATTTTAAAATCTTAAATCAAGGGGGGGGGGGGACAAAGCCTTACATGCTAAATACCAGCTGTAGGTACCTGTATGTAGAATTGATAATTAAGGTATTCCTAACACACAAAACCAGCTCCCAGACATTGCTATAGCTGCTACAGTCCATGGCTTGCTCATCTGAAGTAGTGTCTTTGTTGCCACATTTTACCTTTGTTCCAATACTTTTGTTTATTTCTGATGTGCAGACACACATTTTGATTGGAGTATACATCCAAGTCTCAGCCTTTCCTGCTTTTGATTTTTTTTCCTTTTACAGGGAGTTCTTTTGTTTTGTCTTTTAAAACTTCACCACTCTGCATCCCCAATGGCTTTGGAAAATACATAATCTCTTCCATTAAGATTCATGATGCCATCTTTGAGATGAAATTTCCATTTGTTTTTACTTCTGTGAATCTAAAAACAGAGGGAGAAAGTTGAACTATTACTCTGTATCAGAAACAGGTAATAATGCATAATTAAAAGCGCAAGGAAAAATGAAAATAACTATTAGATGTATATTACTAAGTTACTACAAATATGTTGAAAATCCATTGTGCACTTAGGTATGAAAAACAAAACCTAATTATGCATATACCAGTGTTTTCTGGTTTGTTTTTCTTGGGGGTTTTTTGTTTGTTTTTTTTTAATCAGTGACAACAACCATCACAAAACCATGCAAGCACAGAGACATTCCAAAATTCAAAGCATACAGCACATTTTTACAGGTTGCTGGAGAAGAAGAATAAAGATATATCCACCTCTGATGCTTTAATTTGATTATCTTTAATTACGACAGCCATGAAACTCCACTTGAAAGCTAGAAATCCTTATTTCAACCACTGTAACAAAAAGACTAATGTTTTAAAATAGCCCTAAAAGGCTAAAACACTAAGTTTCATTATTTGCACCTCTTCTATAACCTCTATTCTGCATGAAAATTAGTTTAGGTTCTGTATATATAGATAGCAGGCCTACTTAACATTCCACTTCTAATCTGAAGAGTTTGACTCTGGATTTCTGAGGGTTAAGTTTTGGTTAAAAGGCAAGTGGATCATTTACAAGGTTTTCAGTCTGAAAATCTCTACGGTATAAAACGCACAAGCAAGGTGGGGGTCTCTTCTCCCAAGGAACAAGCGATAGGGCAACAGGAAATGGCCTCAAGTTGCTTCAGGGGAGGTTTAGATTGGATATTAAGAAAAACTCCACAAAAAGCATTGTCAAACATTAGAACATGGAACACTGCCCCAGGAAGTGGCTGAGTTGCCATCCCTGAAGGGATTTAAAAGACATGCAAATGTGGCACTTAGGTACATGCTTTAGAGGTGGACTTGGCTGCGCCGGGTTAACAGTTGGACTTTATGATCTTAGAGGTCTTTTCCAACCTAAGCAATCTTATGATTCTATATGAAGTAGTCTTATATTGTAAGCGAGTCTGTTACATGATTTACATTCCAATTCTCATTGTAAAGTATCAAGTGAGAAAAGTAGTATCTCCAGTAGTGGGAATGATGCCTGAAGCTTCAACTTTAAGGTATAGTCTTTCCAGTCAAAATATTGTCCCCTTTAAGGCTTTTTTTAAAAAAAGTTTGTAAGATTAAGCTGGGAGATCAGTTCAACTAATTGCAACACCCCAAGAAATACTAGGACAGAAAAACAACAAACAAAAACCCAAACATTAAATAAGTTTGTGTTTGAAGGGACCTTGAAGATCACCTAGTTCCAAACCCCCTGCAGGGACACCCTTCACTAGACCAGGTTGCTCAAAGCCTCATCAAACATGGCCTTGAACACTTTGAGGGATGGGGCATCCACAACTTCTCTGAGCAACCTTTTTGTTTCCAGCATCTATTTTTGAGGGGAAAAAAACCAAAACCAAACCAAACCAACAAACCTAAACTAAAATAAACCAGAAACCCCAAACAAAAAAAATCCCCACACCCCAAAAAAACCCCTGAGAAACACCAATATTAATTCAACTCCTGCTCCCTGCAGAGTCCATATTATGGGTGTCTGCAACATAACAAATCTTCATGTTATAATGGATATTCCTGTTGACACAGCATAAGACAAAGGATAAAACAACAGTTTTATTCATGTTGGTTTTACAAAAATATTTCATAGAGTAGTAACTCTTCTTTCTTAACGCTCATTCCCAAAGAAATATCCCAGTACAGGAAGCCAGTTGACCAATGTGGTGAAGGAGGTAAGAGAGGGTACAAAGACAAAAACCAGCTGTAGACTTCAATTATCCCACGCCTGTGTCAATGTGCAGCATCGAGGCTGTTTCAGACGTTGTACAGTCAAGCCCTACTTCATGAAGAAGCTAAGCCAGGAACCCACAAGAGCCACAATCCTTTGCCTGATTCAAGACAGTGTGCAAGGCTAAAGTTACAAATTATCACCAGAAGTAACAGCAACTACACAAGAGAAACATTTTCCCAGGGGTAAAGAAGTCAATAAATCCACTAGCAGTGTCTAAGTAAATTTAGGTTCTTCTCTCTGAATAAATTAGGTTGGAAAGACCTTTGAGATCGAGTCCAACCTTTGACTGAACACCACCCTGTCAAGAAGGTCATGGCACAAGTGCCCTATCCAGTCTTTCCTTAAACACCTCCCTGGGCAGCCCATTCCAATGTTTACCAACCCTTCCTGTGAAGAAATTCCTCCTGATTTCTAACCTGTAAGTTTAACTTAAAACTAAATGAAGTTGAACCAAATTCAGTCCAAAGTTAAAGGAGTAAACTTTGGGGGGGAAAAAAACTAAAAATCCCCAACAAAGCAAAAAACCCACCACATACTGTAAGCATAGAGCAGACAAATACTTGTCATCTATCAAAAACGTCATCAGAAAGAGCAGAAGATCACCAGTACAATTAAGTAGCAGTACAAGATACTCAAAGAACTTTAATAAAGCTGAAATGCTGTCCAAAAGAGGAAAGATTACAATAAACTTTTGCCAACAAAACAAAAATGTAATTAAGCTTGTCTAGAAAAAGAAAATTTTACAAGAGGCATAAAACCAGAAAATCCTTCTGCAATTTTCATTAAGCATAAGAAGTCTCTCCATCTACTCTTAGTGTAGCACAGATATGACCTTATCACTCAATTAATTATTAGTAATACTACTTGGTCTGTTCTCACTTTAGACCAAAAAAAGAAAAAAAAAAAAAGTCAGCGGCAAAAGTCAGCAGATAAATGAACAAGGAAAGATCTGACTTTTATATGCTATTTGCCCTACTGAACGGCATTCAACAAAAAACCCTAACCAGAAGCATTTTAGCTGCCATGAGGTAAGAGGGAAGGCCCTCAGATGGATGAATAACGGAACAAAAATGGGAAAACCAGGATAAACACTGTTTTTACCGTGGCAAAAGTTTGTGCTAGTTGGAGTCTGCAGTTTAAGAACTCACTAAGCATCTGGAAAATGACAAAATGTCATTGATGATACAAAAGAACAGTTACTGAAGAGCTGCAGAACAATGTTACTGTCCTTACTCATTGTGTAATAAAACAATGGTGGCATTCAAAGTACATGAAGGTAGTAACAAGGGGAAAAAATTATTTCAATTTACATGGACAATAAAAATGATGGGTTTGAGTTAACAATTAAAAGTCAGGAATGAGATCCCAATGTTCTGAGACTTTTCCATGAGAACATCAGCTCTGCGTTCAATGGGGTCAAAAGCACACACGAACTACTGCAGAACATTGCAACACCACTGGATAAATTAAAGGTTCACCTGTGTTATGAACAGCTCTGATTGTCCCTCAACCTTATCTACCCTTACCAAATAAGATACAGAAAAATAAAACACATCTGGAGAACGAAAGTAAGAACAATTATATGTTTGGACACCTGCACAAATAACAAAGCAAAGTATAGCTCTGATTTCAAAGAGATGGCTGAGGAGGGTTATGATGGTCTGAAATATCATGAACACCACCAAGAAAACAAAAAGGCAACATTCTTTAGAACTAAGAGGTATCATATGAAACTAATAGGTTTAAAAACTAGATGATTCTCCACACATCACACAATGCATTTATGAAACTTCTTGTTTTGAAGGATTCAAACATAATCAAAATAATTTCTGTCAAATAAAGGAAAAAATTCTCAGCTGGTCACTGATAAGAAGCCACTGTCTCAGAAGAGACAGTTTACAGAAGGACGGTAAAATGATCTCTACATTAGCATTGCCACCTCTCTGCCCTTCTCTCATAGTTCCAGAGGCATCCACCATCAGCTGATTCAGCACACTGGGCAGGAGGGAACTCTGCTCAGAGCTGAGATGATCCTGTGTAGTTTAGAGGCACATCAATGACTGCTAGGTAAGAGATGAAGTCCTTTCAGAGCATGTGGCACTGGAGGTTAATGATGAACACTGTCCCCTACTGAGTTGCCATTCTTAACTTTGAAGAGGGTGAGGATTTCAGAGTAGTTCCTGTCACTCAGCTTCAGCAACTCCCAGTAAGATTTCCTGACTGCTATTCTGAGGTCCCTCACTATCCTTACAAATTGCCTCAAACCAACAAGTTTTGGATTACAGTCTGGAGGAGACAGATGGCTGGGGTCTAGATACTGACACCACTTTTCTCTATCTTAAATTCTCAGCTGAATCTGATTACAAGTCCAAGCAGAATCTGGGCATAACTGAAGATTTTCTACCACAGCCATTCTTTGCAACGTAGGAGTTTTTATTCAACTAGCTTACAGCTTTTTTTCTGCTTTAAAAAGGATCCTTATTCATTATGGTTCCATTAATCTAGCATAGGAAAAGAAAGAAAATCCACATTGAATAATTTTTCTGCATACTACCTCTGCCAAAAGGTGTCTGATACCCTCTAGACACATTTAAAAAAAATTCCAGACACAGACGAATCCTTCTGTATTCCCAGGAAAACGTGCAAGAATTTACTAATTACAGAGAAGGCATGACAGTTCAGCAGAATTCAAAGCAAAAAAAGCACAAGCATTCCATACTGACACTTTGTACAGCACAATGTATAACACAGAAAGAACATTCTCCTCTGGTAACTATCATCCAGACGAGATATTTTTAGTGATCAAGGAACAGTTTTCTCAAAGTCTAAATCCTAATGCTACTTTTTCTATTCATAGCTGCAATAAATGTACAAAGTTATAACAGTTCATCTCTCCTGAGCCCAGAAGAGACTCTTCATTAAAGGGCACAAAAAGACATGAAGAAACATAAAATGCAGCCAAATTTTTCTCATTAGCAAATTTAGTACAAACATGCCACACAAACTTGTTTTAAAAACAGCAGCTAATTCTTGTATTTCCAATCATATTATCATCTTTACAGATCTACCTGTACTTAACAGTCACAAAGATAGTACTTAAGAAATTATTACTTGATAGGAAGAACAGAGAAAGTAGAACTCTGGGATTATGTTTTGTAGAGATTACCTTATCATACTGGCACACGACAACATTTTCTGTATCAAACAGTTCTTGTCCATCCTCATCACTCACATCATCTTCACTGTTCAGAGGCTCCTTAAACAAACACATGCAAAAGATGTTTAGCAAGATTAGAGCTCCTACTTTGACTACAGAACTGTTACATGATTACTTGCATGAGGCTACAGTCTTGTCTATGAACTACAGGACCTAATATGCATTTGAGGTGGGGAATATTAGGCTTTCCAGTAGAGTGCTGAGGTACATACATTTCCTTCCTACCATTATTGCTAAAAAGATTACCAGTTTTAGTCTGGGACTTCAGTGTCCAGACCAGATTCTGAACACTGCATCCTTCTGTCACAATCATTCCTGCTCCTGATGTTTGCAAATTTTCTTTAAAAAAAATTACGTGGATTTTTATTTTCCTAAAGCATCTAAGCAGTGGAAAGGTGATGTTAGTCACATCACTCCCTACGTGCCCTTAAAAACAGAAACTCCATGCCTTATTCACATTTGATGTAACACAAATGAAAACAGACTTCAACATACACAGGAAGTTTTTACAAGGAGGGGGAAATGCTTTAATATGATCTTGCATAGACACATACAAAAATATCTTCTCCATACCTTCTAGAATGTATTTTCATGTACTTGAAAATTAATTTTTTTCTTTCAGCTAACACACTGTTCCAGCAGAAATTTAGTGGGATTTTTTTCATCCCGTGTAAATAACAAACACTTCAAAAGCTAAAACAACCTCTAATAAATGCAGAGCAACAAGTCTGCTGTACAATCCTTATCTTCCCCACCTACTCCCAAGTACATAAAGCTAAACAGAGGAGACATTAGCCAGAGAAGGTGTACTAGAAGTTCTAATTCCTTTCAAAGTAATGCTATGCTTAACTGACTTCAAAAGCTCAAGTAACCAGTCCACTCAAAGTAGCTGCTGATGAGCAAAGGAAGCAAAAATAACAGATCTCTGGCATGCTGACAATGAAGTCTTGGCATATAAAAAAACTTCCTCAAGAAAGCTACCATTAAGTGTTAAAGAACACTTAGTATTTAAGCATGATGACCTATAAGGCAACTATTAAAACATTCAAACTGACATCAATGCTGATCAATATAATGTAAAAGTGATGTGAACCCAAGCTGTAATTTGTAACAGAAAAATAGCGTTAAGACACCACTGTAAATATACTACAGAAAACCTGATTTAACTCCTTGATAAATTTACAAGTTTGACCTGAGTATCCTGCATGGGTGAATGTGAAATACTGCTCATATTGGCATTTTAAATAGAATATAAAAATAATTGGAAAAGCTGTAGAAAACTTTGGAAGATATCTGAGAGTTCAAAATGCATTTTAGGGACAGATTTAGGGACTGCCAAGCTTCCTGTCAGAGATTAAATATCAGCACTTTTAACTTACTAGTATCTGCCTGCCCCCTACCCCTTTTTTTAAGATTTCTTATTCTTGTGGAGCTTTTTGGTGCAACACGCTTTTTAAGAACCACTGGCTGAAGTCCCAAATCAAGCAAATTCAAAGTCTAAATTAAGCATACATTAAGAATGCAACAATTCATTCCTGTTTCCATCTCCTGATTTTATTAAATCAAGGTCAAATGTGTTTCTAGAAGGTGCTTTATAATCGAATTTGAGTTCTCAAGCTTGTTCTAGTGTAACAGAATGCAATGGAATAGCCAGTGAGATGCAGGTCAGACCGTATTTGTTGGTCCCCTCCATGAACTAAATATATGTTCTCCTTTTTGTCCATCTTCTTAACACCTTGCTTTTATACGCACTCAGTCCCAAGTGAAGTTGACTATTTCTGTTTGCTCATGCAGGTTTCATAACTTCACGACTGACCTCTCCATGAAATGAAAAAATATTACTGATAAAGTTTCTAAAATGGCATCTGTGACAGCTCACAGTCCCCCTGACTTCCTCAGCTGCATTTCAAGGTTCTCTGCTAACACACACCACTTCCACAAACTCAGTACGGGAAATAAAGAACCTTAAATACAAGGATGAAAATTATATTCTCAAAATTATTGAAATATAGTATTATTTGAAACAGTTTCCTTTAAAATGTTGACAAAAATTTAAATGAAACACAACTGTGCTCCAGTCTTCTGAAATAACTGAAATAACAGTTTACCTCTTCAACTTGGCCATCTTCACCTCCATCTTTTTCTTTGTCTTCCTCTTCATCATCATCATAGTCTTCTTCCTCATCTTCTTCTTCTTCAGATGATGTGTCCCCTGCTCCATCAACTTGGAGAACAAGTGGTGCTTGTGGTTGTGCCTGTTGTTGCTGTGGTTGCTGCTGACCAGCTGCAGGGATCTGTGCTTGAGCTGGTGTAGGAGCAGCCACTGTTGTAGGTATGACTTGTGTTTTATTTCCTGTGAACAGGATCTGCTGAGGCTGAATAATCACTCCTGTCTGCTGGGAAATCCCTCCAGGGAGAGGAGCCAAAACCTGATGGAATATCATTGCAAGTACTGTGGCTGCTAACGTGACAGACGATCACATCACTTACTCAAAGAAACAATCAAAGCATATCAATTTAACTAATTAGAAAATAGTTACAAATATTCCACCTATATCAGATACATAATTTAAATTGTAATCACATAGCTTCTTTGACTAGTAGGTGTTCATTTCCTACATTTTGCATTGGAAAATTCATGAAAACCTACTGTTTATCCATTGTAAAACACTAACACTACCACCACACAGGTTTCCAAGTGCATCAGAGAAACACTTTTATTCAGAAGAAAGATCATTTTAAAAAACTTTCTTTATAAAAAAAATTAACTTTAAATTCTCTACAAATTGTTATTCCTGCTTAAACTCCAGAACTGTGACACTATGCTAAATTCAATACTTACACAGTCTGGACACAGAGTTGTCCTTGTAATTGAACAAAAATCCTTGTAAAACACACTGTATTCAGTACTAAATTAACCAAGGGGCACATGGGTGTGAATTTTCGGTGTTTTCTTCTGTGTGTTATGGGACTTAGAATAATTTTAACCAATAATCACATTTTTACGTATAGTACGTAGACTAGGATTATGCACACAATATAATTATTGTCATCAGGAGATGCTCAAGAGAAATTTTAAACTGCAGCCAGTCAGTATTTGGCAAGAATAAAAGTAACATTGAAAATAACATTTCAAAATGTTGTTAAAAGCAAACTAACCAAACACAAGAAAACTCCACACCACATTTAACTTTTTTTTTTTATTATTATACCATTTCTGACTTCGTGTTCTATTTCAGTTTACTTATAAAAATGCAAGCCTTTCTAGTAATTAATACTATTTTTTTTCCTTTAAGTGTACATATTCAAAAATTTTCCTTTACCTGCTGAATAACAGGTGCTTGTACTCCCCCAGGCTGCATTTGTGGTATGACCTGCTGCTGTAGAACAACTGGCTGCTGTGGTTGAATTATATACTGAGCTCCATTTGCGGTTCTAACTACTTGGAGGATCTGACCTGTAGTAAAATAAATATCAAACTAATGAAAGGTACAAGTTCACTTTTTAAATTATCTTAGTCTAGAAGCTTGTTTCCTGGAAGAATACCAATGACAATTAAAAGACAGAAACATTAAAATGCTTCACTCTCATCAGTGAAAAGATACTATGCTATAGTAACTGTGCCAGAAACAAAGAATAGGGTTGTTTACCATCTAAATATGATCATGAGGTATGCAATCCAAAAATGCATTTACTTTTGCAAGTCACAGTCTAATCCTTTAACACAGCATGTTAAATAAAAGCTCCCACTACAAACACACCTCCTGTTTCAAAAGATAGATTTTACAGCTAGAAAGACAAATCAAACAAAAATAGGAATACAAAGGTATTCACAATGCAAAAATTCTATCCACTGCTAACACCAAGATATTTCCATGGTCCTGTAAGATGATGTCCTTTCCTCACAACTTTTTCCTTCCAATTACATTTCAAAAAATTACTCTGTGTATAACTTTCTTTGCAGTATTAATGTGCAGTCACTTTTGAAAAAAAAACCTCCTTACACTTCTTGTTCACTTCTCCTTTCTGTTCCCATAATACCTGCACTTGATTTCCTTTCATTATCCTTTAGCTTTATTACCCTTCATCACTTCACAAAGTAAGTCCACCTTTGAGAATAACCTGCAATTCTGAAAAGCAAGAGCTAAGATACATTCCAACATTAGTTTTTCACATTTCTAATGAGAAAGGTGGAATAAGAAAGGAAATTAAATTACATAATCCTGAACATTACACATTTCCCTCAGAAACAGATTTCCTTTTCTCCCTCCAGAGTAAAATGCAAAACCCCATTTACTGAAATAGTTAAGTATATCTGAAAGATGGGACTACCTTAGCCCCTTGTTTAAGAAAACACTATAAATATTTAAAACTGAAGGAAAATAATTATGACTCAAAAAAGTAACAAATGCAAGCTGCAGATTATTCTATGTTATAACAAACAGATGTGCTTTCTTAAAATTTGAAATATTTTAATTTTTAGACAAGCTACACATTTAAATTTTATTTCAACTATATACCATTAATCATTCACGTGTTTACAGCAGGGTAAGTCCCAGGCGATTCTGAGCAGACTAGATGAATTACTCTGGCAAAAGCAGCAACTAGATCTAAAAATGAACTTTCTTGGGCCTTTCTTTACTTTCCATGGAGAACAGATCTATAATCAGGCTTGTAAAATCAGCATAATACAAAACTATATGAAGTACCAGATATGCTGCTCAAAGTAACATTTAATTATATTCTCAATGTGTGGCATAACAGTAGTTAGAAATTATTAATATGAAGTGAAACAAAATCAGCATTGCTAGCAAAGTTAGAAATCCCACTTTGTGTTTTTAGCAGATACAAGAAACCTTAAGAGATTCCTCACCTGAAGTCACAGATAAGTCGATCCTGCTTTTATACCCAGCCTAGTATCATCCAACACAAAGCTCAGAAATACACAAAGGGGAGAGACAGCAACACCTGTCCTTGTGCTTCATGAGCTTCTCTAAGAAGTGGGGAAAACTTGCACAGAATCTTACCTATGCCACTGCTAGGGCAGAACAACAAGGTTCATAACAAACTCAAAAAAAGTGCAAAAAAGTGCAGGAGTCAAGTAGAGAGATTGCACTACCTTGTAAGGGTGGATTCCTCGATTCTGCTTTTTAACAGTAAATAACAAAGTAAACCCCAGATTTTCTCCCTCACAAGCACCCCCTAAACTATTGTTTGTTCTCAAGTTTACCTGAATTTGTAAGTATCTGCTGAACTGGAGTAACACCAGCAGGGAGAGCCAATGTAGCTGCAGTAGCTGCAGCACTCTGAAATACAAGAAAAGCTTTTTAACCACAAACATTATTGCCAGTGTTTCATCTCACAACATACTGCCTGTACCATTTTATTGCTGTTTACAATGTTTGCACACAAGTTTCTGGCACGCATTATACTAATTATAAAAATTAGTTTCCTTCTTTGTTAATAGGAGGAAGGCTGAAAAAAAAAATCACTAAGTATCACACCCTAACCCAAACTCCATGTGGTTTCTTGGTTTATCTGCAAGCTCAGCAGTTTTTTTTTCTTCTCCTCTGCCTTCTCTGCTAATCTACTAATACAGTACAACACTGTGTGGCTCACATGCCAATCGTAGTTACACTTTTTCAGCGCAGCTAAGGATATGGGCCTAAAATTCTGAAGAAATGTAAGACACTGAAGCAATGATTACATTTGCCTGTCACATTTTCACAAGGAACAGTAATCAGGTTTGCACTTTTCTTCATTCTGTGATTTGCATTTCAAGCCCCACATAACACAGCTCTTTTGACTGAATACTGTGTATTGACTGTTCACAGAACGACTAATTTTTCTCTCAAGACAGCTGGTTCGAAGAGAAAGTAGAAGACTTTCAATGGGTAATGATTTGAACCTGCAAGGAAACTGAATTCCAACAAATTATGGGAGCTCCAAACACAACAATCTGCTTTAAGTCCTTAACTTGCAGAGGGCAATGGACTTCTCCAGAGGCTTCTCCATTTCAAGGGTCTAACTTCGCCTGCCTAAGGAAAAGCCTCTCTTTATAAGAGAACCATGGCTGATTACTCTTTGGTACTGAAAGGATTTAAACTTTACTACTGGGTAGAGTGCATACTTCCTGTTTAAAAGAAACAGAATCTTCCCATACTGGCTGGTCATATAGTAGTTACAACTGCCAAGATTAGAGATCACCAAACAAAACTGAAGTGTACTTGTATGCATCCTCCATCCCAGACAAAGGCAGATAAACAAATTCTCGTTATTCTCTGCCTTCCAAGATATTCAAGGTCTGTCAGATCCACTCTTTTATATCAACTTAAATGTTTCTAATAGACACAAACAGTATTTCCAAATTGATTGTGACTATTTGCTGAACAGTAGTCCACTATGGTATACAAAGTCTTCCACATTTTGACAGCAGCAGAGTTTAAAAAAGCTTGGCATACTCATTTTTGCAATACCCATCAACAAGATCTAATTGAGACAGAAAAAAGTATTTTACTGTTGGACTTGGAAAGTTACAAATCCCATTGTAACGGTTATAACGCAAAAAAGAAAAACATGGATGTTTATGTGCTCCCAGCCTCTGGGTACATCAGGCTATTCAAGTAACAGAGTTCAGGTTCTTTTCTGTAGCAAGATCATCAGATAATGGAGAAGTGAAGGCTAAGCAAGATGTTGGACTTGAAAACTTGTTGCACCATGAAATTTTGTTTCATGGGCTTCTGTTACAGAACTGTTAAGAATGTAATGAATTCTGGTCTTAATACACATATTTAACTTGTATTAGTGTTCTTCTTAGGGCTTTGCACACAATTTATTTTCCTTTTAATTAAGCCAGGGCATTTAAATCAAGAGAAGATAATCAAAATTAACCTCTAGAGATATAAACTGCAAGAAAAGGGTAAATGAGCAGACTCAATTTTATATCCTGTTACAAAATTAGTGAATCAAATTAATGTGACTGGCAAAGATCTACGTGAAATGCTAAATCACCTCATTTGAGATAAACTTAAGTTTTGGAATAGTCACTGCTTTTTCCTACATCGAGCACATACAGTATGCCTACATCAGTTAGTGATGGTGTGTTAAGAGCATATCATCACGCATACCAACAGTACTCCAATTTCCTATTTAAAAAAAGTTTTGCTTAAACATATTTACAGCAGAGGATCAAGGTAAGTCCTAGATTTGTTATCAGAACTGAAATCATGGATTATTACTTATCCTAGACTGTCAATGCAGCCACAAAACAAAGATGTCAGATAGCTTTAGCAGTGTGTCCTAAATTACTTTTAAGCATCTGATGACTAATACCAGATTTGTATTTATTATTTACTCAAAGCAACTTACAAAATGACAGTGTATGCCTGTATGAACTTCTGCTTCTCTTACCATGCCTGATGCATTCATGTGTGGTATCAGCTTGGAATCTGGCACAATAACCTGCTGCTGAGGTGCTAGAAACAAAAAACAGCATTTAATGAAAAATACACAGTCTGCCCAAAATAACATCCAAGCCAGAGTAACTTAGAAAGAACATCACCCAAACATCAACTGAGCTTCATCACAAAAACAACTACTATGCAATCTCTGATCTTATTAAGTTTGACTCTCAATATACAACAGAACTGAGAGGTGATATGACTACTTTGCCTTTACAGATCTTATTTCAAGGGCTTCAGTTACCTACTCTCAATCTAAGTAAAACAAAATTTAAAATGTATTTCTGAAATTAAAGATATTAGTGAAATGTTGATAAACTTGATGATATCCAATATCAGAGTTCTTCAAAAATATCAACTGAAAATAGTTAACTCTTAAAACAACTTAAGCAAGGACTGTTGCAAGACGAAGAGTAACAGGATGCTGCAGTTAGCTTGAGTTACAAGCAGTTAGCATAGCTGTTAGCTCATGATCTTCACTGTCTTCCTCATGTAGCAGAAGCAGATTAAATGCGATCAACTCCCTGTCCCACACAACAAAGCAGTTTTGGTGTGTTAAGGGAAGCAGATAGCTAAACTATACAATGTGTTGATCACCCAGAAAAACAAGTGTCCAAGCCTATGGAACAAGCAGGTTGCCACTGCTATTAGCTGTGACTGTAAAGCAAAAAATGACACGGTAATTTGAATGAATTAATCATTGACAAGCTATTCTCCATCCAATCCTCTAACAAAGGACCCTTAAGAATACTAGGGGTAACAGTTTCTGGAAAAGATTCTGGGGTGGGAAGCCCTGCAACCTTGCACCAAGATCTGAGGGCATCTCTCCAAGTTTCAGGGAACCCAAGGAGGGCAAAAGAGCTTAACAAAATCTCATGAACCTATGCCAGGACCACACAAAGGACAGCAGGAATCACCATGTCAGTCATTCTGATCTCTCCCTCTGACTGCACCAGGTCGTGCAAGGAACTCCTATACCATTTCTACCATGGAACAGGGAAGTCAAGTAATTAATAAAAACTGCATGTCTGGGATTAAAGTGCTTAATTTCATTTAGCCTCCACACTGTCATTTGGTCGTGGCAACAATAAATCAGCTTTAAGTGTGTTACTATAGGTGGGATCTTACTGTACCCTAAGAACACCCCCAGGAGCACGGGGAGGCGCCTCCTTGTCAGTGGGGGGAACTCAGGTCGGCTGAGTCGTGGCTCCTCCGCAAAAGGGCCACCAGAGGGAGCGTGAGCAGCTGCTTCAGGCTCTGCCACTGTCCTCTCGGCAGGACAGTGGCAGAGCCCTTGGAACCACAGGTATGTATTTAGGGGCCTTAATCTCAAAATTAATTTTATATCAACACTCAAAACTGATTCATGTGTAGCCAAAACACAAAGTATTATAAGAAGAAAAAGGGGA
>JAWWLV010000179.1:43563673-43602794 GCA_035041135.1 Platyrinchus mystaceus
CACCTAAAAAATCCATTGCGCAGGCTTGAAAGGTAAAAAGACCTTTCCCAAATCTTCGTTCGTGAAGACTGGCCACGATTTTTTTTTTTATAAGAAGAAAACAAGCTATCAACCCCACTTCCCCCCAAAAAATAAAGTGCCCAAAACCAACCACAGAAAAAACCCCACACTATGGTAAAAAAATGCCACAAGAACAGATTCTAGTCACATTAGTTCTATTCTCTGTTGAATATATGGTGGTTGGGTTTTGGCTGGTTTTTGGAGGGGCAGGGAGGCAAGTCAACTCTTATCTATCTTTTGTGCCTATGACAACATAGGTTCTCTGATCCATGAAATCTGATAAAAAGACTGAAGTCTGTGACTACCACAGATAAATATTTTATGCCATAACCTTAATACACTGGAAAACTCAATCAAGCCTTTCATAGTTGGCAGATTTGTTTACTCAGCATATCTACAGTTAAATCCAGTAGTATTTCTTATTTTTCAAATTAAATTATAATTGCTGAAAAAAATTTCCTTAAATCATTAATGAGGAATACACAAGACAGTAATTACAAGAAACTATATTGTTATGGCTACCTAAAATACACCTTGAACATCCACATGTACACAACGTGTAATCTTCTAAGACCACAAAAATACCTATATACTCAGACTATGATACAAGTATTTTTCATGTCCTAGTATTGAGTTATGCTAAACAACGTTTTTAAATAATTTGCTCCTAATGACTTTTTTACCTCATGACTAAACTGTCAACTGTGCACATATATTTGCTTGAAGTTAGAGCTGCTAATGGAATTTTGAAAGTCATGTGTTCTGAAAACACGTTAAGTTGCAAGAGACCAAGAGAATTCAGCTTTTCCAAAATCTTCTGAAGAATAGGACTTTAAACAAATACCAAGATACTTTTTACCAAGACAGCTCTCTTGACACATTAAATAGAGGCAAGTAGAAAGACTAAAAGGTTTCCATCCTGCCCTAAATTTAGAATATGTTAAGGAGTCAGACTAACTTCAGAATCATTTGCCAGAGAGTTTAGAGATTAAGTCTGACCTTGCTGAGACGCTGGAATAAGGACCTGTTGTGGCTGAGACTGCTGCTGCACAGTTTGCTGTGGCTGAGGTTGTGTGTGATGGTGGTGGTGATGATGCTGCTGTTGCTGCTGCTGCTGTTGCTGCTGTTGCACCTGCAATAAAAGCTGCTGCTCTTCTGAATGGAAGCCATCTACAGCCTTGGACTGCATCAGCTTGTTCTCCCACAGCTAGTTTGGAAAAGGAAAGAGAACTATCTGTGTACAATTTTTACTCAACAGGATTTGTAACAACATAATGACAGTAATCCAAAATTGAATTTGTTTTCACTGTTTATTTTGTGCAGTCTACTTAGCTCAAAAAGCCTTTAGGCAAATACAGACTGGAGAGATAACTCCACAGGGTAATGTTTTAAGAAAAGGAATTAAATATCCCTTGTCAGTCCAAGCTTAAGCTTTTACATTCTTTATTTTTTCCATGTGTGGAACATTCATAACAACCCTAATAGTAGCATGAATAGAGATGGTAACTTTAAATAAGCCTTTAAGTTTTCCACTTCCCTACATTCCTTCTTTCTTTCTTACCTCTAAAATCACAAAAATAATTCCTTATTACAGCTTTCCTCAAGACATTTCTTCTTGGAACTCCTCAATAAAAGCTGCTTTAAAACTACTGCCTTGTAACACATTTTAACAGAAACTACCCACATCGCTAAGATACTGCCTCTCTACAAGCATTTACACAGTTTCTACCACAATATCAAATTCAGCTTCTCCATCCCTACAGTTCTTTATGGCAGCTGACATGTCTACAAAGGACAGTCACAGATGCAAAAAAGCAGTTCCTGCAAAAAGACAGCAATGCAAGTATTTCTAATACATCAGAGTAAAAAAGACTACAGGCACCCAGGACTCGTGATTTCCAAGTCTGCTTTGGGCTCCCTTCCCCTTCAATACTTCATTTTCCTTCTTGTCTCTTTCTTCAATCTTTTCTGACATCATTTGCAGAACACAACTATGTCACAAACACCAAAGTGCTTTTTTTACAGCGCTCACTGCACTTCCACCAAGACAGGTCACGGTCTCATGGAAAAGAAGTCTTCACCTGTTTCTGTCTAGTCAAACTCAAAATTTGTTTCCATGTCATCCCTTTTTTTAATACTTCAAAAATACCGTTAGTGTAGGACACAACACTCTCTGAAGAAGCTGAGACAAACAGGACCTACTTTCCCAGTTTCCTTTTACTTTATTTCTTTTGTTTGGTTGGGTCTGTTTTGCCTTTTTCCCCCCATCTTTTCCCTTCCCCTTTGAATGGCTTTACTCAGGAAGAATTTGAAGAAAGCCATAGAAGACCCATTAGCTCAGGTTAACATCCTGCCTTTATTTTGGACTCTTGATAACAGTTCAACCCCACTCTGTGTAAAAATTCTGAATCCAAGAGCTTGAGAAAAGTGTGATGAATACAGTGTGATTTATTATGTACCACCTGCCAAAAGACAAGTTTTCTGCAAACCACAAACCATACATGCAAAACTCTGACAACGTGTCCAACAATGCAACTCTTCTTCTTCAGAAAGACAAAAACATCAAGCAGAGCAGACTTTTTTTTCCTGCAGAGAAACATTAAGAGCTGTCTCTAAAACAAACATTTTCCCCTTTTTTAAAGATACAATGTTTTGGGGACCAAAATAACACTGAATTCAGATGCCTGCAGTTGTCAGATTATGGAAAAGTAAACAAGGTGAGCAAACCTCTCTATATGGCAGTGTAATTCAAATTATATGGGACTACAGATATGCAGATTAATACAATGCTTAATTAACTAAAAACCAGTATTTCTACTGTGTACACCAGTAACCAGATTTGGAAACTAATTGCTGTATTAGTCTATTAAAAAGAACTTTAAAGGTCCAACTTACAGTTTTGAGTTCCATAAGAACCTGTTCATCCACTCCTTCATCCAGAAAAACTTCTCTGACATCATTGATGACATCTTCAATAACAGACCTGTACAATTTAGGCTTTAAAAAAAACAATAACTAGTCAGCACTGTTTTGGAAGAAATTTATCAGTTTAAAATAACATTTGCTCACATAAAAAAATTCTGAAAACTGCATTACAGAATACACTGCATCTTTTCAAGTGACTAAAATATCCAAGGAGTTATAAATAAGCAAGAACAGTTCAAACAAGGTGAAAAGGGAAGGGACTACTCATGACCTCTTGTGATATAACTACAGTACAAGTGTTATCAAGCCATGAGGAGTATAATTCAAAACAGAAAAGACTGTTTTCCATTCAGTCAATTTGTTTTCTGCTTGCAAATGTAGATGCTGAATACGCAAAAATACTTGCATGTGTGCAAATACGTCAAAGAACATTAACAGTTTAAAAATATATTAGACAAATACAGACAAAAAACTTGTTAGTGCTTGCTAATTTAACAGGTACCAAATACGGCTCAGAACAATCTTGAGCTGAAAACCACTGAAGGCCCAAAAAACTGGGAGCATTCACGTGAATGTCCTGTTCTTCCTTACACATCTGTTTACAAAAACTCTTGCAGACAGGATATTAGGCTAGACAGACTTCTGTTTTCAATCGGTAGTTATGCTTTCACATTACAAATTTTTCATGGGAAAGCACTACAAATACGTACGTTATTATTCTATTACACTGATTTCATGCCTAAACTATCAAAGATAAAGTGAATTGTCAGTTCACTTTAAGTTGCCAGAAGAAGTTCTGGAGCCTTCATTCCTGGGTATACCAAAAGCCACCTGGACATTGTTCTGGGCAACCAGCTCTAGGAGGCCCTGCTTGTGCGGGGAGGTTGCAAGAAGGCCTCCAAAGGTGCCTTCCAACTTCAGCCATTTTGTGAATTTTAAAATGAAGGTACCATTTAAAACAGAGAATGTGAACACTTAAACTTATCAATTAAAGCTCAAAATTTAATTCATAGGACCATACAAAAATAGTATTGTACACATGCTGCACCTTTTAAACAGTACAGTTTGGATGCCTCTTCCTATGTAAGAACCTCAATGGGATTTTGGCTGGGTTTAAATATCTGTGCTATCTAATTGCAAGGTAGCACTGTGAGCTCTAAGTTAGGGTTGATCAACCTGTAGCCTGTCACTGACCAAGGCTGCTCCTTAGGCTGGGTGTACACCAATTTTAAACTGATCTGAAAGTAGCCACAACTTTCTCTAAACTGACATCCTTCTCAACCCCATTCCTTAACTTTCTTAATGATGCTTTCTTAAATCCCTAACGATGCCACACACATCAGATATGTTGTACACATACAAAACAATCACTCCGTACTGGTGCAGTGGGTTTGGCACCCCAAGAAAGCTGTGCCTCCGATGTACACGCTGGAAACCTGCATCAAGCAGTTAGTCCAGAGGTGCTGGAACTACGCAAATTTACTGCACGCACTTGAAACATTTATTTTATGCATGTACAGTTGCTTAATGCATTCCAGAAGTGCTGAATTTGTTGCAGACATGCTCAAGATTATACTGCACACATTATGGAACTGCTATGCCTAAATTACAGAATAATGCAGGGAGAACAGCAGCACATGATTACTAGTCTAGGAAAAAGTTGAGTGGCCAATAAGCACAAAAAAGAGGTTGAATATCTTTGCTTAAAAACGTGTGAAAGAAACCAAAAACAAAACCAAAAAACTTTAAAGAAATGCATTGAGATTACAAGGGGATAAAAAAACCATATTTGGAACGTGGAAGTAAGCAGCCTGGTGGCTGCTTAGCGTATTATGTCCTTCCTGTTTAAAACAAACTCTTCATAAGGGCATGCTCAAGTGATTTTTTTTACAAACCTTTGCCAGCGTCCACCTTCCCCCCCCCAAAAAACCACCACAGAAAAAGAAAAAAAAACAACAAAACTCAATGTACCACTTTATGCTACTGATCACTTTGCAGTTTTAAAACATGCTGCTGCAAATCAAGTAACTGAAATGTTAGAATTCATCCTTCTGTTACTTGTCACTCAAAAAAAAAAATTGAATTCAGGCTTCAAGTAACAGTGTAAGTTTGCCATCCTTGACAATTACATTTCTACGTTTACAGCACCTATGTCCAAAATTTAACTCCTCCAAAAGAGACAAAACATGCCATACTGCACACTCACTTATCCAGGCTTCAAATACTGCATTAACTGTGCTTATAGACATTGAAACAGACTTCCAAAGCCAGACTACTTTTGAGTGCTAGTATTTTAAATCTGTGTAGCGAGTAACTTAGAAATACCAAGCACCATTAACAGGATTATTTTTCCACTTAGATTTAATTCATAACAGATGCAAAAAGACGTTCTACTTAATAACATCAAGTCCTATTATTTCTATAATTAAACAAATTGCATAAAGCTTATGCGATTCAACTAGCACAGAAATACTACTTAACCTATTCCATATATTGCTCCTTATTATATTAAAAGCATCTGTTCCTTAACGCCAAAACCACACTCTGCAAATAAACATGCTGAACTTCGGGCATGAGAGCTACTTTACTTAAGTCAAGAGAAATACCTCTATGCCTGAAATTACAATAAAAATTCCTGCAGGACGGAGACCACATTTTCTCCTTTAATCCCTCTCTCCTTAAATCACCTATTAGGTCCACTTTTCTAATAAAACAGATTTTACACAAACAGGCCCTAATAATTTCTACCAGTAGATACCTCCTCCTATTCTCCAGAGTCAGGCATTTTTGTAATGTTTATTCACAAAGCCTCCTGAGTTTGTAAAGCCCCATAAGAAAGATATCAACATTCAGATACAACAAAGTGACTCTACAGCCCAACAGTCTGCTTGGGAATTTCTTTTTTTCCCTGTGTAATAAGAGAAAAAACAAATTCAAGCAGATAGGGGTTTCTAGTGTTCAGCATTCTCTTAGCAAGACAGCAGAGAGGCAGGTTAAGGGCACAGATGTTCACTCTGCCATTGTTGACACAGCATCCTTCTCCACTACTTCCAACAGCCAAAGCAAGCAGGTAAGTCCCCCAAAACATGACAGTCCTGCAGGGGTGCAGTGAGCACCATGCATGATAACAAGCCCACAAGCAGTTTGTACATGCACGTATTTCTCTGCATTAGCCACACAGTGCACTGGATCTAAACATGGTTCAGAATTTTCAGATGCTGCTCTGATCACCATACGCTCATGGCTACATGATTAGAGGGAAAGGAAGGGAGAAGAAAGTATCTGCATGCTTATAATGAAGCAGTGTCTGATTTTACCTATACACGTTCACAAAATACCAAGAAAAATCCTGTCTGGTTGAAAACAATTCTCTTTTGTACGCTCCAACTGAGCATCCAGCCCAGGTGGATGCAACATCTTCCACAGTGGGAGCAGTAATGCCTTAAAGAAACGTTCACAGCGGAATTTTGAAGAGTATCACAGAATGTTCTTTTCCTATCTCAAAAGAGGCATACCCAGTAAAATTACAAAACAGCTTTAAGCTCCAGTCTTTAAAAGGAAGCACACTGTATTGTTTTAGATACACACTAAGTGTTGGCTTTAAGCATTATTTACATGATGCTCAAGTTCTTTATATAAGCCTTTTAAGACTCTGGAGTTGAACAACAAAGTTATTTTCATACACTGCTTACTCAAGAAATAAACATGGTAATACAATTACTGAATAAGTCTAAAGATGGGATAGCAGGTGAGCTTTCCAATAAATTTCTGCATTCAGTTAGAGAAAGCAATGAGAACAAATGCAGACTTTAAAGACTGCTATTAAAATAATCATGTTTTCATCTGGTTTATATTAAAGTGTCTCCCTCATAAAGAGTACATTGCTGTAAACTTCAAGCCCTTTTAAGAGCAAAATACTCAAATCACTCTTCAATAAACACTATTCCAAACACTTACTACAGATAAAAGACAACAATTAAAATTCCTGATTTATTAGATACAACCACAAACACATAGAGGAGATTTGAAATCTAGTATTTCCCCCTCTGGGAACATAAGGAAATGATTATATTTCACTTTCCCTGTGCATCTTGTAAAGAAAACTGAGTATGGTGAGACTGCTACACATGCACACACACTCCAAACTGAGGAGCAACCAGCAAGCTATTTTAAGAAACACCACATGCCTTTGGGGGCTTACACTTCCTACATGCCTTCCATTTCAAGGGTACAAAAACTGCAATTCTTTGTAATTATTATCACAACACTTGGGATTTCAGCAGTTTGGGTTTCCAATCACCAACATGTTATGGAGAGATATATACCACAGCATGCTTTGTGCATTTGACAGCACTTTGCCCCTGGCTGCTTCTGCAGCTCTCTCTGAAACACTGCTAATCTTTCTCCCGATCATGTAGTTACTGCTGTAAGCTGGCCATATGCAGCTAGAAGAGCACACTGTAGAGGTAACTAGTCACAATTACATCAAAGATATGCATAGAAAGAAGTAACACATATATATCTACAATGCAAGCACTACAATCTGAGCTTTTTTATGTTGTTTTATGACTTTTACAAGAAAATTCCTTTCGTCACCTGCAAAAGCTGATACTGCATATAACTGTTAACATCTTATACTTGTCCTCTCTTAGGGAGAACAGATTTCTAGCAATTCAGATTTGACTTGATGTTTACGTGATGCTATTGACATATTAGGCTCCAAGTCCAGCTTTCCTAAAGCCACTTGGCCGCAGCATTTCAAAATGCTCCCATTCATCTTTGGCAACCCTTGGGTAAGCCGTGTGATCTTTGCTACTGAGTGAGGCCTGAATTCGATAAAGTTGACCACACACCATTGCAAGGTTTTTCTACTTAACTGAAAATTAGGCTAAAGCATACCTATTTGAAGCAGGCTCATTTTAAGCTTGGCTTTTGCTAATCCAAACACAATGTTCAAACACTGACACCTTTCAAGAGAACTTTACAGAACGGAGGACAGTACAGAAATACAGCCGAGAGGAAGCAAGTCTTAGTAAATTGTTGAGTCAAAGATATTTACAAGTACTCTGGAGATTATGCAACATATATATTTTTTGCTATTGAGTACTAACGTGGTGAAGAGAAGCAAACCCTCTAATTTGCTACACAGAAACAAGTCTCTTTCTTGCAATAAAAAAATGAAGCCAGAAGCTTATAAACAGAAGGACAAATAACAGATTCAGATCACACATATTCAGTATGCATCCTACTGAGTAACTGCCCTCTGTGTTACAGCCGACTACTTTCCTAAAATTTTCTGATACAAAAGCTGACAAAATATCAAAGCAAAGCAGTTTCTTTGCAGTTCCATGACCCTAACTGGCAGGCAAGTGTGTAAAATTTCAGATTTGGAAAAGAAAACTAGGATGCTTTGCATTTTCTTTTGTATAATATTCTGCAGTATACCAAATGATGTAATGAAACCAAGTGTTAGTGAAAATTCTAAAACCTCTACTCTGCCTGGACTGTAATAAAATATTAGCACACCTTAGTTACCAGAAACACACATAAATCATTGAGTATCTGCAGCCCATGACCCATACACAAAACTCTAATATTAAGATCACTTTTGGGATGACAGCTGTAGTCAGACCTTGGCAAAGTGCCATAAAGCACTACATCTCTCCTTGATATACTGGGTAAGAATCGTTTAAACACTACTTTCCCCACGCAGCAGAAAAGATACTTTGAAGACCTTACAGCAGGAGCACAGGAACGTGTGCAAGCTGCATGCCATTGACAAAAAAAACCAAACAAACAAACCCCCCTCCAAACCCTCCCCCCCCCAAAAAAAAACAACCAAAAAACCCCCACTAAAACTCAAAATCGAACAAAGAAGAAAAGGGAAAAAAAAAAAAAAGAAAAAGGTAAACATATTCAAATGCAGAAGGGGATAAAAACTGCCTTTGTACAATGCGTAAAAGCAAAGGAAAGCCCATTTACACCGGCTGGGAGACACCCCCGCTCGCGTCGGAGCTGGCAGAAAGCACCACCGCCCCGCAGGCCGGTGACGACGGGCTCGAGCGGCGCGGAGGGAAAAGAAAGCGGTGGAAAAGGCCGTTCGGGATCCGAGGGACAAGCCGCCCGTCTCCCAGCCTCCGCCGCGGACGCATGCACCTCCCAGCCCGCGCTCCGCGGCTCGCTCCCTATTTAAAGGCTGATGTGGTGTTTAAATGGAGAGGCGGTGACGTGGGGCTGGAAAGCACCTTCCCATCCTAGCAGAGTCTATATTAGAGAGCGGCAATAGCTCTATATAAACAGGGCAGCCACAGGGAGGAGGAACACAAGGAGCAGGGAGGCAGAAAGGCAGGGGGAAGCCATGATGGATCTGAGAGCCACAAACAAGGGGGCCGAGCCCGCCGCCGGGACGCCGGGTTTGTCTCCTCCAGCGCTTCGGGGCGGGGGTCGCGGCCGGGGGCGCGCCGGGGAGCGGAGCGGCCGGGGGGGGGGGCTCGGTGGCAGCGCAGGGCTGTGGGACTGCTTGTTGCAAACCTCTGTGAGTACAAGTGCAGCAGCGAGCCACCCGCCAAGGTGCAGAAAGCACGAGAAGGGAACGGGGGGAGAAGAGGTTTGGGGCTTTTTTTTTTTTTTTTTTTCTCTTTTTAAAATAAATACTGCCTCGCTCGCCAGAGGGGAGTTGAGGGCTTTTCGCCCGGTTTAGCCGATCCGGCCGGGCTGGGATAAGTGCTTTTCAACCATCGTCTCCTTCGTACAAAGCAACATAAAATGGCTCCAGCGGAGCCCAGGCGGGCTTCCCCGCCGCCGACACCACAAAACCGAAACCTGGCTCGGGCGCCCCTTCCCCTCGCCTTGGGGCGGGCGGCAGCGCCCGCGCTCCTCCGGCTCTCGCCCCCTCGCCGGGCGGCTCCCGCCGGCGGCGCCCCCCGCCCGCCGGCCCCTCCCTTCCTTCCCTTCCCCTGCCCGCCGGACCCCCGGCCTCCCCGCGGGGCCGCCCCCAGGCCTCCGCCCCGCGCCCCCGCTCCCACCGCCCCGCTCCCGCTCTCTGCCCGCCGCCGGGCGCCACAAGTTGGCTCCGCCGCGGGGGAGAGGCTGCCCCGCGCCCCCCGCCGCCCCTGCCCGCCGGGGGCCGGGACCGCCCGAGGCAGGCGGCGGGAGGAGAAGGGAGCGCGGGGGAGGGGGGCGGCGGGCCCCACAGGCCCCCTCCGCCCGCGCTGCCCCCGGGGCCCCCCTCGCCCCCCGACCCGGTCCTTACCACGGGGTTTGTGTTAGTCGAGCTCGCCATGTCCCGAGCCCCCCGGGACGCCCCCAACTGCGGGGGGGGAGTCGCCCCTAAAACAATAAACCTGCCCGGCTGCGTCCCCCCAGCGCCCGCGCGTCCCGCCCCGGCTGAGGGGCGGCCCCGCGGCCTGTGCCGGGCTCGCTCGCGGCCCCGGGGCTGCTGCAGCCGCCGCGCTGCCGCCTCGCCCCTTTATATAGCGCGAGCCGAGCGCTGCGCGAGCGGCCGGCGAGCGGGGGAGCGCGCGGGGGGGGCACGCGAGGTACCGCGAGAGCTGCCGCGAGACCGCGCCGGGCCCAGCGGCGTCACGTGGGGCGCCCGCCCCTGCCGCCATGACACCTACCGAGGCGGAAGTGCCCGCGCGGAGTTCGCGCCGGCCGGGCCCTACCGAGGCGGAAGTGCCTCCTCGGAGCCCCGCCCCGTGACGTAACGGCGTGCGCGCGGGGAGCGAGGGCGGGGCGGTCCCGGGGCCTCGGCGGGAGAGAAACGCGGAATCGTGCGGGTTGGAAAAGACCTGGGAGTGTCGAGTCCAACCTGTGATCGAACGCCACCCTGTCAACTAGACCATGGCACTACCTGCCGCGTCCAGTCCTTCCTTAAACACTTCCAGAAACAGTGACTCCACCACCTCCCTGGACGGCCCATTCCAATATCTAGTCGCTCTTTCTGTGAAAAAATTGCTCCTGATGTCCAACCTGGTGCAGCTTAACATGTCCTCTCCTCCTATCACTTGTTGCCTCTGAGAAGAGACCGACCCCCCACCTCCTGAAAAGTAGCTGTAGAGAGTGATCAGGTCCCCTCTGAGCCTCCTCCACGCTCCCTCAGCTGCTGCTCACAGGGCCTGTGCTCAGACTCTTCACCAGCTTCATTCTCCTTTTCTCTGGACTCGATCCAGCACCTCAATGTCCTTCCTGAACTGACGGGCCCAGAACTGGACACAGAACCCTTCCCTAGTCCCAGTGGCCACACTATTCCTGATACAGGCCAGGATGCCATTGGCCTTCTTGGTCCCCTGGGCACACTGTTGGCTCATGTTCATCTGTGCCGGGGATGGAGCGCTGGGACCGGGCTGGCAGCCCTCGGGGGGGCATGGCTAAGGCCGAGCTCCCTGTGCTGCCACCAGCACCAGGCTCCACACACACGCCTCCCCTCAGCCCCGGGAGCTGCCTGCTCCATGGCCATCAAAGATTGCAGGTGACCACTACAAGGCTCTTATCCTGAGCCCTGACCTCTGTGGTGAGCACCGGTGCCTTCCCTCGCAAACAGTTGAGAACAGGCCGCCTGGGGTGAGAGGCTGCTGCAATTGGGTGTGTGCCACCACTGGGACTGGTACCTGAGGTGCTGACCAGGAGGATGGAGTCAACATGATCTAAGAATTTACAGATGTCCTCCCTCAGGGTCTCAGCAGGGCCCACAGGTGCTCACTGATCTGCAATGTTCCTGCTTTTAGCGGTTCCTCACAGGCAATAGGATCTCCCAGCTGTGCAAGAGGTTGTCAGAGCCCTGCCAGCTGACTTGACGTCCATTTTCCCCTCTTTATTGCCTTCTCTTCCATTCACTCTTTGTCTCCCTTCTCTATTGCAACCTATGAAAGGCATGTAATATGGGAAAATCTTCTCAACTAAAAGTATATTGTTCCATCCAAGTTAACTGCCACCTTCGCTCAGTCCTTAGCACAACTTCTGAACTCCACTCATCCCTTTGATCTCCACAAGTAACTCCCCTGAGTTAGGTCCACTCAAGCATAAGTGAAAAATAACATTGACTTCTGACTTGGCATACACAAGGCATAGCAGGTTACATCTCTTCAACCATCAATGGTGGTGTAAACTATATTTGTTATGTTACCTTCAGCCTCAAGTCCTCTCTATTAATTATCCTAAGCAACAAGTTCAGGAACTCCTGTCTGGTATCTTTTGGTGGGGAGGAGTTTGTTAGTGGGTATAGTAGGTACAGGAGGCCTTCCCTTACCATTCCTTCAAACCTTTCATTTCTGCAGTAACAAACACCTCCTTCCTTGCTGGAGTACAGACTGTTTATGGGTCAGCTGATTAAGTCACTATTCACTGTCTGTATTGGTGGAGTCCCAGGCAAAAAAATAGCATAGTTTGTCAAGTTCTACTATTCTCACCTATTTGCTAGCGTTTTCCACCTGCATAGCACAGCCAACAGGACTGAAGAGGATCTGCCCCCTCGGAAGCCCTAATTCACGGTCTGATGGATGAATTACAGGGATCAATTGAGGTGCTGGTGTTACTTGGCTTCCGATTCCTCTGTTAGGAAGGTAGTAATCTCTTACAGCAAGTTTGTACTTCACTGTGAAATGAAACTGCTGAAATGACTGGCATGTTACCAGGAAGGAATCAGATTGCCATTCATACCCTTCTTTCCAAAACAAGGCATTGCATGGCTACAGTTTCCTTCCTTGGAACCCCCTCCCAATTTTTCAGAGTGCCTTACCAAATAGTTAAAAAATTTAACATATGGGCACATTAGCAGTACTGTCTCAGTCTGGTATCATGCTATTTTCCACATTTCATCAGGCTGCCTTCCCAGAAGGTAAGACCTGTGTGCACAGCACTCTCATAGTTTATCAGGCACTAATATCCAGTTGTGGTGCAGCACTGCAAACCCCAAGTGCCTCTGAAGAATATTGTCATGAACAAAATCAAGCCCTCAGGAGAAATGCCCCTTTGAGTCAGACTAATGGTCCATCTAATTCATGGCAATTCAGCTGCTGCCTGGGGAGTCAAGCGAGTTGGCTGCTTCCTGAAATCTGTTCACCTTGGCTTTCCCCAGCATTTTTGCTGCCTGCTGGATCGATGTTAGGGGATTCTACTTCATTTAGCGTTTTGTTAGGCTGGAGTAATGTGCGTGCTTATGTACAGCACAGGAGCAATGCTGCCGCTTGGGGTACCATCAGAAGGCATAAACTACATAGCAATATTGCTTTTATAGTTAGCTGTTTTTCTTTCCCAGCATTTCCCTTTTTTTGCTGGGTAAGCATGAATCTTACTAAGTTTGTGTTATCCTATCTATCATCATTCTCCCTGAGGTTTCTACATCTTGGGTTGGCTTCACCAGGCTTATCAATAATGTCATCTTTCCTGCTGGGTGGACACTTCTATTTTATCTATTGTGCTGTCTAGACTTGAACCCCACGAATATTACATCAAGAGCAAAGATGATGACATTTGGGTAAACTTTCTTCTTCACTGCAAAAATTGTGCCAAGCATGGAATAGTGTAAGGAAAAACAGATTTGTGCAAAAAATCAAAAGCTGATCCTTGGTGTGTTAGAGGAGGAAATAAAATAGAAATGTTCCCACTCCTAGACACTGTCATATTTCTTTTCCTACCAGGTGTTTGAGACAAAGACAAATCATTTTTTACAGCTGACATTTTGCACTCAGAGGCACAGCCTACACTGAGTGCCCTGAACGATTCCTGTCCTGTTCAGAAGCATCCCTTGCTTCTTCTCAGCAGAGCAAATCACTTACCACTGCAACCATGGCTAAATTAATATAAAGGGTCTAGGATATGGGGATATTTGTAGTTCATTTTTTTTGTGGTCCATCAGGGAACTACACGTTTTAAAAGAGAGATTTTAAAAATTTTTTAAATTTTTGATATTTTGAATTTTGTTGGTTCATCTGAAAATTATAAAAAAAAAAAAAAAGAAATAAATCTGAAACTACACTCTGCCTCCTAGGAGCAGGCCATGAGTATGCCTGATCTACACCCAGAGAAATCACTGCCAGATCATTTCTGATCACACAGCAAAGAAGAGGTGTTGCTGACACAGTAGTTTAAAATTTCTTAGTTCTTGAAACAACAGAAAACTTGTTTTGTTGCTCACACTTGTGCAGTGTGATCATGTGGACCAGTACCCCTTGCACCCGGGGGGGGGGGGATGGTTGAGCAAACAACACAAAAATTGGTCTTAACTATATTACGGGAGTGCAAATCTTCACATAGAGGACAGAATGAGGCTCACCGTCAGCACACCTTCCAGTTTTGTCATCATTGTCTTGTCCACATTACCAATCTGCTATTGTAGTTGTGCTGGCAAAGTCTCCCACTTCAGGAATGAAGACAACATACAATTTTCACAGTATATTACACTCTTTCCTGAAAAACAAGCTAAGCCACTGAACACTTTTGAGAAGGCTCTGGCGACACAATAGTCAAGGAAGTAAACCTTCTGACCCAATCTCTGAAATGACAGTTTTCCAGAAGAGTGAGAACATATTTAAATTGTAATAGTGTGTGTTAAGGGATAAAACAGGAACATACACAGAAGCAAGTCAGTCTAAAAAATGTCAATAGAGGAAAATGCTTCTTGGAGTTATGCTCACACGTGAGATTAGACCTTATTTTCACCTCTAAGTCTCTCACTACTTCCATTCACTGTACAAAAGAGAGTATAACATTAAATAAAATTTGAAAAACTTTGTCTGTTTGTGAGTGGGTGGGGTTTTTGTTCTTTGTTTGATTTTTTAAGTGTCCAACTCAGAATAAAAAAAAATAAAAAAATAAGTGGCCCAAGCCACAATCCAAAATGTTGGGCACAGGCAGAAGTTAACAGCAGACACATTATACTGAAGCTTTTCTGGATACAACCAGCCTTCAAGAGTCAGAAGAGATGCTGACACATAATGAAACTTATGTGATATGAGTTTCAAACGAACAGTGTTCAGGTATTGTATAAAAATTCCTTAATTAAATGATATAAAGTATATATTGAGTGACATTCTCCTAACAACCTGCTTACCATGATCTAGTAGCTGGAAACAAAAGCCAGTAAACATATTCCTCTTGCCTTCAGCATCAGGTTTTCCAGAAAAGTTCTTTTAGCAAGCCAGAAATTGAATGAAATAGCTCACATCACCCTTATTGGAAAGCATCTCTATTAGTCCAGGTGGATTTACTCTCATACTTAGAATTTGAAGCACAGCAATATGCTTTACCAAAGCACACTAACACCAGATTTAAGGGTCTAATAAATACACAATTCAACAGCCCTCCTCGCAGCCCACAGAGAGCCAAACCTTGTCATCCTACAGCAATGTATTTTGCCTCGTGACCTTGTGGAGCGTAGAAAATGTTTCAGCAAAGTCTCATCTTGAATTGTTAGAGCGGGCAAGACCTTCAAGAAAGTCTTGCCACACATTAAGCTTTTATTTCATGATTAGAATTTTAGAGTCTCAGGGTTACTCTGGTCTTATCAAGTGCTTACTGGAGCAAAGTAGGAAATACAAACAATTTTTCTCTAATATAGACGGTTTACTGTCAGAATACATATAGTTGTTTGAAAACAACTTGTATATACACCTGTCTCATTAGGGCATGTCTAAACTGGACAATAAAACTCTGTGCTTAGTTATTAAGTCAGAGCCACATAGCTACCAAGGTTAGAAAGCCATTTTCTCTCCCCCAAACAAAATACCCAACTTGCATCTTCATAGAGGACCACATTAGCAGGTCACCAGCTACTTTATGTTACTGTAACCCCTTCTGGCCCCATCTGTCTTCAACAGACCTCTCAGGCCTTCAAACACTGAAGAACAGCACCATGAAACCCAGAGGACTGATCAGAGACTTTCTTCTAAAGTTGACACTAACTGCTGGACCCTCTCCTCTCAATACTAGGGTTTCTCCTCTAGCAGAACCCTGGTTCCCTCTCTGATTTATACACAAACTCCATGTCAGATTTTGCAAAACTATTCCTTTTATAGGACCACTTGTGCCTCCTCTGCTTAGGGAATTGGCTTTCCTTAGTCTCCTGCAAAAAATCATTTCACACATGTGCACCATGGTCTTTATAACAGCTGTTTCTAGTAAATGATCAGCTACAGCTGGAGGAGGCCAGTTGCTCTTTTCCAGACTCTTGCCATGTGCTGCATTTATTTACACCTTGGCAGAGGTTTTTGGCGTCATGAATTTGTGGATCAGAGACTGGTTTTTTCATGTTTCTGGTTGACAAATCTACACTTAATTTGTAAAGGCAAAACTTAATTGAGACATTGACCCCGTCTTTCCCACGACCCCCAAGCATTCAGTGATAATGAGGATTTCAGGCATTCGTACTTCCTTCCCATGCCACTGTGTGCTCATTCTGTCCCTGTGCCACCGTGCTCTGCTTTTGCAGTTGTGCCAGTTCCTTGCTGTGCCTTTTTTTTTTTCCTATGCTGGCTAATTTTTAACCTGGATCAGTTTCCTGATCTGGTTCATAGGGCAGCCCTACAAAAGACCTGTTAGTGCGACTGAAAGAGCTGACAGGAGTAGAAATAAGTGACCAGAGGAGGAAATGCTTCAAAACAACATTGTTGCCAAATGCTTTGTCATGTAGAAAAGTCTCCAGGCTTCGTTTTATTGAAGAAGAATTGGCCATTACTAAAATGCACACCCCGCTTGCTGTAAGCAAGCTCTAATGCTTGTAGAGGGAAGATTATTGGTCTTAGGGCATGGACCACCCCTTCGTTTTCCGTATGTGTACACGTGTTTGACCCAGTGCTTTACTCTCTGCAAACTGAATGATTAATAATTTGGATACAGAGTAGCGATTCTTAAATAGCTAAAAAAAGTCCCTAAAATTCTGAAGGTTAGAGCTTCTCTGAAAGGGTGTGAGCTAAAGGAGTGCCTTTGAGTTACACATTCTACATTATTACCTTGGTGAAGTGCTTTTTAAGTAGTAACATTAATCACTCAGACTGTGACTGTTATGAACCAAAGCTGCTCAACTGTGATGAGGTTCTGACAATAGCCAAAATATTGCTGGCTCTGGTCCATAAGGCCAAGCAACAAAGAAGTCAGATAACAAAAAAACCCAGACTTAACATACCAATTAGTCTCCTTACAGGCAATGTCCTACTTTACTGATGCAAAGCAGAACCTTACCTAGCATGCTGGTAAATGTTTTTACTGACTACTGCTATATATTCCAGGCAGCAGCTATAATGTGCAAAGATCCACAGCAGAAATTAGTTAACTTCAGCAAAGTTATTCCTGATATATACAAACATCAGAGAGTGAAATATTAATAGAGAAGATTTTTCAGAGTGATCTATATAGAGTACCTTCAGAAGCTGTACATATGTCAGGCTCCACGTGGTGACTTAGGATAAAGTAATTCCCCTGGGGTATGCTAGAATACAAATATGCAGTGTATAACTACGACATGGTGCTGGTCTGTGTGCATGATCACCCTGTGATTCCTTTGGGAGCGTGTGTTTCTGGGACCCAGCATGAGAGGCATCAGGAAGAGATGAATTTTTTTTTCCCCCCCTTTGATGAGTCCTAGGGTTGCTTTTCACAGGACTGGGTGGAATTTACAGGAAACAGCTCCAGTTCAGTTTTGGCTGAGTTCAGTCTTCTCAGTGAGGAACAGTGAACATGAACTCAGCTGGAGACAACCTATAGCTTATGAGCAGTTAATGTGGAGTTCTTGTTCTGTGGCTAATTATCTAACTGCAAAGCTGCACTGGTGTGAGAACTGATGGGCAGCTGGAGTCCCTGGCTTTGAGAGAAAGGAAAACAGCAGGAATAAGCCAGCCCAACTCATCCTGTAATGGAGCTATAGGACCCTAGGCATTTATTACCATTCCTAACCTGTGACCCATTTCCAGAGCTCCTTTCCTGGTAACTGATGTATAACCTGGGATTCTTTGGCATACCAAGATTTTGATATCTGCAAATGTGTAAAAAAATGGGAAGCTGCCCTTATAGACTGGAGCTAACATTTTCCCTCAGCTGCTTGCTCCTACTCCCTTGCCTTGCTGCTTTGGATGAAAGATAGTTTTTCCATAACTATCATCTTCCACTAAAATCTGGGACTCCAGGCAGATTAGGAGTCAGCATGGTTGTGTCTCTCTTGAAAACAAATATTTCTAGTGAGGCATCCCATCACATCCACTATACCTGCAATTTTGTTTGCACTGTTTTATGGTGAGACAGAGCACCTGCTGAGCAGAAAACAGAACTTTCAGTTTATAGAATTTTCAGGCAGCTGCATTTGTGCTGGAAGGACTGCCCCATGGTCTGACCCAACTGCTCAGATGCAGACACACTGTTAACAGCCGTAGGGTGAGGACCCAAGGCTGCCTTTGTTGGATGTGGTCTGTAGTCACCAGGGATGATTTTTCCCAAGAAGTTCTAGCTGTCACTGCAGCCAGCCCCTGGTAGAGTCTGTGCTCTGACCACAGCTGAGCTCAGCTCCCATGAATGTGGCCAGCTGTCAAGGAGGTGCTGATGGATATGATCTAATGGGAAGCAGATGAAAGTACCTTCAAAGCCAAAGTGATGATATCTCTATCCACATCACTCTAAATGTATCACTGCTCAAAGCAAGTTCCTTGCCCTGCTGCCAAAGCCAGATGAAATTGGAGATGAAGCTAGAGGATGCAACCAAGTAACAGTAGTATAGAACTACAGAGTCTCTTTCTTTTAGACCTGACAAAGCAAGATAATCAGCAACTGTGTTTAAGCTGTGCAGCTTATTCTCTTCCATTACTGTAGACTTCTGCTGCAAATTTCCATGTCCCTCCTGCCTAGTTTACAGCTATGGCTTTCAAGACACCATTCATATCTCTTTCTGAATGTTGTGTCATGAAATGCTCTATATTGATATCAGTGTAAATTGCAAAGGAATGAAGAAGGACACAGAGTAGGCACATTCAAGTTAATTCACCTTACAAATGCTGCAAGTCTGCTAAGGACCTTAAAGGAAGATGTTTTGGTTTAGGGAAACAGTGGGGGAACATTAGATATGCATTCAGCTGGGGCTCTATCATTCCAAGGCATTTATTTAATGATATTGTGGTTTTCTTATCATGAGGGGTACAGTGCTTTATTAGATTTAACTCTTCAGATAGCTTGATTTCCTAATGTTTGGAAAGGACTATGTGATATTTAAATGGAAGGCAATAGGAAAGAACAAAGTGATATCCTAAAATGTATAGGCCATGAGATTTTGCTCTAGTTGAAAATATCACATCCCGTGCGGTATATCTTAGTAGCTGCTAAGATGGAGCTCCTACATTTGGCTGACTTAAATGCTAACAGTCGGACTCAATTACAAAATGGAACCAGCATGAATTACTACAGATTTTATCAAACATGTTCAGTTGTTCCCACATGAATGGGAGATTCCTGACATAATGGGGCTTTTTTATAAAACTTGAGGACGAGACATATCAGGAAGTTAACCATCAGGAAGGTAACCAGCATGAACTCTGATTGTGGCTGCACTGTGTGTGTTTCTTTTCCAAGTCGTAAGTAAAAGATGTAGCCACAAGAGGGAGGCAGAACTCCTATGCCAGTGTAGTAACCCCAGGAGAAAACAAATCATAGAAAGGTGTTCTATAATTTTCCCACTTTGAGCTACAATTGTCCAGCAGCTCTCACATTGAAAGCAATGACCACTGGTTGTAACTTCTATAAAAGTGGGCTCACAATGCATAGCAATCATTAAATTAATGTAAGCTGAAAATTAGTATGTAATACATAATTTTCTTAAACCTAAAAATTAGGTTAGAAACTACGTCAGGAGAGGTTTTTTTCATGTGTTTTTTTGTAGATTGGAAGGAAAATTGTCCCTGTTCTTCAAAGGCATGTAGTTGTATTCTTGTCAGGCTCCAATATAGAAGGATCACTTTGTTTCAGGAAGGAGACTTTTTATAACAATTTGCTTCTTAGCAAATACAGCACAAGGATGTATTTAAACACTTCCATAGAACCTCAGCAAACAGATAAGGCACTATCCTCAAATGGTGCTATTACTTATCCTACTAAGTACTTTCACTGGACAACAGGCCTTCTAGATCCAGTGAGCTCAGCAGAAAAAGTAATTTGTATGGAGGGAGAGGGTAGGTCTGGTGTCTAGTTCCTGCTCCAAGGACTATTTCCATAATATACTCAGCAGAATTTCAGAAACTGCAGTCAAGGATGGAAAAACCCTGTCAGTACTCTAAGTACTCAAAGCCTTCAGTCCTTCTTTTCAGTCTTGAATTGTCTCTACCTCTGTGTTTACCCTCTAGGTAGCCTCAAACAAGGAGGAGAAAGGGACCCCAAACCCATTTGCTTCTCAGCAGTGCAGTGTTCTGACCAGTGCACAGGTTTATAGAATAAATAAATACTCATTCTGAGCACAGCAGCAGGTTGGAGTCCTGAAGAGAGGGAGAGTAGGAGAATGCCTGGCTTGGAAACCCAAGCTGGACTAGGCTGTATAGAATTGTGGTAGTTTGAGGCACAGACAGGGACAGTGGGTGTCTGCAGACATCTTTCATGCAAATTTATGAGAGCTTCTGGGAACTTTGGTGCTTCCAGAATGAGGCAGTTGCATGGGGATTGACCAGATGGGAGTAGTGGGCTTGGCTGCCCAGACTTGGACTGAGCCCCATGGCATACCTTGGGACAGTGGGGGGTGGCTGTCTTTTAAAATATTGGCCAGAAGAAAAACAGATCAAACTTTTTTGTCAACTTGTTCTTTCCATCATACAATGCATAACTGTGTAAGTTTATGCATGCCTATACAACACACACATGTGCTTTTGTTTTTTAACAGGCAGTAGGTAAATGTTAAATCCTTTTATAGGATTTTCTGCTGGAGGTATTTAAAGTGCTTTATAGATGTAAATTTAGACTGAATATGTGCATGACTGTGCACACAAGTGAAGACTAGTAGGGTGAAAAAGACTAGTCAACACAACTGAAAAATTAATTTCTCTGTTGTCCTTTTCTCAGCTAAACATAGAATCAGCTGACGTAGTCAACTCTTAAACCCAATTTTGAGATCTAACTGGTTTCCAGTGTGTTAACAACAGGCAAAATTCCGCATGGGGTTCACAGGACTGAAAACCAGAGAAACCTGTGATTCATTGAGGCTGCTCAATGCACTGGGTCAGTGGTCCAGACAAAAACCTGGCAGTGACCACTAGACAGCAACCATCCCTTCACTCCTGTGAACCCAGGGAGCATGAGCATGGAGCTAAATGCCTTACTGTTCCAATCCACGGTTCATTTCCTAGGTAGGACCCACAGCACAAACCCCAACTTACCCAGCAGAAATGTCACACTCAACTCACAGTTTCATCATGCTGTGTCTGCTGGTTCTGTACAATTTGAGAGCTGATTTTGATAACGTGGTTCAGTTCCAAATCCAATTCTATTTGTTCACAATCCTTCATAACATTCATACTGATTTTTACAGTTTTTTCCCAGGGTCAGCCTCTGTAGACTGGGACTCCCAAAGTCACATTTTTTTTGCATAGTTCCTGACTTGTCACAGGTCATGAGGTATTAGCACACATTTTTCTCTGCTGAGATTGTAACTTCAGTGTATCCTATTTTGCCACCCGCACTCCCCTGGGTGTTCCTCTTGCACCAACTGTCACTTCCTGAGTGCCAGGGCAAAGGGTACCTGTAACAGCGTGGGGAAAAAAAAAGCCTGCTGACTGATGCATTGAGAAGCAAGATTTTGATCAAAGGGAGATGGGAACAGGGGATGCCATAGCGGTCAAACTCTATTAATCTCAGCTGAAAACTGTCTGCAATTTTGCTTTTGTTTCTCTTGACCTGAATTCAGAACTCTGCTACAGTTCTGCCTGCATCTGTGCACTGCCATGAGGTTTTCCCATTTCATTCCCTTTTACTCTGAGTACTCTCTGTATCTGTACATTGCCGAACTGACCATGCCCTAACAAATTTCTTTGCTTCCACAGAGGAGTCGAGCTCTTCTTTTCAGTCCTGCATCAGGGAAACCTTTATAAAAGAGCCTCTCAACTTAGGAAATTACTTTCAGCTGTATTCACCCTGTATTCATCCTTTTCCTTCAGAAGCTCTTTAGGCTGAGCTGACTGCTCCCAGTTTATCTACAGCCTGTGGGGCAGTAACAAATGGGAGACTGCAGAAGAGCCCTGACCAGGGAAGGACAAGTCTGGACAAGGAAGGAGAAGTCTCTCCTTAACCCCAGCATGTGTTTGCCCCTTGCTGCAGCACCCCAGTGCTACTGCGGGCACTAGTATAGTCACACCTTTTTATCAGGCTTTGCTGTCCTGTTATTCAGGGCTGAGAAAGACACTTTTCTTAGCGGGTGCATAAAATACTATTCCAATTGCTTTTTCATATACAGCAGTTGCTGTTAGGCTTCTGATACCGTGACTGAAACAGCAGGAGTTTTTTCTGTGACTGGTGCGCTTCATGATTCAGACACGTCTGCTGTGACCTAGACCTGCCCCTAAGCTGAAACAGTGGGCTGCTCCTCCATCTTTTGCTTTACCTCTGCTGACCTTCAGCACCTTTTGTCTTACAAATTTACAACATATCTGGTGAGGGCATACAACACATATGGTGAAGGCAGTCATGGCAACAAAGAGCAGTGAGAGAAAACTGTGGTGTTTTTTCTCTCCAAATGGTGCTATCTCACTCTAGGGATGCCTTTGGTTACACGTTGCACTGGCACTCTAACTTCATCTCTTGTAGGGTGTTATTTTGGCTTGTCTCTAAGAACTGCACTTATTGCCAAGGAAGTCCAAGCTCCCTAGTTTCAAACTTTAATTTTTGCCTTTAACTTTCATTTTAAAAACATTTCATATATTAGCAAACTATCATGTTTAATATAATTCTAGCCTCCCAATTTTATAGGATCATTTCCAGATGTCATTGAATATCTGAATTATAGTAAATAAACTGCTATTACTAACAGCCCCTGAATATTTTTAAACTTCTTCCTTTTGGCTGACCTGATTTAATCTTGAATAATGAACATGAAGCATCATTCCCTGTATACCTCTGTTTTCTGATACTGTAAAATGGTTGATTTACTATCAGTTGTACTGAGGCTTCCTATGGAGAATGTGCTGATCTCAAAGCAATAATCTGAACAGCACTGATGGTGGGTATCCGATTTTCTTTGGTCAAGAGTGCCCAGCTCTTCAGTCTCATACAGGGAATGCTTTTGATAAAGACAGCAGACTGAAGGGGGTCTCGGTGACTGTGAGAGAAGTGGAAAGATGTATGAAATGATACATGGCTTACTCTACTTTGAAAGAACACAGAGGATCATAGCAGAGAACTCCGTAAGTACTGTAGACCATATCCTTATACTTGCTTTGCAAACAGATGTTCTGATCACAGGAAGATACCACCCTTTCATGTACTCCTGGCTTTAATGGTCAAAGAACAGAAGAGACCACTGAGCAGAAGCTTCAATTTTCAATTACTTTGTTTTAGGATGGTTTTGTTCAAATCTTGGAACATCTTCCATATTATGTCAGTATTGTTCCACACACCTGTTATGTGGCTCAAGCTCTAGGCCAGCTCCATTTCCTTTGCAGTCTAAGTTTTAATCTGGAGATCAAATTAAATAATCTCTTTACTGTATGCAGTCCCATTACTTCTAATTTATATGGTTTTTTATGCCGTTCAAAACATCCCTTTTCCTCTTCTGAATTCAAGGCCTCTGATTTATCAGAATGCACATATAACTTTCAATTTCACAGTGAAAATGAGGATATGCTGTTTCATCTTAACATTTATTTAAGTTTTCACATAGGTTTAAACAAAACATGACATCCCATTTCAACTGATAAAATAAAAAGACAAAAAAAATAAACCACTTCTACGAAGTTAGCCAGTGTACAGACTTACTTATTTTACAAAACAAAAAGGTAGGAACATGCTACAAAATAATAATCAAGCCAATCGATGTCAATAGTGCAAAGAATGAATTGCAAGTATGAGAGAGAGAGAGGGAGGGAGGGTAGGACGGAAGGGAGGATGGATGGATGGAGGTGTGGGTGGGTGGCTGGCTAAAGAAAACAGGAAGGTTAGGAACAGTTGTGCCTGTTACACACAAAATTTTGAACCTCAGACATGTCATGATGCACATTTAACTGTAGTGGCAGAAGATGGTAAATACTTCATCCATAAGTGATCTCTTGTGTGCTGCAAATTCTTGTGCTGGCCAGTTCTGGAGATGAATATAGCTATAAACACCAACTGCTAAGAGTCACTGAAAGGAATTTTTCACTACCTGGAACAAAAGTGACTTACTTATCAAGGGCTTGGTTAGTGCACTCAAGGCCCAAGGAAATTACTGAAAATTTTATGCAGGCAACAGAGTAAGTACCTCCAGGCTGAAATTTGTACACCTTATCTTGCTTTCGTGCTCTTTTACATGCAATTGCTCTCTATCCTGGGAGGTCAGTGTTTAAGACGGAGTTTTAACAGCTACTAAATAATGTGGACAGAGAGACCAACAGGTCTTGGATGTCCTATTGACCAAATATGTCAGCCAGCAACCCACCAGAAAAGGAAAATTATTTATGCAATGTTTCTGATGATACAGTTTTATCTGTCTCCTTCAAAGGAAGACTAAATTAGAGTCTAAATAAAATATAGAACAAAAATAACAGAAGTCAGTTATAGTATTTATCATCTGAATTTACACATTTTCCTTTTCTAGCAGATTGTCCATAGTTAATAAATGCAAGAGGCATTAACCAAAATACACTCAGCTGCCTGGAGATGTTGTTCATCTTTACCCCTTGTGATCAAAGACACTTTATTTTTCTAGGCAAAATTCCATACGATAGCTCAAGTCTTACCACAGTACAAAAATTAAACAAAACAATAATGGGAAATAGAAGGAGGGCTGAAAGTGAGAATAACTTCAGGGAGTAAATGTATGCTTACCTTGAAGGCACATTTCCTGCATGGAGTGTCTGAGTACTACAAAGCTTTTAAATAAACCAAAGGACAGTGATTGCATTTTTCTCAAAAGAAGTATTAATCTGAAACTAGTCAGAGATTTTTCTTCAAGAAAAAAAAAAAAAAAGAAAAATCATCCCCACTACAGGCATAGCTTATCTATAAATAATTTCAGCTACTCTCAAACTCACACAGCTCAGATCTTGTCTCTCACTGCCATCAACAGTCTGTTCAGATTAATACTATACTCATGTGGATGAAGAGTATATGGTTCATGTACATAAAGTTCATGCGTGACAGTGTCTAACACTGAAAAATTGGCACTGTTTAATCAATAAAGAACAGTGGAAGCCTCATTAAGGGCACTTAGGATCCCAGTGTTCAAATGCTCAGTGCTTGTAATGGTGCTGAACTGGTGACACCAACACCAGATTTGCTAAAGGTTTTGGTTGTGAGCGTTTTTTTTGAAGAATCAAACAACTAACTCCAGTCCTTTAATAGGAAATAAGGTCTTTTGAAACTCTGACTGAGGTATTCATGCTAAACTCTTGACAACTCAGTGGCAGGTACATCTGAAAAATGCTCTCTGGAGATCAGAATGGATTAAAATGACTCATATAAACCAGAACACTTTTCCAGTTCTACCTGCTTTAGGTCCTCGAGGATTGGAAGAGATACTTCAGTGTACAATTAACTACAAAAGAAAGATTAGATTCAGGTCCATACTCTTTCTTTCATTCATTGATTCTGAATTAAAAAAAAAAAAAAAAAGAACCAATAATAAAGAGGTAGAAAATTAAGTAAAACCAGAAACCTCCAACATGTTTATCTTTCAGTTTCTGGGGCATGGAATATTCTGTGGCTGAAATCTGACAGAGGCTGAATGGTTTAAGAATTCAACAGAGTTGGGAAATGATATTCCTTTTATTTTCTTCCGTCTTCAAGGAGTGCAACATAAATTTGTTTATTTGTATTACTTATTTGTGTGTCCATGGGCTGGGGGGCAATAGGCAAAAATTAAGACACTGAGTCTGCAGGTCAGAGTAGGAAATCTCCCAACCATTTCTTTCACAAAACATTCTCACACTTCCTCAGTAACATCTCAGCACTCCTTCAGCTTGGTTTTCTTGGATTTCTTGCTGGTGGGATTTCAGAAACTGTACACTAGGAGCTGTAGTGAAAAACGGGAAAAATACCCAGAAGTTCTTTGACTGCCTTTGAACAGAAGAATGAATTTTGTAGAGAAGAGTTGCCAGGCAACTCATCACAGCCAGTCTGTAACAGAGCTGACCATCAGTCACAAATTCAGCCCCATGCTCTTGGGGCTGAATCATTTAATAATATCAGTAATTTTAATCCACTGATCTCAAAATTCTTCATAAAAATTAATAGCATTCTTCCTCTTACAGAGGATGTTGCAAATGCTTAGTACTAAGTGGTCTGCTCTGAGGAGCTCCCTGGGCTCCAGCAGGGCTACCTGCAACAGAGGATCATATGCTTATTAAGAAGTCCTAGAAGGACTGAGACTTTACATATTTACAGTAGTGTACCTGTGTAAGTACGTATCATTAGGATGATATAGGCTTGAAATTTAGATGCATATAAAAAGGCATTTAAAAGTTCCCTATAATTTGTTTTTAATTCTACAACTACCAGTTTCAGACTCAATGTAATTAATCTAATATTTTATTTGGGATTTTAACATTGTAGTAATTTTCATAGTAGTCACAGTGAAAGTATTAAATCAAGAGTGTATTAATTTTTTGTTATACTCATTTTAAAATGAAATAAATTTATAAAAAAGCTTTCATTTTAATTCACTATGATTTTAAATTACATTGCCAAGGCTTTCCAAATATGTATTTTAAAGTCAGTAGTAACCTCTCAAAAGATAAATGATCTAATAAATTATTTTTTTACATTTAAAATTACGAGACAAAATATTACACAAGCCATAGAAACAACTAAAAATGGGTACTTTTAACACTGTTTTCTCTGAAAATATATGTAAATGAGTGATTTCTGTCTTCTGCATTTTTATTTAGAAAGAAGTTTTAAGACTTGCTGTTACTTCCAGCTAAAGTGGGGATAAAAAAATCTCTGTAATAGAAGCTTGTTATTTTTTGGAAAGAGATTTTGGGGCCCAGTTAATGGGAGTATTATGAAGATACAAGTTACTTATATTGTAGGTTCAAGAAAGAACATGAAAATAATATTGTGCTGCATGGACTTCCAAGGATTTTCAGGAAAGCAAACAACATTGTCTCTTAAAGTAACTGTGTTACGACATTTTCAGTAACCACCCACCTTACCCATCCAAGAAAATATATAAAACCCCCCCCAAATCCAAAACTAACCCCCCATGTTTTTCCCTTAAATATCTTTCTAGGCAGGAATGATCTAATGCTAGCAAAGTCCCTCCTGTCTCTCCTCTATTATAACACACGTTCCTTGTTGCTAGCAGCCATAACCATGTTCAGTCAAGATAGCAGAACAGCTCAGACTAAAAAAATAAAAATTTCAAGAAATTGCAACTTGTAATTTGTGCAGACCCCATGAAAATGTGCACAATGACATTGTCCTTTTGCGGGATGAGACAGGAAGGGGTGAACAGAAGAACAGCTACATAATCGTCTGTCCTGTCTGTAGTTCATCTGCTTAAACACAGAGATCATTCTCTATGTTTATGTTGCAGAGTGTGTTGATTCTCCAGAATGATGCTCAGGGTTTTCACTCCACTGATCACCTCAAAAAGGAGATTTTAGATAATTTTTCACTTGATGGCCCCTGGATTTCATTTTTGTAGTTCAGAAGGAAGTGATTCAGTCAATGACCAAACCAAAAGGCATATAAATAAAATGCTTAATGTAGGAGGGCAAGATTGTAAGTGAGATAAAGGCTGCTTTCTGGTGTGGCACTTAGTGCCATGGTCTAGTAACCATGGTGGTAGTGGATTCAAGGGTTGGACTTGATGATCTCAGAGGTCCTTTCCAACCTGTCTGTTTCTATGATTCTATGATTCTATAGTTGTCAGACCATACTTGAGTGCAGAACCGAGATGATGAAGAGGCAGAAAAGGCAGGCTTGACTCTACAACTGTACTTGTATCATTCCAGAAAAGCCCAAGGGTCCACTCCAAACAAACCACTGATGAGCTTCTTCTCAAAGTACAGATCATCACACAGGAAAAAAATAATACTCTTCAGGGTATTATTTTAAAAGTAGTACTCTATAATTTAATAAAAAAATGCCCAAACCCCGCAAGTCTTTTCTTTCAGGTCTGTTAGTTTGACCACCCATCTTGGGACTTGCAGACTGATCTTCCTTCACTGCGTAGCACATTCATTGACATTTGCTGTATTTTCTCCCTTCAAATCCTCATTCAAGCTTTTTTTCTGCTCTATTTCAACCTGGCAGAAGAAAAAGAGGGAGAACATTTGTAATGAGAAAGGAAAACAAAAGATTCAAAAATCTTCCTCAGTGGTGGTTTGTGTCCTGCTCAGGTGAACTGAGAGGCTTGTGAAGAAAAATAGACTGAAAATCAGGGGAAGTTGGATTTTATTTACTGTAAGTATTTTAAGTCTAATCCAAGCAGTTCTATAATTCAACAGTGTCATGAAACCATTTCCAGAAGAGATAATGTCATGCAGAGAACTGGTGTCACATGATTTTTTATTCATTACCGTTCCCAGATGCACTCTGAATCCAAACCCAGAACCAAATCTGAAGGTGATAGGTGGCTTCCTAAATGACAGCAGAAAATCAGCCTTAATTTTAAAATGTATAAAGCAAAGATATTAATTTTATGGAAGATCTTGAGTTGGAAGGGACCCATAAGGATCATCAAAAGCTCCTTGAGGCACTGCCTAACACCAACCCAAACATGAGCACCCTCATTGTTGTCCTCAGGCTCAGAGGTGCTTTGCCCTACAGATACCAATTTGTACTGGTAGAGGACCAAGGGGATCTATATTTGGGTTCTAAACTTCTACATCTCCGAAAACTCAGGAATAATCCAATGTTTAATTCTTAAAAGGGATACTTAGGAAGACCAAATGCCATCTCTGGGGAATTTAAGAGACTATAAAAAATGTAATTACAATTACCAGTAAAAATATTTGCCACAAGGATCTTTTCCGAATCTGTCATCATTGCTTTTATAGAAGGCAGGTAGGATTCCGATTTCTCTGCCGAGTGTTCAGCTGACATGCAAATTTACTGAGATTCTTGGCAGGTATATACATAGTGTACTTTCCCATCTGCTCCTCTCCTTAGGGCAGGCAGGAGGAAGAAATATTTAAGCAGAGAAATAATGCGATCCTTTTGTCTGCTGTAGGACTCCCACTGTAGTATTCTCACTGGAGGGGCTATGAGGACAGCAAAGCTCCCTGTTCACACTTGTACCCTATCAGTTAATCCCCAGCAGCTGGCTGTGTGCATGCTTTTTCACAGGCAACTGCAAGCAAATTTATTTCATCTTTGCTGAGGGATAATCCTGCCTGTTTGCCATGAATCAGTAGCACATGGGTAGCCACTGCAGACAGCCTGGCATGTGCCAAATTCCCACCTCATTTGGCCATGGTATTTTATTTGTCTGCCCACACTTTTCAAGACAATGAAAGTACGCAGCGTAACCATGGTGATTGCCACATGCTCAGTTTTACCTTGTAACTGTAGTGTGCTGAATAGTTGACCCACTTCCTCACATCGGTCTTGTCCTCGACAGAGATGGACCGAACAGTGGCTTTGGATGCAGAAGTGGTGGGCATGTCAAATTCCACATCTACATAGCGGACAAAGCTGGAAGGCACTTCCCGGTCTGAGCCAAGTTCTAGGTGACAGAAGAAGCAGTGAGGGTGGCCAGAAGCTGGAAAAAGAGTGCAAACAGTAATGCAAGTTGTGTTGGGTGAATGCGAAAACAACACCTAGGAGAAAGCAGCATCATTAAGCTGCAGGGAACCAAGAATCTCCCAGGGTGAACTAGTTCATAGCAAGTGACAGTACCTGTTACAATGCTGTTGAAGTTACCAAAGTAATTAAAATGCAAAAACGACTGCCAATCATTCTAGTTTGCTTTTAGTGGGTGAAAGTACAAGAATTAAATCAAGCACGGTAGGGTAAAGGTATTTGTCCTCTTCTGATTCCTTCATTGTCTGTAACATTGGGGCACACCCTTCTGAAATGTTATGAAATTATAGTAAGGAAAGGAGGGATTTGGAGATATTTCACATGTATTTGAAATTTTTATCCCAATTTTTAGCAAAAGAAGCTGGATAAGCTTAAATAACTTTCCTGGCTTCAAAAAGGAAATTTGTACAAAGTTTCAGAATAACTGTTCCTCTAACCTGTGACATGGTGGGTAATTATTAAGGATGGCAAAGTTACATGTTTAGCTCTGTCATCTGTAAAAGATAATCTTTGTTAGTATTTTTCTCCTTTGTTTTGCTGTACAGCAGTTATGTTTAAAAACTGAGGCAGGGAATTCTAGTCAATCTTTGTTATTATTTTTCTCCTTTGTTTTGCTGGACAGCAGTTATATTTAAAAACTAAAGTAGGGAATTCTAGTCAAGCTAGGTTGGTTTGTTTCTGACTGCTGCCATCCCTAAGCTCTTGAGTAAGTAATTTAATGTCTGTGCCTCAGTTTCTCTGTTTGCAAAATGAAGATGAAAGCCTTCAAAGCCACAAAGGGCTTTCTGATTGAAGAGATTCTACTACCTATGTATGTGTAAATGAATGTACAAAGAAAGGACCAGGATCCTTGTCTGACACTATTATAGGCTTTAGGATTTCAGGTTACTTGTTCACTGGACAAGTTCTTCTCCATATAGATCAGCAAGGTGTACAGGACAGAGACAAGGAAGGAGGAAGGCAGGCAGAGTAAAGAGAACTGGGTGGGGAAAACCCAGAAACTTGTCCTGGGAAGAGCAGGAATACACCTGCTTAGCCCAAAAGTCAGCCTTGTTAAGATGAAGGTTGAAAAGCAAGATGTGGGATTTTGTCCCAACAGGATGAAATTGAACAGTCTTTAGAGGGCTTAGGCATTGCGACATCCCACTTGACCTTTGAAATAAAGCCAGAAAAAAAATTCCGCTCAAAGTAAATCTGAGAAAGAATTTAATCTAAACTCAGCCTCATATTTCAAAACAGTCTAGCCAGAGTTTCCTCACCACTAGAAGGTGCTCTCTGGTACTGTATTATGAAGATGCCTAAAAATGGGTCATTCCTGGCTCAAAAAACCTGTGTTCAGCACTCAGTACTGGCAACCAATTCCTAGTCTCAGGATCCCCATCCATTCATATCTCTTTCCTCACCCTGTACCACTCTCTGCAGAATCCTCATTGTAATCCTTCCTGCTCACCTGCTTTGCCATGCTTTTCCTCTCCCTTAGTTTACCATGGGTTGCTCCCTCCTTCAGAGTGGAGACCCAGCAGCCCAGGAGAAGCACCTCTGTGCTCCAGCACAAGCCATATCCACAGCTACAAAATGTTAGGCCTGTGCCGCTACACTCCCGAGCTGATGCTTTTGGGGTGGACATGTGTGAAGGTAACACTGGGAAGTGTTAAACTGGGATTGAGCACACTGCATGACAGGTGCTTTGGAGATCTGAGCTTTTAAACTCTTCATAATTTCAACTGGACACATGAGATCAGCGACCTATTTTAACATACCTAAGTGTGGATATCCATAGGCTCAAAAAAAGGCGGAAAATAAGGAGGGGGAAACAAAGGGGAAAAAAAGGTAACAACCCCTCCCAAAATGCAATTAACAAGGTAATTTTTCATTAATTTCATTTCTTCTAGTAGGAGAGCCCATTAATAGTCAAAAAATATGAAAGTTATTAATTTAAACCAGCTCAGCACAGTAGACAACAAGGTGAACGGATTAAGAAAGCAACTTCTCCACTGAAGCTATTGCAAAATTACTGAGCACATCAGTGTTCCTCAGTGTCCTGGGTGTGAGGCCCACAAGGCACAACCTCTACAGACTTTGTTCAACAGAGTCATTCAGAGTTATTTCTCTAATGGACAGGTACACTTTTCATTAAAATCAGGAGGAAATCAACAGACAGCTTTTGTTTTGCATGTCTTGTTTCCCTGAGCTTCTAACATTTTGTTCTGACAATCAAGGATCTGATAATATAATTCATATATATGCATGTTTTACTGTGATTGGGGGGAATCTTTTCTCAATGACTCAGATGTCCTAACATGTTTGGACTAAAGGATTTAATTTACTTCAGAAAGTATCCCAGGCAGCATGCCTGGGATACACAGCCAAACTAGAGAAAAGTTCAAATCCAGATCCAAGGCTCTGCATAGAGGCTACATCTCTGCTTTGCTGAAGGAGCGTTCTCCTGCAATTGAAGACTGTTTGGATGTTTCCCTAGTATTCTACTGGTGGATAAAAAAAACTCAACATGTGAAACCCAGCCAGCAGCAACTGGAGCTCTGCAAAGTCTGTAAATAGGCTTTATCAGCTCTTTTGATCATAGTAATTTTGAATATGAGAAGGGCAATAATGTTTAACAAGCCATTTTGGACAGGATTTCAGCAGTGTGCTCAGTAGAATCCAGTCCATAGTTTTTTCTTAGATCAAAGCACAGTCAGAGTATGCACTGTCCTTCACTTGTCATATGCTTTTCAATGTTGAGTCATAGGCAGATGCTTTGGCTACAAAATAATACAGACAGTGCTGATAACACTTCACCTAGAGTGAGAGTGCATTAGAAAGCACAAAAAGAAAACACTTGGATAAGACAGCAAAGCTGCTGAAATAATTCTTCACAATATGGGTGCTTAGGATTCCACAACCTGAATACAACCAGTGAACTTCAGGAGGGACCAGCTCTCCTCCCCAGTGGGGCTGTGGATGGCAGGGCTGATGGTGTCACGTGCCTCATGTCTGCACAGAGCCTTCATCAGTCCACATTTGGGGAATGGAGGGAAGGAAAGAGTTCCAGTTGGCTACTTGGAGACCTCTGGAGTTCCTGGGACTGTGTTTGCAAGCAATGGGTCAGAGCATAAACCATGGATGAACCAAAGGTCCCTTAATGTGTGCCTACGTACGTGATCCTTTGAGCATGACTGGCAGACATGCACGTGTGCTGGAGGCAGTCATGCAGTGCATGTGTCCCAAGTGGTGTGGACAGGTTGTGTGGCCTCTGCTGGAAGGGTGGAGCTGCAGACTGTGACCACCTGCAGCATTTCCCCCAGCTGCAGTGTGATGCCACTGCCTCTCTGCTGCTTTGGAGTTCCAGGCACCAGAGCAGACCAGATATTTACTGAAGACCAAGAGTGCTCTTAGAGATGAGTTGCAAGTGTCACAGCAAGAGAGCATCAAGTGTGAGTCAAGGGAGTAGTTTTATATTTAGTGCTTGAGAACTGCATCATTTATAAGGACTTTGCAAATAGATGGAGGTGGGTTATTATATGACTTGTGGGTAGGGCTGGATACAGCCAAAGATGTCCAAGGCTGGGAGTTAAACCCCACATCAGTATCACAGGGTGAGAAGTGTGTGTGGTCCACCAGGCAAATCTAAGAAGGAGTGGGAATAAATGCTTTTGAGTACCACTTATATACTCCTTTGTTTGCCACATTGAGTAAGGAAATCCGTGGGACAAAGTACCGTCAATAAATAGAAACAGTCCTTGAAGGGCAAGGTCAAATTTAAACTACACTTGGCCTGCCCTGTCATCACTTTGGGATTCCCTCCCTCTCACATACCTCCTGTCTTGGCCAAGACAGTGCATCCAAGGCCCTTCCTTTCCCTGAAATTATATCTGATCTGACTGGAGGGGTGAGGACACTTTCTTCCTCTCAGGATGTAAACAAATACTAAAATACTGCCCTGCGTTCTGCACAGTGACACTGATGGACAGATGCTCTGTGGCAGGGGTCCAACAGCAGCAACAAACGCAATGTAATGCATTTCCCCCTGTCACAGCGTATATACAATAAACCCTCACACTGGGAGAGATGGCATCAGGGCAACAAGAGGCACTCCCTCAGAGTAACAGTGGGTAAGGGAGCATTACCTTGCAGGAGGCAATGGAGACAGAAGTTTTGCCTCTTCTCCTCGTTTGCTACTGGCATGTTCTGTGATTGTGTTAAAGTCTGGGGGCTTTAGTTTCTCCAGCTGTAATATCTATGGTATACTGAGATCTTTGGAGAGAAGATGCCACAGAAGGTCCGATTTCACAGCATCTCATTCCCAGAGCTCATGCAGATGGCATAGTGAGATTTTTAACAAGCATGTTATTGCTCATAAACAGTCTGAGGTTAATTTTTCATTGCTATATTTCTCTTGAGTTTCCAAGCTCTGTCCTCTTATGCCCCACACTACAGGAAATATGGAGCCTTCCCTTTTGTCAGTGATATCCCTCCAAATTTGTAACCTATGCTATAAAGTAGTGTCCTTGGGCTGAAATGTCATCCAAAAGATTAGGAGACTTGGATCACTGCTTTGTTGACCCTATAACTCAAACTCAGGAAAAACACATGTCCTTAGAGAGAGCCAAATCTGGTACCACACTGAACTTTCCTTCAGGGAACACTGAATACAGAAACCCTCCTAGTCTCCCAGGTGCACTACTACAGCATACTAAAAAAGTAATCTCATTTGTAAAAAGCTATTCTAAATCAGAGAAACCAAGAAGTAGAATTCACTACAAATAAAAATAAACCTGAGTTGTCCATCTTTATTGTGCACCATGGATGAAAGGCAGGAAATAGAATGACTGGCAGCAATGGCCAAAGGGAACAGTAGCTTGCCTACACTATTTGAATGTTTAATTATGAACATATTACTAGAAATACAAAGATTTATGTGTTTCATATTGGTATTCTCTCTTCAGGTTTAAGTTGTAATTGCATGTCTGCACTGATTACAGAAACATAGCCACAAACTGGTGTTTGGAAAATCCTATTTTTTTAAATGGTTGAGCAATATCTTTTGTCCTCTTACAATCCCCATTCCAGATACTTTATAGGCATTAATTGTGGCTTATGCACTGAAATATATAGCATTGGCCCAGTGTGCTTGGCAATGCATGGAAAAGAATTTACATGTGCTGGATGGAATTACAGCAAGTTATCTGGCCTTGTCATTCAGCTCCATAGCACAGGATCTTGCCTTTGCAAGTTACCTGAAAAAGCCCTGCTTCCAATAACAGTACTGAGCACAAAGTGATGTCTGATGCCTAAGTCTCATAATCGTAGAATCACAGAACTATTTAGGTTGGAAAATACCTTTAAGATCATCAACCATTAACCCAGCACGAACTTAGTCTACCACTAAACAGTGTCCCTAAGTATCACATCTACATCTCTTTTAAATACCTCCAAGCAGAGACAGAACATGTATTTTTGCATCTGGAAAACCCAAAACTGTTTTTATCATTAGCTATATTTGCAGGATACGTAAAACTATTGTAATGAAGGGTCAGATAAATGCTTCAAGCAACTCATTTATTTCCTTTAGTATATTACAGAGGATGCTTTCTCTCTCTCACCATTTAAACTCACTATTCCCTATCTTCCAAAATACATTAACTCCTTTTAGTTTACTTCTGCAGAGATGGTATGCACCACTCACCTGAGTTTTTGTCAGGCAGTCGGTTTATCCTCCATACGATGGAATTAAAGGCGTGCTCATATTTGGCAGTTCCCAAAGTTACTCTCATTACTGGCTCAGAACCAGACAGAGCAGTTGATCCAAAAGTGGCTCCCTTGTTCACCTTGGCTTTCAAAGATTTCTCCCCCAGGACACTCTCCCTGCGGAAATTCTTCACCCACTCATTTGGCACTGGGTAGCGGATCATCACGTTTTCACAAGGGACCTGAGTTAAAGGGTCGTGATTGGAAGAGAACCCCGTGGACATCATCAGCCAGCTCTGCACCTCCACCTCAGCACCATTGATGCTGGCAGCTGTCCTCAGAGTAAAAGGCAAAGTTTTCTCAGCAAAGACAGTTCTGAATCGCATCAGTTCAAACCGGCAGGCATCCAAAGGGTTGAACAGGATAATACGGGAGTTATTAAACATATCCTCATCCACACATGAATGGAACTGACAGCTGTATAATTTAATCCACTTAGTGGTAGTAGTGGGCATAATATCCTGCCTTGCAACTATTTCGTTCCCTTTGATCAGGATATCATTAAGGCCCAGTCTGCACTCTGCCAGGCCAGAAAGGAAGCTGAGAACATAGATATGGGTCAGCACACAGTGCTGGAGAATCGCACTGTCTCCTTTGGCCAATATGCCATGAAACTCATCCCTGACATCAACAGTGATTTCTTCTTCTTGATAGTTCAGTCCCACTGTGCTCAGATCTGTTGATGAAGCTGGCAAGTTCATCAGTGTGTCTTGCACAGCAGTGATGAAGCTAAGGAAGTCTTCATAATCTGTAGTCCCAAGCTTGATAATTTGCTCTCTTTCTGCTGTATGTGCAATGGCTGGTTTAGGCTGATACTTCTTTTTCTCCTTGTACGTTGTGCGATCCAACCTCACGCTGTGTATTCTTCCATTCTCATCGTAGTTCTGGAGTTTGCGCTCTGAAATCTCATGATTGATTTCCAGTTTGAGTTCCCGGAAAGGTTTCTCTAGCCCCTTCTCATAAAAAAGCTGTATATATCCACTGTCAGTCAGCTTGACATATATTGGTCCCCAGTGCCTGGATGACATAATATTCTTCTTCTCTGGGATCCTGAGCATCATTGGCCATCCATCCTTTGGCTGTGATGGTGCCAGTTTAAATAAAGCTGCATCCAGATCATATGGCATCATGGGGTCATCATCAGGCAAAGCAGAACTGCTCACACAATCTGGGTCTCCAATCTGGAGTTGTTTGAGCTGCTCTACAGCATCTGTGTGGGTTAGACTTTTGTTTGCCTCATGGAAACTGATGGTATCAGGTTCTTGATGGAGAATAATGAGAGAGTCTCTTTGGCTTTTGCCTAGAGCACTGGAGACAGAAGAGCTTTTAGAACGCCTCTCTTGCTCCTCAAAGAAGGAGCTGAATGGATTGATGGGTGAGGGTTGGACGTCTCTCAGAGATTCATCCAGAAAGGGATTAGTAGCACTCCATGGTGGTGTTTCAACAGAAGGCAACTTGGTTAAGGAGGAGAGATCTAGTTTTTGAATTTTAGAGAGGTCCCCCAATGTGCTTTTAGGACGTTCTCTTTTCTTCAAGGATGTAGTGAGGTTAAAGTTAAAATCTGGAGCCTGTGTTTCTGCAGATGGGGTATTTGTTTTCAAGGGAGAAAGGTTCTGCGATGAAAAACTGACTTCATTGTCATCAAAAGTCACCCAGCTGGGAAAGCGGACTGTGGTTGGGGTAGATGAATGCCCATTTATGGAGGTGTTGTTCAGCTGCCAGTTGACAGCCTCCATATCTATCTCTTCATCTTCCTGGAGAGATGAGGAATTGTCTTTAAAAAAAGAGGGGAGGGGAGGAAATTTCAGCTAATTATTCTGAAGTTACCTACTTCTCTCCGCAAAAAGAAAACAACAGTCTGCACGACAGTCTGCATGCTCATTCATCTGTTGGGCAAGAATAAGAAAGTCAGAAGACTTGGCTAAAATGCTTGAGTCTTACAAGAATTAATGAAGAAATAGATAGTTGAACACAGAAAAGGAATCCAGGAAGAAATACGAAACGAATGATAGCAATGATTGTATTGATCTCATCCCAACATAACGATCTAATGGAGAAACTTAGTTCACATGTTGTGGTTTTTTAAAACTTCCCTCTCTAAATTTTCAGGATGAATTTCTTCTCTACAGTTATATTTTGCTATTTGCCCGTAGTGTTCCCTCACTCTTGTTATAATTTTTTTCCTTTTCTAACCCCTTACCCTTTGCTCTGTAGAAGAATCCAGTAGGAAGAGGAATGAACATTCAGGAAGAGCACTTCTCCAATCTGTCCCTACATACTTGTCTGTGCATTTGCTGTTACCACAAAAGTACATGGGGATATGGTGAAGGCACCATAAAAGGTGCCTCGCTGGGATTTTTGCCCAGGATGTGTTCGGTAAGGCAACTCTTTGGCCTACCCCATGGGAAAGAGTCTGACAGTCCTTGGATGTCTCTGAAACATCTCTTGGAGAAGCTGTGATCTATGGATGCATGTTAGGATAAGGAAAACTTAATTTTGACTTGTGTTGTGAAAGCTGTCCTCATCCTCTGTCAGAATATGGCACCTTCGACTGCTGTGTCCCTAGTCTCAGGCTTTGCCAAGACACTTTGTAGAAGCCTGCATCACACTGTGCTATTTCAATCCCAGCTCTTCTGCAGGAAATTGCTGAAGTGGTAATAAGGTGTTTTCCAAAATGAGCACAAATTCTCAGAGTTCAGAAATTAAATTATTTTCTTCCCATTTTCTTCCCACTGGGCTAATGAATCAGAGTGCTCCTAAAAATGAGCAGCCAGCATGAAATTATACTCTGTAGTTGCACCACAGGTTTGCACTACATGATACAGCAGTGCTGTATCTACATGTATCATTTATACTACATGATACATTTGTCCCTTTTGCTTCTCCTAGACGTAGAGATTTCATGTTTTACGTAAGTCACTGTCCTTCAGTAGAAGCAAAAAAGTGTAAAATATAGCACTTTGGTATGATTGTAAACCTGTGATTTGAGCATATTTTACAATATCAAAACCAACACCAACAACAATTTAAGTCAGGGGTCCTCAAACTATGGCCCGCGGGCCGGATACGGCCCCCCACAGTCCTCAATCCGGCCCGCCGGTATTTACAGAACCCCCCAGCCCCTCCCCCCGCCGGGGGTTGGGGGGGGAACCAAGCTACAAACCGCGCCGCCACCGCCCCGTCCTCCTCCTCCTCCTCCTCTGCAATGCACGGTGGGCAAGAGGCGGGGGCACCTCCTCGGCCGGGCAAGCTCAGTCAGCAGCCTCTGGACTGTGAGGTCCAGCCAACTCGGGCAAATCTCCAGAGCCCCGGTGCGGCAAAGTTCCTTCAGTCCCTTCTGGCCACCCTTTCTGGACTGCGCGGCCAGGCTATTGATCCGATTTACCAAATGGAATTGCCTGAACTACAGACTTGTGACTTGCTGAAAGATGCATTCAAATCAAGCAGCCTTACTAATTTCTATGCATCTCTCCCCTCAGAGACATATCATAATCTC
>JAWWLV010000179.1:43602894-43638734 GCA_035041135.1 Platyrinchus mystaceus
ATATGTGCAGTTTGCATAGGAATTCGTTCATTTTTTTCCAAACTATAGTCTGGCCCCCCACAGTGTCTGAGGGACAGTGAACCGGCCCCCTGTTTAAAAAGTTTGAGGACCCCTGATTTAAGTCATTATTTAAATTGCCACCAGTTCCCAAAAAAGATGACTTTGATTTCCATTCTGCCTCAACCACAATAGTAATTTAAATTTTTATTTAAATTACCATTTAGAATATGAAATAGGGAATATTCATGCTAGCCAAAGTCCTGCCATAGGCTCATTGTAATGTCTTGGGTAACTTGACATTCTGTGCCTCTGATTTCAGCTATATGTAACTTTACCCAACCTTTTGATCTGAGGACAAAACACATTATGCAAGTTCAAAGGGTTATTACATTTGAGAATTATATATGAAGCAGAATGATACCAATTTGTTTTTCAAGCCACAATAATACAAAGCAATAACAGGAATAGATAGTTTTTACAGACTACCAACGCATTGCAAAGTGTATTTGAAAAGAAGTGCTCTATCTCTGTTTCTCAGATTTTCTTCTCTACCCTGCCACCTTACCCCCGGCTTTGCACAGTGCCTGCCTGTCTGTAGCCCCTGTTACTGGTCACACCATCTGGTACAGTGGGAAATTCTTTAAGTCTTGCCACAAGGCTATAGATAGATTTGTGAGGCAAAGAAACCCAAGCCAAAAGAACATTATCCACCACACCCTGAGGGAGAAAGTAATAAAAAAACCACCAAGAATAATCTGACGTTCTGATCCTCAGTCCACACCAATACCTTCTATGTTGTCTCATGCCTTTCCAGGACTTTGGTCATCAAGCATGGAGTCCTTTGAAGCAAAGCAAAGACAACGAAAATATGTGTGTCTCTGGTTTTATGGCATTTCTGTGAAAACATTGCCCATTTCTTTTAGGACTTCTAAAACTCCTGTGTTTATAAGATCAGGGTTGCTTAAGGGTGGACCATCTCTTCTCTGCCTGCAATTATAATTTTCCCCTTTCCTGTATCTTAACTTTTGAACTAAATGTGATTCCACAAAGAAAGTATTAACAGCTCTGGTAAGTCTGAGAGGCAGATGAGAAGATCTCCTTAAGAGTCCATGTGAAAATCACACAGAAAACACTTGAAAAATTTATTTTTAAACTGAACAAGTTTTATAGGAGGCATTGCTTTTTTTTTTTTTTTTTTTGATCCAGATGACCAGAAATACAGTAGAAGCATTAAGAAAATATGGTTTCTTATAGGTAATAATAGTGTAATTTTATTTGATAGAAAAAACCCCAATAAACTGTTATTTGATTTGATATGTGGAAATGTTTAAACCTGGAAAGTGAAATCTTTTTTTTCCCAAACTAAAATCAAAAGTACATTCTTCTGCTGCCAAAGAACTATATGGTTGGGTTTATAAATATTTGAAGGATACAGAGGTTGTTCTAGAAAAGACAGGTTTTTAGCTTTCTCTATAAGAGAATGACTAAGCAGAGAGGATAAAAATACCGATATGTTAATGCAGCTAAGCATCCAAAGAAAGTTACTAAGAACTAGATGAAATAGTGTGTGTATTCCAAGAGAAATATTGACATTTCTGTTGCAAAGGCAAATAAAGCATGGTTAAAAATCTTGATATTGTTAGAGGATGGCTTAGACAATGACTTTAGTTTTTTTCCCTTCTTGACTTTTGATGTGTTCTTGAACATGGGTGATAAAGTTTAAAATACACAAGTCCTTCAATTTGGCAGCACCCCAGAGGCTCTGGGAGAGCACACTTAAGGAAGTGATTCCCTAGATGAATTTCTTGCTTTCACACCTGTTTTCAAAATTCCTTTCTATAAAGTAAATCAAGATGTGTAGATGTGGCACTTAAGGACATGGTTTAGAGGATGACTTGGCATTGTTAGATAAATGGTTGGAATTTATGATCTTAGAGGTCTTTTCCAACCTAAACGATTCTGTTATTCTAAGAGGAAAACTTGCTGATGGAGTGTGGACAGTCTTCAACCCAGAGTGACTCCTGACTGATAAAGACTACATCTGCATAATGGCATAAATGATCAAAAGAAAGCATTTGTTTTTTCCTTCTTGGCTGACTTTGCTTTCATAAGGAAATGACTTTGATAGGTGTTTACTTTGCAAAAATAAAATCTTTTAATTGACCTTGCCAGATTCCAACCTGACAGCTCCAGTCAACAAAACACAGGAAGAGATTTACCAAGGAGATGAGGGGCACAGTAGCTTGGACTCCTTTTCAAGTGACACTAGCAATGTGAACTCTGGGGTGAGCAGTCTCAGGCTGCCCACACAATTATGCATCTCTCTGCATTTGTCCCCCTATGTAAGTGGTGTCTGCAATCAGTACTGGCTGTTACCTCACTGCATACATGCCTGAACTGCATTACCAGGCTATGAAATAATTTGGACACTTAGGTCCCCAGTCAACAATAAAATGCCAACCTGCATCATAAGTTTATTTTTCATCCACAGGCCTCTTAACATTTTGTTGGCTTCTCAAATGTTCAAAAATGGTTAATCATTTCTGTATGGTAAATTGGAAAACAGAATTGTTATAATGGATGCAGAACATCTCACTGTGATTGTCCTCTTGTGACTCACACTACAAGGAAAGAAAGCTTTGGTTCTCTTCATTGTATCATCTTTGCATTTTTCTATTCTGTTAAACCATGACAACTACTTTGGCCAAAACCACCAGGTAGTATCATATTACTTATGTCTGGGGGAAAGGCAGCCATCCAACTGCTAAAGGACATTGATATTGCAAACTATCTGTGATCAAAAATGTGTCATGGAAGTAGGAAGAAGATTTGAGAGTGTTACATACCTTTCAAAAAGAAAGGCAGGTAATGACTTTCAGAAATGGATCTGAGAAAATGCCTGGAATTTCAAGTTTCTGAGTACTCATGTATTTTGCCTCCTGAGAGAAATTAGCTCAGAGATCCCTGGCATGACTGTTTCTGTTACCTGAATATACTAATTTACATTTAATTCAGATAGCTCTACTTTAAACTTTAGTCTGTAGTACAGGCATACCATTAACATGGTCACATCTTCCACTGGGGTGGTCACTTCCCTGATGTGGCCTACACCAGTCTCTCACAAAAAGTAAGCACTGCAAGATTTCTGTTGGCATAACTGGATCTCTTCTAGGGTTCTTGGTGGGAAATTATTCTACATAAAGTTCATCAGACACTAGTATACAGGTTTGGCCTTTGAAGATCAGCCAGGTCAACAGGGATGGCAGCTACAAAACCTGTAGTATCTCTGTATAAGCAATGATAGAAAACGAGAAAGTACAGATAGACAGAATCTGGGAGAAATCAAGGACTAGGCTGCTGTGCAGTTATATCTCCAGGACAGAGGTTATGTTTTCACATAGTTTCTGTAACATCCATATCTGGTCATTTTCTGGCTTTTTTTTTTTTCCATATCCAAGTCAATACAACTGTGTCTGCACATTTTTTGGGGGGTGGTCTGTCGTGCCACCAAGACAGATGGCATAATTTAAAAGTTATTTAAGGTGAGTGGCCCATCTCTCTGAAGTGATACAACTGGACTCCTATCTCCAGCCTTGCCACCGACCGGCTGTGTGGCTCTGGGAAAATGCTTCATCACTATTGTATCACATCACAGCTTCTGGTTCTCTTTTCACTTCCTGTAACTTCTGGCCGTAAGAGTGTTACATGTGGAACGGTGATTGTTCCTCTGTACTACAGCATCCAGATTTCTGAGACTCACAGAACACAGTGTGTGTAAATGTCACAGTACAAACTGATTCAATGAATAGGTTGAAAAGAGTTTCAAGTTTAGTACAAACTAGGAAGCCAGGCCTGTTTTTGTAACCTTCCCTGTTTATCACAACTCTGTTAATGGTGGAAAGTCAAATCAGTTACTGCTGCAGACACCAGCATAAACAGTACTGCAGAAAAGTGCCCTGGAAAGCAGTTGCATGAATAGGCAACACAAAGCACAGAAGACTTCTTGTCGACAGCAGGTTACTTACCTGCTTATTTTGCACAGAAAAAATCCCTCTGAGTATAACAGTTATATACCTCCACATGCTTTCTGGGTACCTATGTTATCAGTGCGTGGTAACATTAAAGGAATACTTAGAAATGTCCTTGCAGGACAGTTTTTTCCCATGAGCTTCAGAACAGACTTTGTAGACAAAAAAAGAGGCAACCAGCCTGCCTCCTTTCAAGAAGGTTGTGGAGAGCCCCAAACCCCTTGACTATCAATACCCAGCAGGCTTCAAGATAGAGGTGTGAGCATTCCTCAGACTTTTCAGTGTCTCTGTAAGATCTGACAAGTGGAAGAGATGACTGCTCACACAGTCCATGGCCTCTACTCTTGCTGCTGAACACACCACATACAAAAATTTAACAGCAATCTAATTCTCTAGGATGTTGAACTGTTAATGCAAAAGTTATGTTTTTAACTTCATACTTTATGGCACAGCTAAGAGACATTTCAAAATTGTCACAGACTAAGTAACAAGCAGAAGGTGCAAGATGAAAGACTGAAGTCACTGATCTGATCTCTGCGGTTCCCTCTCTTACTCCTTCTCCTCCCACTTGACAGGCTTCTTAGATCACATTGGATGGATTCATCCTCAAATAACTTTTCAATTCGTCATACTCTGCCATATTCTATCACTACATCTCTTTGAACTTGGTCGTCTAAATTTAGGCTATGTAAATCACTAGCCTGATTAAACCTAAGGTAGGTGTATCCCAAGTCTGTACTACAATAGTACTACATAGGCTGTTCCCAGCAGGGCGTTAGTGACTACTTAAATATGATGCCTGTTCCTTGGTTAACTATTGCAAATTCATCACAAGTCCCAAAAGAACTTTAGTTGTCAAAAGAAGTTAAATCATCTGAAGTTGCAAAGAAGTTACATCACAGAGCTTAAAACATAGTAAATTTCATCTAGGTTCAATTAATTTATCCCAATTAGTTTCTATAAGAACTGTTATATTTCATTTTAAATGTAAGCCATCATGCAAATACTAAACTGAAGATGAAATACAAGAAAATTATTACTCAGCCCCTCACAGCCAGGTTGCAGCTGCCCTCGTACTGCAGGAACATTGTTGAACAGCGCTGTTCTCCATATACTGTCTTAAAGGACTCCCAAAGTTTTTGTGGACTTCTTTCATTGATGTTTTGATATTTTCGTATTATTCTCTATCTACACAAAAGTATGTGTTTATGGAAGGTAGGACTACTGCATTTCAGGCATTTTGCGCTTCACTGCCCTGAATTATCTGCCTTGTGTCTTCTTCACTTGTGCCAACTCTTGCTGCTTGGAGAGGAAAAGGAACATCTTCCCAGTAACTGAGCCTGATCCAACCACTAAGAAACCAGATACCCATAAGAACAGCAGTAGTTGCAGCTGTAAGTCTCATTGCAACCAGCTATGTATGAAGCTATTCAAGTACTTTTTTTTGTCTCACACATTTTCCTCTCCTTTGTTTATCTTTATTCAGCTGGAGAAACTAATTATACGAAGACTGAAATTCAATCAGAGCCCTTTCATTAATCCTTGAGTAAAGAAAATATTCAAGATAACAAGATTAGTTTGTAACTTAGAACTTTTCTGTGTGATTTAATTTAAAAATACTCAATATTTTTATTGTGTTATGGTTATTGAGTAGTTGAAACTCTGGTTCATGAAAAAACCCACAACATTTCAGATCTGGTATGGAATAACTTAAACAATATTTCAGCAATTCATTGTCTATGCATAGCTAATTCACCTTTTCCTTGTACAGATCTCAGCTACACTGTCTGCTCTTGGCTGTAACTACAGTTTTGTAAAAGTTTCTTGCATGTTCTGCAGTCTGTACTGAGCAGTGGGCTGAGCAATCAGAATGGATCTGTCTAGTCTTAAGACAAACCCAAGCACTTGTAACACATGTTGTGAACAAAACTAGTAAATTAGGATCCTTGCAGCAGATATCCAAATTCAGAAAATGTTCTTTCCAAATATACTGCTTAGTTTTAAGTCTGTAAACACTTAGAAGTTAGTGCACTAATACTCTTAGACAGAATTACACTCAAGAACAAACACACAACCTATCCAAAAATCACCATAACATAGCAGCAAATATAGATATCTAGCTTCGAAATGTGACTACGTGCCTTGGTCTCCAATTAGTACCAATTTATCATTTGAACAGTAGACTCCCAGTTATATATAGTTCATGCAAGTCATGGACAAGTGTCTTGAAGAAACTCAGATTTTCGTGTCAGATAGGAATTATGTGGCAATAAGTTAGAGGCAATAACTTTTACAAGGAATAAAACACTCCTAGTGATAGCTAGAAAACATTAGGTACTCTAAGAAAAAGCACTGCCTATCACTTAAACACAGCTTGCTTTATCTTCTTTTAGTAAAGAAATGGAAGTAAACATTTTGTATTCTTTTAACATACTAAAAAAAAGTCATATTGTCTTATGTGTAAAACAATGGCAGTGAATAGGTCCCCAGAACTCTTATAGAAAGGAAGGCTTTTTGATTTAAACCCATTTGAGAGTCACAGATCTAGAGAGCTTGTGCTCTTCCTGAAGATCAGTTCATGTGCTTCCATTAGCTGGCCAGAAGGTGGTACATTAAGACTGATATAATTAGAAGAAGTCTTCAAGACCTTTACAAGATTTAGACAAGACTATGCCTGTTTAAAGAATTCACAATATACATGTGACATAATACTATTGTATTTGAATAATTTGAACCAAGTTGTGAACAGATCTCACATAAGTCATGGAGAAAGGATTAAAACGTGCTAGTTTTACCTGACAACTTATCATAGAATCATACGCTGAGTTGGAAGGGACCCATAAGGATCATCAAGTCTAACTCCTGGCCCTGCACAGGACACTCTAACGATCAGGCCAAGTACCTAGGAGCATTGTCCACATGCTGTGACCACTTCCTTGGTGAGCCTGTTCCAGTTCTCAAGCACCCTCTGGGTGAAAAAGTTTTTCCTGATATCCAACCTAAACCTCCCTGACTCAGCTTCATGGTGTTACCTCGAGTACTGTGACTGGTCACGAGAGTGAAGAGATCAGTACTTGCCTCTCCTTTTCCCCTCATGAGGATGTTGAAGACCACAATGAGGTCTCCCCTCAGTCTCCTTTCTCTAGGCTGAACAAACCTACTTCTCTTAAACAAACATGATAAAGTAAATGTCTTAGCAAATAAGCATACCTACATGACTTATTACAAAGCAACTTTGTTTCCATCCCTGAAGACGTGGCAGAGATATGACTGACATATTTTTACTATTATGTCATCTAACTTTGTTCTCAGCAAGGTGTGCTCAGCCCAGAGGTTACCAAGACAGTGACTACACCCTAGCCTTTGTCATTAGTACTACCATGAGAGTACTTATGCTCCCAGTTTGGTTAGGCATGACAAAGCCTGTGTGTAAAGGGACTGAGCAGAGCTGGGAAACACAAAGATGAACCTGTTTCAGCAGAGGGATCAATAGGAGAATGAGCGATTCTCTGCAGAAGAATGAATCATGCTGCTTCTTTCATCCAAAAGGAGAACAAGGAGCAAAAGAGAAAAATGAACACATACCCACACACACTATTTTTCAAAAGCAGTTACTTTCCAAATACTTTGGCAAAAATAAATGAAGTCTTCCTAATGTGCTTTGGACTTTTCTTCTATCCACAAAGGTCTGTCTCCTTCTCTGACTTTAATCTGCAGTACATACACTGTATCCTTCAATAGTGAAACTGCCACTGAGATGAGACCATGGACCTCATGAAGAAATATTCTGAGGGTGAATAAGGAAAGAGAAGTGCTCCTGCTAACTCAGGAAGCTTTGGGAAGTTGATATTCAGCAAGCAGAATAAATCTGTATCCAACCCTGTAAGTTCAAACACAATCCCACTCCATCTTAGAGGAGCTGATTGAACAAGCTCCACATCCATTGAACATCCATTGAATAAGCTCTATTTTGCAAAAAGTGGTTACATAAATCTCTCAAACACAGACAATACATTACTTCATTATGCCAAAATTTTTCAAGCAATATATGACGGACTGGTAACAAAATACAGAGGTCTGCAGATCCCTTTAGTTTTGTCTTGAGTGCTTGAGGTAATATCATGTGGAATGAGCATGACATTTGCAGTGCCAGACTGCAGGTGGAAATGTGCTAGTTACTGGATCCTCTTAGAATCCAGGGTCCCACTGAGCAGCATAAGCTTTGACTACAAAGCAGCACACTATGGTCTCATGTGAGTTATGGATTCAAATGGCAGCTGTAGTACTGCATGGGGCATAAGCATGGGGCCTGGCTCTGTCAAATAAATGCAAGAAATGTTCCCATAGCCATAGGAAAATCCAAGACAGGAGACCATCATGCGGATTAGATGTCTGGAACACCCTGGGTTTGCTATTGCCAGTCCATCAGTTCAGAAACTGTACTGGTAGAGACCACAAATGATAACATCAGCTGATGACAACTTGGTAGTTAGTGCAAAATAACTGGTTGATCTCTAATTCCTAAGTGGGCAGATCTTGCAAGACTGAAGCCAGTATCACTCCAACTATCTGCTCAGTCTTGTGCTGATTCTGTAGCAAAAAAAAAGACAAATCAGTAAACAGAGATGCTGAAGAAGGCTGCATCAGTGCTCAATCCACTGCTTCCAAAAACAAACACTGTACATCATCTAGAAAGAGGAAATTTTACATCTTCAAAATGCACTATTGCAAACACTTCTGACTCCCCACAACATTTAAAAATAGTAGCACTAACTTCCTCATTCCTGCACCCAAGACATTTCCCAGGATCAAGTTTTGTATCGTATTAAGTCAGCAGCTCATATCCTGTCTGCCAGATATGTTTGTGTATCTCAGGTCATCCAGTCAAAAGGCAATTTTGTATTTATACACTACCTTTATCCTGAGGAAAACCAAAATGATTTATAAGTTATGTCACTGCTGATATTTATAAAAATTCCAAAGACTCATTTAGCAATTTCTACTGTAAGACTCTGTGGAAACTTCAATTTCAGCTATGTATTTTAATAATTTAGTTACCTTATGAAATGTAAAGACAAATGCATTCCATAGACAACACAGCTGATACGTAGCTATAAATTATGGAAGTTAACAGTGCTCAACTTTTGTCTAAAGCTTATGCTGCTATTTTTATTCCTTGTAGCTTGTTATACGAACACTTTCTGTTTAAAGTGCAAAGAACACCATGTAACTACAATTTGGTCAGTTCTTGACTCAAAGCACATGTGAGCTCCAGGCTACAGTGAGCTAACAGGTGAGGTGCCCAATGTAGAGGTGAGAGGAGCTCTAACAAAGCCATGTGTAGGTGACTTGGTTTTTTTTTTAATTCTTGGAGGGATTTTGGACACATAACACAAAGGACTGAAGGCGACTGGACGGAAATACTGTGAGAAAACAGAAAGGACAGCCTAATCTATTTGTAATGCCTTACCCACACAGATATGCACCTGCCAACACAACATCTTCACCCCCAACAAAAAAATGATAACTACAGGTGCCTGAGAAGCAGGATGACACAAAGGATATGACACAAGAATGGGCTGCAAAAGGCTTAGGTGCTAATCTGAACCATGTGATAGTCTAAGTGACCTTCAGCCTAGCAATTTATGCCCTCTGCTCTGCAAGATTTCTCTCAGCAGCAAAGCAAAAATACTGATGTAATGGGAAGTGTTAATGGCTGTTGTCAAGTATGTTTGATAAATATGCTACAGTAAGTCATGTGAAAGCTTGTTGGCTTTCTAGGAACCATGCAGGATAAATGGAATAAGCAAGGAAGCTCCTGTAGGGAATAAAATAATTGGAGATAGTAGAATCTGTGGCCCTTGGCTGAGCAAAACTTAACTCGTAAGTGCCAAGATATTTCCTTGTGCACTGACTGTTACAAGTAGGCGTATCTGGATGAGAACAAATAGTAAGGTGGAGAAACTGCAGCCAAGCCTCAATGCTTACATACTGGACTGGCTGTGAACTGCCAGGAGAAATGCTGGGCTTTCAGTTCTTACTGTTTGTTCCTGTCATAGGTTGAGAAACAGGGTACTGTCCACATTATCTACAGGCAAGAAGGATTCCACCAAAAATACTGGATGTAAGCCAAAAAGGCTTACCAAAACCTTGGAAAGCAAACAGATATTGAAACATGCTGGTTATAGTCAACAACAGATACTGAAACATGCTGGTTATAGTCAGATAGGCATTACTTTATTCTGTTATTATTCTGTTGTTTTCAAAATCCATATTGTGCTGTTGCTAAGGTGGTTGTAGCGTTGAGTCAGGATGCTGCATTGCTGGTTTTCACCTCTTGAGGCCTTTAAAGATGTGTTTTGGATATATGCTGAGTAAGGTAATTTAGAGAGACGGGACATAGTAAGAAGAAATATTCCTACTATGGTAACCTAAATTTAGCCTATTTTATAGTGACACTCTTCTCAGTTTTTGCCCATCCAAGAAAATTACAATGATGTTACAGGGGTTGGCTTGAAGAGTGTTTGTAAAAGCACTGTATTGGCAGAGTTCAAGCCTGCCCTGCCAGTCTGACTAGCACAACCATACTATCAATAACTTCAGCCAACCTTAGAAATTAAAAGAACCAATCCAGCTCACCCATTGTGTACCTTTAAAGAAAGGACTCCCAAGGATGGTGGGAGAAGTAAACTTGTCAGCATGTTCATTCAAACACATTTTAACTTATGCTCCTGCTATACATCCCTCTGTCAATTCTGAGAGTCTTATTATCATCCCAAGGTGCTATCAGCATCTCACCTCCAACTTCAGGGCAGCTGTTGACCAGCCTGGGAGGCTGCTTTGGAATGGCTTGTTTTACAACATATTGCTCTGATTGATGAGGCCATTCCCCCCTTTCCACAGTCATCTGTTCCAGGCCTGGGACTCCCTTAGTACAGCCTTTCCTTCATTTCAGGCTCCCGCCATAAAACCCCAGCTGTTGTGCAGATATTCACAATGGCAGGAAATCAACAGAATCGAATAGTGGGCTGTTGTCTGTCTTATGTCATTTGGAGTTTTGTTTTTCCTTTTTGTATGTGTGTAGCCACCACGGTACACGGGATTATTCAGGGTCACTCCACAGAAGCAGCCAAACAGAAATGATCCAACAAGCAATTTCTTCCTGTCCCTTGGACTATGCTGGTGTGATTACAGTGAACAGAAAGGCCCGGGCCTCTCTGTTAAATGTGAGTTTGACCAAAAGAGACCCATGCATGAAGAATGGGAAGAAGTAACTCATTATGTTATCACAGCACTCTGTGGTGAGAAGTGAAGAGGAAACCTGTGCTTCCTTCCTCTACACAGGTTGTAAGTTCCCACCTTTCCATCTCTAATAGGCATCTTCCCTCCAAGCTACAATTCTGACTGGGGAAAAAACACAGGGTATACAAGGCCCAAATTTCTACCTGTTAGTCCTGCATAACTTCTCAGACAGGCTGATTTCTTTTCTTCTTTATTAGTTTTAGCAACCCCCATCACCACTTGGTCTTAGCTGTGTCTCCTCTTTCATCCCCAGATGATGCTCCCCATTCCTTTGATGGGAGGGCAGAGTAGGGAGGAACAAGGAATCCCAAAAATTTCTGTCCTGGGGTACCAGAACTAAAGTTAGGCAATGTACAAGGGCTGGATGGGGTGGGGTTCTAACAGTGTCAGGGAAATCCATGTACAAAATATACCACAGAAAGCTAAGTTGAAATAAACTTCTGCATTCTTGAAATGTGGAAGAGACCTAGCAGGTCTCTTCACGGTACAGGACAAGATTAGAGGGAAAAGAAAAGAAAAGGATGGACAATGTGATAGAAAACCTTACTGCCTCTATCACCAAACTGTGTAGCTGATTTGGTGGTAGCAGAGAGACAAGAGCTGAGTACAGAATGTGACCAGTGTGAAGGAAAACAACAGGGCCCCCACAGCTGCTGTGCCCTGTAAACAAAGCTCTGCTTTCTGAAGGGCCATGTGAGATTTTGCAGAAGAGTCCTGAAAGAACTGATGTCTGCCTAAAGGAAACAACAGGGATTAGAGTAATGAGGAATGTGAGATAATAAGATAATAGGAGGACTTTATTGAGCTTAAACAGAAGGTATCCAGACAATAAAATATAATTATTAATGTATTCCTATAAATAGATCAGATGAACATTCAAGAAATGAATGGGCAGCGAATAATTAAAATACCCTAAAAATTAAAATACCCTAAAGCAATACTTACACAGTGGCACTGACAGGTGGAGGAAATTGACAGGAGTTACCTTAGAAGAACAACATTGCTAGAGACAAGAATGACTGCTCAGGTCACTAGTGAGCATTCTGTTCCAACATTTCAAGAAGTAAGCTGATCACACCCTAGGAAAAGAGATTTTTTTTTTCTTCATAAGATAAAGCTGCAAAACAGTTTCAGTTGTTATGAAAATGTGGGATGGGTGGAAGTTTTTTGGCCACTGGCTTATTTGGGTATGGAGAATAAAATACTTAGATAAAGTGTCAGAAATAGATGTCAGATGAAAAAGTACCACCAGTGGACTTCCACTACGTTAATAACTTTAGAAGAAATATCTAAAGGGATTTAGGAAGGTAATGTAAACTGATCTTTTGCATTGCATTTCCCCAGTTTGCAGGTTTGTACCACTCATCTAGGTCCCATCAAGGTCAAATGAAGGAAACAAAAAAGCCAGTCATGTGGACTAGGATATGCACTCTATGGAAAGCTTTGAATTTAACATCTCACAGGAAATGGCATTTCTTGTAGGATTTCTTCAGGAACACACATATGAGCACTTAAAGTGAATGAAGGAGAATTCTGCCCTCATTGGATTAATGAAAGCATGTTTCTGCTTGAGACACAGGGAGAGAATGTACTGGGAGTGTGTTTATTTGAACCAGAATTTAATGCCTAGAAATGCTGACAGCTTGCAAGACTAAATCCTGTATTTACTAACTCAGCAGTATCCTCCCCCCTAAACTTCCCCATCATCACTACACCACAACATAAGGGGGCAACCCTAGAAAACAAGGTACCTATTGACACGTGGCAAATCTGTGCTTGAGCTCTCTGAGCTGGATCTGAACAAAACTGTTTCTTGGCATCAACTCTGCTCATGATTTTGGATACGAAAACTGCTTCACCCATAAAGCAAATTGAAACTCAACTCTTTCATTACAGGATCTGAACAGCAGCAGCCTGACTGTACTGGGGTAAAACCGTGCCACGGTCCTGTGGGCAAGCCAGTCTCCTTGTGAATAGTTTCATGAGGCATCAGGAAGCAATTACCAAGTCCCAGTAAAACCTAATTATGACCCCTCTCCTCCTTCACCAACTATCACTTAGGAGAAGCCAGAATCATTTTTCTCCTCTCTCCCCTACTGCTAAAACATAAATGAAGGGGATTTTTTCCCCCTTAAAAACTTTTAGTGCTTTTTAGTCTCCTTGTGCCGAGCCTTTTGTCTTTGGGAAGAGGCTGCTTCGCTGGAAGCCGATGGAAAGTCAACTGTCCGGCAGACAATGGAGCTGTCTGCCGAGCAGGCGCTTCGGAGCGAAGACCGGGATGGCCGATCCAGAGGCATTCCCGGCCTGTTGCCATAGCAGCGGGGTGAGCGGGAGGGACCGCTGGGCCGCTAGCGGCGCTCCCCACACTCCATGGGGGCTGCCCACCCCTCACGGAGGCTGCACTGCCAGCGGGGCCGCCCCGTCCGCCCCCGGGGCTGCCCCTGCTCGGACACCGGCTCTGCGCAGCCATTCCTGCCCAGGGGGCTCCGTGAACGCCCCTGCCCGCCGGCAGCACAGCCCGGGGCTGGGGCCGTGCTGGGGACGAGCCGTGTGCCCTGGAGCCGGGGAGGGCGGCGGGTGCAGGCTGGTTTTTTGGGAAAGGCTCTCCCTCGGAGTACTGGCTTGTACAGACAAGCCTGAGCGCTAATTACAGAATTTGAACCAGAACAAAATAACAGGCACCAAACAGGTTAAAAGCGTAGCGTGCCTGGAACTGGCATCCTTCTGAGTACACCAGAAGTAATGAGGAAAACACGGGTTGTCCCTTGTTGTAGTCAAATCACAGGAAGCTCTGCTTGATCAAGGATGCTGACTAGCGGGTTCGAAACTTTTAACATATGGCATATCTTACCTCTTTCTCCGGCACAGCATGCTACAGTGTGAACCATTAGCAAGTCATTCAATGGAAGTGGCAACACTTCCCCAGCACAAAGAATAAATATAGATAGCATTACCCTCTGTAAACACAGAGTAGCGTTTAACAGGAGGGCAGCTATTGGCATCCTATGTGCTTTCACTAACTTTTGGCTCTCAGCATCGAGTCTCTGTATGTACATGTCGCTCTACAGAATGCAGATTTCTATAATCCACATCTAAGTCTCATGGTCCAAACTGAAAAATTCTGGTTGCTTTTGTGACAGGCGAGACTTTTTTTCTTAATGATCTTTGAAGGAAAAGAAAAAGAAAAGAAAAAGGATCAATTGTTATCGTCTTATTTCCCTTCTTATTCACTGTAATGCTTGGGTACACAAATTGAGGAAACAATGAGGAAGTAGACAAAGCAATTCCCTTTTCCACCAAGAGCAGCCTAACATTTGATTCAGTTAGGAGAACAAGGATCCTGCCTGCAGCAGCTGTCCACTCCAATGGTTTGTAAACTGTAAGTTTATATAAGTACACCGAAGTCTGAGAATTTCTTCACTGCCTTTTTGGCCTGCAAAGCAGATTGAAAATCTCTTGAGAACAGGAGCTCTCATGAGAGTATGTGAACTTCAGGTCAGGACAGAGAGTCTCCTGGATCAGCATTCCTGACAACATTTCAGTGATTCTCTGTTGGTCCCAGCTGGAACCTGTACATGCTGAGGCAGCTGCAAAACAGACAATAAGCTAAGCTCAACTGAACAGCTTCCAGCTTTGGTAAAGCTGTGGAGTTCAGCTTAAATTTGGGAAGGAGAAAGTTCAGGTTGATTCTTTTCATTTGCATTAATTCATTCATTTCCTAGCAAGGGACCACCTGGAAAGGGTGTCTGCCCGTGGATGGCCAAATGCCAAGTAGTTTTCACTACTCAGTGAAGATATTCCTTGGCTGGTTAGGCTGTCTGCACTCTCACGATGCAGCAGATAAAAGATATGTAAAGGAGAACTCCTGTATCCTGTGAGCAGTAATCTTGCTGAAGTGGCAAAAGGGAGCCTCTCTTGCTACACTGAGCCAGTAGGAGCCACTTTTAAAAGGAAATAATTGTGTACACCTCATTTACTGTTGTCTGTAAAAGTGTTTTATGGTGAATGGTGTGTTCAGTAGTATGTACTTAGGGATAATATGCATGGATTTTAGTCAAGTAATGAGTGTCAGAGGGAAGGAGGCAAATGTTATGGGAGGGCATCTTTAGAAGCAGTGATTCTGGAAAAGATTTGTATGATTATCACCTCTGGTACAGTCTTGAGACTAAAAGATCTGATATAATATTAGGATTTAAGAAGATAGAAACATGAAGCGGGGGGGGGGAAATAATTTCATTTGTGTATATATTATGGCCTGGTTCTCAGCAGACCACTACGACCTGATCTTTTGTCCAGAATTCCCACAATTCAGGGACATAGAAAAACTGAGGAGGGTTCAGAAAAGATTCATAACACCTATAAAGGAATAAAAACTCTACCACACAGCAAAAGACAAAAGCTCAATCTATTTAATCTGCTCCACAGGAGATTCAGAAACAATCAGTCTGTAAGCACCTACACAGAAAATTATAAAAGTAATAAGTAATATGTGACAGTTGGAAGGCAACATGGAGAAACTGAGATTAAAAATCATGCAGTTTTAATATCAAGAGCAATTAACCACTGAACTGATTTACCAAAAACCTTGCTCAGTGAAATCACAGGACTGTTTTAGGCAGATTAAATTATTCTAGTTCTCACAGGAACTAAGTCAGGGATGTGCTGCAGTTTGTGATATGCAGAAGCTCCAGCTACATGATTGCTTTTTGACCTTTTAATCTGCATGGGAAAAAAAATATAGTAATGGTAATTTAAGTACCTCCATCTCACTCCCCTATTGTATGATGAATATTGTATGATGAATTCTGAAATAGTTGAATGAATTTCAGTGCTGCTCCCTCACAGAAAAACATTAATATGACTAAATTAAGTATGGAGAATTGATGCTGAATTGAGTGTTTTGGAACTGGCTGTAACGAATGGAAAGTTAAAGTTACAAAGAAAGCCAGGCCAATATTCAGGAGGCCAAATATAATCTTATCTGTGAGGATGTCCTCACACAACCTGAATTCAAAGTGCTCAGACATACACGATCCTACACATAATGATACTGCAGTAGAAAGTGACGTTGAAAATAAGAGGGAGAAAAAACGTTTTGCATCAAATTATCCTTTCTTATAGATCACAACTTAGCTGAATTTTGCTTTTTTGCACTTCAAAACTCGCTTCCCAATGCACACTTTTATGTAAATCCAGCTGCTTATTCCTGCATAAACGAGGGCAATGCACTGCTTGTGCTTTCAACAAATACCGAGTCCCCTAACAATGCAGCACTTGACGAATCTGAATTACTCACTCACCCACTGAAATTCTATACAGAGCAGCTCAGAGCTGTTAACCTCACAGCAAAACCTGTTTCCAAACCTTCCCTATCTTGAACACTTCAGTGGGCAGACACAGATTTCCATAATCCTTTCAGCAATATCTGGAGACAATAAATATAGCTCTTTTCGTATGTTTCATTTTATCTTCTACTACAGAGAAACTTTTATGAACAGGGAAACAGCCAGTTCTTCCTCCCTCTGATCAGAAAAGAAATAACCTCCCACGAAAGTTCACGAACCAAACCGCTCCTCCCCCACATCCTCCTCGGCTTTACAACACGGTGCGTTCGTACCAATGCAGTAGGCGCTATGAATAAGGCACGGGACGTGCCGATTTAGTTGTATATATACAATTTACGATTCCCTTTTTAATCACTAATTCTCGGAGGACCAAACGTCAGCAACCTGCCTTATTCTACCAGTAGCGCTCACAACATCAAACTCTGCCTCTAAACAAAACTCTCCTAAGTCTGTGGTGGTATCGCGTTGGAGGATCCCTAGGACTTCACGGGCTGAGACGTTTCTCCCAGTTTCTCCTCTCTCTGTAGTATCAGCCATCCCTCCGCCTGCCCTGGCGCGCACCGGCCCCGCCGCTGCAGTACCTTGCTTCTAAAAGAAGTTTACGCGCTCCTCCTCCTCCCACCGATACAAAAAACTAAACCCAGACCGCCGAGATGAACGGATTCTTTCCTCGCTGCACCTACCCAGGGCTCAGGTCCCTTCCGCTCTGCGGCCAGCGGGGTCGGCTGCCCCCCCCGGGCCCGTGTCCCTGGTCGTCCGTGGCTACGGGAAGCCGGGCAGGAAAGGCGCCCGCGCCCCACTCTCCGGAGCAGCAGCCCCGCTCCGCTCCCGCGCCGGCCAGCCCGCCCCTCCCGGCTGGGCAGGGCGGGGATACGGGGAAATGTGCAGGTTGTGGGCAGATCTGGCACACCCAGAAAAGTAGGAGGTGGGAGACAGACAGACTGGGAGCAGCCATCGAAACGGGTGCCGAACTTCACGTTACACCCCGTCGAACCAAACCCCAAAGTTTTGGGGATCCTCCTCCGTATAAAAGCTGCGCTTTTGTGGGCGAAACTAAACCAAACTCGCAAACATTTCAGCTGATCACCTTGCAGAAATGCAGCAGGCTGCTCCCCGTGTCACCAGCTGAATCACCGTGTCCAGTTAACTCTTTAGACACCAGCTGGCTTTAGGACTGGGATTTCCTTTTGTCCTCTCAGGTGAACTGTTTAGGATTTACTCCAGGATGGGTAAATACAGAGATAACTTTTAAATGCAAAATAAGTTACACATTTTAAAGAACTCAGTCAGTCAGCCAGTCATTTTTAATCTCCTTGGAAACGTCTTCCTATGTTTCTTATAGTCACAGACATAAGTCTCTCTCAAACCAAAGGACTGAAATTAGGGGGCAGTTTCTGATCATTGGAAGGATATGAGATTCTAGTGCAGTCTTACAGATGGAAAATGAAGGGCATAAACCCCCACTTTTTAAACACCAAGTAAGATAAATTTATGACAGCGATAACAGGATATGTCCATTTGTGATAGCAGGGGATTAGACTTGATCCAGGAAGTTTTTGGCAATTCTTCCCCAAAAAAGCCACATGAGAGAAGGAGACCCAAGCTACCTACCAAACAGCCAGGTCCACCAACACAGAGTGTTCCACCTGTCAAATACACCTCTAGGACTTCTCAATTGTCCTGGTTTAGCCTACATTTTTTCTTTCCTTGGCTCACCTCTGCCCCAAGCAGTTTGGCTGTAAGACTGCAAATCACAGGGACAATCTGTCAGTGCCTCTGAGAAAGAGCCAGCACACTTCTGCTCCGTTGTGACATTTCTAGGGTTATTTGGGTTTTTCTAATTTCCCCTTAGTGATTACTAAGAAGAAACAAAATATATTTGGGATTTTGACACACTGAGGAAAACAGATAGATTGTTTGAAAGCAAAGTTATCTGGATAATTGGGAAATCATGCCAGAAAATATCTGGTTTACAGATAAATTATTGATTTGACATTTACCCATTAAATTAAATCAGTAGAGAAATAAATCTAAGCACACTGAATTAACCACAGAAGGTAAATGGATTTTTGGTTTGAATGGAGTGTGACAGGGTGCAGAACTAACAGGGGAAGGCCAAGCTACCACTTCCGGGTGTTGATACAATGGTAATTAAATGATGGGAGGGAGGGATGACACCTAGATGATAGAATGAATGACTACATGATCAGGGATTGTAGGGACAACTGTGAGAGTCTTTCAGGTGGGAAACACCTGAACAGCATGCAGCAAAGCTGGCGCCTGCCAGCCTGCAGGAGAGTCACGACTTCCTTAGTAAAGGGATACATTTGTGTTGGCAGGCAAGGGGGAAGAATCAGTGGTTAGCTGCCTTTCCTCAGAAAAAAAAAACAAATAAACATATTAGGAGTGGCCACATACTGTCCTTGCTTGTGCCAGCCTCACTGTCTAGGCCTCTGAAAATTTGAGCCTGTACTACTCATATGAAATTGGATAATTAATGGAAAAGCAGAAACACTTGTTTTCTGATATCGCCAAGTCTGCCAACCATGAAGCTGTCCCTTATGTAACACTGTCATGGCTCACTTCCTCCTACACCTTGTTGTAACAGCTTCTTGTAGCAGACAGGGCGTTCTCTATCAGTGTAAGATAAAACACTTTTTGTTTCACACACGCTAAAAATTCCCAGGCTTATAGCAAGTTGAGGCTAAAGCAGAATGAGATGGAGAAATTAGCCCAAGAACAAACTGCTTGAACAAAAACTTTTAAAGGTGTGGGGTTTAAAAAAACATGCTGGCTGAGAAAGATGAAAGCTCAGACCTGTTTTTGTAACTTTCCAGGTGAACAGTGTTCCTTTTCTCATTTTATCCTTCCTCTCCTCAGCCAAGGGAAGCCTTTATGTAGATAATTTTGTCTGCTGTTCTGCCTGTTGCCTCAATCTTTTTGTGTGAAACAGCAATGTAAGATGAGCAGGCAGATGAAGTCATCTTTCCCTAGACTCCCTCTTTTGTTTCTTGTTCCCAATTAGGGTCCATAATTAATCTGGCCACCACTACAGAGCACTGCACGGGGTGCTGGGATGTCATGGACATACTGAAGCAAGCTTGTTTCTCAGGAAATAGGCTTTTTTTCTCATGATGTGTTAGTCTCTTGACCCCTTGTCTAATATTAAAAAAAACTTTTGAAATATGCATAGTAATTAACTCAAACTGGGGGTAGAATCAGATTTGTGGGAAAAAAAAATCTGCTTTCCAAAAAATACATGCACCATAGTGCTTTTATTATATCTAAGCTAAGAGACTCAGCAGCCTCTCAGCAACTCTCAACAGCTGTTGTGAAAAATGCAAAGCATAAACTCACTCCCAAATGCCTGTTAGAGTGGTAACTCAGGCTCTGCTTAGCTATGGGAAACCTAAGTTCAACTCTCTTCTTCTTTACACAAGAGCTCCACCCGAGCCTCATGTCCTAGAGAACGTTCCTACCCACCCTGTTTTTGCAAGTTTGGGTCCAGTCTGTCAAACCCCCATCTTGGACCTTGATGGAAGTTCTGTCAATACCCAGTATGGCCACAATACTTTTACAACAACCCCTACAGGAAAACTAAAAACAGCTGATAAATATTGGGTATTTAGTTCATCTCTTCTAAGACTGTCCTCCTGATGTTTAACACTTCTCTGGCAGATGGTGTTGTAGATAGACAACCAGTGGAGCTTTTACTGCTGGGGCCTGTTTGGCAGCCTAATGGATCTCACTGCAGAACAAATCACTGAAGAGTCCCTAAGTTCTCCCAGCTACCCATGAGAAAGTCTACTTTCCATCACACTTCATATTCATAATTCTTTTATTCATATTCACCCTTAAAAATATGAAAGCTGGATGAAAGTTCTGTTTCAACTCTGTTTCCTTAGGCCTTTGAAGCACAGATAAGGATTTGCTCTTTAAGAGTATCTTGTCACTGCTGGCCTGTGTTCATCCTGAAGCAGTTGAGAAAGAGAGAAGGAACCAAGCCCAGCCTGTACAACTCAGCTGAACATGGTTCACGGTCAGCAGCATTTGGCCTGTGTTTATAATTTATCTTGCAACCAATGACTTCCAAACAGTTGCCATTTCAGGATGCTTTTCTTGGGAGAAAGAGATGGCAAAATTAAAGCTCAGTTGTCCAGAACTGGTTTCTGGAGTATCATTCTGGCAGGACAAGATGGTTGAGGCTGGGATATAATCAAGGGAAAAAAAAGCCACACAGGGAATGGAAGGCATCAAAATACATTAGGAGAAAGATTATCTGAAAGCCAGATAATCTTGAGCTATGTAATGCATGGTACAATCCAGGTACTAGTCAGAGCTAAATACAGCTTCTCATGACTGAAAATATGAATAAGCAAATCCACTGATACCTGGGAGATCTATGAAACATGGTCTCTGACAGGTTTCTACTTGTTGCATATTTCCACATGCCTGAAGCAGCATTTTGCTGGTAAGCGTTTAAGGTTTGTGAGAAGGAAAATGTGTAGGGAAGTTCCCAGGTCACAGACCACTGTCCAGCTGGTCCAGTTCTCATGTTGGGAGCTCTCAGAGATGTCTCCTTCACCCCACTTCACAGCTAACCATGCCTGCCATTTAAATCCAACAAAACCTTACTGTGGTTAGAAATGGATCCCCTCAGATGCATCTCCTTCCACAAGTGACCAAGCCCTTCTCTGACTCTGAGCTGCAGGCAGGAGCACTGTCCCTCACAGATGAGACTGTTTGAGAAGAGTCTGAGAATGTTATTTTCTCACATACTGGTTGGATTCCACCCGATATAGAAAATGTTCTTCCTGATGCTGTGAAGCAATCTATGCTGCGGGCTGAGGAGACCAGGATCTGTGTGCACAGAGAGGGAAGGGGTGGGCAAAAAAGCCAGGAGTGGAACTGTTAAGACCTGTCGGATTGAAGACTCACTTGCCCATCCCTTCCAACAAAAAAGGCAATTTTTTGTTTGATGTCCTGCAAGAATCTAGAAGTAATAGCATATACACATGCACACACATACACATATATAATGTAATGTAATGTGGCCAGTCTTCGTGAACGAAGATCTGGGAAAGGTCTTTTTAACGGGTAGATGGAGCACATATATAGAAATATAGATAAATATATCCATAGACACACAGAAAGAGAGCATACTGGCTCACCTGCTGCTTGCTTCCACTGCCTTTTGACTTTAAGGCACAGAAGAGAGAAAGGCTTCAAACAGTGCCTGGGGCAAGAAATTTGAAATCTTAATTCCTGGCAGTAATGAATGGAAATCAGACCACTCCCTCTAGTTCAGTAACACCGAATGGAACAGAGACCTAATCTGAAGAAGCAGTAAAACCAGTGCCTAAGTAAATGTATCATCCTCAGGATTTATGAGGAAGAAATACATTTTAAAACTCTGGCCTTTCATTCTTCTGGAGCAAAGCAAACTCTGACTCAAGGAAGTTGGAGTATGCTCACGGAATTACATATTTGTGAAACGGCTCCTAAGGCTTTCATGACTATTACAAAAAGCTGTCTCCTTTATTTGGTACTATTTATAATAACTTTATCTTCAAGTGGAAGGTGATTTTTAATGAAAGATTCATGTGTAGTCTGCCATGTTACACAGAAGTCACACCTATTATAACTTACTCCTGGTTGAAAGAAGAGGTGGTAAACATATGGACCACAGTGTATGGAAGCTGAGAAAAGCCTGAATCACCTTAATGACAGACATATTGCATAAGTGAGTTTCTTTATACCAATTTAGAGGAAATTTTGTCCTATTACATTTCCTATTAGGTTGCCAGCACAGATGATAACTGTGTGTGACCAGCTTTATCCCTATCTGCCACTCATTTCCATGGGATTGGGAGTTACATGGCTAAAAACACATTCTACTGAATCACTTGAGGAATGCTCCAAGTGACTTACCCCAAGAACAGTAATTACAGCAAGGGACAGCGTGACTCTACCTTGGCCAAAGAGATGAGCTGCAGAGCTACTAATTGTGTTAAGAACGTGAGAAGCTAAACAAAGGCTTTTCACATCTGAGGCATCACGGTTGACTTGTCTAGGTCATGGTCTGAGTGGCTGATGGAGACAAATTCTCCAGCCCAGCAACACCAAGTTTAATGAAGACTTGTTCAGTTAGCCTTATTAGCAAGGAATTCTGCAGTGCCTAAGGAGGAGGGGTTGCTCTGCTTTCAATAGGACACAAAGGGTGCTAATTTCTAATCTCTGCTCCATTCTTTAAAATTCATAGCCAAATTATAAAGTATGAGAAGCTAAGAGGACAAAAACATGCAGTTGATAAAGGCAGCCTTTGTATTCAAACTTCTGCAGAAGAAAACACAGAGTAGAAAATTATGTTGGAGGATTTTCACTGTTCACACCATCTTACCTCAAAGGAATTAAAAATTACTTTATCGTTAAAAGTTCTCAACAGTCCTGCCATTCATCATAGAGGACAGAGAGGTAGCACGAAACATACTGTGGCCATAGTTCATTGTTTCAGTGATTCCAGCAGTTACATTTCAACAGAATTTGTACTGTCACCACTTTTTCACTGTTTTGTACAAGTGTTGACTTGAAATTTACTTTAAAATCAACTATACTGGCAGATTCAGCATACAACTTGGGGACCATTTCTGTATTTTCACCATAGTGTTTTCCTCTTTTTAAACATCTTCCCTTTCGGTTGTATGTAGTCAACATGGAAACTGACTTTAAACACATTGTAACGCCAGCTCCACTTAAATGAAAAAATACAGAATATAGCATTTTCCAAACAGAGCTGTGATACTTTGTGTTGAAGACTTTTAAACCAAAAAACTAAAGGAAGATATAGGGAGTGTAAAGTTCTTGCATTTTTCAGGAAAGATAGAGAGGAATATTTACCTCCTGATGATTACTGGGCAATTAGATTAAAAATGGCAAAAGAACTTACTTTACACATTCATTTTGGTTAGATGACAGGCTTGGTGTGAGCCTGGCAAATCTGACTGTACCATGTGGCTCTCAGGCCTGTTGCGTGGGGACTATAGATGGTTACACTATTAAGGATAGTGACCAGTTGCCTCCAAAACTTGTTCGTTGACTCGAATGGCATTTTCCCAATTTACGCTAATTTAAGTGAGATTAAAGTCATAGTGTTTGAGTATAGAAAATAAAGATTTATTTTTCTTGGGCGTGGCAGAATGATTTAAAGAAACTTGAAAAATGAAAACATCCAGAAAATTTTCAACCATAAAACTGAGTTTTAAAGATAACACACTTTTTTTTATGTAATGGTAGAAATCCAGTTACAAGAGTCAAAGTTCTAGAGCACCATACAAAAGAGAAAATGGCTAGGGAAAAATTGCAGCTTCAGATTCCTGTAAAGTGTAAAAATTATCAACACTAACAAAATTTAAATGACACTGCAGGGCACTCCAGTGTAGCATTAGCTATTGCTAGAATTAATATGTATTTTCTCAGAAGAGTACCATTACTTCATTACTTTGCAACAGGGCTACTGCAATTATCCAGTTGATGAAGAGAAATTAAGTTCTGAAGTAGAATATGAAGAAATTCTTCTGCATGCAGAGGGGCCTTCTGCCAAGGAAAGGAGAGTGACAGTCCCTTTACCCATTTTACATTCCCTGCCAGATGGCAAGATGCAGCAGGTCACCCACTAGAAACAAGTTGAAGCCACTGGCATCACAGTTCTTAAGCATTAAAGTTATTTTAAATTGCAAAGGAATAGAAATAGAGCATCACCCAGAAGAGGCAAATGTACAGGAAGAGAGAAAATCCTAAGGTGAAGAAAGGGAAAAGAGACCTTGTGGGTTAAAGAGCTTTTAGAGCACTGGCAGCCAGGAGGTTCAAGAGCCTCCTTGAAACTTTTCTGTAAGGCAAGGGATGGGCTGGAGCATAGGGATTAAAGCTGTTCACTATTTAACATACTAAGAAATAATTCAAACACAGAAAAAGTATAGCTTAGCCATCCATCCTTATATTTTCTTCCTTCTCACTTCTTCCCTGGGAAAAGAAATCAAGAAGCACATGGGCTGGTTTTTGAGGTGTAGCAGGGGAAGCCTGATGGGACCTGGTCCCATGGTGTTTGACTTGAGAGTTATCTAGGAATCAACAGGTTAATCTCCAGTTCCTTTGCTCACTGAAGAACTCTCCCTTCCATCTAATGAGGAATGTGTTGATTTCTACTGACCTGCTTTTCCTTTTATCCAGCAGACAAGGAGCTAGTGGGTCTGGCAAAACCCTTTTCCCTTCACACCTGTTTGCTCCATTAGTTCAGGTTTGAGTTGTTCAGACATGCGAGACAAACTGGTTTTATTCTGCGGATGCAGCTGGACTGTCAATCTCAGCAGAGCACAGCTCACCCTTTAGCCCCAGCAGTCCCCCAGCCTCTGCCAGATCTGGAGCAGCTTGGCAGGGTGACAGAGGGCAGAGCTGAAGCCTCAGTCGCAGCTGGCAGCCGGCTCCTCACAGGTACAGGATGGCCTTGCAGGGTGAGGGCACAACTATGAGTGTGCCAAAGCCCTGCATTACAGCTCTAGAAACCAGCTGTGCCCAGCGTCCTTTACTGCAAAACTCTCCATAGCCTCCCATTAGCATCCACTGTGCATGAGTGCATCCACACTGATGCACTTGTGCTTTGCCTCTGACTGCTCTGCTATTGAGAAGCCATCTGGTGTTGATGTCTTAACTACTGGAGCACTGACCTCTCCTAGCTAAGCTGCCTTGACCTTTATGGGAGATCAGTTCATCTGATGCTGTCCATTTCTGGACACATATGTGACTAATCAAGAAACCAACTGCTCTTCATGATGTTTTAACTATGCTGTGACACATAGGCTGGTCCCTGTAATCCCAGGACACAGAAGAGCCAAAGGAGCTGAAGCTGAGTCATGTAATTTCAAACTGAGCAGAGATCGAAAGCATACTCTGCAGGGTTTGATCACATCATGGGGAAGCTCTCATAACACTTGTTACATCTAAAGAATTTGCAGTGGCATAGATTTTAGCAGGGATGTATGGTCTTAGCAGAGCCCTGAGAACATACCCATATTGTTAATCCATGTCACTGTGCCTTCACTGCCTTTGTAGCCATGATAACTTAAACAGAAAACTGCTCATGAGCGACACAGTCTGTATTTACCTTAAGGCCAGATTTACCCCGAAAGCCTGAGGTCTCTCTGTGGACTGATCCGTGTGTACAACAATAACAAGTACACAGCTCTGCTGAAACCTCTTCAGCGAAGCAAGTTTTCCAATACAGCCTTTAAAGCAGCGCAGTTTGGTGGCTTTACCAAGAAAAGTATAATCTACTGACTGAGACGAAGATGCAAGATGAAGGCTGTGCAGTCCAGTCACAGCATGGCTAAAGAGACATACCAACATTCAAAGAAAGGGAACAGTGTATATGCAACTGCGTCAACAGAGTGAAATGCCTTTGTGTCTCTCCCTTCTTGGAGATGAAGAACTCAAAAGATTTGCAGGGAATCCTGCAGGTCTCCCAGGATACACCATAGTTCACACTAATAATGTGTTGCTGGAGGCAACCAAGCCTGAACAAACAAATCAGTCCGGGGGAGGAGGAGGAGTGGTGGGTTCATGAAAGCAAAGCCTCCAGTAAAGCCCCCCTACTTCTTTTATGTAAACTTTCCCACCCAGATCCTAATTCCGGCTGGCTGGTGAAGGGCCTGCCGCAGAGGAGGCGCAGCGAAGCACCCTGGGCCAACCTCGTGCCGACTTCCTGAGCCAAGTGCCTGCACTGGAGGCAGTGCTGTGCAGCCCTGAGGCACAGCGGAGCGAGGAAGCCGGCACTGGCTGGTGTGACAAACACACTAACACCTCCAGTTGTCTGCTCTGCCGGACGGACCATATGCCTCTGCACGCTGTGTGCTCCCTTTCCAACCCAAACCCTCCTGAAGGCTCATGCCTACCACAAAGCATACAAATGCATGTGTAGCAGAGCCAGAACATTGCAAGCACATAGAAATCCTTGTGCTTCCTGCACTGAACAAACATTTCTGTTGGGCTTCTCAGGAGGAGGTCCAAGTTTTGGTGAAGAGAAAATCAAGAATATTTTTGCTGCTTATGAAAGAACATGGATTTCTTTCACTTCATTAAAAACTGACACTCTTCTTACCACACATTTCTTGTAAGAATATGTCTATCTCAGCACCACACTCACCATTATCCAACCACATAAAAATTGTTCCAGAAAAAGAGGATTAATTTTAAATTCTAGACTTACTTTTCTGCACGTGGATAATGGCCTAAAGCTTGGCAGCTGCCTGTTCTAGATACCTATTCTTTGTGTGGAGAAAGAGTTGTACAGATTATTTTAACTACTATCAGATGTCTGCACTTAATGACAGTATAGCATATACCCCATCTTTTCTAAAGACTCACAGATCCACCAGATCAGTCTGAACATAGACTCAGAGCTACCCTGCTCCCTCTGGCCATGTCAGTGTAGCTGTGGAAAGTCATCCTCTTCATGTCACCAGAAAACAAAGGGTTTTAAAGATCCATTTTTAACATAAACTGAAACCTGTGAAAGTGGCAAGTCTAAGCTTACACTTATCTCCATTTCAGATAATAATCAAAAAAGCTACTTGCTGAAACACCTACTTCAACATGTTCATTTTATGTTATGATTTACTCTTTATTAGTAACCACTGATCTCCTCTTGGCCTACACTGCTCACTTTTGGTATGGAGCACTGAAGACACCTAAGTGTTATCTGTTTGTGCTGCTCATACTTTACATTATTCCATTGCTCCAAAGTCTGCCTTAAGATGTTTCAGGACAAAATGCATTTTTTAACTACCATGTTTTTGAAAACAAGTAAAAAATGCTGGGGCCTGAACCAAAAGGTGTCTATTACAGGTACCTACCCTCTCAAATGCTATCCACGCTGAGATTTCTACCAGTGAGGAAATTCCTGAAGGCAGTTGGACCTCACAATCTCAGTCTACACTCTGCAAGTTTATGCCTCTTCTGAGTGCCACTGTGTATGTTTAAGTCTGAATATATAAAGGCAGCTAAAAGCAAAACCAAAAAGGTAGCCAATGGTACCTGACCACCAGCGTGGCAGATTCCTGGCTGCCCTGAGCGAGGGATGGAGATTGCTTGCTCTGCCTCCAGTGGCTGATTCTTACCTGCCACAGCCCTCTGGTCCTTAGCCCTGTCCTGCCAAGGGTTCTCCTGCAAACAGTGGTTCCCACACCCTTAACAGCTGAAGGATCAGAAAGCCTCTGGCTCCTGCTCTTTTACCTTTTCTTAGTCTTGCTTCTTCCCTGCAGCAGAAACAGGGAACTGCTTGGCCCCAACTCCTCTCCTTCTCCCACCCTCCACTATGAGGAGCCAAGCATGGGATGCTGTGGAGGCAGGTCCTGTATCCTTGGTGTGGTGAAGCAGAAGGCAGTAAGGAAGGGAAAAGAAGTGCAGAATGAGTGAAAAGGAACTACTGACCACATCCACAGCTCCCTGGCACATCAGACCCCTCATCCCCATGGAGACCCTCTTCTCACCATTGGATGGCCCTGCCCAGCTCCTCTCCTCACCTTCCTCACTTGGAGCAGAGCACTTTATATGTGGAAATATGGTTCTGCCACTGCACTAATGTAAGTGTTGAAGATTTATTTTTTCCCTTTGCTCCCAGATATTAGTTTAGGTATCATGCAGGCACTAATCAACATGCAAATCTGACAGAAAAGGACCTTGCCCTAATCTTTGAATTTTCAAGGGAGTTTTAGCTTCATCCCTTGTCTAACATTTAAGCCACCAAAATGAGAGAGATTTTTGTTTGTTACAGAGATTACTTATTTTGTCATTCTCACTGTTTATTTCTGCCCTACAACTAGAACTCTTATTTGAGATAAAAGCCCAATAAACACAGGACTAGTCAACCTGGAAAGCTGGGTCTCAGTGGATCCTACCTTTCTCAGAAATAATCTTCAGTGGTAATGTTACATACTGGAGCAAAAGCAAACCACATATATGTATATAAAGAGCAGGGAAGTGGGGTTGTGGTGATAATGAAACATTAGTGCATCTAGACATTGTGCCAAAACTAATGAATATTTTGCCCCTTCTCTTTAAGAATGATGATGCAGACCACAGTGATAAGGGTGCAGGAGGAAGGCTAGATAACCAAAAGAAGGGTGTGGAAATGGAAATTAACATTAATGAGGTAAGAAAACATTTTGGAGAGGTTAGTGTGCTCAGACCAGGAGGTCTGATGAGCTCCCTCCCTAAACTCTGAAAGAACTGACATATGTAGTTACAGCTTTCATTACAAGGATTTTAAAAGAATTGGTTCAGATGGGAATGGTATCATACCACTGGAGAAGAGCATATATAGTAACCATATTTTTAAGGGGTAAAAATTGCTCTGGAGAATAAAAGCCTGACTGCAATAGTATGCAAGATTTTGAAGGAACACTTGAAAAGCAGAAGATAATAAAAAGGATGGAAGCTAGCTTTAAAAGACATAGTTTGTTTCAGCCAGACCTAAGAGTTTTCACTGACAACAAATTTTCTAGATAAAAAAATATATGTGTCTGTATTAGAAAAAGCATTTAATGTGGTGCTAACAGGGAAAGAGTTAAAATGGAGACTGATACCAATATTAAGACAGAAGTAAAAACCAAGCTAAAACAGCCATTGAATTTTAAGAGACAGATTAGAGGAACTACAATTAAAATTTCTTTATTAACTTTACATAATTAAGACTATATTTATTGATATTTTTAAATAATTATCATGGCACAGAAATGAACATGCTAATGGTATTTGCTGAATACACACAATTAGGAGGAAGTGGGTATATAAAAAATTTTTGAATGTCATACTGAAAGGAGTGATTCATCTTAAGTGCTGGAGTCATAGAAATGAGATGAAATGAAATAAGCAATATACAGTTCATAATCAGACATTTAAGGAGAGATACATTTGTTATAAGGAAGGAACTCATTAAGTACTTATGAGAGAAAGTCATCTAGTATATAGACATTCAATTTGAATATAGTAAAAGGGTACTTGCCTGATGCACCAGCACAAAAGGAAATAAGACCCTGGAATGTATCAAGGAGAGAATCCCTGAAGACGGCAACACTAATATCTTGATATCACACTATGGTGAGACCTCAGTCTCTGCACAGTTTGGGTCACCACATACCCAAAAGATTAATTCAAACTGTAACATGAGCTGAGAAAAGCTTTCTGAGGTGAGGAGGAGAATGGAGAACCAGCATACTAAAGAGCTTGTCTCATTCAGTTCAGCAAATGAAAACAGAGAGAGAGAGATAACTACACTGTATAAATATATTAAAGGGCTTACACTGGAGAGGGCAAAAAGCTATTTGGAAGACAATATTGGCATAGGAACACATGGATAGGAAATGGTCGGGAATATATAAGTGTATCAAGGTCACTGAAATGTCTACATGAGAAAATACATCAACTCAATAAATTGTTGACCAAAGTTTGCACGTAAATGGCATAATTTCTACAAAGCCTGTAATGTGCATGAAGACACAGAGCTACAGGACATATGTTGACAGGATCTCTAATCTCCTTTTAGGCACTAAACTAAATGGCTAGATTTGGAGAGGAGCACATTGAGCTGCACCTATTTGAAAATTTGGTCATGCTGTAACAGGAATAGTTGGGACACAAGAATCTTGGAAACAGTTTTAGGTGCTAAACACAGATATGGAATTCTTCACCAAAAGTACTGAGCACTTCTAATAGTTTTAAAAAATTGAGTCCTAAGTGATTAGTTCACATCAGTCTCCACGAGATTTACTGCAGTACCACTAGGGTACTGGCAAGTAAATTGGACTGGTATCCATGTCACAAAACCCAGGATCACAATTCTTACTCTTGCTAACCAAGATCAGAATGAAGAAATAGTGTGAAATCTCCTCTTCCTCTTGTATAATGTGCATAGTCATAACGCAAATACCAACTTATATATGTTCTAAGATTAGGCAGAGGATTTTGGTTGCATCTGTCAAACATAAGGACAATTAAGGCCAAATTGCTTCTAATAAGAGATGAACATGGTCATTAAGCAAGGTTCATGTCATATCTGTACTCCAGCATTATTTCATTTGATCAAGGCTAGACTAGTTAAAAACCAGAGATGTTGAAGTAAAGACATAAATCAGCAATCTCCCTGCAGTACTATCATTCAACTCTGCTCATTTCTGGCTTGAAAGAACAGAAAATGTTACACTTTTCCCCTAACACCAGACTGAATAAACGAAGAAAGGAGGCAGAATTTCTGATAAAAATGGACATTTATCACAACAAGTTTCTAAGTGGGCACAAGGAAATAAATTATCAACATAGGAGCTGAAGGTTTTGCTTAAATGACTCTGTACATTGTTCTTCTTTTGACAAACCCGCTTCCCACTTTATCCCACACTGTTCTTTGAGAATATGACTCTATAACTGATCTCCTATAGGCAACCATCAACACTTTTCCAATTCCTTTGCTGCATAGTCCAGTGATTCCTTGAGCCTTTCTTAGGTTTCAGATGATATCACAGTAAGAGAGAAACAAGCAAATCTATGCATTTGGGCATCATGAAATTTCTCATTCTTACTTGCTCTCTGCTGCTGCCAGCCTTTTCACTGGCTGCTTTACCCTGCCAGTTCCATTCAGCCCCTTTGTATTCAGACAGGAAATTCCACACAAAACTGGGATCTCTAATCAAGAGCACATGCAATAATTTCAGCTCCTGTTAATTGGTGCTACTGGTGAAGCCTTGATTTCTTCTCTGCCACGCAGAATTGTCAGTGGACAATGCCAGTTCTCAGGTGGGTAACTTTGCCCAGCGGTGAATCCTGCTGCTGTTTGAGAGCTGCAGAATGGGGCTCCCTGGGGTGCAACCAGCTCTGTGGGGCACCAGCTACATTCATGCACCATGCAGTAGTGCTTCACCATTGCTACCATATGGGTACAGTGCCATTTCTGCCTCTGCCTGCAGCACAGCAGCATGCTGCCAGGAACCGAATGCAAAAGGTGAGATAACGTCACCGAGGACAGCCACTGATGTTTGCCACTTTGAAAGAGCTGGATGTGAGGAAATATCTTGGTGTTCTTCTCCCAGCAGCTTTAGGTTCAGAAGCTATTTAGCATCCTCCAGAATTGCTCCAAACAAACCAAGTCATTCCTCTTTAACCACAGCAGTCACAGATAGCTGCTGCACTCAAGCATTCCATCTCCAATTAAGCTTCACACTGCAATGTCCTGTCCAGCTGCAAAATCACCTACTGAACTCCTCGGGCTTATCACATCAGCATGTGGCTTTCTGCACTGCATTAGAGAGCAACTGGAGCCAATGTAAACACCATGGCTGAGGAATCACAGCCTTACAAACACAAATAAAGAAAGGCCTTTGTACCACCTAGCCTGCCTCATTGGCCTGAGACAAATTAGAAAGCATCTACCCATATCTATTCTCTTGGGATATTGTCTATATAAAGGGAGATCAGCAGGTCAGTCCTGTGACTTCTGTCTGCTTTCCTTTCAGCTGATCTGACTATATAAAAACATCAGTGACTAGGTGTGGAAAGAGTGAAATTCATCCAGAATACCACGTAGGCTCAGCACTTAACTGTACTATAACAAAGATAACCCTGATACAAATGCACAGTTACTGTAGCCTGCACTTTAAAATAGCCATTTTAAGAAAACTCAGCACCTGAACTAGGAGATGCTCCTTTAGCTGTTTGCAGCACAGGGCCAGTGACATGGATGAGTCAGAACTGATTATATGCTAGCATGCAGACAAGAAAGCACTCCATTAAACAGCAAAATTACAATATTTTCTTAAATATATATATTTTTAGATAGAAAAGTTTTTATTTTAAACATTTCCAAGCAATAATGAAAATCAAGACTCAGTTCTTTCCTACCACTACCACTATCCATTTCTCTTCTCACGCTTTGCCTCTTCCCTGTCTTAGACCTGGTGTTCTCAAAATGTGGAGGAACAAGGAAAGCCTCACTAATTCACAGGGATAAGACTCAGCCTAGAAGGCATTAGCAGGAGCAAACACTTCTGAGCTTTCTTCTGACTCCTTTCTTACCATGAGAACAACGTTAAATCCTGTCCTCCTGCACCCTGAAATTCCTCATTGTTTCTTAAGAAAAAGCAAAAATCTGACAGTCCTAGGGCAGCATCAACGACTCTTCCCTGGGAGGCAGGGTAGTAGAGAAGGTAAGTAATCAGTGTTATTTTATGGGGCATAGTTGAGGGAGATATTGAACCCTTTGAGATTAGGAGACTACATTTAGCCCAAGCTGAGGATATGAGCTGGAAAAGCTGAGCTCAGTGACATCTCAGTTCTGCTTTAAGTGTTATCATTAGGAGAGTCCTTTTTAAAAATACAGTTTTGAAGAGATGGAGATAGCTGGCCAGGGAAAAACTTTGCTGCGGTTGATGTCAATCACAAAAAATCTTATGCAGGTATTTGCTTAGGATATGCTAGTATTATAGAATCATAGAATGGCTTGAGTTGGAAGCAACCTTAAAAATCATCTCATTTCAACCCCCCTGCCATGGGCCAGACCACATTGCTTTGAGCCCCATCCAACCTGGCCTTGGACACTTCCAGGGATGGGGCATCCACAACTTCTCTGGGCAATCTGTTTCAGTGTCCTACCACCCTCTGGGTGAAGATTTTGTTCCATATATGTAATCTAAACCTACCCTCTTTCAGTTTGAAGCCATTCTCCCTTGTCCTGTCACTACATGCCCTTGTCAGAAGTCCATCTCCAGCTTTCTTGTTGGCCCCCTTCAGGTATTGAAAAACCACAGTAAGGTTACAAGGGAGCCTTCTATTTTCCAGGCTGAAAAACACCAATTCTCTTAGCTTTTCCTTGTAGGAGATGTGTTCCACCCCTCTGATCATCTTTGTGGCCCTTCTCTGGACTGACTCCAACAGGTTCATCTCTCCTGCGATAGGAACCCCAGAGCTGTACACAGCACTCCAGGTGGAGTCTCACTAGAGCAGAGGAGAGGGGCAGAACCACCCCTCTGGACCTGCTGGCCACACTTCATTTTACGTAGCCCAGGACACAGCTGGCTTTCTGGTTTGCAAGTGCACACTGCCAGCTCATGTCCAGCATCTCATCCATCAGCACCCCCAAGTCCTTTTCCTCAGGGCTGCTCTCAATGCATTCTCTGCACAGCCTGCATTTGTGCTATGTATTTCAAACTGAAGTTATGGGTTTGGTGCAGAAATGACTGGGTGAGGTTGTTCGGCCTGAGACATGCAGGAGGCCAGACTGGATGATGATAATGATATAAGAGTCCTCCCTTCTGACTTCAAAGTCTGTGAATCAGATGACTGCAGAACAAGCTTATTTTGTAATTCTTTCTCTCTACTGAATAGATAGAAGTAAACTTTTGATTATTGTTATACCTGTTCTTTCCTCATTCGAACATCTCCCCCTTCCACCTGGCAGATTTTCTGTGCCATAAGGAGGGACTGAGACAGTGACTCTGGTCCACTGCTTATACCTGCAGTCTTAAGCAAAGGTAAGGGTGTCAGACTATATGGCAAAGGTCATCTCACTTCAGCTAGGTCCAGCCTGCACAACTGAGCTGAAGGCTTACCCACTGCAAAATGAGGGATGAGGATTGAACACTACTACAGAAGTCACTGCAATATTGTGGCCAGGAAGCGTTGAAGAGGAGATGATTTCCAGTACACAGGTCCATCTTGGGATCACAACATTTCTACTGCTATTAATTATCTAGACCCAGCTTCTCAGTTCTGTCCTACCAATACACTACTCTTAAAATGGCTAGAAACGCTTGAGAAAAATATGTGACAACAACTAGGATATAAAACACCTGAATTGCTAGCTGGTATTGGATGTGAAAAACTATAAAAAAACTGCCTCTGGTGCTAGCTGTTACAGGTTGGAGTTGTGCAAGAGTACATTTTAGGTGCTATTTGCTCATGGTACTCTGGAGTCCCCTTCTCCTTGAAGCAAGGGTTGGTTGTTCCCCTCTGCAGTCCCCCCAGCTGCCTTTGGCAGGCTCTCATGTACAAGTTCTTTTATATATCTGGGACTAGGACACCAGAACAAGCTGATTAATAGTTACACATCGTAACTGAAGTGCAGCTCTGGATAGAAGGTGGTTGTCATCACCATACACTATTTCTCCCCTTGCTCTAGTTATTACCATGGAATAACTTCAGAGCTTGTAGCCTGTTTCTGCCATTCAGTGCAACCACATTGCACAGCTATATAGTCTGTTCAAAGTGGCTTGTTTGAAACTCACAGAACACCATTCTTGCAATCATCAGATCAGAACTCAGTACTGATTTAGTTGGCTACAGTTACAGAAAAAAATGTTTCTGAGAGAACTACTGCAGAAAAGCATTAGTAAATTGTTTGAAAAATTATTACTTGCTCCTCATTACCTTCAAGAAATAGCTGGAGCCGAACTTGCCAGAATTGCCATCTCCAAGTTTTAAAATAGAAGCAGTAGAACCGCCTTAAGCCATGTATTTTATTTTGAAAATAACAACATTTGCAGAACTAATTCCTTGTGCTATTTATTAACTTTCTGGATTTTGAGCAGTTAGGGGTCACACATGAAACCTGCTATCTCCAAACATGCAGATGTTCTCAGAAAACAGTAACATAGTGATTTCCTCGGTATCCCAGTAGTCCGAGAGATTCAGGAGAATGCCAAAGAGAAAAACTGGTCAGCAAAACAAATGGTTAACATCAAACATGGTGTAGCTGCAACTTTCCCAAGACGGAAATCACAACAGAAACAACAGAACTAGCAACAACACACCTAAAATTGCTACCAGGAAACTTATGCCTATTCATAGACATACACAAACACAGCTTTATTATATAGACTCTATCATATATTCTGTTAAATTTATAATAGATTATACTGTTTATGAGCTATGTAAATATATATATATTATTATATACATATTGACCATATGCAATTATTTTTATTTTATTGAGCACAAGTCCTATGAGGAGAGGCTGAGGGAGCTGGGGTTGTTTAGCCTGGAGAAGAGAAGGTTCAGGGGAGACCTCATCACTCTCTACAACTACCTGAGAGGAGGTTGTAGCCAGGTGGGGGTCGGTCTCTTCTCCCAG
>JAWWLV010000179.1:43638834-43674667 GCA_035041135.1 Platyrinchus mystaceus
AGTGGGGTTGGATCAAGGGTTGGACTTGATGATCTCGGAGGTCTCTTCCAACCCAGTTAATTCTATGATTCTGTGATATACAAGTCAATATCTATTTTATATAAATAAAATTATTTCAGAGAAGAATGGTGAAACACAGAAATCCAAATCAAGCTGTGAGGTATTTCTGCACAACCTCAGAGCAGATCTCAGTGCTTCCAGATCTATAATCACAGTTACATGAAGGCCTCCCCCTTGCTCCTCTGACTCCCAGATATTTGGCCTTTTTTGAAAGCCGAGACAGGCATCTGCTACAGAATGAACAAATACTTGTATTGTATCAGTAACAGAGATGTCCTGTGTTACTTATCTTGCAGAGCATAGCACAAAGGCCAAAAGTTCCTTCTTGCTTTCATGCTCATTGATCCAAGCTGAGCGACATGGCGAGGCAAAAGGGGCCACTTCACCAGCACCAAATACAGCATCACACACTGTGAAACCCCAGATGTTGTAAAGTGCTTGCTGTTATAACCATGTAAACATGCCCACACTAAATGGTCTGCTATCACTTGACCCACACTTATTGGCTAAAGGCTGCAGGCTAAATAGCCCCTCGTGTGTCAAAGATGAGGATAATATCAAAGGCGAATTGGTGGCAGAGTTCAAACTAGCATAGGCAATAAAGTGCAGCATCTTCTAGCTTGAATTTACCTGCACCACTATGAACTCTGCTGCCTTCACAGGACATTGTGCTTATCCCAACTCCATCAGTTGGGAGGCTTTCTGCAGTCCCTGCAAGGGTAAACCTTCAGTTTGGTATCATTCGGGACTCTCCCATCTTTCTCAGATATCTTCCTAGACCATATCTTGCATAAACACATGCACTAGATAAATCTCAAGTCCATGGGATTGTTTTACAGTCAAATCTTGTGCCAGTTGTGAGGAAGTTAATTCCCAGCCAATTTTACCTGCTTGAAGCCTATCAGCCCCGAACACCAAGATGTGCATTCTCATTGCTGTGAACTGTCCCTGCACGTGCCTGCAGTTAGACCTATCTCAGACTCTCATCTGCTCCCACACAAAACCCTGTGCCCTGAATTCTCACAGGCAGTTGATGTTTAAGCATTTTGCATGCAGGATAGATTCAAGATAAGTGGTGAAATCATGGAACAGAGTATTTTGGATTCTTTTTTATGCTGTTCAGGCAATAAAAATTCACCATGGCTAAAATAGATATTTTACTCAGCATCTGACTGCTGAGTAGAATTTTTCATGCTTTTTTCATCACTAGGTTTTTCTTGCTTGAAACATGAGTAGATCCAAGCTACTTCATAGACCTGATTTTTCACCACCACTAAGTAGATCAAACACTGATTTCTTATTTTCATAGGGTTTTTCAGTAGTGAAATTTTTTCTCTCTATCAAGCTTGACCTTGGAGTAAACATACTGGCTACAGCCAATGTGACTTCATCATCACATAGAGCATGAGGATTCCTCTCTTTTCCTTTATGTTAAAAATACATGCCATTTCACTGCCTTGATGGAGCCTTCAAACTCCACTACAGACTGAGGCAGCCAGTCCTTTGAGAAGAGAAATAAAAATCAAATGCTTGAACCAAGTCAGGTTTGAAGAACTGAATTTCTGGAGAGAGGTGGAAAGGAATGAGAGAAGAAAGTGATCATTTATTTTTTTGTCCACTTATGCACTGTGAGGGTGGGATGAGGGTGGAGTGAACAACAGAAAAGCAGCCAGAACTGTACAACATTTCCATGGTCACTAGATCCTCAGCTCCCTCACCTGCATAAACCTTCCTGATGCCAGCAGCTGCCTCAGGGGTGGCTCTGAGGCATCCCAGGAACAGGACAAACAGATGCACTTCATTCATGCTGCCCTGTTGTAAACTCCACAGCTGGTGGTAGGAAGAGGCAATATATTTCATACTTCAAGTTTGAGTACCACTAAGGTAGCATATTTATGTTTTAACTAATGACATAGCCTTGCCTATATTACCTACTTCTTTAGTTTTAAAAATTTATAGGTGACTGGAACAAGTTTTTGTACCTGTCTTGCTAAAAAATATGTCAATTTGTAACTGACTGAGAAAGAAACAGTAAGAAGGTTGTACACAAAGCTTTTGCTGAAGTATTACCTTCACTTTTGGCCATATATAGAACATGATTCCATATGCATGCCAGGCATATACAGCAGCACTTTTGCATTTGACTTTTCTGTATGATGCGAAGTTATATATGGACTGGGAATCCTTCATTCCCCTTGCTCCGATGGAGACACCCAAGTGACAACAGCAATCCTTTGGCAATCTATACCAACTCAACAGGACAGCAATAACCAGCACATACTGCAGATGAAAAGTACTACACTTCACCCTAATAGACATGAGCTCATCAGAACAGAACTGATGCTCATGTTGGCACACCATGCCAGCTTGCCTATTTTACCTTTCTACCAGTGGTTTCCAAACTCAGAGGTACAAGCAGAGTATTCTAAAATTAAAATGGTCAGACAGATTTCTGGTAACTATTATTTGAAGAAAGAAATGTCTCTACTTATCCAAAGTAATTACTACCTCTCCACAAATCCTTTGTCTTAAGCACTGAGCCAGTACCTACTATGCTGCTGTTTATAAACCTGCCTTGATGTCCAACCCAGCTTTACTGAACTATTAAATAACACTCCTTGCAGGTGATGCATGTATATGTTTCTTATGGAAGGGACATATGACCTCAGGAGGGCTTAGGAAGTCTGTTCTCCCAAAACATGTCTTATTTCACATATATTGTTAACATTCACCACCTGAGAGAAAGCACATTAAATATCTCACATGCCTGAGCTATGGTGACACCAAAGAATCAATTTTCATCACCAAACTGGGTAGCTACTAACCTTCCTCAACCTGGATGGAATAGCTTCCAACATACTGCAGGTGCTTCCTCCTGGAGCTGTGTATTTTTTTTCCTTTTTATGTCCTGACATGTCAGCTTTATTTATGTGCTGTGAAATTCAACTTTGTCATTCAGGAGTTTCCATCATCCCAATTCTGCATGACATGAGTGGCACCACTCTGCTTTATTTTTCTTGCTTCAGAGATTACCTAGAGTATAGCTGAGGAGCAATGAGCTACATTGAGGACATGTAGCACATTTTCCCATCTGAATGGAGCCCTAAATGGTCAGATATAACATCCTTAAATGGTCAAAATCTGCTACTGAACCACCCTCTGCCCTCTCCTACACTCTCTCTGCATTGCTGTACAGTAACAGTGTAAAGCACAGAACAAAGAATGCATCCAGTAAATGGTCTGTGTCTTGGCACTCGCTGAAACAGAGAGGGGCATGAAGAGCTGGACCTGCCTCACCTGAATACACCATCGAGTTAAGAAAATGTCTGCACAGAAGTTCAGGAAAGGCATCCAGCTTCCCCCACAATATACTGAAAACTAGCTCCTAGATCAGCTTAAGCTAATGTAATATGTGAAAACCAGAAGTGCTCCAAGTCCACCAACAGTACATAGTTGCATTTGGCTCTTACTTCAGGAGCCTGCACATATCAGTGGTGTGTAAAATCCAAGTGTGATTTTTTGGGAATTGGAGTAGAACAAAGTGTTAGTCTACCTAATCCTTGAGTTTGTTCTGCTTTGGATCCATTCCCTGTGGCTCAATTCTGAGCAGTGAGTTTGAGTAGCATTAAAAAGACAGAGATGGAAGCTTGAACGCTTCCCTCTTACCAGCTGAATCTGCTGCAGATGTTCTACCACTGGTCAAGTCATCAGTATTAATTGACTGAAGATCTGTGTAGGAGGGAGCAATGCTTGGGCTGCTGGTGTCCTCTGAGTTGGTTGTCCAGCTGCTCTCTGAGGCACGGGCTTGCTTCTCAGAAGAGTTGGAAGAGGGGGAGGTCCAGCTGGGTACTTTTGATGCAGACACTGGTTGCAGAAAAAAAGTATCAGTTAGAGACACACAGGGTGATCTTCCAGAAGATCATGACTATTCCAAAGACATGCTAGATCAGTGTACTGAGGCTCTGTAAATATAAATTCCAACATCCACAGCAAAACAGTTATTTTATAACACACAACAACTTATCTAGTGCCTGGTACTTTTACGTTCTAGCACTACTCAGCTGTCTGTCTTAGATCCCATACACTGGCAGATGTATGGGATGCTCTCCTTTTGTTCTAGTATTGGAGAAGCTACGACTTTTCAGAACAAGATTTGAAGTTTCTGACACGGCTGACAAGATCTGAATGTGTGTGTTGTGCAACACAGTGGAGTTTTTTATAGTATCACAGATTTTTTTGCAGTGGTTTTATTATATTTAATTAAGCCTTCCCTATCTGTGACACCCACTCAAATGCAGTCATCATCTCAGGAATGCTCCACGTGGGAGGAGGAGTATAAAAATAAACTGAAATTGACCTATTGATGTGCACTAGGAATGGCTTTTGTTTCTGAACATGTGGAGTGTCCCAATCTGAACATACTGCATAACATTTCTGCTCAGTGTAGACCAAAAATCCTGTTCTACTCATTTGTCAGACTTGTATGTCAAACAGCTAAGTCCTGCCTAATCACCATTCAGAGTTCAGAACTGAATCTTACACATCCACTGCTATGAGTTTGTATTGTATCCTCTTTGCATTGTGTACTCTTTGCCCACAACATCACTTCATACTTTGGAAGAAAATGGTAAATTAATGTTAAAGAGGATTCATCTCTCTCTACTCTGTCCAAGTGATGTGATGGGACACCTCTTTGTTATAGAAACATTCCTGTGTGCATAGAGGGAATATCCAAGCAGTGCTCCCTTGCTTGCTTTTTGAGATGTGTTAATTTATTTTACATATCTGCACTGTTAGCCTAAGTAAACAGGCACTGATATATTTTTATGTGTACAGCTGTGAGCCTTTGTATTGAGCAGCTTCTGAATAGAGTCATCCCTAAAGATGAGGAGCTGAAAGTCAGAGCTGTCTTCTTATTGCAGAGGTTGACAGTTGTTGTGTTAGAGACACAACCAAAACCCCACACTCCTCCCTCCCCACCGTGTTGTGCTTGATGCCTGTAGAGAAAGGATGACGAGTGTATGATTATGAACTGTCAGTCCCTCTCAGTGCTTTTGTTAAACATGGCATGAGGCACCTGAAAAGCCACCCTTAAAGCTTCACCTGAAATTGCTTTGACAGACAGAGCACTTTATTTGGACAAGCTGAAAAGCTGAGCTCTGTATGTGAATCACTAACAAGAGCCACATTTTTTTTAAGGGTGCTTTATATCTGGAATTCTAGAAACTGTGGAATTATTTTATAAAAAAAAAATCTTAGATTTGCAGTATTTCTTTTTTTTGTTTGAAGTCAGCAACATGAACAAACATAAGCTAATTTAGAAACACATATAATAACTCATATACTGCCAACTAGTTTTGTGCTTTCCAAAATAAATTTTTGTCTAAGAGGGAGACCGACAGGACTAGTGTTGCCAAATACTTCTATATAAGAGCAAATTAATTTTATTCTATTTTGAAATAATGGAATTGTTTGTTTTATTTTCTAAAGACTGTCTTGTCATTGGAAAACCCTAACCAGCTTTTTCTCCAGCAGATGTCCTTTAAAATCTTATTACAGTAAGTTTCCACCCGTGACTGTTCTAGGTTCCCCAATACTAACCCTTGGAAATAGTAAAAGTGCATTTTTTCCTATGCTGAGGCAAAAGACGGTCTATCAATCTCAAAAAGCATGACAAGCGAAAGTAAACATCTACACATGTTTAAGGTCCCTCTTCAGATTCCTTGGACACACTGCAGCCAAATTCCTAAATGAGGTAAAGCTTTTATTTGCAGAAATTTTGAATTTGGTCTCTAATGCCAATAGATGGAGAGTCCCAGCCTCTCTGCTGCAGGAACTTCTCAGAAATCTGTTTATGTTGAAAGACCAGTGCCAGAACTATTCCTAAAATGCAAATTCTGTAGCACACGTTGGATACTGAAAATCAACACATTGTTTCACAAACTGAAAAATCTTTCCTTCCACATGCATTTTACTTTTCTTGACATGTTTGTTCTTAATACAATTGTTTGGCCTTTAATATGCAGATTTACCTTAAGCATTCATTCCTCTTTAATGTTTTGAGGACCCATTCCTTGATCCCTACGTTGTATTACAATAAAACTTGTCAGCATCATTTCCTTTCCTATCGTGTAGGACTTCAGATTTTTCTGATTTTAGGACAGCATCACCGTTGGTCTAGTTTCCAGCTGCAGATCTTGTGGTGCATGTATTGCCTATTTTCAGACAAAACAGCACAAAATAGTTAAGCTGAGATTTGCCTTACTGTTGGATAGCCTCTCAAGGGACATGGTAGGAGTCCAAGTTACTTGAACCATTTAAAACCAGACAAAGCTCTTGGGAAGAAGTGGGGGTGGCTGTGTGTGTGTGTGTAGGATGGATGATGTAACAGATCTTGCCTTATTCTAATTTTGGCGCTTTGCTGAATACCTTCTTGAATTGAAGAGTGTAGCTATCACCTACAGAATATGAGATTATGAGCTGGAGGCCCATTTTGTAACAAATGCAAATGTTATGTCACCCACTGGCTGTGATCATTTACAGATTATGTAACATTTGTGATAGGAACATTTGTGTGAGCCTAAAAATCTCATTTTTCACTTTTGCAGTATCAGTTTGACTAGCCTGATAATAACATAAATATCTTCTCTTCCCAGCAAAAGGAAAACAGAGAAGAGGGCACCACAACACATAATTTCTGTGACTAAATATTTCTGTGGCCTTGCTCAAGAGCTTTTGCTTCTTGGGGAAAAATCCACATGATTTGGCAGCTGTGAGTTAACTATGCATAAATCCAAAATGCAGAAATATTTTGAAACAAACATTTTGCTTAGCTTGAACCTGGCAGAATGAAGATTTACAAGAACATCCTAAATAAAGATAATTTTTACTGTGAAGCTGACTATGGCTGTTTTTCATTTCTACACCTCGGGTTTTGACCTTTCTTCTCCTCTTCTAAATTCTTTGCTTTTTTGTTCAGCCCTGTTTCTTGCTATCAGTCCCCCTGATCCCTCCTACCCCAATAATGTCTTCATTCTTCCCAGAACAATAAGGGTCCAGCATTAGCCTTCGGTTTCTTTTAAACATAGTTCCTATAGGATAAGCACTTCATTCCAGTTGTCTTTATATTGCCTTTTTTTTTAGACTGTGAGCATTTCTGGACAAATATTTGCTTTTGGGGGAACCAATGCAAAAACACTGTAGCTCTAAAGTCAGAGTAAGACAACATCTCTCTCTCCTAGGACCCATCCTCTCTGCTCTCACGGCACTCTGGAAATCCCCCTTGGCAAGCCCTTTTCAAAATGTGTTTCCAGGCAGTCCAGCCATCAGCCTGGATAATTATTGAGTCAGCTGAGCAGTTGCTTGAGTGCAGACAGACAGACAGACGATTTCCTGACAGTGCTGGAGCCCTGACAGGAACAGGACCAGGGGTCCTGAGCCTTCAGGACATTGCTCTTCACAGCTGCCTGCACAGGAAACAGATTTTAAATGTCTCCATCCTTCTCACACCACTCCTTCTGTTCAGACTTGGCCTTTATACTCTTCTCCCCCCTAGTCTGGGTATTTGCTATTGTTCTGATGCAGCCTGTTTGCTACTGGAAATGAATAATTGCTGTCACCACAGGCTTTCCACTGAGTGTGTCAGCTCAGGGAGGTTGTAACACAAAGTCTCCAGCTTTGCTGCCGCCCATAGAAAAAAGACGTGATCTGCAGATTAATTGAGAACAACGAGGCTGAAGTTTATCCTACCTCTTGCTGTCAAATGTCCCTCAGAGTAGAGGGCCAGAAACAAAGAGCTGTTGTCTCTTCTGCCCTGCAACCTTCCCTTTAGAGGCTGTCAGCTACACTGGTCTGGCCATTTATAAATACAGAATAGGAGAGGGACCAGCTCATAAACAAGGATTTTAAAATATCCTTAGGAAATCTCCTTAGGGTTCCTATATAGATCATAGAATAATGGCCTCCCATGCAAGAATTACATGGAGGACATCCTGATCTGACTGCTAGGGGAACCACCCTCCTCCATGAATCTCAGCCAGATGCTGAAAGTTAGTGTGTAAATATTCTCCCTTGGTGACACAGATCACATAGGACAAGCTTCTACAAGGGTACAAATGAGTGTCTTCAAAACTGCATTGCTTTTGGAAAGTCTTTTCTAATTTCCTCATTTGAATATCCTAGACCTCTGCCTACAGTCTAGTATCCCCTGTGACTGAAAACACAAACCAAGAGGCAGTGCTTTTGTTAAGCATATATCTTAAGACTAGGCCACATGCCTTTAAGGATGGGAAATCAAGTAATACATCATAAAATTAGTTTTATGGAAGCCTTCTTCTTATGACTAGCTTTATTTATGTTGAGCAAAGATTTTATTTTTTTCATTTAAGAAGAAGGTGCAATTACGAGTTTTTCAGTTAACAAAGGCATAACAACATTAGGAGGGAGCAACCTCAACAGCCTCATTTGAAGAAAGTATATGCCTTAGCACATAAGGCTCACTTAACCATGAAACTACAGAGAGAGGTAGAGCACCCAGTTTTACATATTTACACTCCTGGTGTAAATGTTCTTCTTTCTCTCTACATCACCAGGATCAGTAAATATTTACATCTAAGAATAAAAACCATTAAATAAAGATAAAAAGGTCAGGGAAACTTAGTTTTGCCAAAAGATTCACACACTTCTCCTGCACAAAGGTCTAACCACTGTCTCAAATGGACTAGACTGTAGCACCCATCAAAAGAGCAGATGGAAAACCAGAGGAGGTTTACCCAAAACTCAACCCAAAGCTGACAATCCAAGTTTTCTAACAGAAGTATTATTCATATCAAAGGGAGTATCTGATGGACTCAGTGAGCAGAGTAAAGCTATAACTCAACTATTTTAATAACTAGCAGTCACAAAGTGGAAATATTAAGAGATAATCTCAATTTCAACATGAAAAAGTAAAGTAATGCTTTTTTGGGCAATTACGCCACAACCTCCTACAAGGAAGGACAGAATTCTGTTCATACATAAAAATTAGAATCTCATATAGCCTCATCAGCTTATGCAAACCAGAGGCTTTGCATGCATGTTTAAAGTATGTCAGAAAAACTGTTACATTTGAAGAAAAGTCCATGTAGTGATGGAATTAGGGTAAACTTATGTTGTCTTTGTAATACTCCAGCTGCTAAATCATAGCATCTAAAGACAGCAGAAAGCACTGATGGGCACTGGCACACTACCTGTTGGTCTCCACCGGCAAAAACCATATGGGGACTATGAGCAGGTAAAGACTGTGACCACAGAGGACAACAATCACCATGTTTCCATTTTTTCCGGTTCCAGATCACAGAGGCAAACACAGATCAGACCTTTTAGATGGCTGTTCATACCTCTACATAAGAAATGTCACTACTGAAAACACCTCTGTGCTATGTCCCCATTAATGCATTTTGGCAGTTTCCAAAACGTAGTCAAGACATAGGTGGAGTGCATCACAGACAGCTTTCATTTTCTTTATAAAAAGAAAACATTGCTAGTTCAACCCCAAATGATAGTATGAGAGCCCTTTTTGAAACTGATAACATTAGTTGTGTTAAAATATAGTGCAAAATAGTCAAAGGTCAATCACTGAGAAACCAAAGAGCAAGGAAAAATTCCTGTAAGCTCTTATTGTATTACTGGAACGGACCTTTGCTTTGCTTTTGCCTCACCTGTTTGTGGGTGGGTTGATGAAGCACTAGTCCATGGAGCATCGTCAAACTGAACCCAAGCACTGATGGATGATGACAGATCAGTGCTGGGACACACATGGTTACCAAGCACAGCAGAATCCACCTTGGTTTGCTCAGCTGCCTGTTCCAACTCTGTGCAGAAAAGATCTTTAAATTCTCCATCTGGATTTTGGTTCTCTTCTGGGGAGGTGTCTGAGGAATTAAAACATTTCTCTAGAGGCTCCTCAGTGCTACCTAAAAAAGAGACAACATAGAAAGATTGGCAGGACTCACCATTACTTAACTGGTTTTTATTGAAATATAAAAATTTACCATTAAGTGCAGAAAGTTCTCCTCTAACTAATGCAGTTTTTAGATTAACACTGCACATAGTTTTGCACTTGATTATAATAGCTGACAGTTCCTCCATGGTCAGTTAGATACTGCCTTGAATTTCGAAGGACAGATCCAAAACCTGTAATAGATCTCCATTAGATCACATTAGGAGAGTAATTTACCTTTTTGGCCCAAATTCTCCTATTACATACAGGTAGCAGGAGATAATTCAACCTCTGCACATACTGCTTCTACTTAGAAGCCATGCTCTACAATACTAGATATATGACAGTAGTTGGTCTCATTCAAACAAAGGAAGTCTCACCAGTTTCAAAGAAAATCAGACAGCTTACCTCGAGGGCTAACAGGGAGGAGCAGCTCGTCATTGAAGGACACCCACTCAGACTGGTGGGAGGCAATGACACTGGTCACAGACGTCATATTCGCAGCAGGCTCCTCATCTTCACTTGGGGATTATAAGGAGGAGGAAGCAGAATGGAAGAAGTACAGTGAAGATGAGCCAATAGAGGGAAACACCTCCTTTGCACTTTCTTTTCAAGTGCTGTTAAGAAAGAAGTTACCTCTTTTAGAAAATCAGATGGGAGAAACTAGTGTCACCATTTTTTATATTATAGAATGCTAAACCAATGTATGTACAACAGTACTGTCAAAGTACTACCACATTTGTCACCTGTGTGTCTAGAGGAGTGCTACACTTGAGCAACTGCTTGATTTAAAGCATCTGAGGGTCTTCAAACATCCTCATGTTAAGGCAGCCCATCACCAAAATCAATGCTTTACTCCTTACTCAAGGAGCCACGCCTCTCATAACCCCAGCAAGAGCAGTGATGAGGAGATTCTCCCAGGCTTAGCAAATTTTGATTATGATGTAACTTAATCCCCACTTCAAGATGTCAACATGTCCTTACTCATATTGGTACTTACAATATCTGATCCCTCTCAAGAGCAAGCAATAAGCTTCATGTTCCATTATCAATAACATGTATGCAGCTAGCTCTGGAATCAGGATGAGTTGCCAATGCCTCTTATCATGGTCTGGGTATAGAGAGATGCCCTCTCAGCTAGCTGCACTTTGACCTCTGCTGCTTGACTGGAACTTCACATTTTAATTAAAAAAAAAATAAAAAAAATCTTAGTTCTTATCTGGAGTTATGCATGATTTTGCTGTAGCCCAGCAAATGTTTTCACAGATGTGGCAACTTAATTTAGTATGCCCTGCAATGGTATGTACCCCACACAGATGTGGGAATCTGCAAGATGGAATGGAACACTGCAAAGAGCTCTGTTTGCTGGCTAGTAACTGGGAGAGTCAGGTCCAGGGAAAGAAATTCTCTCTGACAAGCACCCATGACCACCTCAGATTTGCAAACCACTTCAAAAGTATCAGAGGACTCCTCCTAGGAAAGTATTCGAATTCTGTCCCCAGTTAGCATTGAAGGTCTTGTTGCCATGGTATTCAAGTACTTGAAAATACTGAAACTCAGCCTTGGCTTTTTTAAAGAGCCTTAGGCAGCATCTCTTGTCCTGCTGTCTTTCTCCTAACTAAAGGGTCTTTCAGGGTGAAACTTCATGCTAGTGTACAAGAACAAACACTTCACTGAGACTTCTCTTTGCCCTACGTTAATAACATCTAGGTCCAAAAAGCAGACTGATATTTAAATGCATTAAATCTTCAAACATTTTCTGAAGGAAGCAGATCATTAAATTGCTTCCAATATGATTATTCTCCTCAGGGTCACAGTTATTTGTCTGCTGAAGACAGGTCAGCAGTCAAGAACAAGCTGAAAACTTTTCAAAAGTTTGGAAGTCACAAACCTGCCCGACACCTAGAAAGAATTCATGAATCCATGTTCATTGTCTGAAGATTAATCTTTTCAAGCAGAATTGAACACAAAGTGTAGTTTCCTGCAACCACAAAAAAAGGATTCCTAGAAACAATCCTGATGGTTAAGTGCAATTTGCCGTACAACTGATCCCCCTGCCATGGACTTTCCTATGGCCCCCTGACCATCCACCCTGCGTATTTTTCCCTAGTTACACAACCAGTTTCTCCTCTGTGGGAGGAACAGTGGCACTTGAGCTCCAACCCCTTTTCCTCCACTCCTGTGGCAGGACTCCTGTCCTCAAGCATTGTGGGCAGGTGCGTTTGCCTGCCTCGTACAGTGTCCATTTTGGGTGCTGTTAATAGAAACTACAGAGCTAAACACAGAGATGAGCTAAGAGAAAATAAATAATCAGATCTTTAGGGTCACTTGGACACCATATGAGGGAAGGAGAGGACGACCTCGGCATCTTGTTTTCCTTGTGTGACTAATTAAGCTGTTTGTTTTGGGGCTTGTTTTAATATCTGTAACTAAGTATTCTTTTCCCAAGCAACTGGATACTGACCTCTCCCTTCTCCTGGAAAAGTCCTGACAGAAGCATGAAGTGGCAGGAAATGAGAAAAGAAAACAGTTTATCTTGTCCTTGATGCACAGAGACTGCAGTAGAGCTCGATTTTTTATTTTTTTTTCATTTCAAGGGGAAAAAAGCTATGACAGAAGGCAAGAAAATGGTCTGTTTCAGCTGTGCAGATATGTGGGAAAATTATACCACTATTTTAAGATGGATTTCCTCTAGTACCCTACCATCCTGTAACAAGGGTAGTTCTTAATATCCACTTAATACCAGACAGCAAAATTATCACTTTAAAATGGATAGTGAACACTATGAGCTCAGAAAAGCATGAGAAGACTGTGCACTGCAGGCTATAAATCTTTGCCATGACTGGAATTTTCTACAGACTTCCCAGTTTGGTAAATAAAAGAAATTGTGTTGACTTTATCAGGGTTATTGCACCCTTTAGAGCAGCAGCCTGAAAGAAAGGAAAGGCAATTACTTTGATAACTCATTTCAAAACTATGTAAATTCACGGTTTATAGCCATTCCTTCTTGTGACATGATCACCCATCTGTCCTTTTGTACAACTCCACTCTAGCAGCAGAATCCTTCCCCTTTTATCTTTTTTAGTCAAAAACATGTATTTGAGAAGGAGACATAATTATCCTGTGCCAGAAGTCTTACACGCAGCACCTTGTACAGTGAGCCCTTACTTTAGGTGGCACCTTTACACAGTACCTGAGTACAAACACCAACAGCAGCAAAGGTTTGTGGCACTACTGAAGTGTAGAAGTATCAGAAGTATCTGTAATGGAATTCAGAAATATCTGTAATTGAATGGTGTTTTTGTAAACATACCATTTAAAGTATTTAATTCCTCATGTGTTTGGACAGCAAACTCAAACATTGTTTCTCAGCAGATTTCAACTCTGCTTAAAACTCTGCTTACCACAGTTAATAATTTTAAGTACTGAGAGTCATTTTTTCAATTGCTCCAAGTTACATACATATGATGCACACTGCAGTAGGCTTTCTAACCACTACCCAGAGATACTAGGTTACAGTTACATGGAAAAACACAAGGAGAAAAAATTTATAACAAAAAAATTGATGATTAAATCCACTTGTTGGTTTGTTTTTTTCTAAATGTAGTATCAATAGCAAGCTTGTGCCAAATGTATAGACTCCCTAAATATATTACCATACACGGCAGCACCACTGAAAAAAATCCTGTAATCCATACAGTGATACTATTTTTCTTGCTTATACATTCCTTTACAGTCCCAGGAACTGAAACATTAACTGATTACTGTAGTTTGTATTTGGTTGTTGTAGGAGACCATGGAAGGGAAAACAACTAGACAAGCTGTCAAATACCACACAGCAGAAAAAGAAACTAATGCCAAAGGGACATTAAAAAAGGAAAGACTCTGACCATGGCTTTTGTTGTAACAATCAAGCTTCACTACCACCAGGAAAGCCTCAAGGAAAAATAAGTAATTTTATCTTGACCACGTGTTTGGCAAACCTGTACAGACAAAACAATTCTGGTAGCATGAACTGAGGAATGATTGCTGCCTTGGGCAAATTTCCAAGTGAGAGAGAGCTCATGGCTCTTCCTCTCAACTTGGCCTGCAACAAGCACTGACCATCAGCACATAGTGATCTGAATAATAAACAAACTCCAAATTGGAACTCTGTTCTTAAGCATCAAAAGAAAGTCCCAAGTACTTAAAGGTGCCACAGCATAAACAAAACTCAGAGATACACAACAAGAAAAAACCCCAACACCACTAAACTTGAGAAACCCAATGAAGTAAAGGAACTGGATTTGGATATTTTTCTTACTGAAATAAGCCACTGTACCAGCCTCTGCCTAAATGCCTGAGGTAAGATTACCTAATGAATGACCTAGATGATGACAGGAATAAAGTCATATTTGGTTGATTATTGTATTCCTAATATTGGTAATATTTTCTCCATGAATACAGCTCTCTCAGCTTATAAATTGCCCTAAGAAAATCTCTGGTAAAACGCAGTTTTAGATCTTACATTAGTTTTACTTACTCTGATTTATACATGTTATTGCATGAGCTCCATGACTTCAGATGTAGCTTAACAATCTCAGTCACTACCTGGCGCATGTAACAGTTACGTGAAAACTTTCAATATTAAATGAAGAACCAGGGCTCAAAGGGAGCCAAATGGATATGCCTTGTGAAACTCCTGCAGCCTTTCCTGAGGAAAGGATAGCTTTGCCCATTATGGATTACATCTAAGTGAATGGTGATAAAAGCCTTGACAGTACTCTGCCACAACCTGGGCAAATCCACTTTGTGCCATACAAGGTAGGTCATTACTACTGTCTCCTGGCCATTTTAGACAGAGATGGAGTGAGGCAGAGTGTGGTACTGAAGTTGACTAGAGCCATCTGGCACACAGTGACAGAAGAGCAGACTGGGGGTCTCCCTGAGCACAGGACCCAGTGCAGACATACTAACTAATGACCATACCCAATTATTCCAACAGATATGAAAGGATCTGCCTAAATTCACACTGCAAGTCAGTGGCAGAAGCAGTGTTAACTCCAAGGTGACCTACAATGCCCTTGTTTTCTCCAGGCCACAAGAATACAGCCACCACACATAAAACCATATCCCACAAACACACATCCCAGCTTTGCTGGAAGCTCACATTTCAGTGATAGTAAGAGAAGAGAGTCTGTAGGACATGCACTGCTAAGAAAGTCATAAGCATCTCCCTCAGGAATATCTGCATCAAGGCTAATAGCTGAAAGGTCAACAGCCGCTGTTTTCTCTACACCAAAATTTATCTGCCACAGAAGCTCCTCTGTTTTCCACTGGAAAAGAGAAAATACCTCAGATGCTCTCCTGCAGGCAATACCAGCATATTTAAGCAGTTCAGAAGGCAATAATGTTTCTCCTTCTGCCAAGGCCATGTCTTAGAAATACATCATGGGTTCTGGATGGCTCAAAAGGAGAGATAGAGATTCAAAACCTGATACTGATAGAAAATTGTACAACCTCCTTCTCTATTAATGTACTCCTAAAAACTTGAGACATATAAAAGAGCAGCAATACAAAAAGGAATAGGATTTTATTTTTTTTTACAATTAGAAGTAATATACAGCAGGCAGAAAACAAGGGAGAATTCCAGCTGAAGTGTTGGAAAAGCAGTTCTACATTTCAGGACTTTCAATATAGCTCCCTGTGGGTACATGATGCATTCAAAGTGTAATTGAAGCCTCCAGTCATGTAATTGCATGGAAACTTGAAGGATAACTTCCCAAACTGCCAGCTTTTCAACTCAAACTAGAATCTGAGGTCAAAATCAGTCAACTGCTTCTCTTATCATATAGAGCAATAGTGTGTTACAGCTAGACTGGGACAAGATCACAGGGAAGAGGCAATGTGCCAATTTGCTTAGCAGAACATTTTCATCACTAAAATCTGGGATTTTTTTTCCCCAGTCAGTATTGTACAAATAGGAGAAAAACCACTAATTTAAGGGGTTTCTTCCCAAAGGCTAGGCTAATTCAGATCAGATTTTACTTCGTTCAACAAAATTCTGTTGGTAATAACAGTGGCAACAAAAAGTGTAAATGCAGTAAGGGAGGAGAGGTTGGTAGCATCCCCTTAGAAGAGGGCGGGTACATGGTCCTTACCACTCTTCCTTGTTTTCTCAAGGCCTTCACAGGGCAGAACCCCAAAGCAGCACCCTGATCCCACACTTTCACATGTGTCCATTATACGTGTCACAGATTTTTCTATGCTTCAGGACAGTGAATTTGCAGTAGTCACAACTATTGCACAACACAATGCTATAACAACTGACGCTCCAATCCACAGTATGTGGAGGGAACCGGATTTAAAAACTGATTTCTTCTTTCAAACCTGAGAAAGTGCACCATACAAGGAACATGTTTTTCAAAGAAAATTCCCACTGAGCAACCTGGTTTGCACATCTTGATATTGACGCTACTGTACTTTACTTGCCATTGTGATGATTGTCAAAGTGTACTTTTTAAGTTATCTCACTTATGCAAAAAGCATAATGTTCTACAGTTAACCGCTGTTGAGCCAACTATGTCATTGCAGCCTGACATCGCTGAAGACAGCCATCAAGTGAACACAGACCAAAAAATCCTACCTACCTGTCCTTCTCCTAAAGTGGGACTAATGACAAAAGAAACAGGGAAGCGAATAAGCGATCATAAGTTTACTGGAATATTGTGCTGGATGATAAACAGTCTTCTAGCAAACACACATCGTGGGTTGTACAAAATGCCATCCTGTTCTGACAGATAATAGCATTCCATCACTGCCTATATGCATTGCAACAAATTACTGCTTTTCAAGTATTTACTGTACAACCCAAAAACTGATCCTGCTTCCATTTAGTAAAAGGAGAGTCTGCAGCATCCTTCCTGTGCCTCAGGTTTCAATTGCACAAATGAAATCAGGGCTTTATTTTCTGAATTACAACTAAATTAATGCTAGAAGCTGGGTGAAAACATCTTCACTGAAAATGGTGTGTATAATTATTTGCCATCAATCAGTATCAGTTAAACTCTCACTTTATGAAGAAAGCTAAGGAAAGAATGAAAGCAAGCTTCGGAAAACAAGCAAGCAAGCAAGAAGTTAAGCCCTCAAACACTAGCCATATTCAAGATGGGCGAGAAACTAAATCATGTAGACAGAGATGTTCACTGTAGGCTGTATGCCTACAGAGAGGATGGCCATTGATCTAGCTGAGCTGTGGGTATGCAGAGAACAGATTCAGAGTGAGAGGAAAACACAGAATCCAACTGTGAAAGCATCAGGAAGACAAGGACTATTGAGGAAGTGATGCAGTCCTGAGTGAAAACAGAGTTTGCTTGTGCTGAATTTTGGCTGGAAAGGGAGACTAGGAACACTGAGCAAGAAAGTCATCTTCTGTTCAAGCCTTCTATGTACTTCCATACAGCTAACACCTATCTATATATAAACAATTTCTATGTAACTATACTTCTATATAACATATTTTATAACTTCTAATCTGTATCAGCAGCATCCTTCCAATGAGAAGAGTTTAAAAAGGGATTTTTATCATAAAGGAGATCCTTTTTGATTGTTACAGATAAAGGCAACATTAAAACAAGAAGTTGTCTTCCACTTTAAGCTTGACTATTTAACGCCAGACAAAAACCAATACTCTGGAAGATGTATCACAGGGAACAAGCTTCCCCTGGCACAAAATTCTTTGGATGATCCAACTGGTCTTTCCTCATTCCCAGTGTATGGAGAGTCAATTGAAATTATGCAACTTAGTGTGATGCCAGGACACTGCAGCCCTTCAGGGCAACCCACAAATATCACATTTGTTGTCACTCTCTATTTTAGACACCCTAAATATAGGTCCAGTAGACTAGATGGTGATGTTCCTTTAGCATGGCTACTCCTGTTTCAAGAGAATGAAAAACAACTCTAGAAAAAAAAATGCTTGTGCAAAGAGTGAATTTAAAGGTACCCAGTATTTTATATATTACCAAAAGTATATCTGAAGTAGAAACAAACTTCATAACAAGTCAAATTCATACACAGTATAAAATAGTACATTTGCAATGGTATTGTTTAATGCATTTGTGTCTAATTGCATTTGTTTAATTGTCAAAACATAAGAATGCATGATACACTAGCATGATGTGCAACAGAGGGTATGAGAAAACGCTGCATTCTTTGTTTCTTGGTTTTGGTTTCATTGAGGTTTTGGGTTGGTTTGTTTTTACTAACACACACTAACAAGTGGTATGCTATGGTACTACCCTTATGACAGAGCCTGTGAGACAGTAGGCAACCTTGTACATTCCAGAAGAGAAATCCAAGATGTGTTGCCATCTATTTAGATGAGATCATGCGAGTGATGCAGAGGTACGTGGTGAGAGGCGGCCCCCTGTTGCATATGGAGGCAGCAAATCACTCATATTTTATTACACTGGGTATTTTGCTGAGGAAGCTACAAAAGGGAGCCACTGCAAGTCTGATATCAACAGCAGGAAGAAGGACCAGTTGCATCTCATCCTCAGGGGCATCAAATAATTAATACCAACATTATTGCATGGCTTCCATGAGATGCTCATATTTTTATCTGACACAAATGCTCAGTTACAAAGCATTCAGGGTGTTAAAAAATTTGTAGTATTATACACTAAAATTCATATGAACCAGCTCCCACAGAGTGGGACAATGGCTAAGTCACTCCATGAATGGAAGTAATGCAGTCGAGCCACCCCACCTCTCCTCCCAGCTGTAAATGACCATGGTTACTCTGCTCCTCTACCCACAATATGTCTCAGTAGCACAGCATTATGATATGTGGGAATACCAGTTCATGGCAATGCTAATGCAGTCTCACAGCTCTCTTGCCAGTGCTGGGGAGGCTGAATCCAGCTAACCTTTTGCAAAGTCTGCCATATGCAGTGGACAAACTTTGGAAGTGGCATGCAGACAAGCAGATTTTTAAATATCTGAGGTATTTAGTTCCCTCTTTCATAAAGGCACAGGCCCTGAAAGGGATTGGGACTCTGTTACCAAGACTCACTGTGTCAGTGTTGTAAATTTGACACCAGCATAATTCACACAGACACAAACAAAAGCACATTACAAACTACCAAAAATTAGCAGAATCAGAAGAACTTCAGTATTGTCCAAGACAAACTTCCTGAAAAGCAGGAATTATCACTTGAAAGCTAGTGCTGTTTCAGTGTCACTGGAGAGCTAATGCAGCTGTTTGGAGCTGCAGCTCCCAAAGCTCTGTGGCCACCCTCAATCAGTGTTAGCTCCAAGCACAGTCACATCAATAGCCTGGATTGAATGCAGGAAGGCTTTGCAATTTTTTTGGGGGAAAAAGGTGAATGCTTGTGCCAAGCTCTGAGTCCACATGTATTGTGGTAAACTAATACAGCTGCCTCCATTCAGAGAGACTTGGACAATTCAATTGCAGAGGTCAGAGATGCGTTATTTAGGAGAGGAAAGCCGAGATCTGCCCAATCTATTCTACCTCAGTTTTATACCCTTCAGTGACATTTGATATTCTAGCAGTGAATACCCCCCAAAAAATCCATGCACCTATCAGCTGAGACCTTAGTCCTCATACTAAACTCGCATACCTTATAATTTAGGATGAATTTAAGAACATGCACCTGATGTTTCCACCATGTATAATTTTTATAGATAAGATATAATTTTTATCCAGGCAAATATTGGAACTGTAGTGAACTGGAAACAACATAGCAAGGGTCAGAGAGAAGGAGCATTTCTGTTAGCAGGTTTCTGTCCTCAGGAGCAGCTAGCAATTAAACAGCAACTAATCATTAAACTTCATAGGCCAAATTCTTCCCTACAGCTATTCCACTGAAACTGCTTTATTAGAAAATAAACTGGCCTTGTGCTGTGGAGCTTGACCAGCTCTAGTTTCAGTTATACAGCTAGTAATACTTTTTCTCTTCAAAAATGCTCACTAGAGTTTTTTCCATGCATTTCCAACCACAAAACCACCATGAAGTTCTGCAAAATGGTACCTTCTGTTCACAAGAGGCAAAATAAAATTCAGATAGCAAAATTACTGTATCATATGCCCACCCCCATTTTCAAAAGTAAATTAAAAGATAATTCTTTCATTTCGTTTCACAGCTGGCAAACCCAAGAGCCCACAAAGAGAATTAGTTTCTATAAATATTCATGTCTATAAATGCCAACTAAAACTTGGCCTGAAAGAGCATAATTAATCAAGAAACACAGCTCAGCAAAAAGACATCCTTACTCTCCAGCTCACCAGGCAGGTCTGCTGCCCTTGGACCAGGAGCTCCACTTTCAATCTCAGCTCTGGAGCACACTGCCTACTTTTTTAATATTAGGACAGTTTTGTACTACTAGAGCATCTTTGTAGGATCCTGAAGCATACCAGTCAGTTCTGTCCCCTGTTTCAAGCCAAAGGAATTGTGTAGAGACATTTAATTCAGTTACCTCAGTAAAGCAAGATGAATCATGCCTCACTTAACTCCAGACACCCAGTTAGACAGCTGAGAGAGTCACCTGATGCTCAGTTTATAGTCAACAGAAGGAACACAGAGCCTCCAGAGGATCCTTTGCCTGATCTATTTTCGAATGAGGTGAATCCCCCTCCAGCAAGACTATGGCAACTAACTTAGACTTGCAAGTCTTTTTCATATCTAAGTGTATAAACTTCAAGAAAGTCATACACATATTTCTAGACATTTCATTGCAGTGGGCTGACAGACCTTAATATATCACTGCTGAGAAAATATTTTCAACATTTTAAGAAACCTGTCCTGTCAAAAAAGTATCTGTTGAAGGATTTTTGGGATGGAGGAGGGCAAAAAGCTCTGTAATTTTATGGTTCCCTTTCAGAAACTTTATAGAACTGATGTATAAGAAACCTATATGTTTCAGTAACCTACTTCCTTTAAGAGTATTTTTTATTAAATAAAGGACTATTTGTTTCTATGGTTACCTAATGGACACATTGTCCTGGCATTGATGTCTTCTCTTAACTTTTTAATCATTATGCTATGATGTTTATTCTTTTCCTTGTAATTTTTTTCTGTCCATATATACTAAGGGCTATGTTACATTAAATTGGTTGACAAGGTGGTCAAGAGGCTGTATCCTCAGTTTACACTAATAAAGAGAGTAAAACCTTACCAGTAGGAGCAGAGTAGTAGAGTCAAATACTTGGCATTAAGGACATAGCTTTCACGCTACTTTTTTGTGGCTTTTACTTCCAATTATATCTAAATCCTGTAGACTAAATTTGCATCAGCACTTGGAGTACATTAAACGAGCTCCTCAGGTCATTCTGACCTAGTTTTATCCCAAATAAAATCAGTTTATATGCTCTGAGATGCAAACTGAAGTGCAGTAAATGCAGGTGATCAGGACATTAATTTTAAAACTGCCTTCCTGCCCTAAGTAATGCACTCATGTATTTAAACCCAAAGATTTTTCAGAAAGGAAGAGCATCTTGGAACCCTGATGTGTGTCCCCTGGTATTTCCACAGGACCGTGTTTTTTCAGTCTCAAGCTCTGAAATTTTACCCGCCTTTAAGCTTTGGAAAAAACTCGCAACATTCCACACTGTTCACCTTATCTGCACATTTAAAAGACAGGGAAAATTGATCACAGAGGTCAATGGGGGACACATAATCCCTACCTGAGAAGCAATCTTACCCATACAGACACCTTTAGATGGATTTCTGGCCCTGTTTAAGGCCCTGGCAAAACTTTCACCACCTACAAGGAGCGAAGATTTAATCCACAACATTTCCAGATGTACAAGCTGAGCTGTAAGGCTTCTAGTTTCCTAGGGCTCAAGTTCATGTGGTCATAATTACAGTCGTAGTCCTGAAGACAACACATGCTCATACCCAACACATACAAAGACAGGCGTTCCTTCTTTGAGGTTAACCACTTGTGAAGTTATTACTTCCATTAGCAGAATTCACACTCTTTTAAGAAAACATGCAGCATGTTAGACTCCAAAGAAAATGTATTAAGAAATTTGAGGACAAAATAATTTGGCTTTGCCATTGAGCACTTTATCAATTGTATTTTTTTTGTAATACAACTGACAGTTCAGACAAATTGCCCAAGAATTGCCTTCTGAAAGTTCTCCTTTCTTAGCTGACTGCAGATTGAGCTTAAGTGCTTACCTTAGATAAACCCAACTTTTAGACGGCTAAGATTATGTTAGAAGACTGCCACCAACCCATGAATCCTTATAATTCTATAGCTCATTTCCTCATGATCTTTTTAGTTTTCCAGTTTTCAAAGAGAAAGCTAACATTGTTGCAAAGACGGCCTTTAATAGGACTTTTTAATAACTCAAAACTGATTCTATTAGCGTATTGGTAAAGATCCCAACAGGTGTTTTGCACAAAGCCTCAGTGCAATACCTGGGTTTAAAGCTGCAAGTAGAAAGGCTACTACCAGGAACGAAGTGTCAGAGCAGGGGAATCCAGGACTTTATTACTGATGCCACCTTGGAAACCATCTCACTGACTGGAAAAGTCACTACTTCTACAATAGGGGCAACAGAATCCCTGCAGAGCAAAACATCTTGAGAGGTTTGTAACACACATAGATACCATCTCTCATCTTCATTTGCTGATGCCAGACTTGAGAGAGCTGAAAATGAAGGACTCTGCAAACATGATGTATTTAGCCCACTCACAATATGGTTTTAACCCCCACACAGTCTGGGTTTCTCAAGCAGGGAACAGTACCAGCTGCTAGTTCTTAACAAGATAGCTAGCAAGGCAGCACAAACAAGGACTCCAGATGGGAGGTTGGCCACTACTGAGATGTAGCTTTTATCTTTTTACCTTGTGTCCCTTGGACTGTAATCCACACCACACCAAGTATTAATTATGCCACTGATGTAGTGAGAGATTCAAGGAACTTGAGTTAAGGAAAGATCTGCAGTTAGAGACAAAGGCATACTCTTAAGTTCTCTAATAATAATTAAGGATACAAATCATAAGAGACTACAGCTAATCAGAACTGATGTACAGTGCTACATGTGAGAGAAAAAAAAATCTGACCCTTTTCTCTTAATGACAAGTTTAATGCTTATGCTCCTGATGGCACTGATATTTTAAAAATAATTTAAAAGCCACAATTATAAAAGAGCAGAGATCACTAAATTTGCCAGTTATATTCCTCTGTCTAAAGAAAACTGTATGTTAGATCTGCTAGGGAGTTACTGCTACTTGCTTTGTACTTGAGAGCTTTACAGGAATATAATGAAAAGCCTTTAATGGTATACAGAAAAGGTCAAAGATTTACCTGACAAAAGCATGATATAACAAATTGAATGTAATTTCATAGCAAACGCTGCTTTATGTTATAATCAATCAAATCTGAAAATTCTTGGAGAAGAGAGAACCTAGCCATTAGGAAACTAAGTATTTAGGAAAGTCAGATGTGTTGAATAATCCTGCACGACACATCTCACAGAGATGGGGGAGACTGCTCTTCAAGCTTTTTTGCCATAACACAAACTTGATTAACATAAACCTGTTTATCTGGACAATGTTAAGGCAAAGTCCAGATCTTGCTTGTCTATGTAACACAAGGTATGCTTCTATCATCTTGGCAGAGAAAAGAGAAAACGAAATCAGTCACATGCCAGAATTGCCGAACACAAACATTTTGCAAGCAACCTGTAGTTTGAAATTTACTTGCCCAGACTAGTGAGTTTGCAAAATGCACATTTCACAGAAGACAAGAATGATTCATTGCCAATTCACAAGTAAAAAAATGCCAATGCTTGCCAATTTTTTTGCCTTGACAATACTAAAAGTGCCCTCAAACCAATACTGTGAAGTTATCCTAGGGATATTTCCCAGCGAAAGGCGCAACTAAAGTATGAGAAGACATGAGCTGTAAAGCATTGCCTGATCTAGAAAAGCAGTAGAGCATTTTTTTAACTTTTGTCTCTCTGAGAAACTGAAGTCTCAGAAAGGATTAAGCCACGGGGGAAAAAAAAACAGAGAAACTGATTCTGATTACAGCAAATTAATCAACAAAATAATTACCAAAAACCAACAGAAAAAAAGTGGAGCCGCAGTACAGGAAAACATATTTAACACATGAATTACAAAAAAGTGCAGGGAAGGGGCTGTCTGTTCCTACATCTACCCAAAAACTCACTTTGTGTGGAAATATGTAATTTGAGCTAATAGTGTATTCAAATGTGACAACAGAAAAATGAGCGAGGGATTTTTCTCTGCCTTGCAATATCTTAACCGCAGGAAAAACATTTCAATAGCAGCACAATTTAGTAAACCCAAGCAAAGAAAAATCCAAAACATGAGTAATTACACAGAGCAGCTGAGAGGTAGGTGGATACAAGCAGCTCCTCCAGGCTGCCGCTAATGATCCTTAACCCTCCCGCGGCCGGGGAGCAGCGACCCGCTCGCACCGGCACAGCCGCCCATCACCGAGGGGAGCCCTCGCCGGAGGCTGCAAGGCTGCCCGGCACCAACAGCCTGCGCGGTGACCTGCCCTGAGGGAATGACGGTGTGAGGACCGGGGGGAACAGGTCCCGACGGCCACGGCTGGGAGCGGCGCCACGAGCCCCGGCCGGGAAAGGGGCTGGGGCGCCTTGGGGAACCGCGGCTGCCTTAGGGTGCACGGCCGAGGGCGGCCCCGCTCCGCGACCATGGGACCGAAGGGGAGGCGGCAGCGGCCCCAGCTCCGCCAGCAGAGGCGGGCCACCTGCCTTCGCTTCAGGTCTCCTCGGCTCCCGTTTCTGACGTCCCCCGCTGGCCCCTCCGCCAGCGCTGCCCTCCAGCCCCGAGCCGCGCTGCCCCTGCCCCGGCCGTCAGAAGGCACCGCACGGGGCTCGTCCCCCCCTCCCCGCGGGGCCGGACAGGCGGCCCCGGGCTCGCAGCTCCCCCCGATCCTCCCGCACCTACCGGCGGGCGCAGCACTCCCACAGCGCGCTCGGCGGCGGCGGCGAAGGCGCAGTCCCGGCCCGGCCGGGCCCGCCCCGCGGGGCAGCGCGGCCGCCGCCATTGGGCGCTCCCCGGGGCCGCGGCGCCGTATTGGCCGGGCCGCCCCGCCCTGTGCCGCCCCGGCCCCCGCCCGGCCCGCACACAGGTGGCGGCCGAGGGGCGGCAGGGGCGGGTGTTCCCTCGATCGATCCCTTCCCTTATTCTCAGGGCCCCGTTTTAAATACGATTCAAAGTCAACGGACTTTGCCGTCTCCTCCAGGAGACGGGCAGAAAATAAATATCAATGCGCAAATAAAAAAAAATATAATGCAAACAAATTCTTCTACTCCGGGGTCATTCAACGGGCGTGCTTAAATACAGCACTGTTTGTAACTGGTGATTTTGTGCACCCACTTCTAAGACAAGTTAACAGGCACCTCAGTTCTTTTGTTGGACCCACCCTGATGAATTTCACGGATCAGCCAATATCCCCCTATTAACTTTATTAGTCCTGACTAATACAGAATACAACGTCTATGAACCAAATTGTTTCTAAGCTGTTAAGCTGCATTAGTATTACAGGACTAATAACATAACTTGTATATTAATATTAATCTTATTTCTGCCTTTAAAGATTTCAGAGGGCAATTTGCATATGGAAATGTCTTTATGAAGGCATTAACTTCTAACCTCAGTACAATTTCAAGGCTCTAGCTGAAAGGAAAATTATGCAAAATGAACATGTGCATCACCAGTAAAAACGTGAGCACAGATGTGTACATTTACATCCATTAGCAGATTCTGGAGAGCTGAGGGAGAAGCAAGTCACTAAAGAGCTTCCTAGAAAATTGTACCTTGCCAGCTGAGAAATGTTGATGACCTTAACATTTGCATTAAACATTATAATTACATCCTTAATTAGTAATGAGGACTGACTGTAAAAATTGCTAGTTCACCTGGAGAAGAATTAAACGTATGCAATTTTTTCTTTTTAAAGTATATAACACTGGGAAAATCTCAAATGTGGAGCGGAAGATAACCACGCAATTACAACAACTGATGTTACACTCGGCAGCGTAGTGTGTCTTCTTGACCTGATTGTTTTGAAGGGGCTTTCAAAGAGAGTCGAAGGTTTAACTACTGGTGCGTAGCAATGTGGGGATACACATTACAAAGTACACGGTCACTCGAACAAAACCCCAAAGCCCCTGTGGCACAAGCCGGGGAGAGCCTGTGTCTAAAAGCGCCGACACGAGTGCCAGCTAGAGGTGGCTGGGAGGAAATAACATACAACTCGCATACGCCCAAACAGGACTTGAAGATCGTGTCTTATCCAGCAGTGCAAAATGTTGATTGCCCAGACAAAGCCAGTCACACAGAAGATGCTCAGTTGCATACACTGCCCATGGGCCCAAACGGGTTTAGGCTGGGAGCCATTTTCATTTGCATATGCACAGGGTAACTACAACAAGGACATGGGATAGTTCTGCTCTGGTATAATTGGCATCTTTGTTCCTTCTCAAGATTGTTTTATGAGCCAAAAGAACTACAGATTAGTTTTCCAATTGTTTCACTTTATCTACCCCATCTTTAATAAATCCAGGATCCAGAATAACATCATTGACCTCTGATGTACTGTCCTGTGAGAGATCCTGATTAGAAAAAAAAAGACTTTAAGGCTGTCAATCCTTTCCTGGTTTTGGTCAAGTTCTGAACCTCATTTCTTCTTTTGCTTTTTTTCCTTGATTTTTTTCTGAACAAAAGCAGGAGCCATTACAGAGTAACTTCACAACATAACTACAAACCTGTAGTCACAAAGGTAGCTACAAATGCTGTCGCAAACTGTCTAACAGTGTCAGTAGTTGCCATGTCTTGCACTGCCAAAGCACACAGCATGACATGTCATCAATCAGGTTGTAACTAAGACTCAGCACCAGAAATATGCTTTCCATCTCTTCTGCCCTTTTCACCTCAAATGCAACTCTACTGATAGCCTTTAGATGGTTTAAAGGCTGAGGAAAGGGATGTTTCCTCATTTAAAAAAATCATTAAAGGAAAAAGGCTTGCATATAGTATATTATTTTTTAGCACTTTTTCCTCTTTTATCCAGATTATCAGGCTTAAGCTGGCTCTAGCATCAATTACTTTTTCTGATATTAAGTACATCGAAAATCCTTTATTCAACATACTCATAAAATAGTGGGGGGACAGGGGCAGAGAGCAATAAGACGTTTTAGAACATCTGATTGTCTTAAACTATCGATTCCATCAAAGTTACTACATCATCACCACAGTATCAGACATCTCTGTTTAGTAGTAGTATTCTGTTTGGACTTGAGAGAAATTTTTACTTTTTGTTTCTGAAATTCTTTTACTAGTCAGATCTAGAATGAAGTGATTAGCAGGTAACATACCTGTTACATGGTCTTATGTTTTCCTGAGTCTTCTCAGAATCAAACCCACAGAAAACACTTTTGGTCAGCCCTGCAGTGGTCAGACAGTTGAACTTGATGGTCATTATAGGTCCTTCCCAGTGAAATATTCTATTACATCAGAGAATAAAAACTAAAATAACTCCATATAAATAATTATACATTCAATATCCGGTTGAACAGTGCTGATCCTACAACAGAAAGACAAGTTAGAATATACTTGAATATTTATCTGCCCTCAAAGTAAGGACAGAGTGGGGGGAAAAAAAAATAAACACACTCCAGAGAGCCTGATTTACCTACTTCAGATAGTTTGGGTTTGAAGAACAAAGATTATATCCTTCCATTTTCTCGAATATGGCAATGGTATATATTAACCATAAAAACACAGCATTATATTGTTGGTATTCTGACTGATGTTGAAAACATGTGAATGATGAGACTCTACAGGCTTAGAACATGTCAAAACATAACTATAAACACATGTACTGAGTAACTAAAGGTTAGAATGATCCCAATTCTAATTTATTTTGAATATATACATTGCCTGACTTTTGTTTTCAACTTGACAGTTAACTAGGGTTTTCAGTGTGCATATTTCATTATAAAGATATCAATAATTCATTACATCTTGGGAAATCATGCTATTTTATTCCAATATAAACCAACAATTCTTATGCAAGCTTTACTGCAGATTTAATTGAATTCATCAGTTAACAGCATTCAATAATATTATTGAATATTAAATGAAGTGAGATGTAATTTTACCCTTAGTGGTATGCCAGCAGAGGCTCAGAAGCCTACATAAGCACTTTGAGAATTTTTTACCTATCTGGACCTGCTTCCACAATTAAGTCTGTACACTTCACATATTTCTTTATACTGTATCACAAAGTACCGTCTCACAGGAGTGTTGTTGTTCATGCTCCTCAGCCCATGAGCTGATATTGACTCAAGACAAAGAACAGTAAGAGAAAATAAATGGGTTATGCCACAAGATTGTTTACTTAGCTCCCTTACCTTGTACCCTGTGCACGTGAATGGTCTTTGCTTCAGCCAACACAGTGAAGCCTGAAAGACCATATACTTTATGGAGAGATTTAGGTAACTGTATGTCTCCATTATGGAAAGATCAGTTTAAAACCAATAGTGCTGGAACAAAGGCACTGTTTCCAGCTAGGCAGGCCATCATCTTCATTTCCTTTTCATGGACTGGGCATTTTTCCCAAGGAAAAAAAATAGCTAAAATGCCCAGGAACTCTTGCTTTTCCAAGTAACAGCAAACCAAATTAATCAGTAGCTGCAGAGCATGTTCTGCCTGCAATTCAAACAAGAGAAGAGTTCACAGAATAGCAGCATCAGGAGTGTTATGGCTAGTGGAGAAATTTGGGAGCATAAATTACTTCACATAAGCAGCACAGGGAGAATATAGACTTACCAAACATACTCATTTTATGTAGTTTGAAAGCTTCCTTTTCCGTAGCTGCAAGAAAGTCTTTATGATTTGGCATTTAGAAATCCCGAGAGTGGAAATGAATATTTTATTTGTTGTTTTTAAATAAGGAACAGTATTTTAAATTGACACAGACTATTGTTTGTTCTAGCACCTCTCACAGTATCAAGTGGGATTAATGAGACACTAGATTTGAAATCTTAAGAAGGGGATTTATTTTTAGTTTATTTTTTCTATTAATTTTCAGTATTTACCATAAGAGTTTTTCAGTTTTCATCCAAAGGATTATTTGTAAACTGTTTACTCTGAGATCTGTGCTTTATGATGCTGAACTAGTATCACCAGAAATATTTAAAAGTATTTCATATCAATCTATCTTTTGGAGTTGAACTAAGAATGACAAAGGTAGCGAAGAGTAGACTTCTGGGGGCTTGTAAACTCAAACATAGTAATTAGGCCCCAAAATGAGAAAGCTTTTATATGTGCAAGAAAAAGTATATATTTTTTGTGTCTTTATAGAGCTATTCACTGAATATTCAAGATTGCAGAGCAAACAGTTATTAAAAAAATTCAGTTCGTTAGTTGAGAGATTACATCAATGAAGAAACCCTTCTTTCTTGCTCTGTTCTGAGAAGTTCCTACCTACTTGCCACCCTTTGTCTTCCACAAAGATCAGACTCCTACTAGGGAACTCAGCAAGGCTGTTTGTTTAGCAAAGGGGCAGAAAAAGCCAACACAGCTGCATGCAGTGAGATCACCACGTTTATCTCACTGGGTCTGAATTCTCTTACTAGAGTTACCTCCCTTCTGTGCAATGTTTCCCAGATTTCAACAACCAACTCAAACACAAAATTATTTGTAAAACAATATGAAATCCTTTAGTTATCCAATTACAGCTGAACATTTAACATAACACTGGATTCCACAATAAAATGTATACATATTTTGGTGTGGCTATTCTTCCTGATGGACTGTTCAGTCCTATAATCAATGTGATGATAACCAGAGATGAAACTTTATACAAACTGAAAAGAATTTACTCAATTCCTCCTGATCTCACAGCATCAGTAACAAAGCTAACTGAAACACTTCGGAAAACTCTCCAATGTGTAGATTGTCAGGCCTTCAGTCTTTGAATTCAAAGCTGGATGATTCTCCAAGAAGTATCCTTTTTATAATGCAAAGTTGTAAGCCTTAAACTGGAACATGCCACATATTTCTTCAGTAGTTTTAACATCAGCTATAATAATGACTTTATGAAGTGTTTGACTTTTTTATCACATATCCATTTTTAATACTAGTAATGCAAATAAGGTTTTCCTTTAAAATTGCGGTTGAATTGATCTGGGAAACTTTCCAAATAATAATAATAATAAAAAAAATATTTAGAAGTACCTAAAATGCCATTAATTAATGGAATTTCAGCATATAGCAAAGTCCAGAGCCTACCAAACATTAAAGTAAGATTGGAAAGGAATAAATACTGTAAAATATTTTAAATTACAGTTTTCAAGGTATTTGGATGGCTCAAATATTTTACCAGATAGTCTCAATGAAAAAGTGATTTAAAAAAATTCTTCATCTCCTGTTGCTAAACGGTTTTCACTTTGACAGGAAAGATTTTATACTCTAAGAAAATATGGATTTAACTTTGCTAAAGAGGCCACTGTCCTGCAAGCTGTGCCCAACTTGTCCACATTTCATCTGTACATATAATATTCCAAATGATGTTGGAAGACAGACTAGCACAACAGGTTAATAGATTTACATACTAAAAAATTTTTAACAGTCTGGGACAGGAATTCTTTACCACGTCTTTTCAGAAGCCACATTGATTTTTCATTTTGAACTTTTGCTCTAAAAATATCAGAGCAATAAGAGTACTGAATTATTTCATTTTGTTAAGTAAGTTTCTGAAGCTCCTGTAAACCAACAACTTTTTATCTCTTTCTTTATATGTATGTGTGTGTATACAAACAGACGCACTTTTGGGTACACACACACATTCTCCCATGATATGGCAATGACTGAAAGTGTGGAAGTTACTTCCCTCCCAATCTTTGAGACCTCAAGTATTTAACAAGTCCGAGTCACCATTTAGCGTCTAATACCCCCTTGTGGCTGCAAACACACACACCAGATACCACCTTTTTTTTTTTTCCCCAGCAAAAGCAATTAATTAGAAGGAATAAAAAAAAAATCAGTATGAATCTTGTACAGAAATGGAGCCACATTAATAAATAACAGATGGGAAGTGGAACAACTAATTTTAAAGTACAGCCTGTGTTTAGGAGGAAGGATGAAGAAAAACAAATTATAAAAAAGGAAATACAGAAAATGACTGACAGAAGACTTGGAGAACTCAAATTTCAGTGTTTTGCAACACAAGAATTAATATTCTTCACAAGTTATTTTCAAAAATCTGGAATTGGAACCTGTGTATATGGAAAGCCCAAAAAGTTGGCTACCAAAAAATAAAAATGTGAGCAACCTATCTCTCTGAAGTGAAAGACTGCCTGAAGTGCTGCTGCCCTCAGGAAAGCTTACCAGAGTAAGTGGGAGCAGCACTGGTACCTCTTGGGTTAAAACATTTTGTCTAAGGCTCACTACAGGATTCGGGTATTGTGCTGTGGAAGTAAAAATCACTTATCTCTTGCTACCTGAAATGCAACTATAGTGGTGCTCCATCTCCACTTTCCTTTCTAAAAATGAAATTTAAGACTAGATGTTACAGTTTTCGTTACCTGGATAGATGATACAACGCCATTCCTCAGCTCAGCTTTGGAAGAAGTTGATTATGGTCATCTGACTATTTTTGACAACAAGTAGGCTAGAGTGACTTTTTTCCTCATTAATTCTTGAAGAATAAAATAATTTAATTCAAAAATGCCATTAAGATCATGACAATTTAGAGGAGAGGAAGAACATTTTGGCATTATGCCAAATAACACTTTCTAATGAAATGGGTGTTGTAAGTTTACAAACTATACTTTCTATTAATATTTTAATTATAATTGAAGTGTTTTTAGTCTGAGACTAAGAATACAGCAACATAAAAAACAAACAAAACCAACCAAACCCGGAAACCAAATCAAACATACTAGTTTTTGATGAATTCTGTGGCTCCTTAAAGCAAAAAACCCCAACGCATCACCCACCCCATCTCCCACCCCATCAGATACCTGGTACTCAACTCCCACCACAGAAAACAACTCCATATTGACTTACAGGCTACAAGTGAAATAAAGTATCTATACTTCTGACCCCGCCTCACCTGAGTACATCACCAATCACATTTCAAAATATGGGCTTTTTTGGAAAGTGAGAGGTGACCTCACTAAGCTTGAGCTTCTTCAGTCCAACTCAAGCTGGTTTTAGTACCAGCAATTCTGTTTTTACCTGCAGCAAGTGCTACTGGCAGCAGCAGACAACATAGGAAAACAATACTTCAGAGAACTATGTAACTTGGGTTGATGACTGAGACAATTTACCCAGTGATGCCTTTCCTAGCCATTATCATTGCTACCCCACTGCCTTTCCTTCTCCCCAGCTCACAAGTACAGTGGAAAGCAAATTAATATAATGCATTTACGAGGCAGGACTCAGTCTCAACAGCTGGAGTCTTGAGGGATGAATGGGTCAAAAAAGGCCTGAAAAGCAAGAAAACTTGTCAGCTTGTAGTAGTGCCTCCCCCAGTTATTCATTTCTAGTCATTGAATTATCCCTCTATTAGTATTAAAATTTAGTACTAATGCTGAAGTTACTGGTCACTATTCTTCAATCACACAGCGGTTCCATGTCTGCCAGACATGGTACAAATACTGTATACGCTGTCAAACACATACACACACAGAGAGCAAATTCCTAGGACAACTGAAGATTAAATGCATAATTTCCCATTCCTCCTTTTTATGCCACCCCTGAATTAACAAATGTGTTTGTTTGAAGAGCAATTGAACTGAAATAAGTATGAGAATACTTATAGGAAAGGATGCATTTAACAGTGGCACATACCAGTGCATATGACTAACAATTCACATCCTGTTTATCATAACCACTGTGAACACTGAGAGTAACCACACAGGTGGTATCTTTATTTCACAAGATTAAAGATACAGTACAAAATGAATCTGTACATCTTTCTATTAACAGAATTTGTTTACACAATTATATTACATTTGACCAGCCTTTATACTGATTTTAAATACAAAATAAATTTACAAAACTCCTACAAGACCCTTTAAAGAACTGCAGCTGATAAAAACAAAGGGTTCCCCCCAATAGTCCCTATTTGCCATATGCATTTGCAGTAGTTCAAATCAAACTAAATCTTTTCAGTTTAATATTCTCTGAAACAAAAATAGAATTTCAGTTCATTGTTGCCTATGTAAAAAGAAAGCAACTTGCAAAGGTGAGTGTGATCCCCCTTTATAGCCCAAAACTAGCATATAATAGGTGGAAATTAGATAATGCATAGTTTTCAAAAGTCCTTTCACAAGCCACATTTTAGCATTCTTATCCAAAAAGAATAACATTTGATAGCTTCTGTGTTGGTTTGCTTTTTTTTTTTTTTTTTTTTAGGAGCAGCTGCTTATGGAAGATGACTAAAAAGTGAGTAAAACTGTCTCATAAGAGTTTCATGAGGATGTTTGTATCAAAAGCCTTACCTTCTATTACATTGTCCCATTACATTTATGTTGTGAAGGACCACATAAAGTAAGAAAAGTTATTTCAACAGACAGCTCTGGGGCAAGTTCCAACAGAGTGATATACTAGAATCTTGTTTTCTCAACAATTCAGCATTTCTTTCAACCAGCAAGAAGAGATAGTGTCTTTGATTAATAATTTGAGATGCAGAATAATGTGTCCCTCCATATTTTCCCATAGTTTTCCTACATATAGGAATCCCAACAACAACGCTTACTGCTCTGTAGTTCCATTCTCTGTGCATGGAAAGAAGAGCTTATGTCTGGGAAGGTCAAATAGGCAGGCTCTGGCCCATGTTACTACACACAAAGAATACAACTTTTCCATTCAAACCATGCTGGACACACCCAGAAAGGCTTCTCTTAAATCAACTTTTCATTCTAAAATACTCCTGCATATAAACTGTATGACAACCTGTGTGCTACCAAAAGGGAAAAGTACTTCACTGCAGTAAACTGAGCAATCCAGCTCCTTTAGGAAAAGGATGCTTGATTAACTGAGTGCACAAGATACATATGGCTAGTAAGAGTTAAATATACCTCCCTCAAAATGCAAGTTTCAGAACAGAGTAGCATGGGATTGTCACAATTGTCACAAAAACTTAAGTCATGGTGTAGATAACTGATTTAGAAAGCTTATTCATTTCTTTATTCCCTGAGTTAACTCACCATTACTTATGGTAAGTACTTTTTTTCTTCTACCACTGCATTCAAATGAATGTCACCTGAAAAAGTCAGTGGTAGTAATTTAGTGGAAGGGAAAAAAGCAGGAGAAAGACTTCCTTATTGCTCCTTCAAAAAGCAGTTTTTTAAAGTGAAATAACTTGCTAACTTCAATCATTTTCTTCTGCTGATTTCTTGGGATGTAAAAATGCATCAGATTCAGTGAAAGTCATCTATAAGACTGTCACATAGCAGCAGTGATGAGAGATTCTCATGCAAATAGGATAGAGCTTCTAGAATTTAGTTCTAATAGATCAAAAAATCAAAACATTTTAATTATGCAGTAATAAAATTGTTAAACATCCTAAGAGACCAATACCAATCAACCAAAGGTATTTAACTGAAAAACATTTTCCATATAATCCTTAATTTATTCATGCCAAGCTAAAAAGAACTATTAAGTGACAGTGGCAAAAATACTTCAGAGGGAGTGTTCAGAAGTCACAGATATCTTAGAAATGCAGCTGGGGAGTGCTGTACATTTTAGACACGACATAAAAGTTCGATACTGTCCCATCTGCTAATGGTGATTAAGACTGAACAAGACATTCCTCTACCACATGCTGCAAACCTCCACACTAACACAAAAGATTTGTCTTCACATAACCACCATAAGCATTTTGAAGTACTGAGTTCTACCCAGTACCTTTAATACTAGCCATCCATGACATTTCCATTCACAAAAGAATGGATTGCTTATCTTCTATCCCAAACTACAAATCTACTGTGCAGCGATCTCCTTACAAATGCACCAATCATGAACTCATACCAAAATCTCAATTCTAAATAAAATGTATTGATATGTTGTTGCCAATCCGCTGGAAAAATATTTGCATGAGAGGAAGCCCTTAACCCTTTCAACACAACAGCTTTTGTCAGAAAGCAGCTAAAGCCTTCTCTCTTGTATTTCATTCAGCTTTGAGACTGCTTTTCAGAGGGTTTAATGCTAGTACAGAAGCAAATATTTAACTGCCATTGGTAAATCAGAACAGACACTTCTGCATTTTGTGCTTCTAAACTACTCTGCAACTGCTTCCCATCTGCAATCCTGGAAATTATAGTTCATTGAAAATCGTTACTAAGTGAAGATTCCTCTTGCAATCTTAAATCATCAGTCCACAGGTCATATTCTTTACACAAATTAAAAGGCCTTTACACTGACCTGGTGGCAGCAGGAAGCCATAAACCACTAGTCTTCTTTCTCTTTGGATTTTCTTGTTACAAGGGGTCCTCAAGATGGCCCAGCCAGAGACATTATTGTGACTTTCTCATGTATGTCAGGTACAAAAGAGGTTGGGAACTGCTGTAGCTTTGGAGTAGCATCACTGGTATAAAGCCCATGCCCTTTTGTAGAGAGTATGCATTTTTGTGGCCTTTTTTGTAGATGCACTAAGCAGATGCATGCATGAGATACACACATTTCTTTCTTGCAGTGCAAATCACTAACAGGATCCTTGAAAATTAAATACAGAACTTCCAACTCCAAAAAAAAAAAAAAAAAAAAAGGG
>JAWWLV010000179.1:43675665-43699184 GCA_035041135.1 Platyrinchus mystaceus
TGCAAGGTTAATATCCTAAAGTTAAGAAAATTCAAAGCTCATTTTTGAAGAACTTTAAAAATTACTTTTTTTTTTTTTTTTTTTTACTAAGGGATGTTTAGCTTTGAATAGACAAGTAAAAGGAAGCTTAAATTTGAGGATGAAGCTAATGTAACTCGTACAAGAACTGAAGATCAGAGAGATCAGTAATAACGTATTCAACCTATTCACTGTTAACCAGGGCAAATATTTAAGTAACCCTGGTACACTCTAACATCTCCAACACCACACTGGACATGAATGACTGAGAAAACCCAAATCCCAGAGAAGTATGCAGCAGCATTTCCTCTCAGTTATACTACAGTATGCCTGCTGCATAGTGCAGCCTCTAACTGTTCTGCACATACATACTAATTAGATTTTACTCCTTATCCAAAATGCACATAACCTGCATTAGTGAGGACAGCAAAAGCATGAGCACAAACAGAGAGCAACTTTGGGAAGAGCTTAAATTAGTGTTCTCTTCTGTGGCAGTTGAAACAAGGTGGTGACTGTAACAGGAACAGAGGACACATGTACCCGAATAGTTTAACTCTCCAAGTTTGTTTGGTGTGTTTTTGGCCCTGCTTCAGATACATGTTAGGATACCTGGATACACACTGTCTACCTTCACCCAATGCTGTGAAGGACAGGCCTGAGTAAGACTTACCACTGAAAGTGTTCTAAGTTGGACACAAAGTAAGAGAAATCTCCAGGACTTGATGCCACACGTTTATTTTATAATTTTATTCTGACTGTGATTACCATAAAGATTTTCTGCTCATTGATACAGGAAAGCTTAGTTCCATAACACTTGTGGAAATAACAGCATGAAAATTGACATGTTACATGAATGTGATGCAGTAATTCACATTTAGTATTTTAATTCAATAGAGCAACTCATTGGGCCTGTTCTGACCTTTTGCCAAGAATTTAGGGGAAAAGAAGCAAAAACTGGTCTTTTAATAGACCAACAGAATAATTAAAAGGTGAGTACCTAGACAAAAGCCAAAGGTTGAAGCTCACTGAGAATAAGGAAAATTAAGCCATTTCTTACACTTTCAGGTCAAGTTGCTGCTAAATTTGTACACTAACTGCATGAATTCATCATACCTTAAGGTAAAGCAGGCTGCTCAAAATTAGTATGCAATGCTAATTACATTATTTTGACACATACAGAAACACGTTGCTCTGGATTCCATAAGTTAATTAACTCATGCAATACACTATAGGCTCCCTAGGATAACAGAGACACTGTCTTTAGGCAATGTAGTTTGTCTGACCTGAAAAACCAGAGCTAATAATCACATTTTTGGTGGTGCTTATGGTTTGGTACCTTGTTTTCAAAATGTCATGAAACAGGAAACAATTTAACCAGTGTTTCAGAGAATGAGAATAGCTTTGTGCTAAAATACTTTTAGGCTGGAGTTGATTTGCATTCATTGCACTACACTTCAAAGTCTTGAAAGCATTACTGAGGCATATGGCACTCTTTTTGCCAATATTTACAATTTTGGGCTAGTGTTTTTCCCTTGTCTACACACTATTTCCTCACATAGTTAAATGTGAATATACTTGTCCATTTCCCATTGGTGAATGTATTGGGAGACATACTAATTCCCATTAGGTGGTTATATAGTAACCAAAACTTGGTTAGGGACTTAATCTAATATTAGTAAATGTACTCTAATGAAGCAGACTATCAGGGTACATCTTACTCACCTGCTTGATGCCCAATCCCTTCTCATGCATGTAGCCCAGATTAAACATTGCTTGAGCACTGTGCTGCTGTTCTGATGCCAGTCGATAGTGAATAAATGCAGTTTCATAGTCAACATCAGTACCAAACCCATAAAAATGGTAATCTCCAAGTTTAATTCTTGCAACAGTATATCCTATAAATCAAGAAACAACAAAAAAAGATAAAATATCTAGGCAAAGAAAAACTTTTGGTTTCCTATGAAGATGCAATAGAGGCTTTAGAATTACTTTCCACAGTTTGCACAAACTGTTTATCTTTCCCCCCTTCTCACATAAACAGCTCTTTTTTTTTTAATTGGGTTTAGCTAAACAAAACACAACCAATTTCTATTTGCAGATAAGACCTTTTCCTAGTAATGCTACCAACATTTTTATTGCCATTAAGTGGTATCAGCTGAAAAGCCATAACATTGTTCATAGTCACTTATTACAGAAAAACATTTTGTTTGCTACATGACCATTAAAGTCTTCAACTTTGTTTTTAAAACAGAGACACCGAAAACTTTAAACATATTGCCTCATCATCTTAACTTTCTGCTAAAAGCCATGAAACTCTGAAAATTAGGCTCCATTTGCATGAAACACCTAATCTCTGACATGAAAAACAAGTAGACAGACATCAGTGTAGATACACCCACATGGAAGTTAGAGACCTCAAGATATTAAATCATTTAGTTCAGTTTTGCTTATTTTAGGATAGGATCACAAGCACCAGAGTTTAAACTTGTGTTGCCTGGACATCAAGACTCCATTCTTCATTACCAAACTTTGCTTACTTTGAATAGGAAACTGCGTTTCTTAGAAATGATAACAAGTAACAAAGTACTCTTCAGGGTTTTGGATTTCTTTTTCCAAGCAGGTATTTTTAGAAAAGTCAGTGTAAACATTCCTAATGCTATTTAACACTGCTCTATAATTCCATATGGAATGGCAAAAGAAACACAGTATATTTGTGTTTTAGACCTTTTAATCTTCAGAATCACAGAAATGCTCCAACCTGCAATCATATTACAATGACACTGTAGCTGAAAATGGAGCAAGAACACTAACTCCACCATGTGGAATACAACTTTTGTTGAACAGGAAGAGGCAAGCTTTTCCTCCTTCTGTGTTTCATAAAAACCCATGAAATCAGACATTAATGGCTCTACTAAAGGTTAAGGAAACTTTCCTGTCTGACCATTTGGGAGGCACTCCGGCCATCACACTCCCCCCACCACAGACTTAGTGCCAGGACTGAAGCCCCTTTGCAGTGGACGGGTGCCCTCCCTGACACCCTACTCATGCCACTCTTCCTCAGTCAGACTTTCTTTACTGGCTTGACTCCAGGTTTCCCAGAGCTGAGTCTCAGATGCCTGAATCCTTTAAACAATTTAATAAGGGCACAGTAACACAAAAAGCAGAGTTGGTGCGTCCAGAAGGAACCCTGAATAAAGGAATCCCTGAGCTTTTATTCCCTCCCAGTCTGGGGTCATGTCTCCTGCTGTGTCTCCGCTGTGTCAGGTCCCCTGCTTGGTGCCACAGGGCCCCGTGCCCTTTGTTGTGCAAAGGGTCGGCAGTTTATGGCCCCTTGCCTCAAACTCCTGCCACCCAGAGCTCAATTTGCAGCTCGAACTGCAGCTGCACACCAAGCTACCTGTACTGAATGTATTCCTCAACATAAAAATAAACTGATTGTAATTGTAAGGTACAGACATACCTTGAGAAGCTGCTCTATTCCAGTGAAGCAAAGCTCGAGGATAGGTTTCATTTTCTCCTACTATGCTAGCTTCTTCTAGAGGAGAAATAATTCAGTTAAATAGGATCATGGTATATGAACACACAACCACAAAATAACCCCCATGTTTATATTTCAGTCTGCTGAAATAAATTAAAAACTTGAAGCAATGTGTGTTAGAGCACCAACAAGATTCACCTGAAACTTATAAAAATGCCTTTCATTCATATGGCCTTTCCATTTATCTGCCCACACAAGAGATAGAAACAAATGATATAATTTCATCTATGGCTTACCATGTGTCTCTCCCATTCCTGCTGATATATACTTGAAGAATGACAGAAGAAGCAAGTCTCAAGAGCACATAATTTGGACTTTGACAAAGTTGCACTCAAATACAAAGCTAAAGTATAACCTATTTTAGTTTGGCCATCTAAAACCCAGGACTAGTCAGTAAAACAAAGGCTTAAACTCATTACCCAGCCAGAAACTGCATGTTTTACACAGCTGTGCTTCTGCTACTTCAGAAGTTGTCCGTGTCCTAGTTTGAGAGTTCCTGAACTATCAGAGTTCAGAGAGTTCAAAGGATTTATAACGTTAACTTCTACTGTAATTATGGTTTCAGCTGTACTATCTCACAGTTGACACAGAGATTTTCTGTATAAAGTGTAGTAAATAATTTTAAATCAATCTCCAGTTGAGATGCAGATATATCTGAGTAATGACAATCAGAGTTTTAACCCAGGGAAAAATGCTATTTCTCTGCAGGAATGCACTCCCAGCCAAGACTGTCATTACTGTAGCTTATCTAAAGATTCTCTCAGGCACCTTTGAAAAACATTACCTGAAAATTAAGATGTTAGGTTATTGTATCAGCCACCATGTAAAGCTGGTAATGATACCTAGATTTGATACTGAGAAAGTTTAAAGTACTGGGTTTTGCAGTCCCTAGAAAGAATTGTCACTTGTACTTCCACTGTTTTTCTATGACTTCAAACTCTAATAAAACCAAGTTCTAGACATATAGTTCCAGTTAGAGACATGGGACAAGTTTTTTTCAAATCTAACAGAACCAACTGTCCAGCTCTTTATCCCTGCTACATGGGTCGTACGAGTAAAGTTACAAAAAAAGAAAGTGCTGAAAAAAGATTTAAGAGAAAGAACAAAGGACACGGATTTGTATGCATAGTGTAGGCCAAAGGTAAACCTAATGCTCTTCTTACTTTTAAGGCTGTGTCTAGGAAGTCCAGGGAAGAGAATGTTCAGCACTGTGCAAGTTTCTAAAGATTCTCTCCCTATGCCATTTTAAAATCCCTAAGTCAGAAATTAAGTGTATTGTAACTTATAGGCCAGAAAGTCATCCTTAGAGGTGAAAATGAAAACTTGACTGCTTTCCAGTGTGAAGAGCAGGAAAAAAGACAAGAGTTTCTCTGAAGTTCTAGCTGAACAAGAGCTATGTAATTGTATCCTCAAGCATTCTGGTGTTCTATTAAATGGCCTACTGCAGGCCAACTCCAAAAAAACCTTTACAGTACAAATCAGATCCTTACTCTGATCAAGTATGAAAGCAGCATTGCTTTGAGCAACTTCGTAGCCTTGTTCTGCCAGAAGAAGATACTGAACCACTGCAGAATTTGAATCACCATCTTTATAGCTGTTGTAGGCAGTCATCAGTCTTTCAGACCAGCGCCCCCGTTCACATACATTCTTAAACAACTGCAGAGGAAAAAGGAAGGGGGAGGATACTGGTTGTCAGGAACTTCAAAAATTTAGGTTTTGCAAGAAGTAAACCTTTAACATTCTGATGACTGTTCAAAATATTTATATGTCACAGGAAAAACGTAATAGACAAACTCATCTGCTTCAGACAGGCTTACTTTTAGGTACAAGTTACTTAGCAAATACATACCAGGATTCAGATGCTTACTCAGAATTATTCTTTAATATCTTAGCTTTTTTTTACACTTAAATTCAGGTCTAAATTAAGAATTTGGTACTTATAAAATACTGATGCTTTCTTTGTATTACATTCTTTTGATTTTCTTTAAAGTTAATAAAGCAAATACAAACCTGACACATCAACATAAATAAGACTTTTCTCATGAAATACAAAGGAGTCCGCTAATCTATCACTTTCCCTTTTGATAGCCTTGACGCTGCAGTCACTGGTGGAATTTAGCTAAGACAAATGTCCTATATAAACTGATGTGGTTATAGTCAATCTTTTGCAAATCAGTATTATTTGACCTTTATAAATGGATGACCTTACCTCAACTGCAGTATGGCAGGATCGCATCACTCCAGTGCCAGTAGCGTGCATCTGAGCCAGGTTATAAAAAGCCAGAATGTGGCCACCCTGGGACGCCAAGTTAAAATATTTCAAAGCTTGTTTATAGTCTTTCTTGACTCCAATGCCATCTAAGAGAAAAAATATGTCATTGCTATTTATTCCTCTCGAAAAGCAGAGCTGTATGAAATACAGTACTTACTCCTCAAAATTACTCAAGAAAAACGTTGTGAAAGTGTTAGGAAAAGGCAGAGGGAATATAAATTCAATGCAGTAAGCCCATTCAACACGCAGTATGTGCACACTTGTGCCACCTAGTGAACAGTGACTGAAAGGGCAGGTGCTTAGTCCTGGCAAGTCATTTTGATGCCACTTACTGTAATACATGGAACCTAGTTGAAGTTGTCCATCAACCCATCCCTGTTCTGCAGCCTTCTGGAAATACTTCAGTGCTAGCTCATAGTTCTGCAGGAAGATATGTCCAGTCATTAGAGCCTTGCAACGCACCACAGTTTAAAAGAGATAATAAGCACGTGCACATGTGTAGGGACTGATCTATATTACAGAAAAATTACAGTAAGATGTTCTAGTGAAAATATTCACCTGGTCGAAATTTGGAAACAAAAAATGAAATAGACTACAATGATATCAGCATATCTCAAGTCTGTAGCTATCTCAAAGCTGGCATCCACATACAGCATTGCTATGAATAGTTACGCTTAACAGAACAGAAGCTCTGTTCTGTTTCTAGAACAATTATTTATTTCCTCAACTTTGGGATAAGTCAACTTTTGACTATCTGTTTGCATGGCTAAATATAAAACATTTGACAAGAAACCTTGTGGGAAATGCAATAAATCAAATGAACTAATTAAAAGTTTCAAAGTGTTCCTCCACTCCCACAAGAGACACAAAATGGGGACAGTTAGGATTTATTTCACAAGAAAATTAGAGACAAGTTCAAATCTCCTGCCAAAATGTACACTGCTATGCATTCCTAATAACTTAAGCAACATTTTCAAACTTATGAGAGGGAACTTAGCATGTTTTGAAGCTGCTAATTCCACAGTGCACTTTTTTTTATATTACAGATTTCCTCAAGGAGTTTTCAGTGTAACAGAAATCTTCCCAATTAAGCCTTCTAAAGCATTTCCCTCCAGAGAAAAAGTTTGTTAACAACAAAAAGTCACAAAATCACCTATAATTAGAAAGACAAGTGTCAAAAGCTTACCACTGGAACACCTCTTCCATAGAGGTAAGCCATTCCTAATCCACTCTGTCCAACTGGATTACCCTGAAAACACAGAAAAACACTTCTTTAAAGAAAGGCAAAACCTACAGCTGACATCTTTCAAATCTGTGTGTTTTAAATATCACTAAAACATATAACCCTCAAGATAGATTTGTTTTGAATCTTTGCTCCTAGTAACAATTAATTAGGAAGGAAATAGCATCTATGGTAACCTTTATTCAATAACTATAGATGATTAACAGGGAAAAAAAATTCAGTACTACTTATGAAAGTCTACTGTGCACTTTTACACCATCATACAAGATGCAGAACTCATACTCACAGAAAGATGGGTCATTAATAGCTTAGTCATGTTTAGTTTTTCCAAGCTTGAAAGGTTTTGGATGCTATGGAAGCTCCCAAAACAACTTCAGGAACTCCAAGAATCTGCCTTAAGGGCAGATTGTTGGCTGTCCTGTGGGCTGCATTACTAACCATTGCCTCTGCAAAAGAATGCACTACAGCATTCCTTCAGAGCCAAGACAGGCAATGGGGCACATCAGAAACCTTCAGTGAATGTAGGAAATGAGCACAGTGAGAGATCCTTACTTTAGAGATGTGGAACAACGTTCTAATTGTGAAATATAAGAACCACGAAGGCAGTTATCTTGCAACAGTCCCTTCAAAACTTAATATACTGTGTTTCATGTGCTAAACATTTATTTTAATATTGATAAACGTTATTACTAATAATTACTAAGTTAGAATTAAATATATAATATAATTAATTATAATTAAGTAATGTGTAATTATAGTAATAAATAGCATATTAATAAAAATTATCTATTTACAAAAAGTAAGCAAAAACCCATCATATCAGTGCACTGTAAATTTCTGTGACAACTTCAGATTAACAGAAACTAGAACTTCGCAGTTTCAGACTATTTAGGTGACAATATTTCATACTGATGTAATAGAGTTAGACTCTATTCATGGGAGTTACACTCCTTATGCTGAACACAGCTTCACGAAGCACTATGGCCAGAACTGGAGGCGGTTTTTGACATCTTAGACAAGCAAGGTCTAATTATGGGCTAATCTGGGAGTAGGCGTGCGCACATGGAAGGGCACAGAAAGAAGCATTTGCAGCATTTCAAAGCTAATCAACTTCTTAGTGTGCATGCTGTATTTCTAGCTTACAGATAATCATACCATATCAGCAGCTTTCTTGAAATACTGAAGAGCTGTTTCATTGCTCTGAGGTACAACATCACTTCCTTCGGAGTACATCTGAAAGAGAAAGGCATTATTGAAGAACAGTCGAAGAAATCAATTTAGCATGAAGATCATGAAGCATCCTCACCTTGCACATGAGAGGGTGTCTATTGTACTTACACTATTCTAACTGCACTACTGAATAATCATTAAAGAACTTGGGCAGAAGAAGAAAATACATCTCTCTGCTGTAAAATTTAGATTCAGAGAGTTTAACTTTCTAATGGAGAATGAACTGCCCAAAAAATTAAAAAGTTTTCATGGCAATACCCCTCATTTTCTATTTCTACCAATCTGCAGTGAAGAACACAATCAGGCAAAAATCTCGAGACCAGTAGAAGTCAAACAATATTGGCAGTTAAAACACTTTGTGAAAATGAAGTAAAAATTGGTTACTAAACAGTTCATTTCATTAGACACAAAACACTTGAGCAGTAGAAAAAGCAGGAACTGCACTTTCCTGTCAGGTGCCTCGAACAGCACATTATACTATTTTTTTCAGGCTCTAAGGACATGAATTTTGCATTCTCTACTGCAGGGACAGCCTGAAAAAGATGAGCTAGAGCTGGTGCTTATTGCAGCCTAGGGTATTCAAATGGAGTAATAAGGATTTAGCTCCTCACAAGCTGAAGGTAGTCTGCAACCCAGATCTCAGAGCAGTGACCTAAATACTTCTCTAAGCAGTAACACATTATCATCACCATAGGCAGCTGGCCAATCATGTTTTAGATTACAAATCATAGAATGGCTTGGGTTAAAGATTATCTAGTTCCAAGTCCCACGCCATGGGATGTTAGCCACTAGATCAGATTGCTCAGGCCCCATTCAACCTGGCATTGAACACTTCCAGGGATGGGACACACACAACTTCTCTGGGCAATCCGTTCCAGTGCCTCACCATTCCTTGAATAAAGAACTGCCTAATATCTAACATAAACCTCTCCTCATTTAGTTTAAAACCATTCCCCCTTGTCCTATCACAATCTGTCTTTCAAAATGTCACTCTCCCTCTTTTTTAAAAGCCCCCTTTAGGCATTGGAAGACTGCAATGAGATCTCCCTGGAGCCTTCACTTCTCCAGGCAGAACAAGCCCAGCTCTTTCAGCCTGTCTTCATAGGAGAGGTGCTCCATCCTCTGATCATCTTGATGGTCCTCCTCTGGACTGACTCTAACGGGTCCATGTCTTTCCTGTGCCTCCCTTGACTTGCTGCTTTTGATGCAGCCCAGGATGCTGTTGGCCTTCTGGGCTGCAAGTGCACACTGTTGGCTCATGTCCAGCTTTTCACCCATGAGAACCCCCAAGACTTTCTCTGCAGGACTGCTCTCAAATGACTTCTCCCAGTCTGTGCTCATGTCTGGGATTGCCCTGACACAGGTGCAGCACCTTGCACTTGGACTTGTTGAACTTCATGGGATTCTAACAGGCCCACTTTTCCAGTTTGTCCAGGTCCCTCTGGATAGCATCCCATCCTTCTGTTGTGTGAACTGCACAGCTCAACTTGGTGTCATCTGCAAACAAACCTCTGGCTGCACCCATCCAGCCAATTCCTCATCCACTAAATATTCCACCCTTCAAATCCATGTCTCAGCCAATAAGGATGTTGTGTGGGACCATGTCGAACGCCTTACAAAAGTGTAGGTAGATGACATCAGTCATTCTTCCCTTGCCAACCATTGTTGTCACTCCATCATAGAAGGCCACCAGATCGGTCAGGCACAATCTGCCCTCAGACAAAAAGCCCTTAAATCTGAGAAAACTGAAATAATGGCCCACCTTGCAGATAGATTCATGCTTTAGTCAGAGTAAGTGCAGACCTACTGGCAGTTCTAACTCAGATGCCTCAGTTCTCTCCACAATGTAACAGTGTCCTTCCCCTTTCCTTTGTCAACTTAGTATTTCCTACTGGGCAAAATTTTGAGAAACCTAGATTTCCGCACATACTGTTTGGAAGAGAATAGGATCCTATTCAGAGGCACACTCTTCCAAAGAAAAAGGACATTTATGTACTTAATTATTTGATTTTTAAAAACCACTCTAGTTCAAGCACTACTTAGAAAAAAACAGAAGTTCCTGAAGTGAAGGAAAATTTAGACTAGACATGTAGTCTGCTACAACACTCAAATCTTGAAGGAAAACTCAAAACCGTAGCAAAATAGAAATAGTAAGATTCCAGCATTCAAGTTTTAGACTACCTGGTATCATAAAGTGGGAAATATTTGCTTTGTTTCATTGAAAGGCTGTCAGTTTTCTTACTTTTGAGAGCATTTATATCTTACCTTCCCTAGAAAAGCCATAGCATGTGAATTGCCAGCATTAGCTGCTTGATTGAAGTACTCAAATGCTCGCTGTAGAGAAGAAAACAAGTATTTTAGCCACCATGACTATGACTTTCTCACAAATGGAGCAGAGACAGGTAGGTTGTTTGCCAATTTACCAAGTTCTTCTGGGGATTAAAGTTATCAATCCCACCTAATTTAATAAATGTAACAGGGTTCCCCACTTATACAATCGAATATTGAGCAGCAATCCTTCTCAATAGCATATTCCAAAAAGCAGAAGAAAAAAAACCCAACATAGTACAACTGCTGCTATGCACAAGCTACAGAGGTAAATCTTTCTTATTGTACCTCCAAGCTATGTTTAGAATATGAGAGATTTGCCAATTCCTGTTCCACTTTTACACAGAATTTGGTTTTACTCATTTTGACCACTCACTTTCATTTCTGAACCCTTCTGAAGCAGTCATTTTGAGGTATTTTAAATGTGATGACCATTAAATCATTTCTGTTAAATAATTACTGTATTGGACGAAATAATCCTCAGGACTGCACATCCTCAGCTCTCCATTTTTTCAACACATACTCAAGAAGAAGTTAGATATTTTAATTTCTATACACAATAGCTAGGTTGGCTTATGTCAGCAGAAGTTCTATTTTCTATGCATACTTAATATCTTGAGTATTGAAAGCTACATGGTTTCACCTACAGAAGAAAAGCCACATAAACTAGACTATTATCACCAATGCATGCCCCATGCATCATGAAGATTCTACCACATGTACAAAAGCTCAGCCAGTTTCCAGTATTACTTGATGGAAACACGGTTTTTGGTTTTGACTTTCTCACTTCTAAGGTGATTAAACTAATTATGTAAGAAAATCAGTTCCATCTACTAGTTACATAAAAATTAAGTTTTATTGAACAAGGTTATTGAAATCATATACCTTACAGTGGTACTTATAACCTTTTGCTTCACTGTTGTCTCAGTTATACTTTCTCACCCTCTGCCAAGTGTCATATGCATCAGAGATATACAGAAAAGGTACCTGATGGTTTTGCTCTACTCCTCTTCCTCCATGCAAGTGCAATTGTCCAAGGCCAACCTAAAAATAAATTTTACACTGCAAGTTAGTCACTTTTTCCTGGGGACCTTCTTTTGCTAGTAACAGTTACTGGTGAGCTAATAACATGCACAGAGGCAGACCATATCAGATGCCACAAAGTTTGAAGGAACAGATTTGCTTCAATAACTAGAGTACCTATTTTTTCACATTAGCTTAAGTGGAAATTTATCCTAGATAGAAGTGACATGACTGTCCTTGATGCAAAATAACAACTGTTCATTTGAATCCTGTCTACCTAAGTCTGAAATCATATATGACCAGGTTGGCTTGTGACACTCTTTTAGCATCCTCCCCTCCTGCAGTGTGTGTAGAAGAGGTCCAGCCTGCTGCATGCAGAACTCATGTAAGAGCAAAAGCAGTGAGAAATTGAGATCCACAGTCAGGGCTGGTTTTTTGAGAAATCCTTCTTCCACAACATCTAAAGGTATCCTTGAAAAAGTATGGCTTGCTGCTAGCAAAAGCCAAGACCTCTTTCCTAAGATACTGAAGTTGCATAGTTTTGGACTTATTTTGCAAGAAAATTTGCATTTTCTGTCCACGTTCTACCTTAGACACACTAAAATATAAGTCTCTTTACATAAAAGCTAATTGTAAAGGAGAAACAGCTTGATTTAGGGGGAAGAGAATACTAAAGCTCCAATGTCTTTCTGTATTTCATAAAGCTGTTCCTGTAATTCTTGAAAATGCCTGCATGCCATCAGGTGAACTTAATCTTACCTGAGCTTGTACATCTCCTTTCTCTGCTAAAAACTGGTAATACTGGATCAAGTCTTCTTCTAGCATGCCACTTGCCATTCCTGGATTTTCTACTTCATCTGCTAAGCGAATTCGCTGAACCACTGTGCCACCAGTTAAAGAAATGTCACTAGCAACTGGAAAACAGGTAAGTTTTTAGACAGTTTTGTTCAATACAGAAATTACACCACACTTAGTAAAACCAGATCTCTACAGAGTTCAATCTGTTACTCAAAGGGAATAAATTACTTTGACACCTTCTAAGAATTAAAGACATTTCAACAGAGATAAAAATAGCATATCGCAATTCGGAGCCAAATGGATAACTTGTTTAATAGCAGGAATTCTCTATGTTTATACTATTAGTGTTGACAGTACTTCTAGTATCTTCTAGTTGAGTAACGTAGAAATACATAGAAAGTCAAGAATGTTATCCTACTATAAGGTTTTTACCGTGATTAGCTACAAGTCGGTAGTGAGTGAGAGCAGATTCACAACTCTGAAGGACTCCTATCCCAGCCCAGTATCGGTAACCCTGGAAAGGAAAATATATAAATACGGGACTATCAGTTATTTGAGAACATACCGCTTCTCAGGTTACAAATTTTTTTCATGTGACTTGAGCAAGATTTGACGAGACAATAGGCAGGACAAAGGCCACAAGTCCATTTTGCATTAAAAAAAACTGACTTGACACCATTAAAGGTTAAGTGTAGCCAATATACTTGAGATATTACTCAAGAAAAAGCAAATAAGCAGAATGATACTTAAGGGTGAACACCTAAAGCCTTTTACTTACGCATGTTGCACTTTATTTGTCTTAAATCTCACAATAATGATTAAAACAGCACCTTCTGTAAATACGTTTCATAGCTCTCGTTAGACTACAAATGTTAGAAGTCTGACACTTCTGCTTCAAGTCAAGAGATGTAAACATGGTTCATCTAAATTCATAGTGGTATACAGCTTAAAATGAGCAGACATTCTTACATTAAAAAGGAATAATGGGAAGACACTACTGCCAACCCAATGCATGCAAAATGGTCTAATATTTGGACAGTGTATTCATGTGAAATGAAATCTTACATTAAAAATTTAAGAGTAAAAAACCACTCTTGCATGTGTAACGTTATTAACAATCTTACTTACCAAAATCATATGAGCGATCAGATTTCCTCCTAAAGCTCCAAAAGTGTAATACACCAGGGCCTTAAAACAAAATCATTCATTATTTAACATCTGCCTCTAATATGAAACACAAGAACACATATTGAAAATTTCTAAATTACCTTAGCTTGACTAGAATTGACTCCTAGACCAGATGCATACAGAAATCCAAGAGCCTAGAAATAAAATAAAATTTGTCAGCACATTCTTTGAAAAATCAAGGATCAATTTTCCTGGAATACATATGCATAAAGAAGTCAAACAACAAAGCAAAGCTGCAAAGAATATGCCAAGCTCTACTTTCAGTTTGGTACCTCTTATATCTATGCTCTTCCCTGCCCCTTTTAAAGTCTGAAGTTTCTAAATTATGCAGTTGCTTAGGATACTAGCATAAATTACTGTTTCACCAGAATTCCATTGAGTGGATCAAACGCAAGGAACAAACCACTTCCCTGAATGTCAAGTGTAGATCCAAAGGTCCCTAACAGTCAAAGTATCCCAGTTTAAAGACCCTCAAGTGCAGCTCAGCAGTACGTGTCAGGTTATTCATGTACCCCGTTTGTCTCATACACCAGTGCAAACATATGTGAACCATGGCCTTCTCCGGAAGACTTGTATTGTTTGAATCACTGTCCAACAGATCCTATGAATTTACTATTTTGCATCTGTTCTGCCATGGGTTAGTTGCAATTGTGACTATAAATGTAAGCGGTTAGAACGCACAGAGCTGTTTGGCTGAGGTTTTTTCAGAAGTTATTTTTGTTCCTAAGATTTACATAGTTACTGCACTATCTGTAACACCTGTTACACCTCTGTGGCTCAGAAGAGAAACTAGTAGCACAGAAGATTGTGAAATATAAACACCTTTATAAATACACTGTGTTCTAACACTATTCTAGGCAATCTGAAAGCACACACAAAAATCATCTCATGCAAACGGTATTGAATTCTAGACCAATAAAAGCCAAGGTCTTCCTTGAGATATAAAGTCTCTCAAGAAACATGTTCCCGCTTTCTATAGTAAACCAGTACTCCACTATTAAACAGGGAGCAGTGGGAGACTTGGTAGCCAAAGAGTTAAGAGAAAATGGGTAATTGCTTAAGCTGACACTTCCAAGAGAATTAAACAGCAAGTACATGCAGATATTGAGCCATTACAATTAATAACACCCATATTTTATGACACTTCATTACAGTAAGTATGAACAATGCTATAATGTTCAAGGCTTGTGGACAAAGCAAGTCTTATTTCACTAAACAGCTTTTAAGACTCCTAGGAGTCTATGATTGCTAGATTATAAACATGTGTGTATATCTACCTACCTGAGACAAAACTGGAAATGAAAAGCCACAACATCCCACACAAACCATAAAAAATAATATAGTTTCAGAAAAGGTTTGTTGGCTGGAGTCACCTGTATCTACCTGTTTTTTGCCTCATACATCCAATCTAGTCAGTCAGTGATTCAACAGATAAGAAATTAAAAGACCACCATCATACTCTATTACTGGTAATTAAATAATGCTTTTTAAACTAAAAGAAAAAGCCTTTCGGGCGCCAAACTGATGCCTAAAAACCAGAAGAAAAAAAAAATCACCAGGCAATATTAGTACAGATAAGATAGAGAGCAGCTCTTCCAACACAGGCCTTCTGGCTCACTGAGTACAAAGATGCGCATGCACATACAGAATTCTTACTTTTATATCTTTTTCTAATTATCATATCTAGTGGGGACATCCAATCCTGAGACCCCTTTTGCCCCTGGTACCACCCTCAGAACTGACCCACTGGAGCCCCTCCAAGGGTCTTGAGCCTTCTATCTTGTTTTATCTACCATATTGCTTGTTATTCCAGTCCAGGTGCACGTCCCAATGCAATGTTCTTGCTAAAAACCTATTGCCTTGAAAAGATGGTTAAAAGATGGTTAAACCGAAGCTTTGAGAATGTGACACACAAACTGTGAGAAAGTAACAGTCTAAAGTGAAAGAAAACTACAGCTACATTAAAATCTACAAAAAGCTAAACATCTTAAAAATTTTAAGGCATCAGTGTTTACCTTGAGGGTGCAGCTGCCATCTATAAAAGTATATTAAAATAGCATATAAAAGCATATTTACTTATAGAATAAGTAAAATCTATAAAACAATTTATAAACCTATAAAAATATCTGTAGAATTTAATGACAGACATACCATTTGGCCTTTCGGAGAACCTTCTTCTGTCAGTTTTTCCAATAGTTCTTTTGATGATTGGATGTTCTGCTTCAGGTAATCCCCAAACAACAAAGCATAAGACACTTTCTCCATGGCCTTGGTATGATTCATGTCAGCTGCTTTCAGAAGATATTGATATGCTCTTAAGAGAAAACAATTTCTTAGTCAACTTGAGGCAAAGAAGATTCCATTCATAAATCTGAAGATTCTGGAGAAGTGTTTTATTTCTCTAAAATGCATCTGCCTACAGTCATTTGTTCCAGCTACTAATCATCCATATATATAACAACTCATAATTTAAATAATAGACAAGGTATTTTAATGTTCACTCTACTCCAAAAGCAAAGCATTATGCATTTCCTCTCTGGTGAGATATACAAGAAGTTTAAGGTCAAATGATCACATTTTTGTAGCAGCACAATTTTAAGTCCTGTACAAGGTATCTAGTAGAACCACTTCTATGACAACCTGAAAAAGACTATGGAGTCTCATTTGTTTGAGTACAAAACCATTCCTGTGAAAACACCAAGCACTGGGACCAAGAAAACTGCATACGTGACCAATTTTGTGATGAAACAGTCACACTAACAATGAGAAGGATCTCTGGAAACTCCCCTTTCTATTTCAGTCTCAGAACTTAGGGCAGTCCTTCAAAGTAATTTCACAGCAGCTGGTTTCACAGCAATTAAAACCCCTGTAACCTCAAACATGGTAACAGTACTGTCAAGCATGATTCAGCCTGGTCTCTCAGGGACCTTTGATAGCGCTCCAAGATTTTTCTTTACCTCTCCTCCTTTCTATTCTCACACTTGCTTTCTTTCTTTCTTTAGGACATACTGAGGCACACCTGGTTACTCACATAATTTCACTTTCTAAGAAGGTTTAAGATGTGCAAGAGAACTAATATCTAACATTGTTTTACAATTCTTACACTATTTTATACCAAAAATGCTACTCAGAATCCAACAGATATTGTCTCCCCTTGTCTTTACCAACAGCCTTATCTCCACAATCAAATTTAAAACAGTAATAATGCTCACATAATAATGAGCAGGAAGTCACCACTTAAGAAGTTGTCAACATGAGTAACAGTGAGCTCTAAATTAACACAGCCATTCTTAATTATAGTGAAAAGCTGACAACTATTTAATCACTAATTGGATATAAACAGAATAGAAAGCAGAGACCAGAATGAACAGAACACTAATTTATTTCTCATTCTTTGATTTTGTCTACAAGCACCACCCTCTTCTCTCATTGGTTATTAGAATTGGTCTTCTCTTCTCACTGGTTATTAGAATTTTCACAACTTGTTGAGCTTAAGTTTAATACTATTTTTATGGTGACCAAAACCATCAGAAAGCAAGAAAAAAAAACAGAGCAGGACAAGAAATGCCAATTTTTCCCACTTAATCTTTGAAGCAGAATGGGACGTAAAAAACACCAGAAAAAGGACAATTATCTTGTATCACGTTATTTTTTTCCTGGGCAGTTACCACATATAAATTGGGGCTAGAGAACTGCAGCACCATCTTGCATTAGGTCAATGTTTTGATGACACCCACTCTTCAGAAATTCATCTCATGCAATTTTTATTGCATTCAAAGGAATGCAGGCATAGACCTGTTTTTTTAAATACCCTGAAATTACTATTTATTTTCAGTACTATCACTGCATAGTTTGTTTTTAAATCCAATAAAGCTCAAAATCCTGGGGAAACTCATTTAAGTTCATTTTGATTTAAGCAAGAGTGACCAGCCATGTTGTCCTTCTCCTGTGGGAGTGGATAAGGTAGACTTACACTTTCTTCTGAGCCTTTTTACTGCTTTCATTAAGGATTTTCATTCCAATCTGATAAACATCCTCAGCTTCTTGCATCTGCCTTCGCTTATTAGACTGCTCTTCAGCTTAAAGAAAAAAAAGGGACATTAAGAGATCCAATTATACAGCTCAACACTGTTCTCTCAAAATCCCTATTAGTTCTAAAGGGAAAATACAGTCAGAAATATGTTTCTGAAGACCAATAAACCCAAGTGAATACAAAAAGCTGTCTAAAGGAGGTATTGAATTTCTTAGATGGTTTCTTCTTGTGTGATGTCTTTCACATATGAGTTTGCTGAAAAAAATATTCCTTTCATTGCTCGAAAGCAAACTGCGCAGGACGAAAGGCTCCTCCTTCAGGACATTTCCTAGAGAAGGGTGGCCCTTTATGCAACAAACCAGCAAGTATAATGGCAAACACTGTCAAACTCCTATATTATGGCCTCAAAAACTAACAGTTTTACAGATGCCTCCATGGCAAGATTTCCTTATTAGCTCTGGGAAGTGGAATTTGTATTAAAACTTTTCCCCTCATGAAAACTTTGCCTTTGTAACTACTTGTTTATCATAGTATATAGTGACCATTAATGTATGACAGGGACTTCTAGATCCAGAAATAAAGGGCATTAAAAGGACTGAAAACACTAGCTTAAAAAAGCATTCATCAGACAAGAACAAGACATCAGGTTACTTACATTCACAGAAGCCCCACTTTTGATCTTTCTTGTAATCATAGGTTGTTGCACACCAAAGCCTGCCATCTTCCCTCCCATCCGCAGTGCACTCTGCATATTCCTTCTCCATAAACAAAAAGGGGAAGTGGCAAGGTTCACCATCTGCAGTGCCCCCAATAGCTGTCAACACTGAAAATGTATACCCAGGAATTAGACTGCTCTCCTTTATTCCCAAATTAATCTACTACATAAAGTGCTCCTATGTTGGTTTTAACACCTATGAACTACAATTAATCAAGTTTTCTGTAAAATTTCTAATTAACAAAAGCCTGAAAAAGCAACTTGAAAAATTCTTAGTTTTAATTATGAAATAAAACAGAAAGTATGTGGTTTCTCATATTCCTTAGTTCTAAGTAAAGAAAATATTGTATAAATTAGAGAAGGCAAGTCTAAGTTACATTTTTATTGCCTATCAAAATAGAAAGACCTTGCAATGCACCCTTAAAGTACATTCCAGAGCATATATTAATTTTAGCCCCAGGGTCAGACACAATTATGACAGAACAACACATATCACTAAATGTTCCACTGAAGGTACTTGAATATCAGCAGCGATGAAAAGACTTAAGAGAAATCACTACAGTGTGGATGGATGGTTATTCTAATCACTACAGGTCCAGTAATTTTCTACTCTTGGATGTACTTACACTGAAAACATTATTTCATTTCACCAATATACTTAGTTGCATTCAAAGTGACTCTGAACAACACAATTTATCATTTCTCACACACTAACACTTCAAAGGTTACTGACTTCAATATAGCAGTATTTTAAAATAACATCAATCTTCTATGGAGACTAAGAATTATCTCTGTTTTCTGAAGATGGAATTATTTCAATTAGACTTTTAAAAAAGTTTTCCTTTTTCACTAAGCTAAATCCAACACTTGAGTTCAGCTTCATTTGAAGATGTTTGCAAAGTCCTGAAATTGACAATATCAATTATATCTTTTTTTCAAGTTAAGTTTGCAATTTTTGTGGTTATAGAGAAAGATAGTTCTTTTTTCTAGGGTCTACAATTGAAAGGCTTAATGACCATACTAATTTTAATATTTCATGTTTATTTTTTGAAGCAAAAGGAAGTCTTCAGGTGTATAGTTAGCCTTTTCAAATTGCTCTTCATAACCGAATTCCTTGGCAGAGGTTCCACCACACCACTCCAAGTTAATTACATCAAAAGGAGAAGTGTTATTTTCAGTAACTGACTCAAAAATAATGTGTTCACATGCAATTAGCCTGGAATAATTTCACACATCTGTTAACTACAGAGTAATGTACAAACTCATGCCAAGTGTACATATAACTACAACTGTTGGGACCCCTTATCACTGTCATTTGAACAAACTCCAGGATATAAACACTAATTGAGAATTCAAAGTTTTACTTGCATTGTTTAGTACCTTGTCTCCTGTATTGAAAGCAATTTTACACAGTGCTCTGCATGAGAGTTAGCTGCACACTAAAGTTATGAAATTACTCTGCCCCAATTCTCCTGTTTTTGCTCCCAGATAGTAACAAATAGTAACACCTAAAGCTACACAGCAATGCAATCACAGGTTAAACTGCACACCACAGTTGTTTTACTAGGTACTTAGAGAATGATAAATACAAAGTGAAGCAAACAATTTACCCAGAGGATAAATTAGCTTTTGTGAAACTGAGTGTGCAAGTAGCAATCCCTCTTTTACTATGTCTGAATAAAGTATGTGGTATTTAACTTTATTTTGTCCTTACTTACATCTCATTTCATACTTTATGCTGCAGGAATTACTCAGATTACTTATAAGTACTGGTTATGTTACTGTAAGATTCTTCTAAAGAGAAAAATAAATGCAACAATAATTGCCAGCTCTGTATAAACTTGTGGGCAGTTTTCAGCAAAAACTGTTAGTATGGAACTTCAATGTTACAAAACACTACAACACAAAATAACAATAACTAAAAAAAGATCCTTCTCTTTGCATATAAAACCTCCTCACTCATCAGAAGAGAGCAGGACAACTTTTTTCTTAGAAAGTTGAAAGCTTTAGTAGCACTAATTCTAAATTAATAATATTTTTTTAATGCTCAATATCCTGCAAAATACATGTGGAAACTTGCAGAATATAGTTTTTTCCCGTGCAATCTCATGACCATACATGGTAGCTAAACTGTATTTAGGAATGCTTGAATGTCCCTTAATGCAGTCCTGTCACCAGCAGCTCACCTGGGAGATGTAACATCTGTACCTGAGATATGCTCACTTAAAGAGTTTGCCAGAAGACTGCTAAAGGACAGTTTATTCTCCTGACAGAATACAAGTACTTTTCTTTCAGAATTGCTTTTTATATAAAACCTGTAATCCTTCCATTCACAGTTTATTTATTTCATTAGATGTTCCAAAAACTGTGCAAGACTTCAACTTATGGTTTTTGAAAGTCACTTGCAGTACTTTGATGGGTGTAGTTAAAAACCCTAGTTGCCAGGGAGCAAGTCATCTGGCTATATTTTTTCTGACATGAGATTAAAATTACCTTAAAGTTTACTTTTGAAATAGACTTCACTGACTAAATATGGTGCTTAGCTCACTCTTTTTGTGGCAGAAAGGTATTCAGTGGATTATATACCTTTTCCCTGTACAACACAGCACCTATCAACAGCAATAATTAATCCTATTACTGACTTTTCACAATCTGTATACCAGTTCTGTACTGATAAGGAAAGCTTATTAGAAAACACTCAGACACCTCCTGCTTTCTTTTGACATTTGAATGAGCTGAGAAGACAAATACCCTTAGTACCATGTAACCATATTTTTTCAGTAATATTGAAGATTTACTTTTTAAAGACAAATGAAAGTCTGCTGCATAGGCTCAGGTACTCAACCATGCTGTCTGGTTACCTGCTAGTAACTGCAGTCAAAAAAATCATATAAAAATTATGTAGTAAAAAAGCAACACTAGAATTTCCTGGGAATTCAGGCACAAGGACATAAGGTTTTACCTATATTTAAAAACTTACTGAAGTTTACATGCAATTTAGATGTTGCCCTAAGGCACTCAATGCTGTTTTAGGAAACTTGTCTTTACATCACTATTTGTTCCCTTTCTGTCAACTGACTCGCTGGGCAAACAGCCAGGGGGCTGAAAAACACTGATGCAATTTCTCTTTCTATGGCACACAGGACTGAGTCCTACTGAAGCAATCAGCTTTCCAGCAAGATGGAAACAATAAGAATAATGGAAAACTCTTTCAAATGCATCTCAAAAAAACCACTCAGATTTCAATTTCAATAAATTTCAAAACTTTTTGATGCTACTTTCTAATGGAAAAGGCAGCATTTAACATTCCATTATAGAAAGATTAAAACACGGTATTTCATATTACTGTTTTGTTCATCCACATGCTGAAGTTGTTCAGATGCATCTTTCTTGTCACTTTTTCAAAAGTTTGTGAGCAGTTACCTGGACTCTGCATTTCTGCTTCTTCCAAATCCTTATTTAATAGATTTGACATTTCTAGAGAGTTCAACTCTTCCAGCGAATTCTCTTTTTCCTCTTCTTGACTGTGAAAGTTCTCTTCATCCTCTGACTGAGAGTCCGACTTCCCCGATTCAAGGAAGATCTGACCTGCTACTACTCGAGTTCCTGTGGAATGATCCTTAACCTGGTCCTCTGCAGATAAAGTCTGAAGGAAAGCAGCCACGTAATGTAGAAGATTAGAAACCGAGGAGCAGCAGTGGGCTAAAAACCCATTACGTCTTAAAAATGATTAATTAACATATTAAGCTTAAACAGTAGCATCAAAAGTGTTGATCTACCTCTACCAGCTTTCATTGGCTCTACCTCTTTCAATTCTTAAAAAAAAAAGTTAATTTTTTCAAACTTCCAACATGTTAATCCTTTTGATGCACAGAAATTGAGAAAGCAAGAGCTACAGAATATTTCAAAAAATAAATCAAATCATAGTTCTGAATTTCAGACCTTTGCTCTCACTCCAGAAAAAAAACAGAATGACTAGAAATGAATGACTTATCTCCTCACCTTTGAATCCAGTGATTCATCTTGATTTCCATCTTCATCTAGAAGAGACGTTGTAAGTCAGTAAAATGCCTATCCATGAGTAATTATCCCCCAAATAAAAATAAGTTTAGTTATAATATTGGACCATGGTTCTGAAATATTCTAGAGCATTAAGTTGACCAATGCACTTCAGGAAGACCTTATTAATGTTCTCATGAGGAATCAAATGTTTCACAGAAGATCCTGTTCCTTAAATTATGTCAACACAACTGTGTTTTCTATAGAGAAAGAAGTGTGGGGTTTTTTTTAAAACGCAAATCACAGTCTGAATTGTTCCAGTCCAGCTAAACTACTTAAAAAGGTGTGCCTCAAGTGAAAAAGGCCTATAGAACATAAGGCTTAGTATGAACAACTTCAGTAGAGACCAGAAAGTTACATCAAGATCCTCACACTCATAAATAACATTGTCCTTCGTAGAATGCAGATTCATTTTTCTTGACTGGCACATTAAAACCTTTATAGAGAGGTGTCTCTTTAGAATAGTGAGAAATTAGTTTAAGATAGGTGAAAAAGAGAAGATAATCAGAATAGCTTATTTATGACAGTTTTACCATTGCTTTGCAGAATTATTTCTGCAACAATTTTTTTGTTCCTGTAACTTAAATGGGCTACTCAATGTGCTTCAAACAACTGTGCTATCATTTTGACAGAAAGCCTCCAGAAGTAACATCACTGAAATATGACTGTTCCCAGTCATCAGTATCTGACACCACCTCATTTAGGTAAACAAAACCACACTACATTGGAATGTATAGATGCTATAGACCTCCCTCTCTCTGGTACACAACTCACTTAAACCAAAATAAAAGCTCAAAATACAAACAGTTCACTAAGCAAAGCTGCTGCTAACTCCTCCTACATTTAGAAATCCCCCCCTTCTGTGGTTCTGGGGTGTCCAATGCCCTGTAGCAGTGGTAGGCCACTGACAGGCTGGAGACCTGCACTATGACTAGAAAAGAAGTCAGTGGCCTGTACATGAGTCACAACATTGGATGTGTTTCGGTTGGTATCTGTAAAATGTAAATGTAAATGGCCAGTCTTCGCGAACGAAGATCTGGGAAAGGTGTTTTTACCTTTCAAGCCTGCGCAATG
>JAWWLV010000179.1:43706447-43739989 GCA_035041135.1 Platyrinchus mystaceus
CACCTAAAAAATCCATTGCGCAGGCTTGAAAGGTAAAAACACCTTTCCCAAATCTTCGTTCGCAAAGACTGGCCACGATCTTCAGAAAGGCATCAGTTCTGGGAAGGGTCTGAGCAGTGTGGGACACAACTCTTTGGTTCTCATAAAAATTGCATCTTTCTGTAGGTCAATCCAAAAGGAAACAAGGAAGGGCAATTAGCAACACGACCTTTAATGGACTGAAACATGTCTGGGTAGTAAATATTACTACCTCACAGGACTGTGATGGTACACAATGCTGTGCTGGGTTATGAACTGCATTTGTCCCACTGCTCGAATACTGATAAACCATCTCATCCTCACAGTGCTACATTTGGGATCTCTGTAGGGCGAGAGCAGCCACCAGTGGCTGCATTTCTCCCGTGGGAGACAAGAGCAGAAGCTGTGGAACGTTCTGTCCCACCCTGGGCTGGCTGAGGGATTTTCTGCCTGCCAGGACAGGGTCTGCAGGCACAGAAATGCTGGCACTGCTTCAGCCAGGAGGTGCCTCAGTAGCATGTAAGTGCTTTAGACAGAGCTAATGAATAGGTCTGATTCTAATTAGGAGAATACTGAAGTACCAGTCAATTTTTTCTATCTGCAGTAATGAACAGTGCACATTGACTTTGGGAAAGCCAAGCAGCACCTGTGGTGTGGGAGCATCATCTTGGTGCAGGGCGCTTCCCTGCACTTGGTTCAGGCCTAAGCTTAACCTATGTTGTGGTCAATGGAACAGTGCTAAATGAACCTGTCTGTGAATGTCAGTCCTTGGAGTGGAGCACCTCGCAGGAGCCAGGGCACCTGGACTGAGGTGGTGTGACAGGATGGGAACCCCTCCGACATGGGGATTGGCGCGAGCCCACTGTGTGTGGCAGTGACTGTTCACTCGGGTGGGACAGGCCAAGCCTGGGAGGCAGCACGAGGGGCGCTGAAGTGACATGAACACTTGGCCCCAGCACAGGAGATGGCTCCGGTTTGCCCAACTGTGGAACTAAGGCAGGGGTCAGTGGTGTAGGTTTGGGTACCGGGTAGGGGGGCCCTACAAGCGTGGCTTCTGTGAGAAGCTGCCAGAAGCTTCCCCCATGTCTAAAAGAGCCAATACCAGCCAGCCCCAGGACAGAGCTGCTGCTGGCCAAGGCCAAGCCAATCACAGATGGCAGTAACACCTCTGGGGAAGGGGAAAAAGTTACTGCGCAATGGCTGCGGGAGAGAAGAGTGAGAATCTGTGAGAGAAACAACTCTGCGGACACCAAGGTCAGCAAAGAAGGAGGGGGAGGAGATGCTACAGGTGCCAAAACAGAGGTTCCCCTGCAGCCTGTGGTGAAGACCATGGTGAGGCAGGCTGTCCTCCTGCAGCCCATGGAGGTTCATGGTGGAGCAGAGATCCACCTGCAGCCCATGGAGGACCCCACGCCAGAGCAGGTGGATGCCCAAAGGAGACCGTGACTCTGTAGGAAGCCTACTCTGGAGCAGGCTCCTGGCAGGACCTGTGACCCTAAGAAGAGAGGACCCCACTCTGGAGCAGGTTTATTGATAGGACTTGTGACCCTGTGGAGGACTCATGCTGGAGCAGCCTGGTTCCTGAAGGACCGCACCCTGTGAAAGGCATCCAGGCTGGGGCAGTTTGTGAAGAATTGCAGCCCATGGGAAGGACTCACATTGAAGAAATTCATGGAGGACTGTCTCCTGTGTGAAGGGCCCCATGCTGGAGCAGAGTGAAGAGTGTGAAGAGCCCTTCGCCTGAGGAGGAAGGAGCAGCAGACACAATGATTGATGAACTGACTGTAACCCCCATTCCCCGTCCCCCTGCGCCACCAGGGGCAAGAGGCAGGGAATTTGGGAGTAAAGCTGGAGAGGAAGGGTGGGGAGGGGGGAAGGTGTCTTTAAGATTTGGTTTTATTTCTCATTACCCTACTCTGTTTTGATTAATGATAAATTAATTTTCCCAAGTCTCTTTTGCCCGTGACAGTAATTGGTGAGTGATCTCTCCCTGCCCTTATCTTAACCCACAACCCTTTCCTTATATTTTTCCCCTGTCCAGCTGAGGAGGGGAGTAATAGAGCGGCTTTGGTGGCCACCGTGTGACTGGCCAGGGTCAACCCACCAGAGCTGCCCAGAGACCTTGTGGTGCTCCCAGCCCCTGAGGTGTTCAAGACTTCAGTGAACGAATCTCTCCTCAGTCTGACCCAATCAGCACTCCTGCAAGCAGGGGTTGGGCTAGGTCACCTCTGGAGGTCACTTCTAAACAAATTCATTCTACTTCTAAAGCTGTGTGTGTAGGGCTAAGTGAACTGGAGGAACAAGAGGAAAAATATAATAGGGGAAGCAGATATTTTTTTCTGAATTAATAATCACCTTCCAAACAAAAAAAAAATTAGATAATATTGCAGACTGAGTTAGTTACGATTAATTTAGTATGTGCTGTACTCTAAGATTGTGGTAAATTTATTGCTGCCATTCCATTTACATGTGCAGCAGCCATAAAATTCCCATTACTTCTCTTAATCAGTTTTGCGTTTTCTTCTCTGAAGCTTTGAATGGAAGTTTAGGTATTTTTGCAGTGTTCTTCCTCTCTATTCTATTCCAAAATGTGGTGGTCTTTTATGCAACAGTCCAAGTGACCAGATGAATAGTAAAGGCTCAAATTTCATTCTCTGTGTTTTAGGTTTGTTTTCTCAAAGTTTTATCTCATCTAAATTTTCAAGAGATGTTTGAATTGTACCTTTTTGAATAATACCTATATCTTGTCTGACATGATGTAATACTAGATATTCTCTAGGTAGGAGAATGGAAGTGTGAGAGTTAAATTTTGAGAAGTTTAGTGACATGCATTAGAATTTTATTATTATTTCTCATACTCTCTTGCTTCTCTTCTGTCTCTGTAGTTTGATCATACAAATTTCTGTGTTGTAGCAATGCTGCTTTTTACTTTGATAACGGAAACTTTCTTGTATTTTTTTTTTTTTTACTGTAAAACTCCAGAAGCAGGAGAGATATGAAGCTTGGTAGATTTTGAAGAACAATTGCCCGAGAACCATCCTTGTACAATGTTCTCATGCAGTTTTTTCAGTTTGCTTTAAAGAAGTTAAAAGAAACAAGCTTCAGTCACCTTACAGGGAAGATTTCTGTCCCAAAATATGTTGGCTTTGTGATAGGTTTTTCTGAAAAATTTCTGGTGAAAATTGCTAAGATTAATATCACCTGGTCTGTGAAATCAAGTTCCCAATCACACTTTGAGAGAGAAGCAGTGATGGAGAGAGGAAAGAACATTCTTCCATTTTATGTTAGAAAAAGAATTGTTCGCATGGCTTTTGTGAGGAATCCAGTCAAGAAGAACAAGAAGGATGTAGCTCTAAGAGCTGTCAGCCAGTCTAGACCAGTAACAAATTGTAGAGATTAATTAGACAACATTGTGAACTACCAGAATTCACATAAACAGAAATGCAGACAGCCCAGGCCTGTTTCTCCTCTCCAGCTGGTAAGGGTTGAAGCTCAATAGTGAAAACATCACCCCTTGCTTTCTAGGTCCTCAAATATATCAGCATTCACAGATCTCTCTAATACCACTGTGGGCTCTAATATCCATGCCTAGGCTGGTGCCCCTTACTCATTATGCAGGCCCTCCCTTACTTACCAGATACTCTGGCTTGATCTTCAGTAGCAAAACAGATGCACTCAATTGTGCGCCATTCTCACAAGCACGCTTTGCTCATGCATCCCTCAAATATTACATCTCTCACTGGGTGGTGATCTAATGTCCATGCATAGACCCTGTGTCCCTGACCTGATTACTGATTCAGACCTGGAGTCTTTCCAAGTACAGGTCTTCATGGTTAGTCAAGCTTAACTGGTGTCTCCAACTGCTGACACTTAAACTTATGGGCCCTGTAAGCCACAGTCGGTGCTCCAGTTGCTGGCATTTCGACCCCAGCAGCACACGCCCCATTCCCAATGGAGGTATTATCCCTTCCCCAGTTGCTGGCACCCAGATGTCAGTTGTATTCCGGTCCCTCTGTTGTCACCTGGATCTACAAACCTGGGGACCCATGGTCTGTTCTCCAGCTACTGCAATTGGACATTGTAGCACTCATATAGGATAGAGCGAGATTACAAAGGCAAGTAAATAATAGGATTTATTAAGAAGATGGGATACAATGTGTTGAGCAGGTGTAGGGCTCAGACAAGTATCCTATGTTTGTTCCTCTGCTATCCATCCTTATCTCTCACTTTTCTTGCCTTTGTTACTTCCCGCAAAGATCCCATAATTTTTACATAACCCACACAAATTCTTTTCATTATTCCATGTTTGTTGGTATACTCTCACAAAGAGATCATACCCATGAAAGTCTTGATTTCTTCTCTGTTCCCTCCTCCCACTCCCTCCCACACCTATTCCTGAATACTTCATTTTAACAGCCCATCAATCAGTGGTTGAAGAGTTCTGGTCTTTGTCTACCTTATTACCTGCTCACTGATGTTTGCATGTCTGTTTGTTTTATTGCTTTATCACTTTCCTTGTTACTTGTTACTACTACACTGAATAACCATTAACTGGGTAGCTTAATGGACCTTAATGTGCATTCTTCCTACTCTTACAGTGGGATAGAAGAAAATGCTCTTGTTTGTTTAAGGTCCTGGGTTCATGCTGCTTTTTCTGTTCATTCGTGTTTTCCCTCTGTTATTGAATTACTGCTATCACTTGCATTTTTTCTGTTGTTCATTTTCTCAGGGGAAGAGTTCCAGTTATCTTAAATGAGATTTCCTATAGGATTTAATGAAACCAGAGTTCTACATGCTTACCACAATTGTAATGTTACAGTCCCAGAGGCACGAGCGAGTTGCTTGTATAGATTTCTTCTGTCTATGAATTGTGCTGAGAGCTTCAGCTCTCTACCTAGTGTGGGAACCTTCCAGCAAGGACTGCTGGTGTGCTTGCACTGAAAATAAGGCTATCCATTTGGCTATGTGCTCCAGGTCCTGTCTTTAGATGACAATGAATAGCAAACACAAATGAGCTTGCAAGTGCTACAGCATAACAAATTCCAGCCTACTCTAGAGATAAAATGTAGTGACATCAGGCTGACCTGGTACAAGTCTGGTGAAAACATAGCATTTATAATTTAAAAAACATTTTCCTTATTGATTAAATGCTATGTAAAATCAGTAGAATTCTATTCTAGTCCCTAATTTTCAGAAGCTGGACAAAATGAGGGAAAATACTTTTATTTAGAAGAAACAGAGTCTAACCATTAAAGGTCTGTAATTGGAAATAGGAAGTGATGGTCTGTTCTCTTTCCATACTGCTGCACAGAACCACCTCCTTCTACTTGCAGGCCACCCTCTTCCCAGTGCACCCCAGGATACCTTTGGCATTCCTGGCCTCAAGGGCACACTGCTGGCTCATGGACAACTTGTCATTGACCAAGACTCCCAGATCCTTCTCAGCAGAGTTCCTGTCTAGTAGGCCAGCTCCCAGCCTGTACTGGTACTGGGGGTTATTCCTTCCTGGGTGCAGGACCCCACACTTGTCCTTGTCGAACCTCACTAGGTTTCTCTCTGCACAACTTGCCAGCCTATCAAGGTCCTGCGGAATGGCAGCACAGCCTTCAGGTGTATCAACCACTTCCCCAGTTTTGTATCACCAGCAAACTTGCTGAGGGTACATTCTATCCCTTTGTTCAGATTGTTGATAAAAAAGTAGAGGCATGTACATATGTGTGAATTTAGGTATATTGAGGGTTTTGGACATGATTTTCAGAGAGCTGTCTCATGAGTTGCAATGGGAATTAGAACTAATGCTGCCTGCAACCTAAAATTTTCATATATGTCGCACCTTACTTCCACTTTTGTATGTAGCAGTGTCAGTTATTTTAGTGGCAATTTCTAGAGTAACCTGAATAATTTAGAAGTAAAAAAACCTCAAAGGGACTGAATGCTTTCAAGGGAAAACAGGACAAGATAACTAGTACAGCATGGAAATGGGTTGAAGGGTAAGACCTGGTTGTGATGTTTTTCTTTCTAACTTGTGAACCCTTTTCTTGAAACTTTCTGTGCTGACTGCAGGCTCAGGACTAAAGCCAGAGGTGTGCTCAGTGATCAGGCAAGGAATAGGATATTTATTATGGGAATAGGGATGGATAGTAACTGGGAATCATCCCCAGAGCAATTATGGGAGGTACACCAGAAGAAAAGTGCATCTCTGAGAACACCATATATTGCTATACGGACTGTCCCCATGTCTTCTGTGAATCTTCTGTTATTTCTGTGTGTGTGAACACTGTTATTTCTGTGGCTTTTTTCAGTTCACTCTTAAATATGTCTAGTTACTATTCCTAATGCTTTGCTTAGAAAATTTGAGTCATTCAACTGGAAAAACAGAAAGGAATCACAAGATTTAAACTATCAATCATAAATAAACAATCTTGGCACTCATGCAGAATGTAATTTATTTGGAAAGATGGTTCAACAAATGCTTGCAAACAATGAACATGCTTGGGGGAATAATTTATTTTTTTAGGTTATTTGGGAACGGGGAATGGTAAAAATTGGTTACCTGTATATATTTAGAAACATGTGTGTAGAAATAATTTACATCTAAAAGAACCTAATACTTGATAGAGTAAGAGATCAATAGTGATAGACATCAGCCCACCCAAGATTCTTTTAAGCACATCATCAGAGAACTAACTTGGGGTATAAAAAATGGAACTAGTAGAAAGCCAGGGCTGAGGTGTATGAGTTGAGCTCTGCTCCTCAGGAGTGGAACAGCAGCACAAATTTTGCTAAGGCATATTCTTGGCAGAATTTTGAGGAGGACTTCCCCATTGTGGGATAGGGTTGTTTTCAGGCCTTGGTTCTGTAGCTGCCGCAAGTGAGGTGGTGTAGCCAGTTGTGTGCCCATGGGGCAGAATGGGCCACTGGATGTTGAAGAAGGCAAGATGAAAGTCATTGGTTGCTGGCTAGATGTACAGCTGAATTTTCTTACTTCGAGTGAAGCCTGCACTGGTCTTACCTTGCCACCAAATGATATTGTCACATTGATTCACACAAAGTTCCCCCTGCCACCAGTTTCCTTGTCTTTGTCATGTCAGGCCCCTGATGCACTAACAATGGCCTAGTGATCAGATGTCTAGAGAGAGAATAATGGAAGGGTATTAAACCTGTTTTATTTTGAACATTTTTGCTTTGATGAAAAAGTTATTTTCTCTAATGGTTTAGCTGCTCCTGTTTATGGTTTAACTGTAGTTAAAAGTGTAAGCTGCAGAGTGAGAGGGTCTTGCATGCAGCATGTGAATGAGTGGCAGTTGAGTTTATACTGAATTTGACATTCATTAATTCATATAATCTAATTCAGGTCTAAGTGGCTTCATGTTCACTGCATGCTGTTCATATGCTTCAGAGTCAATTTTACCTACTTAACAAAAAAGTCTCATGGGAGAGAAACAAAAGGCTGAAGGAGAAGAGAGAAATCAGTAACTGAACAGGGAGATGAGTAAAGGAAATAGCAAGGAAAATGGGAATAAGAAAATGTAGCTGAGGAGCTGTAAAAATGTGGATGGAAATCGCTGTAAAAAGCTCTCACAGGAGAGACTGCCCAGCTGTTCCAATGTGCAGACTTGTAGTGTTGATGGGGAAGTTAGAATTTACAGAAGCTTTAGCTTTCCATTGCTTGACAAGTGTGCCACAGACTCCTGTGTTTCATGGCTTGGCTGTAGCCCTACGAGAGTCTTTGAATTTTCTTTGGTGGTTCTCTGAATGTGTCAGTTTTGTGGTCAGCAATGCTAAAGCAGATTGAACATTCTGAATTCCTAGGAAAATAGAATAAAAGAGGGAGTTCTATTCACTGTATCTTAAAAAGGATATAATGGGAGTTAATAGAAGGTACACACGCAAGCACTGAGGGTGTTCAGAAAGATGGACCACCTTCAAAGTGAGAGGAAACTAAATGGACTGGATCTGTTTTTCTTGGGAACGAGGCAGTTGAAAAAAACTTATTAAATGTTTATAAGATCACAAGTAGTGTGGGGAAGACAGGAGAGAATTACCGTTTCATAGAATCATAGAATCAAAGAATGGCTTTGGTTGGCAGGGACTTTAAAGAGCATCTAGTTTCAACCCCCTGCCATTGACAGGGATGTCACTCAGTAGACCAGGTTCCTCAGAGCCCCTTCCAACCTGACCTCAAACTCTTCTAGGGATGGGCATCCACAACTTATCTGGGCAATCTCTTTCAATGCCTCACCACCCTCACAGTAAGATGTTTTCCCTAATATCTAATCTAAATCTACACCCTTTGAGTTTGAAGCCATTCTCACTTGTTCTGTTACTACATGACCTTGTAGAAAGTCCTTCTCCATCTTTCTTGTAGTCTCCCTTCAGGTACTGGAAAGCCACAATTAGGTCACCCTGAAGCCTTTTCCAGGCTGAACAATCCCAATACTTTTAGCCTTTTAGCCTTTTAGCAGCGGTGTTTCATCCTTCTAATCAAGTTGGTGACTCTTCTCTGGACTCTCTCTCCCCAGTACCCCCAAGTCCTTCTTGGCAAGGCTGCTCTTGATCTGTTCATCCCCCAGCCTGTATTGATAATGGGGGTTGCCCTGACCCAGGTACAGCAGCTTGCACTTTGTCTTGTTAAACCTCATGAGCTCCCTTTGGGCCTGTTTCTTGAGCTTGTCCAGGTCCCTCTGGATGGCATCCCATCCTTCAGGTGTGTCAACTGTACCACTCAGCTTGGTATCATTTTGTTTCCATTTATTGCACTTCCATTGATGGTTGAATAAGAGAAATAATACACAAATGCTTTTACCTGTTGGAGAATCACAGCTGTATTGCCTACCAAGCAAATGACTGATAACATCAATGTGTATGTGTTTCTAGCCCATTTTAATGGGCTGTAATTTCTGTAACAATTATGTTACTTTTGACTGAGACAGAAAATCATGGCAGTGAAATCAGGCTCATTTTGTGTATTCAACATGTTCTGAGGAGACAAATTAAAACCAACTGAGATCTGCATGACATGTAACTGTACCATTAAAACACTATGTTCGGCTTCATAAGCATGACCTTCAGTAAGGTCATTCTAATGTGGTTACACAGCTCTTTGCTCTTAAGTGGCTCATATTTCTGTTTTTCAGAGATGGAGTTAGATGCTAAGTCTGTAAGAGACAGCTGGGAAATAAATTGGAATTAATTTTCCTTATTACTGTGTGTCGCATAAAATTTTGTGCCCTGTTAAAGTACACACAGGTGTCACAAATAGCTTTAGAGTTATGGCACTCAGGTTAAGGTATCGCCGGTCAGAGGTGATTTAAGATGGATTATTCATCTGTTGCTCCAGGAGTCTGAGCTTTCCAATGGGTTAATCAGGGCAAGCATTCACCAGTTCACACCATGGATTGACAGATGATTCTCACAGTGGGAAGGAGTACAAACTGCACTTCAGATTTTTTTCTCTCTGGTATGATTGTGAATTTTAAATGTTTTAAGAATTGATCTTTTTTGACTCCACAGCATTCTCTCAGGACAGTTGCACTGGTGATTGGCTTACTTCTCTTGTGATCTTGGGTTTTGTCTGCTCAGCTGCTCTGTAGCCCACAGTGCATGAACAGTTTTTATGGAGCTCAGTGTTCATGTTGCAAACTTCAGTACCCTTGGCTATAAACTGACTAGATTAGAGGTCCAACTATCCATTTGTTGTGCAGGAGGAGTTCAGGCTTAAGAACAATTTTCACTTCAGCAGAAAACTGTCTGTGCTGCTGCCGCCGCTGTACTTGTCAGTTTCAGATTAGCGACTGGCCGTAGTTCCTCAGCAGTGCACTGAAGTAAAATCTGAACAATTTGAAAAACACGCTTGGGGTGTAAATTATATTTTTCCTGAATTGTATGGGCGTCCTCTCTACTGAAGAGTTTCCTGCTGAGTACTAAGCTAAAATATCCAATTTCAGATACCTCAAAGCTTATGAAAACTGTGACAGTTGGACGCTGCAAACAGGATTTTAAAGTTGTTGTCATATTATATAGGTATACTAGATATATACGTGTTTCTCTGTCATACAGATATGTATGTCTGTACTACACGTATGTGTCAAATTTATCTGTAGCCGGGAGGCCCGTCTGCCTCTCCCGCGGCCAGCAGGTGTCACTGCAGGGACGTTTCACAGCGCCCGTGGAATCGGGGAACTGCTGAGCGGGGAACAACGTTATGCAGTTAATCTCAGCTAAAATACTGAAAATCCAGCGCCTTCTGAGGGCTTTCCACTGTCGGTTATGCTTACCAAGTGGGTCTCTTTCGAGTATGTTAAACCACTTGGAACGCTGCTGCTGTTACAAGTGGCAGAGCGCTGTGGCGAGGGAACTGCTACTTACTGTCTCAGGAAACGTGATGCCCAGCGACAGGGCAAGGGGCAACAGGCACGAACTGAAACAGGAAGCTCCGTCTCAACATGAGGAAAAACTACTTTACTGTGAGGGTGACTGAGAGCTGGAACAAGCTGCCCAGAGAGCTGTGGAATCTCCTCCTCTGGAGATTTTCAAAAGCCTCCTGGGTGCGATCCGGTGCTGCCTGCTCAAGGTGAATCTGCTTTAGCAAGGGCATTGGACAACATGATCTCCAAAGATCCCGTTCAACCCCATTCTGTCATTCTGTAAAAATAACAGGCAAAGCTTTTCTGGTTCAGAGTCCACTTTTTGAAAAGTCTTGCCTTAATCTCTCCAGACTTTCATAGCTCAGCTGTGAAATAGCATTAGTAATGCATTCCTTCTCTACTGAACAAGAACCTGTGGAGTGATATTTGGCTATTTTAAAAATAAAGGTATTTAAATCTCCATTTAAACACCATAAAGAAAGCAAATGCAGGGCAACATTTACTTCAGTATAGTAAATAACATGTAGCATCATTGTGCATAATCTGCCTCACCAAGCTGTAGTTTCTTCATAATGAAAACAAGTGTCATTCAGAGACTTAGACACTTCAATCTCTAAACATGCTTGAAGTATTTGTACCAAAGATGTGAGGAACAGTTTATGTTTCTATACTTTTTCTTTACTTTGGCCCTTTTTTTTTTCCCCGGTTCATTGTTGTTGTTTTATCTAAATGGGAATGACTTCCTCAAGTAACTTTGTTTTCACTTCCGAATTCAGAGCAATTTATAATTCAAAATGATTTTATTTTGAAAATGCATACTTTTCTGATTTGAGATTAAAAGATGAATGTGTAATTTTTATATAACATATTCCAGATTAACTGTTGTTATGGCTTGCTGTCTAGTTTAAAACTGCTCTTTCAGTATTGCTGGAGATGAAGCTGCAGCTTGATGGTACAAATTCACCCAATTCCAGTTTTGTAATGATTAGTGTTTGGTTTTATCCCAAATTTTATCTCTTTGTTTTTCTTTGTTTATTGCCCACTGAAGTGAACCAGGATATTGTGAGGGCAGAAATGGATCAGCATATGACATATACTGTACTTGCTGAAGAAAAGTTGCTAGTTTTCCATCTTTAAAAGAAGCTCTTTATGCTGAAAGGCCTGTATATAAAGTTCTTTTGAACGTAGGAAACATATTATGGAGCTTCAAATTAAGTGAACTGTATGAACACTTGTTGGCTATTTTTTTCCCCCACAGCTCTAGTATATGTTTGGATGCTGCAAAGAACTGATTCTACATCTAACACTACCTGTTGCAGCAGTGTCTGTTTTCGGCTTGAGTGCCGTGCTTGGAGTCGAGTTTTGGATTGATGAGATTTCACTGATAGATGTTTTAGAGGAAAGACTGAGGAGGGGAAGAAAACCCTATATAATTTAGGTGATCAGGTGCTCCTTGCCTGTGGAAGGATTACTTCCGAGTTTCTCGCACCAGTAAGTGGATGGATGAGCAATGAAATGTACAATTGGTTAGCATGTGTAACTAAATAACTCTTAACTACTTCGGCATGCAAATATTCTAAATTGTATGAATAGAAAGTGAGAGAATAACATAAAATGTTACAGTTTTAGAGAGTTTCATTAGATGTAACATAAATCATGCAATATTTGTGAACAGTTTACATGTGTGTTTTATTGTATTTTTTATTCTTTCTCTAAAAAGAGAGGGTTGGCAAAAGATACTGAGACTTTAAAGAGAATAAATAAAATCTAATATCAAAATAGCAGTTATATGTATTTTCTAGGGTATTTTATTCTGTGGAACAATAAGGTAGAGAATACTGATATCTTCTCTAAAGAGTTAATGACTTGGGAGGAGGAACAGTTCAAAGATTGCAGTTTCTTTGAGCATGAGTACTACAATAATACATTTTAAATAAAGAAAAATAGGATTGGAAACAGACCTAAATATTTAAGGCTATAATTAAATGGCTGCAACTGCTGCTTTGCAAACATGTCCTGCACTTTTCTGGTTGTAATGGACTAGAGTCACTTGAGTTTGTTTCCTCTACCATGCTGAAGTTTGTAGCCTGATGATTCCTTGATTTAAACTCAAATTTCCCCTGAGTTCATGGAGAAACAATTAGGCTCCAGGATTTGTTAATGAACTTAGTCTTGACTTCATGCTTGAACTGACAGTGGCTTTTATACTATGGTCTGACTAGCTACCTGTATGCACAACAGCTATATTCCAAGGCTCAATATTTTGAGCTAATGGCTAACCTCTTTAGATCAGAAGCCTCTAGCCCTCCTTTCAGTCTGATCTGCTGACCATAAAGCTATTATCTTCATAATCAGACACTGGTCAAGCTACTGAACAGATACCCATATCTTCCTAATGATATTCATGGTCTAGTCATGTAGACCACAGATCCCAAAAGTGAACTTAGCTTAGCCACTGCATAGTTTCCTAAAAAATGGGCTTGACATTCAAAGATCCTACATTCCTTTGCTTCTCTCTGTTAATATAGTAATTTGACTGTAGGAGATCTAATTTAAAAATGTCAGTTATGTCAATTACCCCATCTGTAAAATTAGAAATATTAATTAGGTTAAGATTAATACATTTGGAAGAGACTTGTGATCCTTGAGTAACCTCATGGAAATATAATTACTATAAAACCTCCCATGCATTAAAAATTTCTTTATAGCTTTAGAAAGATAGGTGTTGCTGTCAAACAATTTTCTTCTTTCATGCTAATGTGTTTATTTGTACTTTTGAATAAGAAAGAAATAAATAACAGACATCTGACTTTGTAAAATAGAATACTGTTTATGTAAATTGCAAGTAACAGTCTATTTTCTATTAGGACTTCTAAAAATCTTAGTTTAAGATGAAATTAGTGAGACAGGTTTTCCAGGACAGAAAGCATTTAGTTAGAAAGCACTGTGATGATTAGTATTGTGCCAATGAAATCATGTGCCTTAGAGGTTCAGTAATGTGCTTAATCCTACAAGAACTTAATTATTTTGATCTTCTGAAGCAAACTTTGAACTCTGTGAATTCTTATGCCATGTGAATAGTCTTCTAGAAATGCATGACATCACTTGTACCTAAAAACAAAGTGCTGTGAATGCTTTACTGGGTCGGATTTTATGAAAAAAGCCCATTATGAGGAAAATCTTTATTAGATCAGAAGCAAGTACAGACTACAGAGCTCTCTGATTTTTTTCCCCTGGTCAGGGGATCCATGGTGTCTAATAACTGATAACCTTCTGAGAGAGCACAATGCTTCTTGAACTCTTCTAGATATTTTCTTTGAATCTTATACCTCTTGATGGATCTTTTACCTCATCTATTCTCCAATGCCAAATTACAGCAAACCTTTTTTTTTCTGTTTTAGTATTTAGGATTTGAACAATGTTTAAACCTTGTTTTTTACTTTGTATCTTTAGTATTATGTGTCTTACAGAAAGCAGAGAAGTATGATATTATGAAACAGTCTGAGTTGCATAAAATGCCCAGTTTTATTAAGGAATGTTGTATCTAATATTGATTTTTACTGTAAGCAGAGTTGTATTATCCCAGACAATCATAGTCTTCATGGAAAATGGATGTATTTCCATTGGGACTCATTGTGGGGGGAAAAAAACCAAAAACATTTCTTTTCCATCAGTTTTCTAAAATCCCAGAGCATAACCCCCAATGGTTTTATTTTTTTGAAATGTAAGTACTTCAACAGCTGCAGCTTAATACGAATAAGCAGAGCATGCATGTGAACTACATTGAATGTACATCAAATTACCTGCCTGATACATGATATCACTATGCCATAATCCTGGGAGCTGTATGAAGTCTGTAATCAAGTTACATTTAGAGAAGCAGCTATATGATTCTCTTGCACTTACACCTGCCTTCTGAAAAAATAAATCTTAAATTTACAGAAGAAGTGTTTTATGTGTATTCTGGCTGAGTTTTTATGAGGTGCTATCTCAGCAAACAAGAAATTGAATTCCAAAGGGTAGAGGAACGGGACAAAGTAGATATAACAAAAAGGACTAATTCTACCTGTCTTGTCTCTCGGGCTGCCTACTAAATTCTCTTTTTCTCTTTGGGCTTTAAAGCAGAGCTGCAGAAATGAGAGAAAAATTGACTAACCTCACAATAAAGTCCTATGGTGAAGTGTTCTTCACATCAGTTGTGAAGTGTACAGGAAGAGCAGAGGGTTTTATGCTGAGTTCTGTGGACAAGTAGGCCTTGTAGATGCTGAGATGGAATTTTCAGAAGTTTTAGTTCTACATAACGAAATTTAGCTTATGCAGCTAAGCAGAAGCAATAGAAACACTGCCAGCTGACTTGCCTGAGCAGTCATAGTGCTATCATTGTGAATGCTGAATTCTTATGCCAGCACTTGCACTAATGTGGACTAGAAGGAAATACTTGTCTGGATAAGTACAAACAGCAAACATTGATAAAAATGGCATGGTCTTTGTGGACAGTTTGATTAATAAAAGAGCTACATTTGGAGACTAAATTGTGTATTGTGAACTGCTCTCCCAGTTTCTGTAGTAAGTGATCTCATACATCAGTGTTTAGTGCTTTCTCAAATAAAACCAACTAGTTTGGTGCTATTCCTAGACTGCCCCAGTTCCATTCACATGCTATTATGTTTACCACCAGCATGCATCTTTCTCTCCTTGGAAAATATACAAGTGGGCAATGCTTGACATTCTTTCTCTTTCCCTTTCCTTCTCTTAGTTTGAGTAAAGCTACTCACACACCAAAGAGATAATACATTTTTTCTCTTTAGTATAATTGAAAAATGTCAGTTGCAGCCTTTCTTGGTAGAATTGCATCAAGAAAATTACTTTTTCTACCCTCATTTTTTTTTTCTCTTTAGTAATCCCAGTCATAGCAGGAGTTTATTTTGTTCTTGCTTTTTATCCAAAAAGGCAGTTTCACAGACTAATCACAAGTCTGTGGGTAGGAATGTTTAAACTATCTTCTAATTTCTGAAAATACAAGTGTGACATCGCTGAGGTCTCCTGAAGCACTCTGTCAAACCATGGGGTTATCATAGTTTTGCACAGAGGAAGAGTTGATAAATCAGAAGACAAGGGCTGTTCACATATTGCCATCATACCATAGATCTAATATCCAGCCAAAGATTGTGATATCATAAATCCAATAGACCGTAGTGCTCATTGGCTGCAGGGAGTAAAGGTTTATGTAGATAACAATGATTAGCAGAACACTTGCACTCCTCAGTTTGAACAATTGATTACAAACATGTAAAACTTGCATCAATTCATGTAATCTGCATCAGCAGATGTCTGAGTGGTTTGAGCAGATAGGGCTCATACAAGGCTGAAATAGTTCAGTTTGTCTATTATGTGTAATAATCTTGTCTATGTATTGGTTTGAATGGAAGCCAAAGCATTATTTATTCCATTAGGGCTTTATGGCATATAGTTGGGGAAGAATGTGCTTGTAAGTGCTTTGCTGAGTAAGGGCCAATGAGAAATGCTTCTAAGGATTAAGTAGCAATTGAAGACAATGAAAATAGTTCTTTTAATTTAAATCTTTTCATAAATGCCTATTATGCTGTGTTTCGAAATGGTAGCACAGTAGTGAAAGTCTCAGAAATTAAGTAGTTAACTTCTCAGAGGAGGATACAGGAAATTCAGTAAGGTTAGTGTGGACTGTTTCTGGAGAATTACACACTTCTTCCTTAATCTATTCTGAATTTTTGATCTGTGAAGTACTGAATCCCAAAAGGATGGTGAAATGTATTAGACTAGGGAATAGCCTCCCAAAGAAGGGAGGAGAAGCTTTGTCCGTTGGGGAATTTACAACTGCATAGTGAAAACACTGGGGAGCCAAGCTTATTATTGTTCTTAAAGGATGGATTATTCTGTAATTCATACACAAGGAATCTGGCCCAAGGGGTTCACAGAAGGGGATGAAGGGGAAATAATGCAGATTTTATTTGAAAATATATTGTTTATTTTGTTGAGTGATTTAAAAAAGTCTCCCCATTCTTCTTTTTAAGGCACACCCTTGCTCACTGAAGACTGGACTTTGTTGAGGCAACCTAATTTCATTTTTAGTCAGAGTGTTTGACCACCTGGAGAAGGGAATAAATAAAGAGATCTCTAGTGTGAGTTCTTTGCATGGTTATCCGAAACACTACCTGGGAGAAGTCTGGCATGTTCATATCACCAGCTAGGGAACAGGAATGCTCTACCACTGGTTGGGGGGAAGAAGATACTCGAAGTGAAATAGCAGTTTCCAAGTCTGAGACACTAGAAGGGCAATTATTCTGGGTTCTCTTGGGTCTTATTTGGTAAGATATTTTCATGAGGGATCAAAAAGCGTGCTGATCTTTCCCTTCTAATTTATGAGTATGTAAAAGTTTTAGGGTGATTCAGATGTTAATCTCAGCTAAACCAAATCATGATACTTGGTAAAAGTGTCCAGTTTTTATAACAAGAACTAAACTAAAAAGTAGAAATTAAGTCAGTTTTTTGTATTCTTCTACCTTGTATCACTGACTGGAAGCTAACTGCCTTTGATACTTTAACTTTCTAGTTTTGTTGTGTGGTTTGGTACAGGGCATCGATATTGTGCAACAGCATTTTCTGCTCCCATCCAGACATTACTGCACTTTCTGGTGTGTCCTCTACAAAGGCAAAAAGGAATAATTTCTATCAGGATTATTTTGTCCATCGTCTTGATGGATGTGCCCAAACACTGGAAGCCCCGTGGGGAAGGGACTGTCAAATGCACAAACCCAAAGTGGGAACTAACTGTCCAGAAAACAATTCAGGTAGAGTATGTAAACAGCCCACAGGATTAAATATTGCTCACCATTCGAATAACTTGGGAAGTCCTTACAGTGTCAAGATGTGAGATTAATTTACAATGGATTTCCAGATAGCTGCTTGCTCCCTTGCTTTTTTGTAAGCTGCGTGGGTCTTCCTCTTTGCCTCCTGGCATGCCAGGCCTGCATAAATGTATTACCTGGTGTAGTCATCCTTAGCTGCTTGGAGTAATGCCATACTGGGAAGAGTGCTTGCCTTTGAAGATTGATTCCCATCTCTGATTTCTTGGTCCAAAAAACCAAAGCAGCGTAACTACTTTAGGAAGATTTATGTCTTCTTTTGGCACCTAGTAGTCAGTTTGCAGTCAATCTATCTGCTAGGTGCAGTCTTAATTTGAGAGAGTAGTAAAGACTTATTTTCTAGTTGTTGTGTGTGAAAAGCTGCACTTCTTCTCTAAAGGTGCTTAGTGGGATTTCTGTTAAGGTGAATAACACTTATCAACCAGAGACAGAGGATTTTCTGATACAAAGCAGTTAACCAGTCCCCCAAAAGATTTTTATGGCAGAATGTATTGAAGACATCTGCTAAATGGGACACTGCCAGCCCCCAGGCCATATGCTTCATGTCCCTGGCATATGCACAACTAAGCACAACAGCACTGAACATATTGGGAGAGGTATGGATGCCTCTCTGCCATCTCCTCCCACTCCTTAGAGAAACAGAATGCAACAAACTTCTGCTGCATAAAAAGCTGTATTAGAAATTCACTAACCCTTAGTCAAGGGTCTAATCAAGAGAGGAGTCAGAACACCTCCGTGTCTGTCCAGCTCTGCTGGTCACTGCTGTCCTCTTTAACAAACTACAGCTCAGAATCTACCTTTGGTTTCTGTTTGTGTTGGGAAAGGTTAGGATTGCAGAGTTTTCTGTCTCTTGACTCCTTGTACACCATTTCAAAACCAAGAAATGGAGAGTGTGTGTCAGGGGTGTTGGTGTCTAAGATGAAGTATTTTTTGATTCTCTTACAAGTGATTTCTTTCTGTGTTTTTCACAGACAACAGTTCTATTTTTACATTGGAAAACAATTAAGAATCTGCTAGGTTTGTATATTTCCCTGTACTTTGTAAAAATAATAGAATGTAATTACCAACATTCAAAGTCAAGTGAAAAACATTAAAATAGCCATTCTCTAAATTTTCCTTATAGTTTCATTTGATTTTTTTCAATAAAGTATGTTTTCTTCTGTGCACATTGTTGCTTAGACAATCTTATTGTACTGATTTTTTCACAGTTCTTTTGGGTTAAAGCTGATATGAGGTCATTTTTGTCTAACTTAATTTATACTTTATCCCTATGTTAGAGCAAGCTATGGGGTGGAAAGTGAATGCCAAAATTTATTAAAATGAAAAGTAGTAAGATGGCATTTTTAAGGTGTATTATGAACAATACCTCTCCAGTTGGTTGACATAAATTGGGTCAAGTTATCTGTTGCTAAACTGAAAGTAGAAGTATAAATATTGATACAGAACAGCTAGAAACATTCAGGAGCTCTTCCTGCTGTGTATTTTTAACCCTTCTATGATATTATGGATAGTGTACATTTATTCATTATAGTCAAAGTAGAATGTGGGGAGCATCAGCTAGAAGTAAGAGTATTATAACCAGCAGTTCTGGAATCCTAATAGATAAATAAATCTAACATTTTAATTCTGAGCCATTAATTAAATAGTAAAGAGTGTTGGAGACTGGTGAAGCTCTGTAACAGTGCATGAGTGCCGTCTTAATACAAATATTTAAAAGTATTATAAGGGACTATTCAACACTCAAGAGAATAGTTCCTTTTGCATAAGTCTTGGCAACAGCGTAGAACAGTTTGGATGCCATCAACAAAAGGTTAGAGACAAAGAGCATATTATTGTCAGTCAAGATGGTTTTTTAGAAATGTGTTCTGTCAAACAAAACTGTCATCACTTGACAAGATCACAGATCTGGCTGATAAAGAGAGCAGAATGAATATAGTGTACTTGAATTTCTCAAAGACATTTGTTCTTATCACTCTAACATCTTGATGGGGGGAACCAATGAAACTTGGCTCTAAGAGGTTATATATTAGATGGATTAAAATCTGGCTTCATGACAGATTTAAAAGTTGCTGTTGGGAAGAAAGCAGGGTGTCTGTTTCCTGACAAGGTACCTCAGGAACCTGTTTGCTTTATATTATTCAGCATTTTAGCAGTTTTCTGAAATGTTATTTAAATTATTTACTAGCAAATAATATTGTGATTATACCACTGCATTATTACAGAATAATCTGAATTATCAAAGTCCTCATATTTGAATATTTTCTACAGATAAATATTAGCATAGTATGTGTAGGAGTAGAGAATATTGCCTATATCTATTCCAAGAAACTCCTGAAAATGAATAACTTAGAGCAGGAATTATGAAAGTGAATACCTAACTCGATACAGGTTTTTATTAAAGTGATGTGCAAAAAGTTTCTGCTATGAACACTGGGACTCTGCTAAAAATGGGAATAACAGGTAAACATGCAGATGTAGTTTTGCCTCTGCATGCAACACTGGTAAGAGTGCTATATTCCTATGTCCAGCTTTGGGGTTTCTACTCCAGAATCAATATGACAACATTGGAGGAGCTTCAGAGAAGGACATAAAAATGATCCTTAGATGGAGATGTATTTGAATACATTGATATATTCCACTTATTTCTCAGTAATCTAAAAGTTGACTTAATATATACACATAATTCTAAATTAGAACATGATGCCCTAGTAGGGGAAATTTTCAGTCTTCTTTGCCATAACACAATGAAACAGGCAAGTTTACTCTAAAAAAGATGCAGTATTTAAGTGAAGATATTTTCAGGCAGTTCACTAGAGAATGTGGTGGACTTGCCCTCACTTCTGATGTTTTAAGATTTTAAGATTATCTTACTAAAAAGCATACTTAAATATAATTCCTAGAAAGGTGTGTTAAAATTGAAAGAAATCATGCTAGGTGAAGCCTGCAGGCATCAAAACACGTGAGAAGACCTGGGGAAGCATGCTGGTTTGACTGAGTTTGTTGTCAAGGCTTTGTCTAATGGCAACATCCTAAATACCTTGAAGGAGTGTGTGAGGCAAAATGTAAAGCCATGATTTGGAGTCAGGAAGATGAAACTGTAGTAACAGGGAGAGAGGTGTTAGTGAGGTAAGAGGAACAAAACCCCAAACTGTTCAAAATGTCTGGAGAAAAGGCTAAGAAGAAAAAGGATGTTAGAGAATGAATCACTTCAACCAGATGCCCCAGATGCCCCAGTCTTAACTTTTTTTTTTTTTTGAGATTCTCTGTAAGCTCTCATGGCCATAACTTAATAAAAAAAAAAAAGTAAAAACACTTGTGTCTTGGGAACTTCACCAGCTAATTGAAACTACGCTTATCCTGCAGAGCAAATCACACCAATGACTACAAAACAGCTTGAGATGTTGAGATGCAAATGTATTTACTGGCATATGCACACTTTTTCTGTGCATGCACACAATTTTCAAGTGATGTGAAAAATGGTGTTCTGTATCAGTGGGGATGAAGGGTGCAACCAGGCACTCCTTGAAGAAAGGTTTGTCAGTTTGTATATTTCATTTATTGTGAGTAGCTATTCCTTCCACTTTTTTTCCTAGCAAATCTTTGTAACAGTAAAGTTGAAAGACAAGCTGAAAATCACATTCATATGCATGAAAGACTTCTGAAGCAGAGAATTTTTTTTCAAAAAGTTAAACCATGAGGACTGTAATAGAAAAAGAAGAAAGTGCTTTTCATCTGCTGAACTCACCTCGCTATGCTAAGGTTCTTTATGCATTTGTAACCAGCTACATGCCAATGCCAGCTGTTCTGAAGAGAACTGAAGTGTGCCAGACTTTCCCTCTAATTTGAACATGTGGAACATCATGTCTCAGCAAATGCATGTCTGATAGGCAAAACAGTGTGTCTCAACAAAAAGACTAAAGAAAGAGGTGGCTGGTATGCTTCAATCCTTCATCAAAAATATTTTCTGATAGGTGGAAGGCAATGCCATAATGAACCTCTGGAGAAAATCAGCTGCTGCTGAAAGCATCTGCACAAGATCTGTGAGTCTTTAGCTGGGAGTTGTCCATGTGTATGGTCTTACTGCCATATCAGGGACTGTTGCAACCGTTTCCTGATGCAGTTAGCTTTTTGCTTGGTTTCCATCTTCCCTTGAGATCACAGAATCTTAGAGAAGATTAGAAGGCTTAGAAGGGGTCTCTAAGCATATTCTCACCCAATATCCCACTGAGAGTAGAATTGTTGCTACTGATAGCCAGGTCAGCTATCAGTGGTTTTGTTTAGATGCAGCTTGGAGATTTTCCTATCTTTCTGGATTATGTTTTACAATGCCACACTATCTCCTGGTGAAGAAACTTTTCCTCATGTTCGCTGTGATCTTCCAAAGCTGCTAAAAGCTATGGCTTTTGTTCCTTGCTAAATTTTCTGAAGTTAATAAAATGTGCTACTTGATGTTTTTTCTGGAGCAAAATTTCCTTCCAGTGCACTGTCAGGGCTTCACCTTTTAAGATGACTCTTTATGAGCATTAATGGGCAGTTTAAGTCTCTGTGGTCCATTCTTTGTGCTGGCAAGTCTTCTGAGAATGCAGCAATATGGCCCCTTTCCAGTGTTAAATGATTCTATAATATCTATGGGCATCAATTTGACAGGAGATTACTGTTAAAGGAAAAGGCTGTAATACTTTTCATAATCAGACCCATTGCACCTCCACTGTTAATTTAGCTCAGTTTGCATTAGATGTTCACTGAACTGGTTAAGATAACTTCAGACTTTTAATCACAGCAGTGTTATTAAATGGTTGCATACTAATGTGTTCAGATGACTTGTAAACCTCATGCAATCAGAGGCCAGTTGGGCAATCAAAGCAGGTTAAAAGGAAAAGGCAATTCTGTCTTCCTGGCTTTAGATATTTTATGTTAAAGTAAATGAAGCATGTTTTAATCATGGTGGGGTGGTACTAGATTATCAGTGTGGGACTGATGCCTTTGTTTTGGCCACAGTATAAATGAATCCAAGTATGTTTCTGATGTGCTTTTTCTTTTTCTTTTTTTTTTTTTTTCCTAATCTCTTTGTTGTGGGGGGTTGTTTAACCCTAAAATCTAGTTAAATCCAAAATGACAGGAGTTTCAATGAGATAGCTTATATAGTATTTCCAAACTAGAGTTTCTGGTCTGGTGAGAACATAATGCTAATTTTAAAAGAAAAATAGGATTAAATTTATTTTTAAATTTTGTTTACTTCCAGTTGCATTTTTAAATTGACTTCATGATACTTCCTGAGCATAACACTTGATCTCTATTTGAGAAATACCACATGCTTTGTGGCATTCAATGACAGGAGTGAATGGTGGGTGATGGAAAAGCTGAGCAGAAGGAGTCAGAAGTGTTTGTATGTGGCACATCACAGGAGGTTCTTGTGTTAGTTTGGTATAGGACTAACTGTATTCCATCTTATTTTGTACCATGGAAGCCTTGGCTTATTGTGCATTTTAATAAAAAAGGAAAAATGTGAAATACGCAGTCTCCTTCTCTATTGCAATAAGTAGAATTGCTATAGGATAGATATTTATTTTTGGGTTGCACACTTGTCAAATCAGACTAATTTCCTTCAGAAATTTGTTGTGTTGCTACAGTTTTGTTCATCAGACTGCACCCTTTATTTTAATGCTGTGCTAAGACAAATCAGACTAATATTACAGTATCAGTCAGATGTATCATCAATATGTCAGCCCATGCTTGCAAAGATGCAATGCGGAACAGAACTAGTGGGCTTCATCCTTCTCCTGATAAATCCATTTCCAGGGCAAGAAGTGCCTCAGAATTTTTCAAAGCTTCTTAAGAACTGCTACCACCATACAGTGTTTGTTCTTTTCCCTTTCAATCACTGATGAACTGCCTCCCCATCTTGTTTTGCTGTGGTGCTGGTGGGGGAAAGGGAATGACGTGCAGTCTTCTTTTTCCCTCTGACGAGCAAAAATCTTGACCATTTCAGTTTGTTAAATATTCAATGGCACTTTTCCAGGGAGTGGTTTGTAGCCCATGTGTTTCCTCCAAATGTCTTGTGAAACTTCCCTTGTGATTTCAAATTAATATACCTTTTTTTTGGGGGGTCTTACTGAAATGTAATTTAATGCTGTCTTTTACAGTTGTGCTCAGAGATGGCTGGATTTCAATATTAAGTGAACTGCAAACTGGTGCTTATATAAATTATAAAACATGTTGAGATCTCCAGGGAAAGAGAATCATTAAAAATAGGCACTATTGCTGCTATTATGTTGTTACTAGCAGTAATTATTACCTTTTTATTTCTGGAAATTCTATACAGCATTTTTCCTATAGGAGCTCTCCGTCTTGAGGCTTTTCTAGTGGTCTTTAAACTTTAATCTGCAGCCTTAGAAAACCTTTTAGGTACAGGATGAGACAGATTTTGTTACCAAAGAAAGCCCTCCTGCTGATGGAGCTCTGTGTTTAATTCTTGGCAGAGCTGGGGAAGCACTTGGCTTTGTTTGCCTGCTGTTGGTCTTTCTCATGTAGCCTTATGTGAGATCTTGATAATTCGGAATTGCAGCTCAAAGGAAAGAGAAGCACAGTGTATTACAAGAATACTGCAAATAAATTATTCTATTTGGTTTAAAAGCTCGCAAGGATTACACAGAATATTCTGAACTAGGAGAGACTCACAAGGATCATCAGGTCCAACTCTTAAATGAATGGCCCATACAGGGCTCAAAACCACAATCTTGGCATTATTAACACCATGCTCTAACCAACTGAGCTAGTCTCTTGGTTTGATAAGCTTTTTTAGACATGTGTAAATGATGCAGTTCCTTTTAGCAGCAGGACTAAAATGGTGATAATGTAGTTGGCTATTCAGTGAGGTTGGTGAGATGCACATCTACACGCTTAAAAATGCATTTTGGAAGAAATGAAGGAAACATTACATCAACAACTGTAGCACTGACATTTTTGTTTTCTTTGCATTTGTGTGTTATAGTTTTTCATTACTTATTGAATACACTCTTGTTGTGATACTGCCTGCCTCTTTGTAACAGGAACTGAACACAGCAGCAAACTGATTTTGCTGTGGCTCATTGACAGTTTGAAACTAACAAAGATCCACTGATTTAGTAGATTTATATTAGCTTATAGATATAAGGGTTTGCTCACTACTGTTTCTTTCAGTTCAATGTGTCCTCCTGTGCCTCATGCATTATAGTCTTGCAAAAGATTATTTAAATCAATCCAGTCTGTGTCAAATGCTGGACATCTAAATGTGGACATTTATCTTAGGCTAGTTTCCCCAGGTTTCATAGAGGTAGCAATGGGTTCTTTCAGGATGCAGCTAAGGACAATGTCATTTAAGCTGTAGCTATAAATTGTCTTTTTAATGCTTGTATTGCTGTCTCTGAATGGTACGAGGTGATTAACCTTCTAATTTAGGCACCCAAAATCACATGTTATAAAACCTGCTTGCTTTTGGCATCTCTCACCATATTCTGCAGTATCTGGATACATGTTGAATGTTAACGATCCCATGTGCTGCTGCCCAGAGATGACCTCCCATTATGAAAGAAATGTGCTGTTATCAAGAAGTGATGACTCAAGAGTGTCCCTGTAAGATGTCACAGAGTTGCATGACAACATCAGTTGTGGTCTTCTGGCACAGTCACTAAGCAGGTTCTTGTGACATGATACAACCACACTATCAGGTGGTCTTCTGTATGTCATGAGTGAAACTGTGCAGTCACTGGCCAATAACAATGTAGTTTGACACTAACCGATGAAGCTTTTTATATTGTGATGCTTGCTTATAATATTCCACTGTGTTGAATCCATATTTATTCATCTTGTGTGCCTTATGCAACAGGGCCATGATCTCAAATAAGTCTGTGTAACAAGGTGTAAGAATGAAATACAATACCCATTATTTATATCTTCCTTTCATTTGAAGCAACTTAATTTCTGCAGAGAAGCATTTAATAGACTACTAAAATAGCTCTGAATTTGTGACATGAAAACACAAGCACAAAATCCAGCTACAGCAAGCTCCCTGGAAATTATTTTCATTCCATTTTAAAAGCACTGCTGATGCCCAGCTGGGCAGAGAAGGAACCTGGTATGTACAAACATGATAGATTTGTGATAGAGGACAGTTTATAATGGGAAGTCCAAAAGATGTGTGCTGTATCAAGCAGAGGGAAGAGAAGTGCTTTCTGCTTCTGTATGCATTATTAAGGATAATAACCATCTGGTAGGTGGAGAACTGGAAGAAACTTTACTTAGCGACTCTTTGTCTTCAGTACTTTCTCTTTATAACAAATCTTTAAGTTGAAATATTTGAAGTTAAATGAGTAGCATAAAATATCTGGAAATTGTTTCAGCTTGGTTGTAAGCACCTAGTTAATTTTACAGTGGAATCATTGATGGTTTGTCAGTGCTTTTTATCACTAGCATACTTTCTTGTATTAAAAGTGAGGATCAGAACACTTTACCTGGTTATTACCTTTGGTTCCTGACTGAAGGATTTCAGAGTATGAAGTCTGTCCAGAAAGCTAAGGTGAGATGCCCCAGTCAAAAAATCACAGACACCAGAGACGGCAAGTAGCTTAGAGACAGGGGGCACTTAAAGCCAGAGAACCTGAAGGCTCATTCATTTGTTAGTTCATTCATTGTGCTGCTGGGACAGAAGAAGTTTTCATTGCACTGTTACAGCCTGGGGGCCAACCTGCTGGAAAGCAGCTCTGTGGAGAAAGATCTGGGGGCCTTGGTGGACAACAAGCTGTTCTTGAGCCAGCAGCGTGCCCTGCTGGCCAAGAGGGCCAATGGTATCCTGGGCTGTATTAGCAACCACATTGCCAGAAGGCTGAGAGATGTGATCCTGCCCCTCTACTCAGCCCTAGGGAACTTGCATCTGGAGTGCTGTGTCCAGTTCTGGGGTCCTCAGTACAAGGGAGTCATGGAGCACCTGGAGTGGATGCAGTGGAGGGCAACAAAGATGACTAAGGGACTGGAGCATCTCTCTTATGAGGCAAGGCTGAGGGAGCTGGGCCTGTTCATCCTGGAGAAGAAATGACTGAGAGGGGGCTTATATATGTATATAAGTATCTAAAGAGAGGGTGTCAAGAGGATGGAGCCAGGCTCTTCTCAGTGGTGCAAAGCAATAGGACAAGAGGCATTGGGCAGAAACTGATGCACAGGAAGTTCCACCTGAATATGAGGAAGAACTTTACTGTGTGGATGACTGAACACTGAAACAGGTTGTCCAGAGAGGTTGTGGAGTCTCCCTCACTGGAGATGTTCAAGAACTGTCTGGATGCAATCTGTGCAATGTACTCTAGGATGACCCTGCTTGAATAGGGAGGCTGGACCAGGTAACCCACTGTGGTCCCTTCCAACCTGACTCATTCTGTGATTCTGTGATTCTGTGATTCTGTGATTCTGTGATTTTGTGAATTCTACTCAGTTGGAAGTTCTTGGAAGAAGTGGTATTTACGAGAGTATTTATTTGTCTATGCTTTAGATCCAGATCTGGATTTTTGATTGTTTGCTCCCTAAACACAAAGTTTAAGGTTAGTTAGATTTAACCTGTTAAATGTAGAAGCTTGCTGAGAAATTCAGAAGCAGGCTGATTTGGTACAAATCTGAATATTAATGCAAGGTCTCAATCTTGGTTCACACCTGACATTTTTTCTCTGGCCAGTTTCTGTTTCTGAAGCTATGAAGTTGCCAAGCAATGGACTATCACTGCTGTTTTGAGGGGGTTTGTTCCACTGTCATGATTTCATTCCCATTGAGTAATGGTGTCCTCCCTTTCCAAACTTCCCAAGCATTTCCATTTAAGAGGCAAGACACTTCCTCATTTTTTTTTCTGCCACTGTGATTGGGAATACTTAAGCATCCATCACACTCCACACTGCAGGGTAAAGTTATCCATTGATCCATCTGCCTTCCCTTCTGTCTGTGGGGGACTTTTTTGTATAAGTTTTCATGGAGAAAATAGTATCACCAAGAAAACTAGATTTACTGATTTTGTTTTTCTCTTTTGGGACCAGCAGTCTCCCCAGTTGGAGATATGACATGCTTGAGTTCAGTAAACTTATTCTTTCTGTCTGTCTCCCTCTAGTTTCTGAAGTACAGCTTCATCATATTTTGGTCTTTTCTGTCCCAGTGGTGCATCTGCTTCCATTTTTGCTTCCACCGCTTTTATGATTCTTCCTGAAGTGTCTGTTGATGTGACATTTGCTCATTTTCCTTTTTCACTATCCTAGATGTAGGCATTTTAGCTGTTTCTAATTAAAAACACAGCCAAACAGCAAAAGATTCCAACAATCACAGCATTGTTATGTCCTCATCATTGGTCTGTCCCTATACCTCCCTCTTACTCAGACAGTTCTTACTGGCCTTTTCCTCATTGTTATCTGATTCATGCAGATAGACTGTATGCTGTTCCTAAGAAGTTAATTGCAATTTTCTGAAAATTCCCCATTTCCCTTACCTACTGTAGTGTGACTTTTTGCCTGTCAGCCACCTCTCCTGTTAAAGATACTCTTTTGGGAGAATCTGCAGATTTCAGAGACCACAGACTCACATGTTTGAAAAAAAGAGAAAAAAGAAAAAAACAGTTGGTCTCGGAGCTACCTAGGATCAAACTCATAACTGGATATAATTGATATAATTTATGGAACAAATAACGATAGCAACAAATCCTGACTATGCATATCAGTTTTCTAAATAATGTAGTAGAAATTAGCCAAGTTAGGTTGGGCCCTACTATTTCAAGTGCCTGATGGTCTGTAAAAAGAAGTATGTTATTCAGAAATTGTTGCATATCCTTGGTTTTCCGTATAGTTTTCTCTGTATTAAGTACTGAGCCAGAGCAGGTCAACACTTTGTCCTCCAAACAGCAAAGGAGATGCACACGCTCTGGTCTATCTTCTCACCCTCTGGTTAGTTTCCTAATGGTTCAGGATAAGACCTCACAGTAACTCGGTGTGTTCTTGTACTGAAAAGAGGGTCATGGAGAGTGAATCACTCACTTCCTCTTTGAAGTCTCTGGTCAAGCACTGCCCAGAGAATTCTCCACTGCCTGGAGAATCACATATGCATGGTTATTATCACGGAGGTAGATCCTGATCTCCTGATACCTGGATCTCAGCTTTGACATGAGCCCAGAGAGGAAGAATGCTTTGATTCAGATTGGGAGCTTCATATGTGTAAAGCAAATAACGCCTTTTTACAATAACAAATTAGTAATTCTGAAAGCACTGACCTCTTAAGCTCTACTGTTCCTCCCTAGGATGTATGTGCAAAGGATCAACCTTGGTCTTCAATAGGGACTGTAAGAGTCAGAAGCTTGCTATCCAGCCAGTTAGTGCCTGTTGCTGAGAAGGGCTGTCCTGAGCTGCATTTCTCCCATTTTCTGGTTTTACATACTGTCTACAACCTGCTGCCAAATGCAAACATGTTCCTTTGTGCCTGAGAGTTAATGGAAGCACACTCAGCAACATACAAAACACATTTAGACTCATAAAACATAAATAATACCATTTGGTGGTGACATGCTTTTTTTAATGGATGGATCAGTAATATTTCCATGCCATTATCTGAAGTCCCTGCCGGAAACTCATTGGCTAAAGGCAACTAATGAAATACATTTTATCTGAAAAACCCTTCAAAACCTCAAAAAACTTTCTAGTTGTCTTTGAAAGTTGGCTCTAACTGAAATGAAAGGACCTCTTTGTCTACCCAGAAATATCCCTTCTGCTGCCTCTTCAGAGCCAGCCACACACAATTGTTTGCCCTGTATGTGTAAGGGTGGGAGATTTCAGGGAAAAGAATTCAGCAACACTTCCAGTTGATCCAGTGACCCTTTTAAAGAGGGACTGATGTTCCTCTCTCGACCCTACTGGACCCTACAAAGCAAAAATGTGGTAAATAGAACCCTTTTACAGGTTCTAGGTTAGAATGGGCACTGCATTCCCAAGGTAAATAAAGGCAGTGGCACAACGTAAGGCACTAATTTGTGTAGTTGAAAACAACAGACTGGAGTTTGCCCTTCAGTTAAGTGCATTTGACTGTAAAACTAGACCAACACAGAGAAGGTTAGAAGGAATACATTCATAGAGTTACATTAGCCTTTTGAGCACTGTGCTCTTCTGAGCAATTTTAATAATAGTTCGCAGTTAGTTACTAAGTTGCTGAACTTAAATTTCTCTTTCCTCTAGAAAATGTTTCTGTGCATGTGGACCTTCAGATAATTCAGATTATGATGTCAGTATCTATTCATGTGGCTTAATTTGTTGTCTGGTCACAAGCATTTGGTGCCTGTGTCATCTGTCTCACTGGTACTCAGCCCCAGTCTCCTGGTCTTGTTTCTTTATTGTGTAAAAATTATAGAGCAGTTATCCAGGCATGTGCATATTACTTTAAAATTGGATCCCAAAATGTGACTATTGCAATTGGGAACTCAGAATTCCATTACTCTCACTGTAGTGTTTCTGTTCATACATCTTCATGACTATCCTTCTTCCTATGTATGTTCCCCACTTGATGGCAGTACAACAACACTTATGGAAATAGTTCAGAAAAGCTTGGTTTGAAGGCTTGCAGTAGTGGTGAAAGTGCATCATTTATGGTAACTGCTCACTTAAACTACTATGTGCCTTGTTTAAGCTGGCTACATCTGTGTAGATTCTACTGACAAGGCTCCTGCTGTGAGATTTTGGTAATGTATATGTCCTACTTCACTCAGTCTTCCACAAGAGAACATTTTAGCTCCTTGTTTGTAGTAATACTACCTTTATACAACAGACAAGAATTTTTAACAATTAAGATGGTGTCCTAGTGTTCTCTAATTTGTGAAAGCAATGCATATAAAACAGCAGTCATATTTCATGAAAAGCTAGATCCTAATCTCCAAGAACAAAGTCAGAGAAAATGTAGCAATCAAGAGAGTAGAGCCATACCAGTGACCACAGTGGTTCAATTCTGGCTCTGTTTGGTGCATACGCAGTTGTCAACTCAGTGCAGTGGGATCTGAGACACCTTGAAAACAATGTTGTTCTGTTTCTGATGCTTTGATCTCTTGTGCTTAATTGATGCTGACAAGTGCTGGAGAATATCTGAGTGCAGTGACCTCTTTTTCCTGTGTAATTTTCTCATTTTAGTTCAAAACTGACCCTATACAGTATATAAATAGTGAGGCTATTTACATACTGTGTTCGGTTCCAGAGGATCACCAGGCAATTTTCAACTTCATACGCTTGGCATTACTAAAATAAAGCTTCTGGCATAGATGCTTTGGCTGTAGTTATAAACAGAAATATGGACTCTATGAAAAAGTGCCAGGGGGATCTTTTATGTATCAAGAAGGAAGACAAAACCTTTCTTCTAAAGCCTTTTTTTCAGAAATGGTTCTTTCTGCAAATCATTTTGCATAGTATTGCCTAAAACTGCCTTAGAAAGATGAAAGGTTGCGGCAGCCCTGTGAGCATTTGACACTGAGTCCATAAGTCTAATTATGTCAAGCCTGATGATGAGACTCTCAAATCACACTTCTGTCCTTTTAATTAAAGCAATCAATGCATAAGACTGGCTGCAAAACCACTTATGGAGAGCATTTCCATCCAAGGCTGAAAATTAAAGGAAAAATGGTGCTGAGCATGAGTGAAACAACCTTAACTAGGTTGGGGTCTTGTGACTGTCAGGAGGTGGGTTGGGTGAGAACTGACATTCAAGTGAGGATTCTCAAGAGGTGGAAGTGTTAAAGTCTAAGAGTAATCTGCATGAATGAATCATTGTTCTGATTTGACTTCTTTCTTTTCATTTCTATGAAATCATCCTATCCATGTTTTGTAGTACTTAATCTGCAGATAAGTGTTTGAAAACAAAGACCTGTCTTTCTGCATTTTTTGTTAGTTATCCTACAGCCATGGAAGGGTGCAGTTAAATGCACAAGGTGCAGTCCTAAAAGCAAGAAAACCCAACTGTTTCTAGGGTAGAGTACACTAGACTGGGTTTATCATCATCATCATCATCATCCTGTTATATGTATATTTGTACTGGTTCTAGCAGGCATGAAGTTATCGAGTTAACTTTCTTCATAGCAGCTCACATGGTGCTGTGCTTTGTGTTTATGGCTAAAACAGTGTTGGTAACACTGGTGTTTTGGCTGATGCTGAATGCTGCTTGCACAGTGTCAAGGCTTCCCCCTATTAGTAGGCTACCAGTGGGCAAGAGGTTGTAGGGGACACAGCTGGGACAGTGACTGCAATTAACAAAAAGGGTATTGCATACTGTATGATGTTGTGCTCAGCAACAAAAGCTCAGGAAAAAGAGGAAGGGGGAACGATAGTGGTTATGACATTTTTCTTACAGAGCAACAAGTGGCTCAACATTTGCCTACCTGCCAATGGAAAGGTATAAATACCTCTATTTTGCTTTGCTTACAAACACAACACACATAGCTTTTAGTTTTCTTATTAAACGGTCAGTAGCTCTTTACCTTCCTTTAATTTTTTTTTAAATTCTTTTTTTTAGTTCCTGTCCCTCAGGACAGTTGAGTGAGCCAAGGAAGGATGGGTGTTTGGCTGCTGGCTAGGGTCAGTGCACCACACTATTAAATCCTTCTCCTCAGGATTTTTGTCCAGGATTTGTTAGGAATTGCAATCTTGCTGCCTGTTTCCTTCACTTTGCCTAACTTTTTCCACTCTTTTCCCACTTTCCTCCACTCTTAGATAGGCCTGCCTGCAAAACAGGATCAGAAGAAGTTGATGAATCTGTAAATTGGAAACAGAGTTTTTTTGAAAACAGTTCCTTATGGGTAGGATGGTACAAAGGAGAATATTCAGCTGTTCAAAGGGAGAAGGTGTGATGACACCCACTAATGCCTTCTAAAGATTCTTAAGTATGTATTCCTAAGCAGATAGGTTTTGAAAAGCACCTGGCTAAAAAGCATCAGGATCTAAAGCTCTTTTATGAATACTCTTATTTCTGTAGCAGGATGCACTGAAAAGCTGGGTCTGAGTATTAGGGAAAAAAATGGATCTGAATCCTGACTTTACAGCTTATATTGTTATCACTTCCCTCAATAGAATTTGGATTAAAAGATGTGGTATGACAGTGAAATTAGAGTAGGTTACAGAAGTTTGTTTATTGTTTCTGTTACATAAAACTTGATGGAATTTGCTTTACATTTTTGGACCAAGTCAAACCCAAAGCCATTATGAGCTGCTTCAGGAGTTTAAAATAATTATTCGGATTCTCTTAAATGAAATGAGTAGTAAGGTCAAAAAATTGTGAAAAATTAGAGGTTTTGATTTTTCTTGTTTCCAAACATCTAATGCAACTGCTCAGAAGTAATCTCCTGTGCTACCAGGACAAGAAGCCTGTCTTTAGAAACATGACATTTGAAATGTCCATCTTTCCATGGGAATCCATAATTTGTCAATCTTATTAAAAAAAAAAAAGAAAAATAACAAAGGAAAGTAGGTAAAATAAGAAAGCAAAAGGACAAAAGCTGATATGAAAACATTAGGCTCTTGGACCTGTGCACACCAAATAGCTGACCTTTGGCCAGCCTCATACTTGGACATTCCAAGGTTAATAGGGGCATTGACACTGTAAGATTTCTTCTGGGGAATCTGTGCTTGTTTCTGTTACACAGACTCTGTCCCAAAGTGTGTACACCAGCATTTGAATTTCTAGTGTTACTAATTTCACATGGTGTTTCATCTCAATAGAAAGAAGAAACTCTCAAATCTCAAATAATGAATAAATTTCTTCTTTATTATTATTTTCTTCTCATTGTAGTGAGATTAATAATATACTTACATGTGGTTCATACCTCATCCTGGCTACTAAAAAATGAAACATCGTGCCTTGCAATTTTCCTTTCCCCTGCTTTTCCCTCTGTTCTCTAACAGGGAGTATTTTGAATGTCTTCAGTTTGTGAATAGCCAGGTATCTTAGGATCACACTAATGAGGCTAGAGGATTTTCTGTACTTGATTACGTCACAGAATCACTCACTTCCCTCCTAATATGGAGATCATCTCTGATCTGGGAAGGTCATGTAGAAAGTGTTCTCAAGATTCCAAACAGCAAAGAGCACAAAGTTTTCACAGAGTCGTAGAATGCATTAGGTTGGAAGGGACCTTAAAGATCATTTAGTTCCAACCCCCCTGCCATGGGCAGGGGACTTTCCACTAGGCCAGGTTACCAAGTTACCCAGAGCCCCACCCAGCCTGGCCTCCATACAG
>JAWWLV010000179.1:43740089-43784950 GCA_035041135.1 Platyrinchus mystaceus
TGCCATGGGCAGGGGACTTTCCACTAGGCCAGGTTACCAAGTTACCCAGAGCCCCACCCAGCCTGGCCTCCATACAGGTATGCCCTCTTTGTGGTATCTGCTTCCTTTCTGTATGTATACAGTCTTCTGCCTGCTCAGTTACTGACCTCAAGCAGATTAGAATGGGGGTTGTAGAAGAACTTTGCGTTTCTCAGTCCTTATGAATGCATCCAGTACATAGAACAGATTCTTCATAATTATAAGGAATTTACCTTGATAGTAGGATTTGTGAAGCTTAGTTTCCCTTCAAAGCTCAAGCAAATATCTGTTAGTTGATGTGAATTTTGTAGCTTCAGGATTAAGCAGTCTCAATTTTCTAAAACAAAACGTTCCAAATCCAAACTGTTTTGTTCTCTCAGCAAAGCAGAGTGAAGGCACTGCCTTTGCATAATAAACTAGCTGCAGTTCTTTGGAAACTGGTTTCAGGTCTATGACTCTCTTGATGAATGTGATCAGTGTTGAGTTTGAATAAAAAAAACCGAAGACATCAGTAAATTCTATGCAATTTAGTGTTTTGGAATATATTGCACATAGCATCCATGAAGCACGACAGATAATTACTTCCAAGGAGCTATCTGAAGCAGATCTGCCAGTGCCTGTAAATTATAGCAGGTATTTCCCAGTCAACCGTGAATACAGCTTTAGGTAAAATACATCTTGGCTGTTAGGCCTGAACCTGATTAATCTACAAAGCTAATCAGGATTTGGTAAAGCTAAAACTTTAGGATCAGGAAAAGTGGCACCTTATCTGGTGAAAGTTCATTGGCTGTAGAACCTCACAAAAATTGTCCACCTCAGGCAATACTGAATTCTTAAAATGTCTTATGAGTAGTGTGGGTTGCCAGGAGAATGAGAGGTTTATACAGGTGTTTTCCCGCTTGCCAGGTTAGTTTTAATTGCCATATGTGGAAGCCAACTTGTATTAAAGGGAAAAAGCAACATGAGCCAAATTGAGAGGTGACATAAATAGTGTGTAATTTACACACAGCTACAGAAGTGTATGTGCACAGCAGTCTTGTGTGAGCCATGTGCTGGGGGGCACGATGGCCAGTCTGTAGACTGTGGATTGTGCTGATAGCTGCTGCAGTCCAGTCCTTCCTTGTTTAGAGTTTGAAATCATCCAATCCACAGCAATACACTTGACTAGTACATTTTCACTGGCAATTTGTCTTTAGCTCTGAATTCTCTCTACCTTCTTTCATTTTTGTCACTTGTACAGTGTGGTCCAAGGGCTGGAGGACAGTGCTGGGAATCCCTTCCTGACTGCTGTGATCCAGCTGCATCTGTTCTGTGGGAGGGACCTCTTTCTTTCCTCCCTACTGAGTAGCCTGTGTGATGGAATAGACAGCATTGTTTTTCCCTTTAAAAAACAGACCTCCAATTTTTTAGGTTGTATTCCAGCTTTCACTTCAAGGCTTAATTTTCTAGAGTAGTGAAAATGCCTCAAATGAAAGGGAAATTTCCCATTGTGGGATAACTGACAACCACCTCAACATGAGGAAGAACTTCTTTATGTTGAGGGTTGCAGAGCACTGCAACAGGCTGCCCAGGGAGGTCAATATCTCCCTCTCTGGAGACATTCAAACACACCTGGATGCTTTCCTGTATAACCTGCTCCAGGTGATCCTGCCTTGGCAGGGGGGTTGGACTAGATGATCTCCAGAGGTCCCTTCCAACCCTAACAATTCTGTGATTCTGTAGTTCTATGATTTCCACTGTGCTATTTAAAAGAGTATTTAATACCTACAGTATGCCAACTAATGTTGCCAACTGTCAAAGCTGTAATAGATAACTTCCCAACTTAAAATGTGTCTAGTGCTGAAAACACATCATGAAAGTTGCACATTTATATTCAACAGGCAGTTGAATAAACAGATTATACCTTAGTGTCCAGTCTTGTACTATCACTTATAAATGTTGAAAATCATGGTAGCGCATCATCAGAACTGAATGTTTCACTGATACTTTTCATAGTTTTTAATGTTTATTTTCCTCAGTTTTAATCTTGACATAAGTACAGTTAGGTCTCAACAGCAGCTCTCTAAGGATCTTAGTATATCATCTCTTTCTTGTATTAAAACAATGAAGTAATAGTTCATTGATTCCCCTGCTATCCCTGTAGACCTAATACAATTTCAGGGCAGGGTAGATGTTCTTCTACCATCTGTGCAAAAAACTGATCTTAGCTGACCATTTTGCTGGAAACACCTTTATTACTAGTGAGAAGAGATGAGAATAGCAGCTTGAATGGTCAAAATTGAGTCAGTAGAAGTTGAGTGACTTTTAATATTGACATATCTGAATTGGTATTGGAGTATTTAGAAGCCCCAAAGTATTTCGACTGTTGCTTTCCTGAGAGAGGCCAGACTGAGTGCTGGCCTTGAGTATATTCTAGGTGCTGGCAGCAGGGACGACCTGAATAGGGAAGAATAGAGGGAGGCTTCACTGAGGATTCATTTCCTACATGAATTAATGATGCTCCACTATTTTAACCATAAGGGCATAAGGGACTGAGAGTGTGTGTGTGTATGTGTGTGTAATATGTCCTAAAATTTAAGACTGGGAATCTTTCTGTAACTAACAGTGGCATCTGTGGGTGATTCCTTTGCTTTATATTTCCTCACCCAAAGCTATCTAAGCAGAAAATTGCCTGTAAAACAGAAGCTTGCTCCTTGCTCTGGTCAGAAGAGGGAAGAAGAGAAGGAAAGAATATGATACTGGATCAAAACTGGTAGCTGGCAAATTACTGTAGAAGTCACCTTTTCTATGTCCTTCCTTGTGCCTGTTTTAAATCATTGACTCTTGGGTTCTCACAGAATCTGATAACATCTGGTTATAAGCAATGCCAAGGAAGAATTAGCAAATGTGTTGCTGAGGAAAAATGTATCAGCAAAAGAAGTGGTATCACAACCAGTTTTTGTGAGAAGTACTGAGGTTTGAGGGTGGACAGGAGAAGGAGGATGAAATTTTAGGAATAGGAGAACACTTTTCACAAGCTCTAAGCACGCATTAGTGCCAAAGACACAATCAGAATGCCAAGAAGCTCAACAAATATGTGCTGGCAGCTTGTTACAAAGATTAAAAAACTCATCATAAAGAAAATTATCCCACTTCCTGAACAACAAAAGGACATTTTGTCCTCCTTCCCTGATTACTTAATGAATGGGAGGGATGGGGACTGTTTCACAAAATAAAGAACAGAGAAGCCTTTTATGTTCACATAATTTGAAAAGCTGTAATTATTTTTAGTAGGAAAACCTGATTTGGGTCATCCCCAGCAGGTGCTGGTGCATGGGGTGGTTGCCTCCTGTGCTGCAGGACACTGTGCTTGCCCTTGTTGAGCTTCCTGATTTGTCAGCCCATCCTTGTCAACCCAACAACCTCTCAACCTGCCTCCTGTCCCAGCTCGTGTTGTGGCTGATCACACACACAGAGCACCATATCAGGGAAGCAGTGCCCACATCTTGCCTTGAAAAATCTTATTTCTAAACTTACCCAGTTTCTGCCAGCCTGTAATAAAATAGTAGGAAATCTTATCCACGTTGAAAAAAGCTTGTGATCAGGATGATGGTTAAACAGTAGAGAGTATAAACTTTTTTTTTTTTGGCTGGGGAATGGGATTGGGATTTCTGGGATATGGGTATTATCAGAGGTATTTCTTAACTGCTGGGGCAATAAACAAGTCCATATCCTCATTATGCAGAAAAATACCTAGAAGTTAGTCTCTTGACTTTGCACTTCATTTCAAGGGCTGGCTGCCTGGATTCAAATGTGCACCTGAGGAGGCACCAGAGATACACCAGATACCTGCAGGTGTCCCTGGCACAGGGATACTGCCAGAGCTGCTGTCCCTGCTGCCAGCAACACTTCCCACCAGTGCAGGCATTGTGGCTTCTCTGGCTATCAGAGCTGCATTGCCAGTTTAAATTTCTTTGCATTTCAGCAGGAATTTTGATGAGCACTTCTTTCTTCCTTTCATTTATCCTGACTCCTACTTTGGTTACACAAATGAGTTAATTTACTCACATCTGCAGTGGGGATAGAATGCAATTTCCAACTGGTGCATTTTGCTTTGTGAGTATATGTGTATGGTACAAGCAGCATTACACTTACCTAATAAAACAAGGCAATGAAATAGGGCTAAGGCAATCAAATATTGTCACAAAAAAGGTAGATAGTGGGAATATGTGCTTCATAACTTGTCTCATAACAATAATTCCAGAGTTCTTTCTGAAATTTGAGTAGGAGTAAAGCTTGTCTTCTCTGTATGCAGAATTTTCTGAGCTTCTTATATAGTAATGCCAACTCATTCCTAAATAATTGCTTTGAATTTATGGATTAGTTCTTGATCTTCATGCTGGTGTGCATCCTAGGGTTGTGAATGTCTTGGGAAGTGAAAAAGCATAAAGTTTTAGAAAAACTACAGTTTGGTCCTGCATTAAATAAACATCTTCCTTCATCATTTGCAGTAGCAGGACAAGAAACTGGTTTTCATGCATGTGAAAGTGATCAGGAGAGGTGAATGTGAACCTATTTGTATTGTTAAATATCTAAGGAATGAAAAAAAATTACATATTTGGGTAATATGGACTTTTGTAATTCTAAATAATTAGAGCTTTATAAAAGCAAGTAGAGAATATTTTATTTTAACCTTCAGACTAATAATTGCTCCTTCGAGGAAACAGACATAATTTTCCAAATACGAATTTCTCTTTCAATCACCTTCTAGATCAATAATTTATAAGGAACAGGTGCATTAAATTTTTGTGTGGCTTTGCCTGAATTTCACAATGTTTTCCTTTTTTCCAGACATGTCCTTCTCTCTATGTTGTCAGCTTCATTACTAGGTTTTTGAAGACCTTGTAACCTTGAGGCAAAGCCGTTCTATGCCTAACAAGTAGAGCTGTCTTGTCTTGAAAAATATGAATACAGAGGAAACAACCTAGAAAGTGCTAGAGTCCCTCCTCCCCTCCCTCCTCCTTTTCCTCTCATGCATCTCAAGGGCTGCAGATATTTCTGGTTACAAGTCACACAGTCATTTATCATAAAACAAGATGTAGGGATCTCTCCTATCTTTACTAGGAGTATGAAATAATTGCTGATAAATGCAAGGGCTTTTCTATGATAAAGTCCACCTACATCAGGTTTGTCTTCTGATGATTTCCTTTATGTATTTGCATCATATTCTTCTCTGTCTGCTTGTGTCAGTACAAGTTGAAGGGATGACTTAAAATTAATGTTTGATGGGATTATATTTTCCTCCCTGTTAGTATTGGTGTCCTGTGGAGATCAGTAACTCATCTTTTATCCTTCTTTGGTGTTTGTCACTTGTCATGAACACAACTGGATATTCTGACATTGCGTAGAAGGATTTGATTTTTGGTCCTTTTCTAGTGGTGAGAGGAGATCGGATATTACGTATGCCTGCCAATTAGGAGAAAAATGTGCTCACATGCATTCTTTCTTTCCCACTTTGCTTTGAGAGGTTTCTTGCTTTACTTCTTCTGTGACAAAGGTGTAAGGAAGAATTAAAAATCAAAGAAGTTATTCCTGATTAACTGTGAGATAGAATTGTTTCTGCCTCAACTTTCTGTGCTTGAGCTACCACATCAGATATATTGTGAGATTTACATATGTAAGAGATACTGCCCTGGTGGCTGCTTCCAGTTTGGAGGCATGTTACCTGCTGTGGTTATATTTATGACTAAATGTCCTCAGCTAACTGCTGTGCCTTCCTTGTCTTTTAAATTGAAAGCTTATGCTTCCAACAATATCCAGAAAAATAAGAATGCACAAGAGATCATACAAAAGCTGATTGTTTGTAAGGGACCCATTGTAATGTTTGGCCCTTGTTGCCTTGACTTGGAGAGAATGTATGAAGAGAGAGTGTAAACTGCATTTACAGTCAAGCAGAGGGTAAGATGTTGAACTCCTCAGTCCCAAAACCCATTAGTGCTAAGCTGGCATGAAGTGGGGATCTGCACAAAAGCTCCTTATGACCTGTAAACTAGGTAGGCCACTTCTTTGCTCAATTCCATCTTTTCAATCATAGTCTTTGTTCCCAAGTGGTTATTTCAGCTCCTACTCATATTTGTGATTTTGTTTCAAACCTCACCCTGGCTATCCTGTGTCCTGTCTGCTTTGCAGTCTGGTCTCTGTGTCCTTGCTTTGTCCTTTTGGACTGATACATGCAGATTAGCTGGAATCCAGATTGAGACTGAATGTTTGTGGTTTTCTAGTGTTTTGAAATGGTGCCTTCCTGGCTTTGGCTGTTTCCTGTCCATGGCTCTTCTGTCCTGTCCCCCAGGCAACTTAGTTTTCCAAGTGCTGGTAGGAGAATTCAAGTTTTCTAACAATAAATAACCATACTAGTCCATAAAACTTGTCAGGCCTTGTCTAGGTTTATATGGTCTTTGTAGCTTAACTTTAGCTGTAGGTATAAAATTACTTAAACTGTGGCTAGTTCTGGAATAAGTTGTCTCCTGGCTGGCCTGTCCCAACTCTAATAACACAGTTTTACAGTGATAATGTGTCTTTTGCCTATTCTGTTGTTTTGAGCTTGTTTTTTAGCTGTGTTATAACATGATTTACTTTAGGGTTTACTTTACTTACTTACTTGTTTATTTTTTCCCAAAAGATACATGCCATATTTTATTGTACCACACCTTATACAGAGAAGGGGTTGTGGCTGGACTGATGTTGAGAACCATTAGGAGAGGAAAAAGTGTAACCTGTTCATGAAGTGGAGTAAAAACACATGGAAGTACTTGTAGAAGGGATCCAAGACTCAGAAAGGAAAAAGTCAGCATCAACATTGTTCTTCTCCTAGTTTACAACTCACTGCACTGAAAGGATGAGAACTGGACATTGGAATAAAAGGGCAGACACTTCATTTTAGGCATTTATTGCATGACTGCTGATCCACAATAGGAACTGTATCATTTGAATTATAGGGAATATTTTTTTTCATTTGCTAGAGCATTAGTTAAATTAATAATAAAATATTTTTTCTTGGATTTTCACACAACTTACTACCTTTTAGTTGGCCACAGATTTTATATGTAACAGCTCACACTTTTCAATTGGAGTCTTACACTGATTTACCTGGAATCCAACTTAATCCTAATTGTCTAGGTAGAATATAAATATTCTTGAGCAGAGCCAGTATTAAGGGTGAATATATTGGTGGTTGCTTAGGGTAACAGTGTGAGTGGTGGTAAAAGCATAGTGGCAAACCAAGCAAGTAAGTTCAGTCTCCATGGGCCATGTCTCTGTTTGGCCTTCACTGCCTGAGGGGTGTTAACTAAACAGCTGGAGGAACTTTCCTCTGTAAGTGGTCCTAAGTGAGGAGAATGAATATGTACTGCCTAATGTTTGAAATAAATGACAACAGCTATGCTGTCTGCATCTTGAATTGGTCAAGAGAGACCATACAAACATTGGGACCAGCAGGAAGAATGGTGATGTGGTAAAAGGGAGGGCCTGAAGACTTTCCGTGCTCCTTGACTACTACTTCTTCCTGCTTGGCAGCTCTGCATTTTTTGTGTCTCACCAAGCAGGTGCTTGGAGGGTTAGCAGAAACACACTGGGGGCAGAAGCAGATGGCATCCTGCTAGATGGTGGGGAACTTGACATTTGTCTTTGGGAGAGAAGCAACAATTTTGCTATGTAGCATCCTTATTGCTGTGCATATGGAATAGAGTGAGGCATTGTATTGGAATGGAGTAGAGACCTTGAAGCAGAATACAGATGACATTATCCTACTCAGCATATTTCCATGGAGAATAAGAGAACCCTATTAAAAATGAGAGATACAAGTTTCTCTTAGTTATCTCATATTCTGTCTCAGTTTTTAGACAGAAATGGAACACAAACAAAACATCTGAAAGATTTTTACTGCCCACTTCAGTGGCCTCAGTAATGTATGTGAGATCAAGAATACATAGCCCCTAGAGACAAACTGTTACTGGAATCCCTAGTAGGGATTAGAAGATTCTCTAATTCAAATGCTTCAGGAGGTCAAGAATTGGTATGTGGAATCTTCTGGCTTATATCAAGTCTTCTGTCTCTTAAACTAAAAAAGCTCTTTTTTACTCAAAGGGATGGAGCAGTTTTCTTCACCTCCTGCTTTGACCAGATATGTGCTGTTGCTGTATGCTGCTTAGCAGCTTATGTGTTCTTCAAAAAAAGTGGCTGCACTCGAGTGCTCAGTGAAGGAAATTTCTGTTGTGAAAGAAGATGGTAAGGTTTATGAAAATGTACCTGAAAAACTTCAACAAAGTCCTGATGGTCACTGCAAATATAATTATTTTATCCCATTAGATTCAGGGCCAAAAATATATTTCCTATGTGTTTTTGTGGTGTGGGTGTTTTTTGTTTCTTTTTTTTTTTTCTTTTCCCCCCCTCCCAGTGTTGTTCTATTCAGCACATGGCTGCAAGAAGGCTTTATTAAAGGAAGGATTTCCTAGTGCAGCCATTGAGCTTGTATGCCAAAATGTCTCCTCTCCATGTACATTCTCTTAAATGCACATAAAGTAACTAGAGCTATATTTGGTTGGATCATATTTCTGATGAGATATTTTTAGCAAGGCTGTTTCATCACCCGCATCGCAAAACAGCTGGGAGCCTAAGATGTGGTTCAGTGTCTTTTCATTAAAGCTTCCTTCCTCTGCAAGATCTTGGAACTAATAACTGTGACTAAAACAAATCTCCCCTCAGGCGAGGAATGCTGGACACAGAGACATTCATTCTCACTCGATTCCTTGTGGGAAGGTTGAGACTTAACTAACTTGATTTAATAGAAAAGGATAAATTTGCTAAGACTGTGAAACACGGTTGACCTTGGACTGTGCTGAGAGGCTGGGTCATGGGCCAAGTTCCAGATGCAGCTCAGTCCCATGCCACTGTGGCTGAATTAGCAATAAGAAGATGGCTATAGAGAAAGAAAATTCTACTGCAGTTGTCATGATAGAATTTAGGGTGAAGTAACTACAAGAACAAAACCACAGCACACAGTGAGATCAAATCTGAAATGGATTTAACAAGTGGATGGATAGCATTTTCTGTTCAAACATGTGTAGATGCTTGTTCATTCACTCTCCATGGAATACATACTAGTCAGGGTCACAGCCACAATCTGTGCTTGATATCATGGAGATGGGGGAATGGAATGTTTGTTCCAGCTGGCCAAGCATCTGAGTCCTCATTGGGACCAAACTGAAGGATTAAGGCTGGCAGAAAGCTTAAGCTTCAGAAAGCTGGGCTACTGTGTTCCAGATAGATGCTGGAGAAAGTTCAGGGAAGACAAACACAATCAGAAAGTCGGATAATGAATGAATAAAAATGTTGAGAGCTGTCTTTCTGATGATTCTCATAAAAGTGTGTAGTGAGATACTTAAGATCCATTTTTTATCCCATTGAAATATTTCCTGATTTCTGGAGCTTGTGACCTAGCTTAAATGTCACACATTTGAAGTTTAGTGTGACTGAATTCTGAGAATCTGAGCAGCTAAAGAGCACAATGTGTCTTTATGATTGCACTTGAACAGCATAAAATGAAGAAGTAACTGAGCAGAATACGTAGAGAAACAGGCCTGTCAGAAGTGTTTGCAAAGAATGAAAGGTCTATTCCTTGAGTTGAAGGGCTGAGTGTCCAACAGTGTTTGTGATATGAGAGTACAGTCTAATGCAAATGGATGTGAAACAAGAAGCAGCTGTCCTGCTAACTTAGTGTGGTTCTGAGCAAGTCAATTCTCTGTTCTAGATTTCAGTTTTCCATGTTTGTGCATTCCACATCTGTTTCCTTAGAATTTGCAAGGGTCTGAACCTTTTTATTTCCTTTTGTATGCTGGGGGTTGTCGGATATTAATGGTGCTTCCAATTATACATTTTTTCATTCTCAATTTTGGTAGACTGGTAACAACTGAGAGAATAATTTTCCTTCTTGCCATCTGGAGATTTGGTCTGTACTCTTTTACTTCTCTAACATAATGTCTCAAAGTGTTTCACAGTTTAAAAAATATTGCCCTATTTTTCAGGGGAGGGATCCTAGGCATCAAGAAAGCAGTATTTGCCAAGACACATGCAACCGTTATATAGCAGACCTTGGAGCAGAGTTCCCTCCTGCACAAGGACTTCTAATTAATGCATTCTGAATTATGTAATATCCTAGTGGGCAGTGGGAAATTTCTGAACCAAACACCGCTTACTTTGGGCAAAGTTTGGGTAGGATGTATTTTCGAAACAACCAGAGCATCTTCTGCTAAGACTATCACATCCAATTGTGATCTTGTCAGACCTTGTGTCATGACTGGTAGTAGAGCCAGAATCTTGTTTTGTCATCGAGTACTGTCTATAAAATATTGCTGCACAGATATATTGTTTCCTTCCCAGATATAATTTGCCATATAGTTGAGGATTTGGAGAGGAAAGAAGGATGCGGCTTTCATCTGTCATGAGGTATCTTCCAGGTTTCTGAAGTTACTGGGGAAAAGCTAATTTACACAGCTGTTCCTGCAGCTAAACTAATCTCTCACTTCAGTACACAGATCACAGACTTCCCATCTCTCTAATTTCTAAGTAGGACCTATATATATTAAAATATGAGATTAAGCAACTTTCGTAATGGATTTTATTAGCTTTGAAATGGGTCCTACCCTGACTGCTGAAAGTCAGCAGCAACTGAACTCAGTTGGATTTAGCTCTTTAATCAATTGACTATTATAGTAGTAGTTTTTGTGGTGAACAATAATGATTCACATTTAGCAGATAAAACCTTGGAAGCCACAGATGTAATCTCAATTCTGTTATACTTTTACACACTTTTAAAGCTTTTCATTATTCAGTGTACTGCATGGTTGAGGTATCCAAGAATACAGAGAAGCCTAGATAAGCAGATGCCTAATAGTATGCGGTGTGGAGTTTGATGTTTCCCGTCATAAATAGGGCTTGGGACCCACTGCTCTAATCACTGTTGATTGTGGACCAGGTTTGCTGGATTCAGAGTTCCTTGGTACACTGATTTCAAGTACGGCTCATCAATCTCGACACAGTGATGCTGGTATGTGACAGCTTGGGATCAAGAACACAATTCCTGGAAACTGGGAATAGAGAGTGGGTGAAATGTCTTTCTGGAGTCAAATCAGGTTAAAGCAAGGAAGTGTAGCTGGCTTTGGGGATCTACATATGAAATTGTCAGGACACCTATATATTCTGAATCATAGAGCTAGCATAATGCCAGATTAAGCCTAGCAGGGTTTATTAGTTCCAGCTCTGGGCTGTTCTTCGGTGACTGTGCTACTACTGGAACCAAGATGATACTAAAACCAGTCTGAACATATTTGTGGTTCTCTGCTTTAATTTATTATCCATCTGGACCTGAGCTTTCTCTGCATCTATGACATAGACAGTTGGATAATTCACACAAAGACTAGACTAAGGCAACTGTCACTTAGCAGGTCAGGTGGAAGACCTGATGCCCTGCTCTGGCTTCTCCTATTCTTTCTTTAACCACATGGCATCTCTGCCTACAAGAGGGCAATTAGAGGCTTTGAAAGTCTGTCACCATTGCCACAGTAACATTCAGAATGGCTCAGTTTGGGTCTGTTCCAGTGAGTACTCTGCATTCCTGAAGGCAAGATTGTCACAGATGTCCTTTGACTTAGAAAAGCAAGTCACTTAACTTGTTTCTCCTATTGGATTTTCCTGAGAGCATAGGAATCACAAATCAAATCAGGGTCTAGGTCCATTTCATACTCTATTCTGTCTCAGTGCCCACGGTGGCTCAGGGGACATTACTGTCCGATCTTGCAAGCACATATAATCTATTCTTCCTATCAGAGTTCCGTTCAGACTGACATAGATCTCTAGCTTTTCAGTCATCCTCATCAAATACTGAAACTGTTCCTGTGGTGTGCACCACAGCCCTGTTAAAATGGTACCATAATCCATTGGGTGCCAGGCCTCTCATATGCTTAGTACAGTGTTCCCTGCCTGCAAAACACAGGGAACAAATTTGCTTAAGTGAGTATGGAGTTAACTGTGAAGGAAAGAAAAAAAGGGAGAAAAAAAATGCAATCCACAGCTTACAGAAGGCTAATTCTCTCAAGGTGTATTGAAGTCTGCAGAGCAGTTATCTTTCTGTGTGACTCATAGCAACAAGCAGAGTATCCTCTAATAGCCTTGGTGAGACTGAAGTTTTGATGATTGTGGTCATGTTGTTGACTCTCATCTTTTTCCAGAGCCTTTCAGTAGTGCCCCAGATCAGAGCTTTGTTTTCACTAGATGGGGGAATGAGTGGCCAAAGAGCTTTGAAGGAAATGCTTAATAAAAATTGATGGATAGAGCCCAAGAAGCTCCGCTTCCATTGTTCTTGCTAGGAGTAAAGTTTTAAGCATTGATGGAGTCATGCTGTCTACGGAAGTGTTTTTGTCTGAGATGCTCATGTTTGCCAGGTTTGAAAGGCGATGGAGAAGAGGTAGATAGAGGAAGGATGTTTGTTAAGGGAATTCAGAAATGAAATAATTTGGTCTCTAATGGAATTTCAGGAAATACCAGCAAAGAGAAGTGCCAGCAAACTTGAGGGCTGGGGTCTCTCCTTCCCCCATAGATATAGCAGATAAATTTCTGTCCTATCAGTTAAATATCTGTCCTTGAGGAAGCTATCTTGCTTGCATTGTTTTCTGGGTCAGATAGCAAAAAATATTTGTCTGAGTGAGAAGGAAATTGCTCAGGCAAGAGATTATTTTTTGTTTTATTCTGGTATTCTCTCATATACAGATACTCCTGTCTGAGTGGTGGAGAGGCTGCAAGGTGCAGTACAGGCACCAGGAGTCCTTTCCTAGGGGATATGTGTAGCTTAGAGAAAGAGACCTGGGGACAGATCTGAGGTGGGCAGTAAATATGTTTCAGGAAGTCTGGCTCTCCAACAAATTCTCCTCTCCTTGGATTACGTCACCCTCTAAGCTGGTCATTCACATCTATCTTCACAGTTTTCCTGTCACAGTGAATGCAGGATTTAATGCAATTCTTCAGGAAGCAACCTACTCAGAAATACTTCTGTTGTTCCCAAAATGACAATGGAGTCTGGTTTGTGTTAGCAATACTTCACAACACCTAAATAAATATCAAAGTGAAGGGTCACAGTATATGCTTAATGTGTGAAAAAGCTTCATTTTCAGGTTTGAACATTACTTGATCAGGCATAAAAGTATACATTTACCTTACAGAAAGTGAATAATTTGTAGTAGTTGTTAATAGGGCTGAAGTGGTCACTCATTTCAGAAAAAAGAACAACATCTCTCCAAAGGAAATCTCTCAGCTGCCTGGGTAAGTATAAGTTCAGATTCTTGCCAGCTGGGTAGTATATGGTATAAAACAAGAGTTATATAGGGGTGGGTAGAAACAAATGAGTCTCTTACTTTTTGCACTGTAACTTCTGTATTTTTAAATTGTGTATTTGTATTTTGCAAGTAGATTAATTTTATTTTTAGCTTGGCTTGGGTTAAGTTTGCTTTCAGAGCTGTCTTCTGGTTATTGTGGTTGGGTTAACTGGGATAGGCACTCGCACTTGCAGTGTCAGAATCTTGAATGCAAAGTAATGCCCAAGGATTACCTGATGTTTCACTTTTGGCTAGGCAGGTTTAGGGATTAGTAGTGTGAATGTTAACGAGAAAGATATGTTTTCTGATGAGTGCATGCAACTCAGTGGTTTCAGGATACAGTATTATGCCCAGTTCCTTCAATGTTTTGTTAAGTGCTTGGCATCTTCAGCCTCCAATGAAATTTAAATTCTGCCATATGACTACATGTTGTATGAAAAATGAGTTCCTGTTGGCAGTTTTTAATTTCCACCTTTCACGTTTTGATTGCACATCTCCCTGCTATGGTATTATGGAACCGAAAACAGAAACCCCCCATCTCCCTTCCCAGGATGGTTCCTTATTTGGTGTACTTTTATCTTGTCTCGTCCTTTATAGCCTCTTTCTAAGGCAAACAGTTGAAGCCATTTCAGTGTCTCTGTGTGATATTTTCTAATTTCTTGACCATTTTTATCACCCTTCCCTGGACTTTTACTTTTGTGATATCATTCTTTGAGATGGGAATAGCAGAGAAACCCTTTTTCCTTTTACAGATCACAGAATATTCTGAGTTGGAAGGGACCCACATGAAGTCCAACTCTTAAGTGAATGGCCCATACATTGAATGTATTGAACCCATGACCTTGGCATTATTAGAACTATGCTCTGACCAACTGAGCTAATCTCAGGGTTAATAATCTCAGCGTTAATAATCAGAGGACCTGCACAGCAACTGCATCATAGTGACATTTCTGCTTGCCTGTTTGTTATTATTATTTACCCAAAACCCCCAGAATCATGTTTGGATCTTCAGTGATCATGTCACATAAGTAATTCATAGTTATGTTGAAATAAATAGGATAGATACTACTTCCTCCTTATTGAGCCTGAATTACTAATGTTTCTAAATAACTTCAGTCCTGAGGCTAATCTTTGAGTAAATTTGATTTTCACTTCCATGGGACTTCTACAACCTTTTCAGGAAGACATATTTCCCATAAGACATCTCCTTGCATTTCTGAAGCTAATTTTTACTTTCTTCAGCTCATCTTCTATTTTCTCTTGTCTGTGTATGTGGTCCAGAAATCATAATAAGTATTGCATTTGGGGAATTTGAGCAGCAGCAGACTAGAAGACTCTCCAAATATCCTTACAAACTTTCTGCCTGCTTCTTCTTTTAATGCCACATAATTTATAAAGTACACCACAAATCTCTTGCTGAAGTGACAGAAATTGCCATTCTGTTAACAAACAGACTAAATGTTAGAAAATGTCTGGTGATATCAGTTTGTTTAAGGAAACTTTAGAGCATGACAACAACTTACTGAGTATTTCAGACTAATAAAGCCATACACAAGTTCTGGGCAGGGACAGGCATTATCCATAAAATAAGAACTGCTTACTGAATCTCAGGAGTGTTGCAGTGGTAATAACTTGAGGAAATTTCTCTTAGGCTCAAATAACCTATGCATTTTGAAGCAGGCAGGATTGGACTTCTGTTCCTTCTGTCTTCAGATACATTGTGTATAATATCTTCCATACTGGCTACTGGGAAACTCTGGCTTTTCTTTTTTTTTTTTTCTAAATGTCTTAGGAAGGCAAGCAACAAACTTAATTTTTCTAATTTTTTTTTCTTTCTCTCTTTATTTTTAGTTAAGGTGGAGGAAACTCTTTTGAAAATTGCCCTTACTCTTCATACAGAGAGGATATATCAGTATGCCAATATATTAAACATTCTGCAGTGAGAGTTCTGCTTGTAGCGAATAAAAGTGAATGGCTTTGTGGTTTTTTTTCTTGCAGGTTTCATGAGCTTGTAAAGAGGAATTTGGCTGTAAAAAATTCCCCATACCTTAAAGAAACAAATCCGGAAAGTTTCTGAAACTGTTTTTAAATGTCAAGTCCTGAAAAAAGTAAAATAAACAAACCACATATTTTTACATCTTTGGTATGAATTTACTGGTTTGATTTACTGTATTTGTTTCCTGTGAAAAATTGCCTAGGCATATATATGCTCCCATGGCCTGATTTGGGAATCTTTTAAACACAGTTTTGGTGTGTACAGAGGGAGGAGATGTCAAGGAAGGCTTTGGTTGTTATGCTGAACAAGTGATCATAATCAGCTCTCAGTGAGACCATTTACTCAATGGTAGGACTGCATTTGTTTAAACAAATTAAGAAGAAATGAGTCTGCCTGATCTTGCAGTACATGTAAATTGCTAATTGGAGCTATGTCACAGGAACTACGTCTTTGTGAACATTTCGGTTAGGGCTTGTTTTTTCTGTATGTCATGTTAAATGCCTCCAATGTTGATGGATCTGATACTTTTGTCATTGCAGCAGAGTTGCCTGCTTGATTGGAGTACAGTTGATTAGCCTGAAGTTGAAGTGTGACCCCAGCTGAATTTGGATATTCCCAGTGAGAGATGTATATGTGATTACTGATTGTTATGTGACTGAGCTTAAAAATTGACTGCCAGTATTCCCTGTCTTTCTGATTTGAGTGATAAGGTTGCAGCCTGCAGGGTTACTAATCCAACAGAAAAGCCTTTACTTCCAGTCCTGTAAAACACTCATACTCCAAACAACAAAACAGTAGAAACTAGGAGCCTTAATATCTAGTCAAGAAATCATTGTTTTGACATTATTCTCAGTGACTTCTTTTGTGGTTTTGCTTGTACCACAATGGTGGGATTTGGTTTCAGCTCTATTTCAAGCTAGTTCATTCAGGGGCTTGAAATGGCTCTGCTAGCATGGATCTTTTATCTGCAGAAACCAGTTTGGATGAATTACATGAATTACAAAAGGGTCTGGTGCAAGCTGAGCTGCTTTAAATATATATGCTGTACTGGTCTAGTGAAGGGTGTCCTTGCACATGGCAGAGGATTGGAACTAGAGGATCTTTAAGGTCCCTTCCAACCCAGACCATTCTCTGATACTACAACAACGATGTCTGGATGCAGATATGAGGTGTGACAAATGTGAGGAGGTGAAGAAGCACTGGAGCAGCTTGGGTGCTGCAGGTCTCAGGCAGGCACTTCAAAAATTAGTGCATGAAAAGCTTGTGTAAAACTCATGTGGATTAATCTTGTGCCCACAGGCAGTCCCTCACTTTCTGAATAGCTGCAGTATTTAGTGCATTTCAAACAGGAAAGGGGTCATTGCTTGTGGCATAGTAACTTCTTTAGTGAAAATGCATTCCTTCAGTGCTGAAGCATGTTTAAACTCCCTATGGCTGTTACACTAAAAATGGACTTTGCCACAGTATAGCAAACAGATGGAAGGAATATTCTGGAATTTCTTTTATTTTCTTGCTATTGGTGTGTTTGTCTTCTCCATTAGGCAGTGCTGGTGAGTGCTTCCCTGCTCTCCCCTGCTGTCAGCGTGCTGCCTGATATTCAAAAAATGACACAGGGCATTCAGAGAGAAAAAAACCCTTCAATTGAAAATGCTCATTCCTAACAGAAAAAGAAAGACAAAACACTTAAATTCTTTAAAGAAAAGAGTGGAAAACACTAGAAAGGAAGGAAAGCAGCAGCACCATCTGCTCAAAGCAGAAATTATTGGTGTGCAAGAAAGCTTGCTTCCTTTGTCCTTATGAAAGCCCACAGCACTCAGTTAAATTTATATAGAGATGTAGCTCGAGAACTGTTGTTCCAGATAGTTCAGATATGGACCATCTTCTTTGATGCAGTGTCAATAATTTGTGGTAGTAAATTTTTCCATTATTTTGGTAGAGCAGTGGTAAAGCATACAGGGTTAAATTTAGCTTTAGCACATATACAGTGTAACCAGAGGAATTTGCTGGATTTGGTCTTGTCCTGTGCAGAGTGGGTTCCATCACCTTCAGAACTTCCTGCTTTGTGCTCTTTCTGCCCAACAGTTCTGCTTACAGAATTTTCCTCTAGGGGTGTGGGAGCACATAACCACATATGCACATCTAGGACAGAGAGAGACATCACTAGTGTAGTTCTGCAGTGACTTACTACAAGAAAGAAAGAAGTGGATTTGCAGTCATAGGTGATGGATTTTCTTATTTTCTTCCTTCTTTATCTTTACATTCCTAAAGATGATTTTAACATGATAAAATGTTGCAGAAATTCTAATGTAATAAAATGTTGAAGAACACCAGAAATCGATTTCTTTTTACAAACAGAATACTTTCTTTTTAACAAGTGATTAAATTTGGATTAAGGATCTAGTGTTAGAACTGTTTTTTTCTAATTAATTTCTTATTTAGGCAGTTGGATATTTCTGATGAGGGGATAGCTAATGCCTCAATAAAGTCTGGATTTGATCAACCCACATGGTTGATTAGATTTACAGCTGTTAATATCTTTGTCACTGGTGCTGTCATGGCTAAGATTCACGATCTCTGGCTGAAATCAGATGTTTTTTAGTAGCTTCATTTAGAAGTATTGCTGACTTCAGTGTCTTCTGCGAGTATGTACAGAGGAGGATGTGATTATCAATTTATGTAGGATGATTGAGAAACAAGGGAGGGAGTTGTAAGACATGGGAAAAATATGGACAGACACTTGCAATAAATACATGAGGAGGTTTACCAAGTCCAAGAACTGGCTGGGGCTTATCCATGTTCGTGCAATACTTTCAAGCCTGAGACATCATTTTTCACAGGGAGTTCTGGAGTGTAATACATCATCATTCAAAACAAATCAGCCATTCTCTGAAAGCTATTTAGGTCATGAGATGTCACCACACCTGACCATAAAATCCATCATGCTGGGAAAACCAGTGACCAGCGCCTGGCATTGCAAAACACTGTGAGGCAGAATCTGTATTTATCTTTGTTAGAACTGACAGATCTCCTCTGTAGTTTCAGATTAGCCCACACTGACATACCAGTTCCATATATTCCCATCCATCAGGGTGATCTCCTTTGGAACAAACCAGCTGCTACTCTAGCAGGATTTCTGGTTTTTTTGATGTATTTGGAACGCTGTGATCATATATAAGAAGAAAGATGCCTTTTGAAATGCTAAACAGCTCTTTTCTTTATCCCTAGCAATTATCTTTGGTTTTGGATTGTTCACTCCTCCCTTCATATTTATTTCTTTTCTTGAGCCTGCAAGGATATTTTGCACTGGTGAACCATTTCAGCCTGACAGCCTTGCTTCTGTTTATGAAGCAATGGAGCACAAAATCCAGCAGTGCACTTTACATCAGATCTCCAAGGTTCCCACATGACTCAATAGCAAGTTCAGTCTCGGTACCTCACTAACTCATTAGAGAGTATTTTGGGCTCACCAAACTTCTAATTAAAACCATTGCTTCTATGCAGAGGTCACTTGTCCATCAGCATCGTGGAACAAACCAGGTTTTGAAGTGCATCTGTTGAAGCGACAGACCAGAGCTGATTTAATGTAGCAGGCTGATAAGGACATATTTCTTTGCTACAGAAAGGAAATAAATAAATGTTTCTTTTCTATGTTGAAAATTGGCTCTCACTGATGGATGTTTCTGAGTGCTTGATGTTTTATCAGGAAAAGATGGAACTTTCTTTCTCTTTGACTGGGCTTTGTTCTTCACATTCTATTATGTAATTACAAAAGAATGGCCAGTAGGGGTCAACAGTGAATGCCAAAGCACTGTTTGAGCAGGTCAGACTTCTAAACTTCCCCAGAGGATACTCCCAAGTATTCCTGGGCCTGAAGAGAAATCTTTATATTTCATAGCCTTTGACAGAATTTCTTCCATTAATTCTTCCAATCACTTTTTAAATCTAGGCAAACTTTTCTAAGTTATAGAAGCTATGGATTAAGTTCCATTAGTAAACTAGTTTCCACATACTTCAGTGGAATGTCACTGCTAGAATGAAATCAGAGGAGATTTATGGGAAGAGAACCTTTACTCTAAATTATATTGCTGCTAATAAATATACAGAATATTGTAAAAAGACATAAATTTTATAAAAGATAATAGTAAGGATGTTCATGCCTGGATACTATTCAACAAAAAGTTCTGAAGGTGTTCAAGGATGAACAGATGAATATAAACACTAGATGTAATCTCTCTCTGTCAGGGAGTACACGTGACCAAGCCCACGTGGATGTCCCTGCTGCTGCCACTGGTCCCTTAGGGTCCATTTTTGAGTCCCTCTTTTTGCGGGGTCTCAAGGGGCTGAGCAGAGCCCACACATAGAAGAACATTTGGTGCTTTGTGCCCAGTCCCAGCGCACTGCTGCAGCTTTGGGAATAGCGTTATGGGGGAGAGAATGGAGGAATAAAATTGAGAAAACTTGTGGTTCGAAATAAAAACCAGGGATGTGCACGTGACTGCGGTCTGTTACTCTGATCCCAAACACTCCCATGCGTAGGGTCTCTCACAGCTGTTGGACATGGACATGGACACAGACACTCTTACCTGGAAGCCACCCATGATCCCAGGACCCAGGTGGACACCAAGAGGCCTGTGGCTGGCACCCAGGCATACCAGAGAGACCCACAGCCATTATGCAAGCTTTCTATGCTTTATTGTTGTAGCCATGCCCGTGTGATGGCTAGTGGTCTCAGGGGCTCTGGCTCTAAAACTCAAAGTCTACCAGTTCTTCTGGCTCTTCCGGCTCCTCCTCTACCTGACGACGTCTGCGTCTCCTATTTCGGGGGCGGCGCCTGCCAGTGGGGGGGCTGCCTGTTTCATCAGGGCCAGCATGTCCGGCATGGCCCCTCATCCACGTGTTCCGGCGGCGGGAGCGGCTGCGGCCAGCACGACGCGTCTTGTGCAAGTTTGGCTGGCTCCTGCTCCTGCTCTTGCGAGCCCTGCCCCTCCGTCTGTAGCCGGCCATGGTGGTGCTGGCTGAGTGGCGCGTGTGGCTGCCCTGCTTTTATAGGGGTGCCCGGGTGGAGTCCTTTGTGACACAAGGGCTTTACAGAGCCAGCCTCACCAGTGATGTCACAAGGACTGCATGGCCATGTTGGCCACACATGGGCTCCATGGCTACTGGCCAACAGCCGCCCACATGAAGTGGGCAGCTGCTGCGTATCTGCAGTGGCCTTGCTTTACCACCAGCACGTGCCCGTGGGTGTGCTGGACACTGACCTGACACGGGAGACTTTGGAGGGCTGGCCAGCAGTGCAGGTGGAGTGGTGGGAGGAGGCAGCACAAAGACAGATGAGCCCATTGCGGCATCGGTGCTGGTAGAAGTGATGTGTTTCCATTTTTGATTGCATGTGTGGCTTTTGATTTCCCTAGTAAATTGGCTTTTATCTCAAGCTGCAAGTTTTGTCATTTCTGCTCCTCTGCCTCTCTCCGCCAGCAAGCTGGTGGGGGTGAGTGAGTGGCTTCGTGGTACTTTGTTTCTGGTTGGAGTTAGGGCATGACCCAGTTCCACCATGGATATCCAAAAGCTGCACGGGCACATCTGCTCAGCTGTGGCTCAATATGGGCTGCAGAGTGAGAACCTGCATGGTCTTCCTATGCATCTGCAACAGAACCTCTGCTGCTATGCATTGAGAAGCCTGTCACAGGGTGCCACAAGGAGATCTGGGAAGGGCAATGTGACAAACCCACCAGAACTGGGAAGAGGGTGAGGGAACATCTGGGGTGAGAGCAGGAGTGGGATGGGCAGAGCCACTGGCAACACTGTGTCTGCCCTTTACCCTTGACGCCCCAAGACTGCCACAGGAGTGGGCACGAGGTGCTCAGTGTTCTCTGTGTGGGCTCTGCTCAGCCCTTCAGGACCCTGCAATAAGAGGGACCCAAAAAGGCAGCCCAGGGGACCAGTCGCCAGGAGTAGGGGTTATCCATATTGCCATCAACACATGCACTCCCCACAGGGCAGGTACAGCCATGGGTTGCAGACACACACCCCATCCTGGGCAAGGACCACCCTGGACATACACTTGCCACACATGAACATCCTTGAACTCACAGATCCCACACAGGAACATCATGCTGCAACATGCACATCCTGCACAAGAACAGCTCTGTCTGATCCCATTCTTGGACATGCCTATCCCACACAGGATATCCTTGCTCCTGGGTATGCACCATTGTTGCACACACATGATCCCAAACACTCTCACATGTTACTCCCATGCGTTGGGTTACTCACAACTGTGGGACGTGGACATGTATATGCTCACCTGGGGGTCACTGTCAGCGACTGAAGCAGTCAATAACTTACACATTCTAAGATCACCAAAAACTTTTGCAAACTGAAAAGAAGCAGCTACTCACCCAGCAAAGCCCATGCAAAACTGAATACTGCCAAAGGACCTTCAGATCAGATAAGTGGGTGCCACAGCCCAACTATCCTGGGTGCAGATGCATACCTGAAGCTACAAACTGGATCTCCAGATAAGGGAAGAGGCTAAGAAGAGGCAAATCCTGCAAGGTGGGAGAATCCCTGTTAACATGCCAATGGCGTCCCTTTACATGATAACTCCGCTCATCTAGCCTGAGCTGTGCATCTCAAATGTCGGACCACAATTGATGCTGACACAACAGGCAGCTGCAGTTGTCTTAGGAGATGTCAGAGACTCAGTGAAATGTCACTTGACACTATCCATTGTAAAACTCCCCACACCTGAGCTAGAACGGTATAATAACTCATAACATCTTTGGGGTTTGGCAGTGCTTCCCCCAGCCCCAACAGTTCAAGACCACCACTTCAAGTAAGAGACATGTAAGCTGCAACTGCCAAGTTTCATCGCTGGATCCAGTGGGTGGAGACAACATATATATATATCTTTCCACCTTTATCTTATATTTCCCTTTCTCTCCCTTATGCGTTTCCTTAAGTATTATCTTTATGCTTTAATATTGCTATGCTTTAATAGTGATTTATTGCTATGCTTTAATTTTGCTATATTGCTATAGATACTCTAATATTGCTGTATTGCTATAGATGATAACATCCAAAATGGCAACATACCTGTTTACCTTTGAAAAAAAATTGTTCTAATTTTTGGGTTCTAATCCACCCCAAGGGATTTATTGGTAAGAACCCGAGTTACCCTCCTCTTCTGGGGTGAGTCGCAACAGCCAACCATGATCCCGGGACCCGGGTAGACACCAAGAGGCCTGTGGCTGGCACCCAGGCATACCAGAGAGACCCACAACCATTATGCAAGCTTTCTATGTTTTATTGTTGTAGCCATGCCCGTGTGATGGCTAGTGGTCTCAGGGGCTCTGGCTCTAAAACTCAAAGTCTACCAGTTCTTCTGGCTCTTCCGGCTCCTCCTCTACCTGACGACGTCTGCGTCTCCTATTTCGGGGGCGGCGCCTGCCAGTGGGGGGGCTGCCTGTTTCATCAGGGCCAGCATGTCCGGCATGGCCCCTCATCCACGTGTTCCGGCGGCGGGAGCGGCTGCGGCCAGCACGACGCGTCTTGTGCAAGTTTGGCTGGCTCCTGCTCCTGCTCTTGCGAGCCCTGCCCCTCCGTCTGTAGCCGGCCATGGTGGTGCTGGCTGAGTGGCGCGTGTGGCTGCCCTGCTTTTATAGGGGTGCCCGGGTGGAGTCCTTTGTGACACAAGGGCTTTACAGAGCCAGCCTCACCAGTGATGTCACAAGGACTGCATGGCCATGTTGGCCACACATGGGCTCCATGGCTACTGGCCAACAGCCGCCCACATGAAGTGGGCAGCTGCTGCGTATCTGCAGTGGCCTTGCTTTACCACCAGCACGTGCCTGTGGGTGTGCTGGACACTGACCTGACATGGGAGAAGCAAGAGGAGTGGCCAGGCTGGCTAGCAGTACAGGAGGTGGCAATACACAGGCAGAGAAGCCCATTGCTGCAGTGGCACTGGTGTCAGTGATGGTGTTTCCATTTTTGATTGCATGTGTGGCTTTTGCTTTTCCTGTTAGACTGCCTTTTATCTCAAGTAACAAGTGTTCTCAATTTTACTCCAGCAGTGAGGGAGTGTCTTTGAAGTGCTTTGTTTCTGGTTGGGGTTAAAACATGACCCAGCTCCACTGTGGATGCCTAAGGGGTATAGGGGACTATCTACTCCACAGTGGCACAAAATGGGATGGAGGGTCAGAACCTGCTAAACCATCATGTTTCCCCGTGTCTGCAGAGGAACCTCTGCTGCTATGCCTGGAACACCTCCTCCCATCCTTCTCTTCTGCCCTGGGCTCTGCAGGACTGTTTCTCGCATGTACTCCCAAAGACCTTATCCAGGGCTGCACTGGCCTTACATCAGTACAACCATGTGCTGGCAATTTAACCTTCTGTCTTATTTTATACTTTGTATCATTTTATTCAAGCCAGAAGCTGTTATTATTTGGTAGCATAAGCTTAAAAGACCCTAAAATTCCTTAAACGATAATAAATAAATACTAACTAGTCACTTGCAGTGTTTCCTAATGGAAATTACTCCATGAAAATTAAATAACCTGATATGCTTCAAACTTCATAGAATGGTGGCTTATAATCTGCTTATAAGTGTTGGCAGAAACATTGCTTCTGCTCAAGTGTTTATTATCATTTATAGGGGAAAAATTCTGTGGAAGACCTCAAGGGAGCTTCTGAAAACTGTCTTCAGGATATTTGGCATTTGTACTTGAAGAAAAGCTCTCTGAGAAGTAGATGAGGTCTACTTTTCAACATAGTGTTATTTTTTTTTCTTCTTATTTTAGACATGAGAGGAACAAAGTAATTATAGTGATAGTACTGTAAAATACTACAACAACAGTGCCTTCCCTGGTGCTGTGTGTGAGTTTGGCCTCACGGTTCAAGAGCAGATCTGGCTTCTTCATTCCAAGGTCTGCCAGCAACTCCCTGTGTAAGTGTGGTAAAACAATTTCATTAGTTTTTCTCAGTTGTAGTAAAAGACTGACTTAATGGAGATGCTATGAATTAGTGCTTATGGGTATTTATGAGATTGAGGCCTCTCTCAACATTTTGTAATGGTCTTGGGAATCTGGAGCGGTCCCAGTTGACTGGAAGCTGGCTAACATTGTCCCATGTCGCGGTCGGGGTGGAGAAAAGTGACATGGACTCCAGGAAGGCACGATCCAGGAACACAGGAACTTAGGAACTTCTTTTTACAGCTACTTGAGTTACATTTTTGCACACTTTGGTAACACATGTTAAAGTATAATTGGTTTCTAGTAACCATAAATAACTTATAATTGGACAGACATGCTCATGTCTTCTGCGCATGTTTGTCAACTATGACTCAGCACAGAATCAGGAAACCTACTCTGTGTTACAGTCCTTATCTTCCGGTGTTGACACCAGGTTATGCATAGATGTTCCGTTCTCCTCCTCTTAGCTTTCACACAAAGACCCCAGGTCCAGCTGGGGCCCCCCACAGTCCCGATTTTCAAAAAGGGCAAGAGGGATGACCCTGGAAACTATAGGCCTGTAAGTCTCACTTCAGTGCCTGGTAAAGTTATGGAGAAGATTATTCTCGTAGGTACTGAAAAACACCTAAAGACAATGCAGTCACAGCCAGCAGGGCTTCATGAGAGGCAAGTCCTGCTTATCAAACCTGATTTCCTTTTATGACAAGATAACCCACCTAGTTGATCAAGGGAAGCCAGTTGATGTAATCTTTTTGGATTTTGATACTGTCTCTCATAGGATCCTTCTGTACAAAATGTCCAGGATACAGCTGGATAAACACATCTTGTGGTGGGTGAGCAATTGGCTCACAGGTCGAACAGAGAGGGTAATAGGGAATGTGGTAACATCAGACTCGTGACCTGTCACTAGTGGGGTTCCTCAGGGCTCCCTCTTAGGCCCTGTGCTCTTCAACATCTTCAAAAATGACTTGAGCGCAGGACTGGAAGGGATAGTAAGTAAGTTTGCAGATTATACAAAGTTGGGAGAAGCTGTTGATTCCCTCCAAGGGAAAGAGGCCCTGTAGAGAGCCCTCAATAATTGAGAGGACTGGGCAATCACCAACCATATGCAGTTCAACAAGGGAAAGTGCCGGATTCTGCACCTGGGATGGGGCAACCCGGGATATACGTATAGACTGGGGAATTAGATGCTGGAAAGCAGTGCTGAAGAAAGGGATTTGTGGGTTCTGGTTGAGGGCAAGCTGAATATGAGTCAGCAGTGCCCTGGCAGCCAGGAGGGTCAACTGCGTCCTGGGGAGCATCATGCAAAGCATGGCCAGCTAGTTGAGGGAGGGGGTTGTCCCGCTCTGCTCTGCACTGGTATGGCCTCACCTTGAATATTGTGTGCAGTTTTGGGCACCACAATGTAAGAAAGATATTCAGCTATTAGAGAGTGTCTAAAGGAGGGCAACGAAGATGGTGAAGGGCCTTGATGGGAAGCCATATGAGAAGTGGCTGAGATCACTTGATCTGTTCAGCCTGGAGGAGACTGAGGGGAGACATTGCAGTCTACAACTTCCTTGTGAGGGGAAGGGGAGGGGCAGGCGCTGATCTCTTCTCTGTGGTGACCAGTGACAGGACTCCAGGGAATAGCCTGAAGCTGTGTCAGGGGAGGATTAGGTTACATATTAGGAAAAAGTTCTTCATCCAGAGAGTGGTTGGGCATTGAAACAGGCGCCCCAGAGAAGTGATCATAGCACCAAGCCTGCTGGAGTACAAGAAGAGTTTGAACAATGCTCTCAGGCCTATGGTGGGATTCTTGCAGATGATCCTATGCAGGACTAGGAGTTGGATTTGATGATCCTTGTGGGTCCCTTCCAACTCAGAATATTTTCTGATTCTGTATGGTTAAATTGAAAGCCTAACAAATTTAACTCCACATTTTTTTGGTAGATGATTTCAGGTATGATTGAACTAAATTTTTAAGTAGAACATGTGAAAGTTTTAATCAGAGCTAAGGTTCTCTAAGTTTTGTTTATTTTAACATCTTGGTTAATAACTACAAAGTGTTTACTTTTCTCTTTGTTGCACTGAACTGAAGACATAGTAAATGTTTCATGGGGATGGAATCATCAAAAGGATGATGGAGAGAATTCTCTTATCAGGAACATTTGTTTATTTTAATTCTGTTCTCATGCTTACTTGTTATTTCATAAATGTTGATGAACAATCAAATAATTATTGGTATGCTTACTGAATTTTTTCCAATTTTCTTTCATAAAAATAGAGCTATGATGTCATCAGTAAATTTAGATAAGTTTTTTTTCTTGCAACTAGAGGAAGAGCAGAAATGCTGATCAGAAGTTTTAAAAACATTCCTGTTATGGTGGTGGGAGACAGCAGTTTCTTAATACCTGAAAACTGATCTCAATCAGTTAGGAAATAGCTGGATGTAAGTGAAATAGCTGGATGCAAGTGAAAACATCCAATGTGGTTTTAGTAGTTTATGTGAAAGGGATCATTGGATTTTGGGTTTTTTTTACAATATTTTTTTAACATTAGAATTACTACCTGTGACACTGTATATGAACAGTAAAGTTTGTTTTTTATGTTTCAATAACATTGAAAGCTTAAAGTAGGTAGTGTTAGAAAAGGCTTTTGCTCAAGGAGCAAGAGTGAGTGAAATCCACAAGTATGTGAGTGTATCAGTAGACTGATCATTTCCCCATGGTGATTGTACCATATAGTGTCAATATAGCTTTAGTGGGATGTGCACCCTGTGGTAGGAAATGTTTTAATTTGCAGATCAGCTAATGTTCTGAGCAGGGGAACAGGGGCCAAATGGCCTATGGGAACCAAACTTTTCTCATAGAGCTGGAAATTCTGTCAACTGGGAAGAAGAGCAGAGAGAACTCTGACTCCTCATTTTTGGTGTTAGCTCTCATTTTGCCAAAATAAGCATAATAAACTGGACCTGTACCTAAAGGTAGCTCACTTAGCTTTCATATATTTCACATATTTGCTGCATAAACCCTTTCATTATTTGTGTTGCTTTTACTTGAATTCCTTTATTGGAGGGTCTGTGAATCCTACTCAGGACTAAGACAGGCTGTGGAAAGGCTCCCAGTCAATTTAATGGGATCAAAATGGAAAAAAAGACATATAATGTTTTTTGAAGTATATGAGATGAGCTAGTAAACTCCTGAAAGTAAACACTGTTTTATGATTAATAATGAATGTTGCTGGTATATTTAATGAATGCTGTGACCTACACTATCTTTTTAGAGACTCAAGCTTGAAGAGGACAAAAGAATGAAATGAAAAGTGTGTTCTTGTATCAGTGTGGGATTGGTTCTATGTCATAGCTTTCTTAGTATTCATATTAATCTAGGTGTATTCAATGACAGGATAAGCTGGTGAATATAATGATAGGGCTTTTATGTGTACTTCAGCCACCTGTGGTGAAAATATTGATTCGCTTATGTTTTCTTATTCTTTGGAGTAAAATTACTCTTAAGACTGACTACTGAAATAATTTCCTGCAGCCATAATCTTTGTATAGCGTAGTTAACAGAAAATGTGTTAAATAATTCGCTACAGCTAATATTAATAGATACTGAGGAATCAATACCTCTCTCATCTTCAGTTGCATAAACCCCTTTTGTCACTGTGGGACACAGACAGTCACAGCTGCATCAGATCTCTCTCATGGAGAAATTTAAGCATTTTCCAAGTAATTTATTGCCTTCCTTCTTTTTCACTTACAGGTTGGTTAGGATGTATTTGTTGCATGAATGCTTCATTACATGCATTATTCATTTCTCTAAAATACTTCCCAAATAAAGGTTACTTAAAAATGTTTCAGTATAAGTAATGTGTCCTTAAGATATCTTAAGAATGTGATATCCAGTAGTCAGTGGTGCTACAACTCTACAATGAGGTGAAAGTCTGTCTCCCTGTGACTTATTAATGCTGTCTGTTCATTTTGTTCATTACTATGAGCAATTTAGCTCTTTCAGATACTATTCCTCATTATGACATTTAAGGCTTATTTATCCCAACTCAACTTTGCTTGTTTTGCAAGTAACAGTGCACAGTTTAATAAATTGCGTCACTGTTGTAGAAACCTGATACCCTGAATCATTATTCTTGATGATTGCTGATTTATACACTTAAAACATCACATTACAAAACTGGCTTAGAGTCATCTCTGAAGTGCTTAACACATGCTATAAGCTAGCAATTTTTATGGCAAGGCCTGGAAAAGGTTGACTGCCAGAGGAATCAGAGTGATGCCTTGAAGTGCAATAGTGCAACCTGAACATAATAATGCATCTGAATCAGCTGCTGCATATAAGACTCCCCAGCTGTTATTTAACAATTTGAAAATAGAAGGGAACAAAGTACTGGCAAACAGATGCATTTCAGAAAGATTATTAATAATGGGGCAAATTTTCCAAAGTGCCAGAAAAATGATCAGCTGGGTAAAGATGTTCACACCTTTTCCTGAGAAAGGACATAGAATTCAATGAAATTTGAAAGGAAACAAGAGTGGACTACAACAACTTTTCTAGTAATCAGTATCGGGGAATTTTGCAACTTCTTTCAAAACACCTCATAATGTTCATGGACATTCTCAGCATTGACAGATTAGTACTATGTGTGTTTTCAAGCAGCGTATGTCACTTGAAATGCCACAAAGAAGACAGAACCACTGAAATATCTAAGCATGTCACAGAGGATTTTGGATTAGACTAGTCTGAACTGAAAACTGAGAATGTCTTTCATAGAATCATAGGATCATTAAGGTTGGAAATGACCACTATGATCATTGAGTCCAACTGTTAACCCGGCACCACTGCACTGATCACTAAAGCACGTCCCCAACTGCAAAGGCCTTTTGAACACTTCCAGGGATGGTGATCCCACTGCTTCCCTGGTTAGCCTATTTCAATGCCTGACCAGCCTTTCAGTGAACAAATTTTCCCCAATATCCAATCTAAACCTCCTATTGGCACAATGTGAGGCTGTTTTCTCCTATCCTAACACTTGTTACTTGGGAGAAGTGACTGACCCCCACACTGCTACAACTTCCTTTCAGGTAGTTATGGAGAGAATAAGGTCTCTCCTGAGCCTCCTTTTATCTAGTGCTGAGTACAGGGGGACTCTGGTACTTTCTAGAGGTTTGAGTGAAGACTTAAACTGTAGCGTATAAAGGCAAAATTAAACTTTATCAGTAAAAATAATGGCTTACAAGAGACTTAATTTCCTTAATTTTTTTTTATTCTACTGTGTGTTTAGTCAATGCCAACATCATTCTTTTGTCTGCAGTTAATATCCTGAAGAAGGTGAGAAATCCTTTATCTAAACTTTAGTACTGTAATCTTAAAGAAAGTGCTCCACAATGATACTTCTAGTATTAAGGTGATCTATTATATTTGTATCTACTATCCGGTATGACCCAAAGGGGTGATGTTGCAGGGTTATGAAATAGTGCTTAGTTTATTGAGTATGACAGATATCAACAAAATTGTTCTGCAAGAAGCTTAGTCTTAGCTTCTGTAAAGAAACATGAAAGAGTAAACAGAGAATGGAGGTATTGTACAGGCGGTGCCTAAGAACAACCCTATTGGCTCAGATCAAAGTATTATTTGTCTCAGCAGTCTGATTTAATGTGATCCATCAGCAGTGGTTTAGAAGAAAACATAAAAACTTCCCCAAAATACTGTCCCTGATACTGACCCTTTCAGTGGTTTTGTCTTCCATAATTCTGTCATACCTTTTTCGGAAGCTACACACATTTATTTTTATATTTTACTTTGGGGTTTTTTTGGTAGACTTACAGAGGAACACTGAAGACCTGATTAGTATTTAGGTATCAGGCAAACAAAACGGTGAGCAGAAAAGAGAGTGAAAATGGAGATCTCAATCAAATGAGAAACAGGGAATTGTTCACACTCAATTTTGGTGTTTGAAGTAGGAAGCAGTTTAGAAATGAGAACAGCCTAAATTCAGAGAAAGTGCCCCAGAGGGACTACTGAGGGGCAGAGGTGGGCTATTCAGTAGAAAGTGAGCAGGGTGGTTTCACAGCCTGAAATGACAGAAAAAAACCTAAATCATCTATTTGTACTGAGTCTTCAAAGGACTGTCAACATACTGGCAGATGGAAATTTAAAACAAAACATTTCCATATTTTTCTTTTGCAAGACATATTTTTTATGATTTTTCTTAAGTGACCCCAAAATGCGCTTGCAAAATCTTGTACTTTTGTCTCAGCTGAGCCAGTTCTTTAAAGCTGACCCGCTCTGGAACAGGCCTTTCCAAACTCATCATTACTTGCTGTTGGCAATCAGTAAACTCTGGATGCCATGTATTTGGGTTAGAGACTTTCTGGATCATGGTGATTTTTGGTGATTTTTACTGTGTTCTTATTGTCCTCACTTCAGCAACACATAACATACCCGAGCAGAAAAAAAATCATTCTCAAAAATCTGTCATATTGACTTCAGTGGAGTAGAACACAGACCAGAAATAAAGATCCCATTTTTGTATAAATATCTTTGATTTAGAAAAGGGAAGAAAAAAGTAGAAAATGAAATGCGAAAATGACAGATTATGTAATTTTTTCTCCCAGGGAAAATGTGTTTTATGAGACCCTGAGGCACTTATAGATCTTCAAGTTGTTGTTAACCAGCAAGGCCCTTTTATTATCATATTTGGAGGAAAAAACCCGTGCATTATATTTCTATGTTTTAACAAAGCAACCTAGAGAGGTTAAATTTTCTGCCTTCCTTTTAGCGACCAAGGGTTCTTTTCTGCTCAAGCCCCACTAAAGACTGGGGGTAAAAAGAAAAGAAATTTTTAGGAGTGCTGAATTGACTATTTAAATGCATTTTACAGTATCTTGCTTTCCTGACATATTTACTTTACAAATGCTTCAGCTCATGGCCATGACTTATTTTGAATGGCAAAGTATATAATTAACATCAAGGTGAAAGGCGATTATGTGTATGAATACTGCACTATGCCCTCCAGAAACCACTTATGAAGCCAATTTAGGTTACACATAGTTCAGTCTCTCAGAAATCCTACTCAATAAATCCCCAAGGCACTCCTTTTTTTCCTGAGCAGCTAACAGAAAGTGAGTTCCTGATGTGATTGTGGGGAAAAGATAATTTTTGGAAAAGGGTAAGGAATCATATGAGACAAACAAATGTTTCTTCACACAGTTCTGCTGAAAGCGGAAAATGCAATTTAAATGGGCACTTAAGGTGGAGAATAACATAGTCCAAAAGTACTGCAATGAAAGTGCTCGTATATGAAGTACAGTGATTCATGCTTGAGACATTCCATTCACCTTCTCTCCATTTTTTCCTGACTATTTAAATAAATGTTTCCCAAGAACTCTTCCCATGAAGACATGCTGAAGAGGAACTGTTCTCAGCATTTGCATATCAGTTGCACCATGAAACCCCTTGGAGGTCCTTGCTTATGCAGGCACATACTGACAATTTTGGAAGAGCAGAATGGCAGTAAGAGTTAGATTCTGATTTGCAGTCATCATTTTCATAAATCCAGCCCTAGAAAGACAAGGTTTTATTCACTCAAGTAATATGGTATTCACTTATTACAATTTGATTCTTGGCAATGTAGACAGAAACAAGCTACGTATGAAAACATTACGCAATAACACTACGTAAGAACCATGTGTTATCATGTCGTACTGGAACAGTTGTTATAAACTTGATATAATTTGATTTCAGCTTAGATTTCTGGAGCTGGCTAGACTATGGGCTTTTATGTAAAACATCTTTATGGTGCTTCTGCCAAAACAGGACTTCATGTCATTACTCATTGAATTCTTTGGACAAAGAAAATTCCCACTAGTATCCTTGTTGGTCAGAAAATCAATTATGTTAGTCTCATAAACATACATAATTGAGTTATTACTCCATATTTTAAGCTTTCATGATGCAGAGAAGTGCTGTTACCAAATCAAGATACATTCATGGTTGATATTTAATAGTTACTGTTGTAGTCAGCACTTATGAGGAGAGAAAAAAAGATTTGCTGTAGTTGTACAATCAGTTGTACCACTGTTCCACTGTTTATTTTGACATCTATTCTTGTAATAGCTTGATTTGCATTTATACATAAACTTTGTACACATCCACACAAGATGACCAAATTTTGCAGCTGACTGGTGGTTTGAATGTCTACAGTTACTCACATCCTATACTCATTTTAGTTCAGTGAACCCAATGGATGGCACTTCCCCAGTGTAAGACAAGGCCATTGCAAAGCTGCTTAGTGTCAGAAGGGACTGCACTTCACTGCGCAGTAGTGATGTGGCTATAAGGTCTGCAAAATAGTTTTAAAGATATCGTTTCATTATTAAAAGTATATGAATCCACTGCCCTTGTAGAACAAAGGACAGATATAAATGCTCTTCTACTAGAAGACAAAGGACAAGAGTTGTTAGTGTGAGTGGTTCCCATTTTGTTTGTCATTCACAAGTTTTGTGCCTCCCCAGCTATCCTCTGAACATACAGCAGCATTAGAGGTCAGACGAGGGTTCAGCAGGAGCTGAGCATTGAGCTCTGAAGTCCTCTCACCCTAACAACTCCAGCTGACTTCTGGTGCTGATTGTTCTCCTTTGAAAAGAGAAGGGGGATATGAGTGGCCTCCCTACCACTATAGTGGGGTTACTATAAGGAATTACTGTGATTACTAGTACAGGCAGGCAGATGTTGCAGCTTTAGGCTGTGTCCTTTTTCCATGAACAATTGCTCTGAAATTCAGCCGATCAGACAGTCTCACAGCCTATAGTGTAAGAAAGGCGGGAAAATAAGGATCTATTCATTAGTTGCCAAGTGGGTAGTTTTCAGTGCTGCTTTCAATGAAAAAATACTGCCTGTGAGGTTTTTTTCTGCTAGTGGCATAGAGGAGATCTCTAGATATGATAATACTGGGTTGGAAGGTATACATTAATGTAGTCTCCTTCCACTGTTGAGAATTGGCTTGTTAGGGACCTTTTATACACTCAGAGGACACAGGGAGCATGAAATTTGTCTTTTCTTAGTACATAATGTCCCTTTTAACTTAAACTACTTAAATAGTACACTCTTAACACCTTCCAAGCCTTATTTCCCCAGGTATAGTTTACCTTTCTGCTGTTTGATCCTGTACCTTAGTACTGACTGTCCCACTGATCTGCTTCCTCTGCACTCATCTCTATGCTGTCTGCTATTTTACATGCTCTCCCTTTTCCATATAACAGCCTGCCCTTTCCCTTGTGAGCTCTCTCCTTATGCAAACTCCTTCTTCTAACTATTTTTGTGGTGCTGACAGGAAACTAATGAACAGTAATGAGGCAGTTAGATGGAGCTGACAGTTCAATTATTTATTTTTAAATAATGCATATAATAAAAAATTCAAATTGGATGGGCCAGATCCTTATCTGATATTACACTTTTATGTCAAGAGAGTAGAGAGTGTAGCTCTGAATTGTGCCAGAGAATCTCTCTCTTATTCTGTGCCATTTTTTTTTTATTTTTTTTTTAATGGTAGTTGATTTTTCTGGGAACTCTTGCTTTGGAGGGTGAAATATGTTATGTATGCTGTTTCAGCACATATGAGAGACAGTAAAGAAATCTTCTGGCATTGAATCCAACTATTGCTAGACAGGTAGTTGTATCCTTGGAGTTCCTTGAGCCCCAGGAATGCCTGGCAGCACAGTGTGCGCTGTCTCAGATCATGCCTGTGGGATTTCATCAGTGTAGTGCTGCTGGGGCACTTTACAGCACAGCAAGGGGATTATACAGTTCTTTCTGAATTGGAGATCACACCAGTAATCCATCATTCAAAAGTTTTAAAAACAACAGGGTGCTATTATTGAAGAGACATAATTGTCACTGTTCAAAATAACACTCTCACCTATTATTTAGCCAGACCCAGAACAAATCGTCTACAAGAGCACATATTTTATTAAGTATTCTCTCTTGTTTCAGCAGCATGGCAAGCAACTAAAAGATAAAACTGCAAACCACATCTTTGGCATCCTCTTGTCCTGGAATGCTGTTTTCTGGATAAAGCTTAGATTATACCTCTTCTGACCTTGGAATAACTTTCAAAATCAGGGCTATTGTTTAATTCTTCTTTTGATGTTCTTTGTGATTTTATTTTCATTCACTTCCTGTGAACTCCATGATAGTGAATGAAGAAGTGGCAAAACTTTTTATGAGGACAGTGAGGCTGGTCAGCATCTTTCTGAGTTGAAATCCTCTCACACATCTGATTTGAAGGCAGCTAGTTTTTTAGTCAACATGAGGAAAAATCAGGACAATGTGCAACTCAGATAAACTTTCAAGTTTATGTGTAGGAAAGATTGTTTTTAGCTGTAAGTAGCACAATCAACTTCTTGCAGCCATGGAGACTCTTTGTACAACATACAATTCTAGTTCAAATGCAGTTCCAGGTCACTAGAGCTCATTGTTCAATTCTTTTTGAGCTACTAGAAGGCAGCAGAAGATATCACTACTGGTGCTCTAGCTGACATTGTCACCTGAGAGACAAGGCAGAATAAACTAGAGGTTATGAACTCTGTCATCTGCAGAATTGGACCCTTCTTGCTGGAGACACAGCATTGCAACTGGCTACATTTTACTTAACCAGTGGATGAAAGTGTTTAGTCTCCGGCTAGAACTGTCAACCAAGTTTGAAAGTGACTTTTAAAAATTTAAGCCAATTTATAGCTGGCTGAGGTTTTAATTTTATTTAAAGACAATTATCAGTAGAAAGGTCATCTGCCTGCTTGGCTCTCACCAGTTCCAGGCTGCATATACAGTAAAACTAAGTATCAACATTTCTAGGAAATTGGATGTACTCCATATCAAGGATTTATTCTTGGAACATAAAACCCATCTTGGAGCCAATTCAAGACACTAGGCAGAACACGTGCTGACCAAAGGACATGAGTCTGTTGACCACATAAGTCTGTTGACCACAGCTGATGATCTATTTTGCCTATGTTGGATATGGCATCATAAGTGCAACTAATGAAAACCAGGATTGAAAGAGATTATAAAGCTAACATGGAGGGAGAAGGCAGAAAAGTAGTTTATCTGTGCAAATTACCTAGACATAAAATTTAGAATATTGACATAATAATATACCTTAATTTCTCACATCCGTCAGCATGCAGGGAAGGTGTACTGTGCCACAGCTCTGCATGGGAAATTTTGACAGAATCTAGGTCTGCTGCCATCGTTCAGCTAATGCAGTTATGTGTGATGACCTCCTCAGAAGGCATCAGCAGGTGAACCTCTTGTGTGCAGTAGGACAACCTCAAAGAACTGGAGTTTCATAATGTTCCTGTTGATATGGCTGTGCTCAACCAAGTAGAAATATCTGAGAAGCATCTTCTGAGATGCTGAGATCCCACTGAGAAGTGGGAGATTCTGGGATTACTCTGGCTCTCTAGAGTCACCCATCCTTTATTTTCTTGTTATACATCTGTAAAATACAAATTCATGAATACTTGAGTTTCAGAAACATTTTTCATGTATTCAATACAAAAGCCATGTATTAAAGAGCATATAGAAGAAAATAGCACTTGTTTTTTCCTGGAACTGAAGGTAAACTGAGATTATTAGAAAATCCTATTCTAAGGTAGTACCTTGACTGAGAAAATACCAAACAGTTTTAAGCAAGTTCATATCAGGATAAATATTCAAAGTCCAATATGTTTGGGTATTTTGGTTCAGCTGAGTTTTCTGTGAAGTCTTTGCATTATGACAGATTTCTTTTCTTGTAATTTCAGTTGAAGTTTGTGAGATAGGATATAGGTACGGTGTTACAGGGAAAAAACCCAACATATGAGAGACAGAGAATTGGAATTGTTCAGCCTGGGAAAGAGTTTCAGGGTGACCTAATTGCAGCCTTCCAGTACCTGAGAGGAGTCTACAAGAAAGATGGAGATATACTATTTACAAGAGGATGTAGTGACAGAATAAGGGGGAAAGGCTTCAAAATGAAAGAGTAGGTTTAAATTAGATAGCAGGAAGAGATTCTTTACTCTGAGGGTGGTGAGGCACTGGAACAGGTTGCCAAAGAAGTTGTGGATGCCTCTTCCCTGGAAGTGTCCAAGGTGAGGTTGGATGAAGCTCTGAACAACCTGATCTAGCAAAAGGTGTTCCTGCCCACAGCATGGGTGATGGAACTAGATGATGTTTAATGTCCCTTCCAATTGTGGTAAGACTATGATTCTATAATAGAAAATGCAATGCCTCCACACAATAGAAAATACTCTATAAATATCCTATTGTATATTCTTCATCCTTTTGTGGAGTTTTTCTGAATTTGAAATAAAGTTGGTTAAGCCTCTGAGACTATTTTCCTCTGTGTAGACACAATTAATAGCATAAACACCATTTTATATTACATGAGTATGAATGCAATGCTTTAAAGAAAAGTATTTGGTGTCTCAAATGCAGAGTATATTGTTCAGAGAAAGAAGAGGTTCTGTTGGAGCTTAAGACCCTATAGAGATGGAGACATCTAAAAGTTATTGTCAGAGCAGGTGGCATATCTGAAGTATGTAGGCAGTGGCTTTTACAAGTTTGTCTTTTTTTCTTCATTATTTATTTTCTACCAATGGGAAGTTGGTATTTCTGCCTTTGCTTCCTTTTTTCAGTAACTCTCATATGCTCTTATGATTTTATTTTTCATGTTATCATAAGCTGTGAACTTATGAAGAGAACATGTGCTAATGCTATTTCTGAGAGTCACAAGTCAGAACTATTCAGATACATTTCAAGAAACTGTGTCATTTTTCATGATGTCTTTAGACTAATTTAGTAGACAAAAACAACAAAATGAAACTGAGAAAGAGACCAAAGTTTGGTTGCCATTGTATTTGCCATCACCTACTCTTGAATACATAAAATTATTTAATTTATGATAATAATTTGATCATTGTCCTGGCTGAGCAACAGCACTGTAGGATGTTAGCATGATATGTAGCAAGGAATCTAGTTGTACATACAAGACTACCTTCAGGCTAACATTCTGTGGTTTTGAAATAATTGGAGAGAAACAATTAAGACTGGACATTAGTATTGTTACTCATATAGTTCAGGTACAGACCTATGAAAAATAAAAACTTTTAGGCAATTTGTTATATGTTAAATAAGTACAAACCCCTGTGTCAGATGAGCTTTAATGGAGCTTTCAGTGGTGAACATGTGGAATGTTGTTCTGGCCTTATGATAGGTAGCACTTTGCTCTACCTTTTGCAGAAGGATGTACTGCAGCTCCTGCCTGACTTTGCCTCTACATAGTGTGGGCTTATTTCTGATGTGAGATCTGACTCATGTCAGGAAGCAGCAAAGTGTAATTTATTTTTAAAATGTAAATATTTCATGTTTCATTGCTGTGTTATAAAGGCTTATTGAGTGCTCCTCTTTTTGAAATAAGCTTCCAAGAGTCCTTTTGCCATCACAATCAGAGTTCTTGCCCAAATCTAGGCTGTCAGAAGCTGACAGAGCTGGGGATGAATCTGTGTCAAGGAAGGTTTTGAGAGCAACTTTTGTCAGTACTCTTGGAGCTGCAGGAGTGGTACTTGATCTCCTCACTCTTGTGAGCCTCTGGTCTCAGTCCCATTTATGGGTATATTAGGAGGACAGAACAGGTCAGAACTGAAGTGGGAAAAAAAACAACCAAGTTGACTTTCAGGTCACCAGTTTTACTGTGTCAGAATGAAAAATAGAACAGGAAACATGGTTTTCAATTTTAACATGGGAAATTCAAAATCCACTTGGCTGAATCTGTGGTGTGGGGCTTTTCTGTGTATGTTGTTTGTTATAAAATATTTACTGCTCAGAATGACTCAAATTCACTTTTCAACCTGAAAACATATTCCACCTGTGTGTCAGAGTGTGCTGACTCCAACTGGGCATGAATAATTAACATCATATCACATCAAGAGTTAAGAGGGAAATTGGACAAGGTGATTTTTTAGCTAATCTCCATTGCTACTTTCATTTTTTCTTATCTATTTGAAATATGCATAGAAAATTTAGGAAAGAAAGCAGTGGGAACCCTCAATAGGCACAAAAAGGTGTGCAAAGTGTCAGCCCTATAGCCCAGCTCAACAGTGCTGATCTATAGCCAGAGTTCCCTCGAGATTTGTTAAACCCAGTGATTTGCTTCAAGCTTTCAGCCTTATATGGCAGCACAACAATACAGGGCATTTCCTGGAGTTTTTTCAGATTTGAGATAGACGGTAATAAATAAATAAATGTGGACCATTTGTGTATATGTGAGAAAAAGAAATTAGGATACAGTTGTGCTTGCTTATTGCCAAAAGTTTCCAAAAAAGTTTTATCCTCCCTCCACAATTATCTAGTAATTCAGCTCATTAAACTCGTAAAGTTTAATATACTTGGTAAACTAGCTTAACCTGCCCTAGACTCTTTACCAAAAACTAAAAACATGTTTGTCTAACCCAGAGTTCATAAAGGTAAAAAATGAGAGAATAGCTTGTGATCTCGTATGTATAAGTGCTTCTTCAGCAGCAGGTTGTTTTCTCTGGGGTTGAGGACTCCTAGGTAACTAAATGTTAAGATAGTGTATAGCATTCAGTATATGGGAATAAACACATAGTACAAAGTCAGCCTTTTCCATCTGTGGCTCAGTGGTGTCTGTAAGAACAGTGCAAGTGTTAAAACAGCTAAGGATAACAACATCTCCTTTTCTGATATCATAAAAAAGAAACAAACCAAGGAATAAAAACTAAGGGGGAAAATAAAATAATTGCAAGCACTATATAGTAAAGACAATTTTTTTTCACCACTATTACTACTGAAAATACTTTTAACTCAATCAAAATGTTTTCCATATCAAGTGACAAAGTTAGTCCAGTAACTTTTAAACTATGTTTTGTAGATACAACATGGTGTCCTGAGACACAGAAGGCAGGGAATTTACGACCATGGAAAGGAAGATCAGTAAAACTGAATGCAGGTTATTCATATAATTTATTTTTCATTATTGATGCTGAATTTTTTTGGATGCCACTCCATTTGGCTCTGCAGCAGTAAAATGAGACTTGTCAACTTAATGACCGACACCTGACTTGCTAAAGATTTCTCAATGTTGTACATGGTACTGGGTTTCTAGTGCTGTAGAGAAGTGTTTCGGTGCAGATAAATTGATGCCCTTCAGGGAAAGTTTCAGTGGTCTTTAGCAGAGAGCTATTACCAGAGCTTGCCAATCACAGGTGCACTTTAAGGTTTATAGAACCTCATTTTGATTTTCTGAAACTTGTGCTTTTTACTAGCATCCCCTTTTTTTTTATTTTTATTTTTTCAATTTTTTTTATTTAAAGAAAATAAGTGCCTCCTTCTACACTGTCTATCCTCTTGTGCTATAGAAAGCTTAGCAGTATAAATGCCTTCCCTATGCCTCTTCATCTGACTGGATGAATCTGCTGTGCTTCAAGTGTCTTGGAAACCTTCCCCATGGGCTTAGAGAAAAGAGGGATTTGGTATCTTTGTTATGTAAATCAAGGGAAGAAACAATTGCTTTATGTTGCCAAAACCCAAGGCACTACAGGGATTTGCATTTTTTCATTTAAGTGTGTTTTGACAACTCCAGTCCCCAAATCCCTCTCCTTAAAAATGTGAAGTCAACATAAATATTACTGAGATAAAGAAAACCCCTTAATGCTGGAGGCTCAGGCGGGCAGACTCTCTGCATGGTTGATCAGTGCTATCAGTCAGTAGCTGTACAGACTTTCTTTGATTAGGGCTCATTTAATGACTAAGTTTTCTTTGAAAAATCCCTTCGTGTGTCCTGAGAACTGTAACTCTGCCCCAGAAAAACTCCATCAGTGGCCTGGCAGCATACTCTCAGATTGGACTACAGGCTCTTGGCATTTGGTTTGAGCCCTTCATAGACATTGTTTTCTGGATCCAGCTACGTATGTGGAAGAAGTTACTGACCTCAGCTATGCTTCGTTGCTCTGGTATTTCTGCTCATGTTTCTAAAGTCAAGTAACATTATGAAGAACACCCTCTAGGGCATTCTTAACCTTAGTGGAAGAAGAGCCCAATGTAGGATAGGGACAGGATGCAGCACTGGTGCACACAACTGATTCCCCACAGCCACATCAGATGTAAACCAAGATTCCTCCTCACCAGATGCTCTCAGCCTAAGGAGACCAGTTCCATTTTGGAGCTTAACCACACTCTATCAGCTTTCTTTGGAGTAAGTGCTGAAAATGCTCTTTAGTTTGCTGATTCAGGTAAAATCATGCAGGTCAACTCAAGCCATGGCTCAAGGTGACATAGCTGATTTTATCTGAACAAATTAAGAAGTGTTGAAGGGTTCAGCTGACATATCTGTAGATGTTTTTGCCAAAACATGTTAAGCATTCTCTTCTACAGTGGCATAGCTGGATCTATCAGAAAGCAAAAGTAACATTCACTTCATTCTTTTCCAGAAAAAAAAAAATATTTTTTTCCTAATTCTGTGGCTTAGAAAGCAAATAGCATTGTTCTAGATTCATCCAAATGCTTAATTTACAGCAATCAGATAGTAACTTTGAGTTCCTGGGCAATGTTGGGCAAAGACCCTCTTTGCTGTCTTCCTTTCAGCTGGAGTGGAGCAAACACTGGGAGTATTTATGAGGCATTTTGATTCAGATCTCTTCTCAGTAATCCTGAGGCTAACAGAGGAATCCTTCTTATTAATTCTTCTTTGAAGCACAAACAGGTAAGCAGTAATGTCAGATCTCATTTTACCCTCCAGAGTTTGTCACTGAACATCTCAGCATCGCTGAATTATTCACAGCGCAGGTACCAGCAAGTGTCAAGATCAGTAACCATCAGCCAAACAAGAAATCTGGGCTGGGAGTGGTAGTTTTGCACTGTCAGGAGAGCCTGAATTTGAGAAATTAGATGTTCTTGCTATTTCATGTTCAGAAAAATTTAATAAAAACACAAAACACAGGCCTGGCCATCTAGGTGGTTTCAAATTCACCCACTTATTCCATTTGTAAAAAAAATGGGTTTTCTTATGTTTGCTAAAATTGTTTTTGTTTCAATTGTACCATTGTAAATGCAAAATAATTTCATTGATGGTTTTAGAATTCTTTCAGCTTTATATAGATTAAACAAAAGTTAAATTCTGGTCTCTGTATCCACATGTACTATGGATAATTCTTGCAAAAACTAAAGATAGTGCTAAGGACCACAGCCTTCGGTGATCTTCAAGATTCAGTGCACTGCTTTAATAGCAGGCCCCTATAAAACAGTTTAAGTTAATTCAGCTGTAGATTTTATTTCTAAGGTAGAGTCTCTAGAGGCTTGTCAGGAACTATAAAATGATGGATAATTTAGATGACTGACATTCTTGAAAAAGCATTTGCCCCTTTGATTGAAGAAAAATGTCTTGTTAAAAATAGTTTGAAATCAGGATATGTTAATTAAACTAGGAAAATATAAAAGAGAAATCCTACCAAAATGAATTCCAATTATGCACAGTAACAGCCTTTCTTTGTCCGTGGATATTTTCACTAAGCAGAGAGAGTGAATCAATACTTGTAAATGCTATGTTCCTTAGATGTGCCCTGAGAAGGTTGAACAGCTTCTTCCAGTAGACCAGGAGTTCTCATCTGTAATTAAAGAGTATGTAAGAGCTGTATTTGGGTGGTGAGATTGTTAGCACAGGGTAATCTCATTTGTTTGTTGTGGTACAGAGGTTTAGGTTTATTTAATTCCCAGATGATCCCAATTTCTTCAGACTGATGATGTGATTCCTGCTGTAAAAATAAATTTTGTCTGATGTGGCTGTGGGGATTCAGTTGTGTGCATTGTCTTTGCAAAGAGCGTGTAAGCTTTGTCTGTGCCCTTTTTCCAGCAGAGTAAGGATACCACCAAGGGTGTTCTTTACTATGGTGGTTGACCTTAGAAAGACCAGAGCTGTCAGCATCTCTTTTTTCTTGGTTTCAGTTCTAGTCTCTCTGGAATACAGAGAGGAACAAATGGAAGGGAAGAATGGGAAGTTTTCTTTCAAAAATAACAAAGCCCAAACTAACCAGAGAAACCCTTCATAAGTCATATTTCTCCTACAAGGACAGGAAAAAGAGAGAAATCAATATCTGTAATTTTTTAAAAAAAAGAGTGATTCTTTTACTCTGGCAGGGTGATAAAAGTAAACATATAGCTATGGAGTAAAATAGTTGGGGAGCTTTCATATACCTTCAACATGCTGGTGAGGGGAACTGAATATTACAGTCGAGAGCTCTTTCCTACTGCTTGTAAGCCAGTTCTTGTTTTACCTGGCACTAAGAATACTACCTCCATTTTCTTAAATGTTTATGCAGGAATTCAAATAGATACAATAACAAGAAAAATTTTCTTTATCAATTAGTCAAGCTTTGCTGTTTGTAACTTGTGGTGTGATATTCCTTCTTACATTTTTCAGTCATTCATGCACAGTTTCTGGAAGGACAGTACATTCAAGAGAAACTTGAATTGTTCTCACCTCAACTCAGTGCTCCTATTTCTCCTTCTCCTGCCCTGGACTTCTTTATGGTCCTTCAAGGTTTTTCTATCTGTCTAGAGGACTGAATTATTAGAAGTCCATATTTTTCCATTTCAAGTCATGTTTAGCCAGAAAAATAAACTTCAACAAATGCAATGTATTTTGATGATACCAGTATATATCATGTCCTCAGCTGCGGAGGTCAATAAAACTAAGACGATTCCAGGGGAGACAAGAAACTGGAACTGTTTATTGGACTTACAAGTTCATTTTTAAAGGGTTTAGGGTTTACATGTTCAACAGGGGGTTGGAATTATTACAATTTATTACAAATAGGGGGTTTGGGGGATGACATAAGGGGAAAACCCAGGTTAACAAATTTGGGGTCTTAACAGTTACCTCATGGGGAACAATCCACTTTTTCTTAGGGGATTTTACAGGAGGGAATAGATATTTGGTTCTACAAGATGCAGGGATTCAGGGAACACAAAGGGAAAGATAAGGTACAATAGGATTTCTACAGAGGTTTGATGAAATCAAGGTGTGGGCTCTCTGGGCTGGGGCAGGGCAATCAACATCTGATGATATCTCATTTGCTTCTCAAACTGAGGTTTTTTCCCCAACTCCCGAAGCCCAAGGCTTTCTGCAAAGTCCGCTCAAATCCTTCTCTGCAGATATCATATTTTGGGATCCAACACTCAGGCTCTGTCATCAGAGCATACCTGCACAGTGAATATGGTGTCTAGAAATTTAGGAGGTATTTTAGAAAAAGGAATGCTGGCTGGAATTGATGGGAAAGAAACACAGAAGATAATAACGGAGGGGAAAAAAATGTCAGATGCAGGTAATGAGGAAGCTGCTTTGACTGAAGAGAGAATTTAAGTTACATAACACGGCAGTGATTGGAAGCTCTAGAGTTTATGATTTACTGTGTCTGAGCTCAAAGGTGTTGCTCTATTTCTTGAGTTAATGAGTAAGGAAGTCTGTAACTTACTGGACAGCTGAAAATATAGTAGCTATTTCTACTGATAAGGAAATAAACTTTTATTAGGACTGTAAATTTCAGTTTTCTCTTTTATGCTATGTGAGCAAAAGCTGAAGAGCATGTGGAAATGGCCTGAAGTTGTCTCAGGTGTTAAAGTGGTGTGGATGGTGATACAAGGGTAGAAGGGGAACATTTGGTACAACAGACACAAAGTTAGTAAAAAGAATGGCTGTATTGCATTGAGCCTAACAGGTTAGACTCGCAATTATGACAGTCTCAGTAAGAGAGACTGTATGTTTCTCTATGTGTGAAAGGGATGATGCAAACTCTTTACCCAACCCAAAATCACATAATGCAGTGGGAGAGGGGAGGAGATACTCTTTGAAGATTCTGGGCAAATAAAACTGTCTGAGGATAGCTGCAGTCAGGATGCAGGTCTGTCATCTAGATTGTTCTAGCCTGTACTGAGAACTGGATATTTATGCTCTCTTTCGCTTTTTGATTCTGTGCTTCTCAGAGGTTAAAGAATAAGAGAAAAAGAAGAAAGAAAGAGAAAAAAAAGATGACAGATTTGCCAAATCACTTTTTCCTCCTTAATGATCTTGGAAAGATACAGACTGGGTTTTGTCATCGATAATCAGGCTAGCAATTGCTTTTAAAATAGTTTGTCTGAATTTGATTGGAAGTCAGTCATGGCCAGGCTTCTCGAATGAAGATTTGAGAAGGGCTCTACCCACACTTGCTACAAACGCGCTGATGGCTGAAAAGGCCAGTGCGAGGTAGACAAGTCCAGCCGCAGAAGGCACAGCAGAAAGACTCCCTGGGTGAGATCGACAAGACACAATTCTTTCTGCGTTGTCTTTTCTCCTCAAGAGTGATCCTGCATGTGTTCTCAAAAGAAGCAGCAGCATTATAGATGGTGTGTCTCCAGGCCTCCCGATTGGAGGCCAGAGTAGACCAGT
>JAWWLV010000179.1:43785050-43798628 GCA_035041135.1 Platyrinchus mystaceus
AGGATTGTACGGAGGCAGCGTTGATGGAAGCGTTCTAAGAGACGCAAGTGGTGGCAGTAAATGACCCATGATTCAGATCCATATAAAAGAGTGGACAGTACAATGGCCTTGTAAACACTGATCTTGGTACTTTTCTTCAGATGTTTGTTTTGCAAAGTAAAATGCTTCAAAATGCAAGTAAAGGGTACAGGAATCAAATCTTCAAGACGCTGTCAGGAAATAGAATAAGATCAGAAAATGAAACAGCTGATGTACATGAATATTAAAACATAATGTTCTATAGGGGAGAAAAGGAATTTTCATGCTTCTTATCTGCCTATTCTTTTCTTTTTGCCAATAAGTTCAGTAAAATATATTAAAGACCAAGTTGGTTATTTTTTTTTACATTTTTCTTTCAGGGCTTACCTTTTCTCAAACTGTCTTCAGCTTTAGAATAGCTACCAACTGACACAAGAAAATGTGAATTTGTGTTTGATCGTCTGTTTTAGCATGTAGCTTGGCATAAAGGAAGCACAATTCTCCAAAAGTTTGATTTTCATTTCCTTAAAAACTATTCGTATCTTTTCTTTAAATTTTTTTATCTGGAACAGAAGGACACCTTTACTCAAAAAAACTCCAAAAGCTTCAATTAAAGGGTTTAGAGAGTCTCTAAGTCAACTCGAGGAGCAAGAATGGGACAAAGGAATGGGTACTAAGGAGGAGAGGCAAAATATTCTTATCCCCCCATAAATTAATGACTTTGCTGCTGTTACAGTCTATAACAGTGAAAGTGTCTGATGCATCATCCTTGCCATATGCAGAAGTGAGGATTAAATTCAATGCAAGTGTCTACAAGAAAGCACGAGGTGCTGAATGCTTTGTAAGTGGCTCTTAAGTTTAGTGACGGGCTATGAACTCGGTTCAGAATAATGGGAAGTTAAGTGTTTTTTGTCTTAGAGCTGTTAGTGAAGGATGTCATCCTCTATCTCTAATGGATATAATACTTCACACAAAGTATTAAAGTAATGAGGTACTATGCTAAGAAGGATTCTTCTATTAGAAATCATTGCCACTACAGTCCAGGCACTCATGGCTCCTGCAGTTCTGATGATACTTATGTCAGTACTTGTCAGTTGTGTGCTTTATGGGTTCAAAATGTAGTGCACTACCTCTTTGGTTCTGGGGGGAGAAAGCATCATACCTACTAACACAGGAGCATTTTGGAGAAGATGAAAGAGGTTTGGAATGAACTGAAATAAAGATTAAAGCTAAATAAAATATGATGTTTTCAATTTAAGGAGATATAATGGACTTAGCTAAGTCTAAAATAAAATAAATGTAGAATGTGAGGCTCACTCCATTAACTCCTTGAAACTTTCAGTTTCTCACTGTCTGTTCTGGACTGTGCAAAGAGGTCAGGGTCCATATGGGTTTGCTTGGAAAAGATGTAGATGGTACTCTGTATCCTAAACAGAGCTGAGAGATGAAAAATATTCAAGACAACAGTATGTCTGGCATAGTATATTATGAGTGAACTAATTTGTTATGCTGCTCAGAAACTCTTTGTTCCAGAATGAAAATAACAGATCAAAGAAGTTAGTTGTTTACTAACAGCCTCAGAAGGTCTTTATTCTTCAACAGAATGGGAACTGTTGGTTGTGGGTGAGCTGGAGAATATATTCACATGTATTCCTGAGGTGCTACATTTTTTCTTTTATGAATGATCATAAACACCTCTTTCATATGTCATGTCTAAAAATTTGCTCTTACCACAAAAAATCTAGTGTGTGGCTTGGCAAATTCAGTCATATTCTGTTGTTTTTAAAAGCACAGTCTTTCCTCCATCTTCAGGGGAAAATTATGGTGTTGGTTGGCCTGTCAGAAGTAGCAGCCTGCACTAAGTTATCCCTTCCATGGGCTGTGATGCTGTCCAGAGTCCCTCTGATAATTTACGCTGTAGCCCTCTGAGGTATGTATGGCTCTGGTTTGACTGGCTGAGAGGTTTGGACAGATGCAGCTGTACCGTACAATGAAGGAGGGGTTTACTGCACTAGCATTCCTTATCTGTTACATTTCTGGATCTCCTCATCAGAATTCAGTTTACCCCTCTGCTCCATGAATCAGACCCCCCCAATGGCTTTTAGTGTTGTTAAATACTAGGGACCCTCAATACAGTGTCAGCTGATAAGGCGGACTTACCAGTCTCTACATTACAAAGCATTTGCACATAAAAGAAGTAATAAATGCTGAAGTTGTATGAAACATGAATGTTTAACCAATAATGAAGAAAATGCTTTTAGATCTGTGCTGTTCATGTAGATTTTTAATGTTGTAAGCAGGAGGGTAGAAGAGCAACTTTAGGAGCAGAAGTACTTACCAAACAAGTTTTTCAAAGGAAGAGGATCCTTTGGTCTTACAGTGTGGCAAAGAGCTAAATAATTTTAATATCTATCCTGTGTGGAAAGTGAGGTGGGTGATCACAGCCTCTCCTGTCTTTTTCCTTCACTTACACATTCATGGAAAGTTGTCTTTTGAACCTGTGAATCTATCTCAAGAATTGCAAAAAGTAGGAGGTGTCCAAAACCCAAGCAGGCAGAAAAATATAACTTAAAAAAATTTGTTTTCTTCCAGTTCTGAATCCAGTTCTGAATCCTGGTTCAGCTCTTCTGGAATTATTAGCATAATTAAAAAGCGAATTAATTATATTAATTATATATAGCTTTATAAAAATAAATCAATGAGTTTGAATAGAAGAATTGTGTGTATGAGGGAATTTTAGTTTGTAATGCTTGATAAATGAATTTAAATTTGTCAGATGCAGGTTTCCACTCTGCCTAATATATAACTTTCCCATTTCCCATGCTTTAGAGACACGGCTGAAGTAAGATTAAATTTTCTCCGTAGTTATATTTTTGGTAGTTTTCTTCTTCTGTGTTATATATAGCAGTACAGGAGGGTAGAGTGGAAAAACAAGGAAGAATCCAGTCTTTCCAGCAGGATCTCGCTTTGTGATGGATTGAATTGCTTTTCAAGTCTTCAGTTTCTCCAGCTACAAAATTGCTCTAACTTCATTTAGCAAGCTGACATAATGGCAAAAGCTTGGCTGATAAAAGTAGTACATAAAGGTTAAATGTAGCTTGTAAATAGAACTTGTGTTTTTCTGTAGCAGGGAAATCATGAAGCGCGTACTAGATAGAATGGGATGGTCATATTAATGGGTCACCATCTTTAGATTGCTTTACAGTTGTTTGCATTATTGTATTATAACTAAAAGAAGTCCATCTGTTTAGAACTTGAATTTACTTTGTGAAGAGGAAAAAGCAGAAAAACCTAAACCAGCATCTGAGTCCAGCGGGGTGTGCCCAGTGCAGCTGGACTCCGGGGCGGACAGTGTCTGCAAGCAGCCCAGGGCAGGTACAGAGCAGAGCTGGGCAGAAACACGGGTCGGGGCAGCCCAAGTGCTTGCCTGAGTGAAGACCTGGAACCATGTGTTTCCGTCCATGTTTCCCATTGCAGTTTAATAGAAGAACTTGTCAGGGACTTGGGTAATTTTCCAAATGCCATCTCAAAGGATGATGACAGTAAGAATTAAGGAAGAGAATCAAGAAACATAATTTGACAGATAGGCCCTTCTTGGAAATGCATCTCTTTGTACTTTTTTGGGAGGACCTGAACACATGGAGACTATTGTGACTAAAATATTGGAGGAGAGAGAGTCCAAAATAGAGGGAGTACAGACAAACTTTTGTTTTAAGCACAATTGTCCTGGCAAAAAATGTTTACAGTCCAGGACACTGGACTGAAATGATTACTTGTGGCATTCCTTTTAATTGTTTTTATAAAAGCATTTTTAACCTGCTGGAAAACATTGGAAAAACTCAGTCAGCCTAGGGGAAAAAGAGATTTCTGTGTGTGGCCATTTTTCTTTATGTTGCATAATGTACAATCCATTTTTTCCCTGAACAGAAGTTTGTAATTAAAACCAGTTAGAAAGTGGCTGGGAGATTTTTATGAGAAAAGAAGTATATATGGAGTGGTTGGCTTTCTGAACATGAATTTTTTTGTAGTGTCATTTTAAGAGCTGAATTTCCCTTTAGGGTTTATACTGCAGTGTATACAATTATTTATGAGATACTGGAGTATGATAAATAGAACATTTTGACATTAAATAAATACCCCAAAACCCACCCAAAGAAATCTCAGGATTTGTATTACAGGCCTACTTAGTATTAACACTGACCTTTATTATAAAACTCAGAATAACCATGAATATAAAAGAAGTTATGCTAATGGTATATAGGTAAATTAGCAGAAGCATGTTTAATGTGATGGTCAGATATGAATAAACTTGTCCTACCTTTTACAGAATTGTCCTCTATGCAATCACTGTAAATTTTCAATTTTTTCTTCATCAACCCTGCAGGAGGAAAGAGATGCATAGAATAGGAATGTAGAACCAGTATATAATCAGTGAATCCATCCAGCCTTACACAGCTCTGTAAGAGACATTTAGTCTATAAAGGTTTAGGGAGCAACTCTGCCACAAGCCCACACACTTCACAGCAGTCTACATAACCTCCAAATCCAGAGGGGACCAAAAGCTACAACCCTAATGTGCTCCTCATACCCAACTGTTCTGCAGTGTCAGAGAAACATGAACAATACCACCCATGGTTAGAGTTCCTTCTTCATAATTTAAAAGAAGGCTGAATGCTTGATTTTTTTATTTTTAACAAGAACTCTTAAAAATGTTCAATTTTCTTCCTAAATACCCTTTAAAATTATTTTAGTGAGCTCCTTTTTCCCCCACAACAATGCTTTTGGGGTGAGTTGTCTGTAACATGTTTCCTACACCTTTCTTGTCTTTAGGCATTAAAATACCTTTCAGATGGTCTTTTCCCACACTTTTTAAGTCTGATTTAGCCAGTCTCATACACTCAGTGTGAGCTTTATTTTTTATTCACTCTGCATGTTCCCAGCTGTTGCAGCCTTACCTCAAATATTTGTTACATAGCTCTTATGGCCTCTCTTCTTCCTCATCTTTGACACTGTATAACAGATGTTTGGTTCTGTGCTCTGCTGCCTAGCTACATCTGCCACCTTTGGGAAAGGAAGGGTCATGGGAAAGGAAGAGAACTCTGATGCTGCATGCCAGCAGCTCTTGGTGAATATTTTCTCCTTGGCATCCTTTGGGAAAGTGCACTTTCTTCTGCTGCATAGTGCTCTGCCCTCCCCACTACATAGGCAGAATTATTTCAGATGCATCACATAGGATGTGAAGGAACATACCAGGAGCAAAGTAGGTCTAAACATCTACAGAGCCCCATTAACCAGCACATTTGGGGTGGCTGTGACTTTGGATCCTTACGCTGCAACCTCTGAGGAAGGTGTCTTAATGTGCCTGCATAGGTGTGCAGACGGGAAAGCTGTGTCACGGGACTACCTTTTATGGACAGCTCTTGCTCTTATATCTGCTTTTTTCTTTTACTGTCATCTTAGGTTGGTTCTTATTTCTTGAGGGAGTACCTGTTGTTTGGACACAAAGGAGTTTTGCTTTTTTTAAGTTGACTGTTTTTTTGGTGAGCTTGTGAGCATATGGGAGTGTGCTGCATGTATGTGTTCATTCTGTACTTTGCCAGAGGACGTGGCCTTGGAAAGGGCCAGAAACATTGTTCTTCTTTTAGAAGACAAAATGTGATAGGAAGGTTGGCACTGGAAGAATACATTTCCTTCATTAGTCTTATTTCATGGTGTCTGCATGGTCATTTCTAGAGCCAGCATTAACTGGGGTATATTGTTCTGTGCATTTTAATATCAGGGTGAATGTTTTGTTATGTGGAACTTGTAGAGACAATAAAACCTAATAATACTAAATTAAAAAAAAAAAACAATTGCAACAACCTTATTACATACTAAGACACCTGAATGAACAAATGTGGATAGAGTGAACAGGCAGAATTAATGAAGAGAAATGCACTGGCATTCAGACCAAAGCAAAATACAACTCAAACACAGAAGATTGTTGAAGATCTAGGAACTTACTTTAAAAATAAAAAGCCAGGAAAATATATAGCTAAAAGATAAAAAGCAGGCTAAACCCATCACATTTTTCTAAAGAGGGGCACTCCACTCCTACACTAACACTAAACACCAATGTGGCACACTTTGTATGCACAGAGCAGTGACACACTGAACAGTGAGTGAGGACTCTCCTTTTTCCTTCAATGCAATTAGCTTTCACATTCATGTGGCACTATTGTTTTTGGGTTTTTATGTACCAAGAATGACTGGTTGTCAGAGAATAATATTCCTACAAATAGGGTTTGTGTGTGTTCTTTTTCACTTGTTATTTTATTGTGTTTATTGCCTCATTTCAGGATAGAATGTTTTAGCATCTCCTGTTACTTGAATATACAGCATCATCTCTCATTAGGATGTCTATTTTAGTATACCTGAAGAGATATTCAGATTAAGTATTTTGATCTCACTGGCACACCCTAATAAACTTGGAAGCTGAACAGTTTCTGAGAGGGACGTATTTCTAAAACACTAAAGGACTAGTGTTATTATAGAGGGATTTACTTACTGCTGTCTCTGCAATTTCTCATGTGAACTTGGATGATTTATTCAGACTTTTTGCCCTTCAGTTTCCATTTATATAATTAGTGTGTCCAATTTGTCTGCTGGAAGGTGGATGAGCAAATACCAGTGGTGCTGCTCGGAATCTTCTGGCATTAACTGGTCTCCAAAATGTGACACAAAACACCTTTTCCTTACTTTTTTCCAACCTTGTATTCTTAAACTATAAGGAGTCTCTCGTTCCATATAAATAATTTATAGCGTGGATCTCCAGCTTGATTGAGATCCCTAGAGATTATTCTAATACAGGTAACAAGACATATTAATGTCTTGCAAGGGAAGCAAAGAAGTCTTTCCCTTCATGTTTTTTTTATATGATTCATCTGTTAAACTTTCCCACACCCACACCTAAAATGTGACATGCACACACCTAAGATCCTACTCTGTCTGAGACTGTCTCTCATTACAGTCATTTGAAGCTTTGTCACCTGATGCAGTGGGAGCAAGATCTGCCAGCATGGGAAGAGGATCTGGTGAAAAAGATTCTTTCACAAGCCCTTTGGTCAAAGAAGGCACCTCAGCTGTCAACCCTTAAAACTTAGATGAAGAGGACATTTGTTGGTGTGAAATACATGCAAAATGCAGCAGGGATTATAAAATATTGAACAAATCTACATGAGAGAGACAGGAACACAGAAATTCCCTCTAGTTCTCAATTCCTTAGTTCTTGCTCTGTGTTCTTGGCTTGGCTTGTTTCAAGGAAACACAATGGTATTTACTTAATACATTATTTACATTTTCAGATCTTGCTTTGGAAGAATTGCTATTGATGCCTGGGTTTATTTTGCATAGGACTTGGTAACTGCTCAATAAAAATTAAACTACAAGCACTCATTATTCCTTGGGAAATATTAAGATTTAATAGCAATGTTTCCAAAATTAAGTAGTTTAAAACTGGTACTTTTTAGAATTAAAGTGGGAAATATTGGTTTGTTTGATCTTGGTTGTAATTACGCTGAGTAGGTTTTTTACTTGAATTAAACTCTCTTAATTCCAAGCCATATTCCCATTGTGTAACATTGCACACCTATTGATATACATACTGTAAAACAAATCTTCTATTCTTTCTTGGAATCCAGCTAATCCTGTGTTCCAGAATTGGTGCAAACAAGGAGGTAAAATAGAGCTGAAGGTGACTTTTATGATGAAATTTCAGTAAAAGTAAGGAATGATGGCTGTTCATTCTTTGCCATAAAGAATTTATGATGTAATTATGGGAGTTGCAATAATCTTGTTTCATTAGATATATCTGAAAAGATGAATTTGTTCTTATATAAATATTGCAAAATTGACAAGTTGAAGGTACTTGTCTAGATTTGCTACAGTGTGAGTTCTACATGCTCACCACTTTTCAGTGGCTCACCACTTTTTACCTTGATTTTGACTGTTTCTAGAGCCACTACTATCTTTGTAATATCAAAAGTTGACACGAGTTTTTAAAGTGTATTTCCTGAACTTTCCTCAAACGTTTAACTTCTGTTTAGTTTTTAAGACTAGAGATATTGAATTAGTGACATAACATTTATCTTCCTCTCTATTGTTCCTCCTTTTTGCTAGTGGAAACAAACAACTGTTTGCCTTTTGTTTATACTTTTTTCTTTCTCAACGGTATATCAAGACTTCTACTTCCAAATAGTTGTATTGTCAAAAAGGAGTATAGAAAAGTGATAAGAAAGCAATGAAAGGAAGTCTGAATGTTATTAATATATTGCATTCAATTGCAAATAAGAGTGCAAGAAAAATGTGAGAAGGGGAGGAAGAATAAAAATAATGAAAATCTTTTGTAGCACATTTTGTTAGGTTTTGGGGGCAAGCTGGGCAGGAAATGTTATCTTTTGGAGATATGAGAATTATTGGTGAGTTTTTAACAAATAATTCTCTTCCTCCTTCCCCTTATAATTTGAGACTTCACATTATGTTTTAGCACTTTGAGAGACTCAATGAAAGAGAGCACAGAGCCCCAAAGGCGTTGTTTCTTGTCTTGCTTAATACAGAGAAATTACTGGACTGTTTGGAAAAGCTGGCTCTTCTGTTAAACTGGTGAATCTACTGGGCAGAGGAGATCATATATGAAATTTTAGCCACTGGGAAGCAACAGTTTGCTATAGGGAAAACTTCTTAGTTTACTTTGAACTCCTGTTTTTTTTAATGCTTATCACAGAGTCCAGTTCTGCTGTTGGGCTCTGACAGCAACTTATCATTAAAAACAACCATTTACTCATATCCACTACCATTGGTAGCAAAAATATGAATAACAATGTCAGCAGGTTTTTGTACACTCTGTCTTCCTGACATTATTCATTAACTACACCATATTTTCTCATAATTGGTCAATTACTTCTTTTTAACAAATGGTTTATTAGCACATTAACCTACATTAATAGAATCTTGTCTGAGAACTGCCAGAGATAACCAATTTCTCAAGCTTTTTAGGTTTCAGTAATCACTTTGTGTAATGACATGTGAAATTTTCTGAATTAAAAAATCTGGGAGGATTTTCAGAGACCTGATGGTGAGAAGTATCTGGCATTACTTGAGTAGGCCCATACATATGGCATTATTCTTTACTCAAAATTGTATGTTCCTCCTAAGGCCTTCTGGAGTGTTTTAACTATCTGAAAATGTCAGAGAAAAATCTATTGTGATTGGGCTGATGGAAAAGGCTGATCCAAGAGCTCTAGGAACTGATGTCTGTTACCTGAAGATTACAAAAAATCCGGTCTTCTCAAGATCTATGATGGGAAGTGTTATCTCAATGTAGGTGGGATTTGGAGACTAGAAGGCTATATTTGATATCACACTTGCTATTTTATAATAATATTTAGCATTTGAAAATGACTCAGAATTCCTGAGCAACTGTGCTTGAAGAAGAAACTCAAGGTACTAAAGGATACAGGTAAAGAACCATTTTCCAAATGCTACCTGCTACCCCAGAATCTATTGCTGATATGCCTAAACAAGCTCTCTCTTCATCATTTTCTCTGCTAATTATCCTCTTAATTCCAAAGAAGGTGGCAAGAGGGACAGTGTCTGTGAGGGCCTGGTGTATGTTTCATGGTGTAAAGAACAAAGGTACTGAGCAAAGAGAAGTTAAAACTCTGCTGCATGCTGAAGCAATAGACAAGAAGTGTCTATTACTAAAGTATTGTTTAACTTATTCATCAAAGACTTGGATGTCGTGAGAGTGCCTCTGCAGCAACTTTGCTGGTGTCACTAAGCTGGGAGGAGCAGATGAGACCCCAGAGTGCTGTGCAGTCCACCAGAAGGACTTCAACAGATTGGAGAGATGGGCAAAGAATCAGAGAATCCCAAAATAGTTAGGGTTGGAAGGGACTCGGGGAGATCATCTAGTCCAACCCCCCTGCTAAGGCAGGGTCACCTAGAGCAGGGTACACAGGAACATGTCCAGGTGGGTTTTGAATGTCTCCAGAGAGAGAGACTCCATGATCTCCCTGGTCAGCCTGTTCCATCTGAAATTCAACAAAGGCAAATGCAGGGTCCTATACCTGCAGAAGAATAACCCCAGGCACCAGCACAGACTGGGGGCCGACCTGCTGGAAAGCAGCTCTGTGGAGAAGGACCTGGGGGTTCTGCTGGACAACAAGCTGTCCATGAACCAGCAGTGTGTCCTTGTGACCAAGAAGGTCAGTGGTATCCTGGGTACATTAGGAAGAACATTGCCAGCAGGTCAAAGGAGCTGATCCTGCCCCTCTACTCAGTCCCAGTGAGGCTGCACCTGGAGTGTTGTTGTGTTCAGTTCTGGGTCCCTCAGTACAAGAGAGACTTGGAGCTCCTGGAGTGGGTCCAGTGAAGGGCAACAAAGATGATTAGGGGACTGGAGCATCTCTTATGAGGAAAGACAGAGGGATCTGGGCCTGTTCAGCCTGGAGAAGAGGTGACCAAGGGGATTCCTCATCAATGTCCATCTGAAGGCAGGGTATCAAGAGGAAGGATCCAGGTTCTTTTCGATGGTGCCAAGCAATTGGACAAGAGGTAACAGGTATAAACTAATGCACAAGAAGTTTCACCTGAATATGAGGAAGAATTTCTTTACTGTGCAGTGATTGCACACTGGAACAGGCTGCCCAGAGAGTCTGTGGATTCTCCCTCACTGGAGATATTCAAGAATTGTCTGGATGCAATCCTGAGAAATGTGCTCTGGGATGACACTGCTTGAGCAGAGAGGTTGGACGAATGACCCACTGTAGTGCCTGCTAACCTTCCCTATTCTGTGATTCTGTAAAGTGACTTCAGACTACAAGAACCAGGATTTGATCTCCTTAATCATTCATATGCCTTTAAACCCCCCAGAGGTATCCCATGACATAGCTTTCCATAGGTAACAGTCTTCTCCTGAGTATATTCTAAGTGTAGCATTTTGTATCTACCTCTTCATGTTGCTCTGGATGGTATTTAGCAACTCTTCCTCCCTAGAATAGACCAATTGCCTTGTTAAACTTAATGAAATGAAAATGCTACCTCACTCATACTAAGCCTAACCTTCCTACTAATTACCATCCCTAGCAAAGGGTCAAGTGTCACATTATTTTACTTTTATAGCTGGCTATAGTTTTTCTGGTTGGTCTCATTAGCACTGACTGCCTTTGAAAATGCTTTTCAATTAATATAATTTTCACATATTTCTTAACCCTCCAATTATGTCGGAAAGGATCTTGATCAGGAAGAATTGGTGTGTGATGGGAACTATGGAATCAGGAACTACCAAATAACTCAACACTGCTTGTTTCCCAGTAAAGAGTGTTTGTATTAACCTTCAGTTTAATTGAATTAATTGTTCAAGTAAGACTTTTGCAGAGTTTAGTGATATTATTAAGCAGTGTTTCTGCTGTACATAGTGGGTATGGAACGTGAAAACACATGGATATTCTTTCAAATCTGAAATCACAGCCACAAATGGTGCTGGATGAAATCACTTAAAAGGTGAGATGGCAGTGGGAAAAAAAAATAACTTTTGAAAAAATTTTTAGGGACTTCAAGGCTTTGATTTTGCAAATTTGTGGACTTAGAATATTCTGCCACCCACATGCAGCACTGTCAATACAGGGAAATTGTGAATCGTATTCTGACAGAAGGAATTAATCTAATCTAGCTGTTGTAGCTATTTACCTTGTGGTCTTTTTGTAGCTGAATGCCATGTTATTTGATGAACCAATTAGACAGCTAGCTTCTTTATGAGCATCACTGAGAAACTGAAAGTTCTCCTGTTTTGCCTCCTCTACTCTGATCAAATCCCTCTAAGAGTCCTTAGACATGTCATCTGTTATTCCACTTGTAACTAGTGAATGAAAGACCTATTGAATTTTCATCCACTCCTAATACATAGGATCTACTAAAACTGTCAGCTAGGCTACTGTTTTTGTGCATCAGTGCAGATGCCATATTGTAAAGAGTTCAGAGATGACCCAACAGGGATATGATTTATATTTGAACTAATTAGATATCTCTTTATTGGATGATTCCCAAATAGAGTGACAAATAACTTCCTTTAAGTAGTTCTTGAGCCTTGAGACACATGGACTTATCAGTGGGATTTAATTAAGAATCATTAAATTGAATGCAGTAGAAGGAAATATGGATATTTTTGCACGATGATGGCCTGAAACCTTCCAAAGAATTTTTGCGTTTCTCTCCATACTTACCTTATATGCTTATATGTTCCCTTTTCTCTTTACATTTTCTCCTTGCTAATAGACAGAGAGGACTGACTTGTATTGAAAAAATGTTTCCTGAGAGATGACAATAGAGGATTGTAAGGCCCCAGTCTCACTCAGCAAGTTTCTTATAGGGGATTTGTTCTTTTTATACCCTGAGAAAGTATAAAGGAGGAAATGCAACATGGTTTTTCAGGAGGTTAAACAGCAAAATTTTACTGGAAAACTTTAGAAAATAGGAAACAGAAAATTTTAAAGTCAACATTCAATAAAGCAGTTCACAAAACACTGACTTAGCAAACTCCAGCCAATCCAACTTTAAGTTACCCAGATTTCAAGAATATGAAATTAGGAGAAGAAAAAGAGAGAAACAAATATATATATATAGAGAGAGAAAGCAAAAACATAGCTACTCCTTTGATTCCATCATGGTCTTAGCCAAGGACACTAGGGACGTGATCATATGCGTCTTTGTGCAGTGATTTTTACCTGGTCTGACCTCCTGTGGCCACCCCCTCAATTGGGCCTCTGTTCTGCTATCCATTCTGGAACTGGGTTAGGAGATCCAAGGGTGGTGAGTGAAGCAATACTTGTGGTGTGCCTGTGACTGACAGCCACACCTGGGCTGTACTAGGGAGGTGGGGTGTGTGAGCAGTGCACTTTCCTACCTTCACAGAACTTGCTTTGCCCTCTCCCCCCAACACAGCTTAGCTGTTTCGAGCTGGCAATAATTTTTTCCAGTCTCTCACAAGGGTGAATACAAACAAAAGCATCTCACAGACTTTGTGTTCAGCAGCTCGACTGTTATAGGACGCAGGAAAGAGCGAAACAGCATTTCACCACAGGTGCACGGATGAAAAGGCTTACACTTCTAAGAAACAACAATGAAAGAGGTGCCTAGATCCTGAATTTTTGGGCTGGATGTGCAACCTCAAAATGTGAATCTTGATTTACTACAGCAAATAAGCATTCTTAGTATCACTAGTACTCAAGAAAACTCATCAGGTAAAAAAATACACTCTCTTTTATATCCTCTAGAAAGCCTTAGGGATTTGAGGCCTCTAGAAACTGAAGCTTTAAGAAAAGTCTCAGATACCAATAGACAGATCATACAGCTATAGGAGAGCAAAAGTGCAATGTACAGGGCAACCTTTCTTGCAACTACATTACCAGCCAGTCTTATCAGAACACAGGTTGATATGGTTTGGAGATGGCTCCCTGCCAAGTCTCCAAACCCCACCACAAGAAGTTCCTCCCCACCCCAAACCAAGGGAGAAGAGGGGAAAAA
>JAWWLV010000179.1:43798728-43816880 GCA_035041135.1 Platyrinchus mystaceus
GAATACTGGGTAAATCTGGGCACTTCCTTGGCTACAAACTGGTCACCAAGGAAGGCCCAGACCAAACTACCACAAGGTGATTTTAAAGACATTTGATTCTTTTCAGGGGAATGCCTCCTTTTCTGAGCTCTCTGTCATGGTTATGCCTTTCAGAATTTAGGTTTTTAGCAAGAAAATGACATGAGGAAAAACAACATTTTTTACATCATTATAGGGATTCTCTAACCTCATTGAAAAAAGAAATTTAAGACAAGGTGTGTGTTTATATTATGGCTTAGAAAAAAAAAATTTTCTGCTTTTGACTTTAAAACAGCAGGAAATCGTTTCTGATGCAACATCCTCATTAGAGAAAATATTGTTACATAGTGCTGTTTGATGACCTCTGAATGAGACTTGGTGTAACTGTGTGCATGTATCCTCTAAATTTGATTTGTTATTGTAAATAAGATCACCCCCTTGAGTAGGGAAAATAAGATCACCCAATTGAGTAGGGAGGAAATGAAGAGGTGAAGCTCCCAGTTTTTCTGGTCAGGACATCAAGGATCAAAGACTGGGACAGCTTCTAGGAAAATTATGTTGACATCACCTCACCTCTCTGAGTTAGTACACAGTCTAGTGCAAAAGTAGCACACACACAAGACAGTATCATATTAGATCTATAGATGGCAGCTACTGAGAGAAACTAAGTCTGTCTAAGGAAACTGTTGTAGGCACTTGTGATACCGACTGGGCTTTCATGCTTTCTGCCTCTAATCAATTTATTTTTCTCTTGAGATTTACAGTCTCCATTTCTTCTCTGCAGATTACAATACACCATCTCCTGAACACACTGTGTTCTTGTAGACATCACTGCTAAGGTATATATGCTTAATACCAGTTACTGAAAAGAGAACTGCTGTCTGAGGTTACTTATCCCATGCCCACATGGCAAAAAAGATAGGTGGGATAGAGCTCTGCAGGTCCCAGTACTAAGGAGCCTTATTTCCAAGGAGATTTTTAGAGAGCTGCTTGGAGAGCTGCAGCATATACCCTGCCACAGACAAAGACACATAGAGCTGCTTTAACAGAAACAGATTTGTAATAATCCAAACACAATGTTTTATTTCACAAGGAATAATGAACAAGAATTTAATGCAACGGTTTATAATGGCCATATGAAGAACTTCTCTGACTGCCATGGCAGTTTGGGATGTAAGTCAGCCCAGTTAATGTACCAGAAAACAGATAATAAAAATTTCATGTGTGCTGTCATTGAGCCATTGGAGTTAGCAGACAATCATCACTCTCAATTTCAATGTGCCCTGAGCAGTGCATAGTGTTTTTTAGTGGGAGGGACCCAGATTGCTCAGCTGCACTCTATAGACTCTCAGCTTTAGAAATATCCTTTTAGTTATACAGAACCTGCATTTTGACAGTGGCTGAATTTGTGTTCTGCCAAACATTAAACTTTCATGTTTCTGAGGTGTTATAATAGAGACATCTGTCTCACCTTCACGGGGTTCCATCCTATGCTGTGTGCTCTTCAATATCTTCATAAATGACTTCGATGCAAGACTGGAAGGGATAGTAAGTTTGCAGATGATACAAAATTGGGAAAAGCTGTTGATTCCCTCCAAGGGAAAGAGGCCCTTCAGAGACACTCGGACAAATTAGAGGCCTGAGCAATCACTGAGGGAAAGTGCTGGATTCTCCACCTGGGATGGGGCAACCTGGGATGTTCGTACAGGCTGGGGAATGAGATGTTGGAAAGCAGTGCTGTGGAAAGGGACCTGGAGGTCCTGGTCGATGGCAATTTAAATATGAGTCAGCAGTGCCCTGGCAGCCAGGAGGGCCAAGTGTGTCCTGGGGGGCATCAGGCAAAGTATCGCCAGCTGTTCGAGGGAGGGGATTGTCCTGCTCTGCTCTGCACTGGTGTGACTTCAGCTTGAATATTGTGTGCAGTTTTGGTCTCTGCAATATAAGAAAGATATTCAGCTATTAGAGAGTGTCCAAAGGAGGGCAATGAAGGTGGTGAAAGGCCTTGAGGGGAAGTAGTATGAGGAGCAGCTGAGGTCACTTTGGGCTGTAGAAGAGAAGACTAATAGTTCAGAATTATGTCGTATCTTCTTCATCTTTAATAATTTTTCATCTGCGACCATATTGATTGGTTTCCTTAGGTCTGATGGATTAGTTTTTACCTAATTTCCCTAGAAAATCAGCTACCCTAACAAGTGTTATCTGTCATGGTGTTTTATATATAATGATATTCATTCACCCATATTTTTCTTGATTGCGATCAGGCCTTGTAGTTGACAATATCACTTTTTCCCCTCTGTTAAATAAAGCCACCACATTTCTGATTCCTGATTTGCATGTTTCTGCCTCTGATTTTACATGAACAGGATTTATTTATTCATATCGTTTTCTTGTTTCTTTAGTGTCATCTCTGTCTTTTTGTAAGAGCCTATCCTGTTCAGTGCAATGTCCAGTCATGCTTACTGTGCTTTTATATTTTCCTTAGTGTTTACAATCATCCAGTTTCATGTCCTATGTCAGGATTTGCGGTTCTTCCAGTTGTTGTCTTTGTTCTTTGCAATAGATGCAACAGCTGTTTGACTTAGTGCTGAGATTGGTATTGTCCTGCACTAATTGTATCAGCTGCCTGACTATTGCTCCCATCTGGCATCCTTCTGGCAAAAATCCGTTGAGCTAATTAAGGACCTAGACCTTCAACTGATCCTCTGCAAAGCCATTCTTCTCCCTCATGGTCTGTTAAAATAAATACAGTATTCAGAGAATCACCCATAATGTTTAAAAGTTTCAGAAGCAGATGTGTTTGTCTGATTCCTTTGTGGCTTATTTCTGTGAGTCATTCTTGTTCTGAAGCTTATCCACAGTCACAGGAATTAATGTAAAAATCCAAATAGTATGTCTGGATTATTTTACTTTTGTATTTTTTCTCCTACTTATAACTAATAAAAATGAGAAATAGGTGTTGAGAACCAACTAAAATCTCCTCTTGTCTTACACTTGAGACCTTAAAAATTTCTGGCAAGTAACATATGGAGAAAAAATAGGGAAAGAAAAAGATTGTTATCTTTGAAGCAACATATGACATTTCTTTGGCCAAACAAATCTATGCAAATACTACCAATCCATATCTACCGTAAAAAATGTAGGATTGCTGTCAAAACACAGTGTCTTTGGTTCAGAAACCACAGGATGCTGCTTAAGAAGGTAAAGTTGATAGTAATGGAAAGGGTTGTTGTAGAGAGCAAAGGGAGTATGTGTACAGAGCAAGAACATTGCAAGTACACAGAAGAGGTAAACCAGACTGGCTCTTTCATTTTATATGCTTAACACAACCCTGAATTTCTTTGCAGAAAGCCCTTGGGCACTGCAAGCAATGAAACAAATTCTGCCCTTAATTGTCTCTCTCCATTCATTTCAATGAGAAGTCAGTGATGGAATTAATTCTAAAAACCACTTCATCTGGATCTGGAATTGTAAGGACCAGAATTGTAATGATTTGACCTGTGTTACTTTTTTAAGAAATAAGAAGGGTAATGTTATGACCCATACCTGAAGGCAAGGGTAACCCAGGTTCTTGTTACTGAGTACCCTGGGGGTAGATTAGAGTTAAATGACACTGAATGATCAGTTTATAAATATATATATTATATAAATATATATATGAAAGGATAAGAGTAGAAAGATACTACCATGCATGGATCCAGCAATGAGACTTGACTGTTGCAATTTTGATGTCCATTGGTCGAAGTGATGGTTGCAGTCTTGATCTGTTGGGGGCAGGGAAAGCCTGCAAAACACAAAGTTCAGTGGGTTAGTATATGTTTAGATTTAAGTGGGAATGCCCAGGTAAGTCCCCTGGGGGTGGAGTTTTACACTGTCTGATGCTACACTATAGATTGTTGCAACACTGTGGATCATGTGCAGTTTTCTGGTGGAAGATCCCAGAAATGAGTCTGGGGGCACTTCGGGGGTCTTTGATGGTTTATGACACCTTCTAAGACATGGCAGCTGTCTCTCATGTCAGCATACTTGAGATAAAAGTGCCTCATTAGAAGGGACAAATTCCTTCAGGTCTATGTGTGAATGTTCCAGTGTCTCCTCGGGGAGTAGTTTTACAACTGAGCCAGTTATGCCCCATCAGAGGAATGTGAATGTCCCCTTTCCTTCCCTGATGTGGGGGAGAAGTTTTTACAACTGAGCCAGTTGTGTAGGGGAGGACATTGGCATGATAAAAAGCACTATTCCACCTCACAGGATCTGCTTCTTACTGGCCTCTTCCCTTGTGTGGCTCAAAAGCCAGTTTCTTGCTAAACAAAGGTTGATTGCCCTCTGCACCTGAGTTGTTACTGTGCACATTGCCAGCAAAGAACCCACTGCCCTTGCAAATGGCCAGTTGTTTTGAGTCATTAACCATTAACATTTCAGTCTCTCACAGCTGATATAAAAGTTTAAAGAAAATTTTAGAGAAATGAGTCTTCTCTCTCAATGACTAAGTAACCATGCTTGTCTCTGTGGGAACTACAGATAAGCCCCATGTTCCAGGTATACTGCTGTGTGTTTCTCTGCTGCTCTTACTCAGAACAGAAAGGAGTAAAGGTAGTGGAGAAATCTCCCTCACTCTTAGTAGCCCTTATTCATTGGACAAACTTGTGCTTGAGTGTTGGTAACCCTGTAAAACTAAAGTTGAATGCCCAAATACCTTCAAACTTCCTGTCCATCTCAACCTGCATTAGTGCCCCCAAACCACTATCCATAATCATGTGACTTTTCCACATTTCTTTTCATCTGGAGCTTTTGGGACAGAAGGAGGGCAAACTTTTGAGCCATCTGTAGGGCTCATGACTCCATGATATTACCAGGGACTCTGGTTAACAGGTTGCCCTCATGTTGTAGCTTATTCCTCTTCTGAGATAGGAATAATGTGTTCAGGAACTATATTCCTAGACTATTTCATTCACAAATCTTTACTGTCTTGGACAGAGATTTAAAGGACTAAAGTGACAGCATACCAAAGCTACAGCAAATGTGCAATTCCCTAGTGCCCAGAAAGCAGCTGTGCTTAAAAGCTGTCAGCCAGCAAAGCCTTTTCCTTTCAGAAAAACTGTGAATTTCCATCTACTCTGCCCTGGACAACTCAAATTAAGGACTCTGTCATTCTGTTGCCATCTGAATTATACATCCTTAGATGAAAGCCAGCACTGATGTGGTTGCACCCAGATAAAGACAAATTGCACTTTCATTTATAATGTGAAATATTTATCTTTTGCTTTTACGGAAATGCTTTGCATTTGAAATATGATACCAAGCACCCTGAAAAAGTTAATGGGCTCCAATTAATTATCTTGTGTTTCTCCTGGTTCAGTTCCAACCTCTTAGTTCTTTAAAGCTATCAGTTTCATTGCTTTAGCAATTCTAGCACAACAAGACATTCCAGGTCATGACTTGGACCCATGAGCATAAGTGGATTGCCCAGTGATTCATTTCCCATCAGATAAACCCTGAAGGGTTCAAATGTGTATCCAAGTGCATCCAAAACTCTTTGGAGGAGAAATCTCATTAGAACAGACTTTCTTTGAGGTTTTTTTCATCCTTGGTTGGCTTTGAAACAGAACAGAAATAGCATCATTCATGGCTTTGTTTTCAAATATATTTTTTCCCAACTTTTCCATTTGTAGCTCTGAGTAAAACTGGGTAGCAGAATAATACAAAAATTAATGAGAAAAGAACTTAATTTTCTGGAGACAATCCAACAGTAAAGCTAGTCCAAGCACTGGCCAAAATGTAATACTGGTGCTTGATCATTACCTGACTTGACCTGTGCTCTCTCTTGTCCTGTTTGTCATGCTGGCTTGTAAGTCATGAAGCCAGCAGAGAACTTATTGCTTTAGTGAAAAACACAGCAATGTCCAGGTTCTAAATCAGTTCACCAAATGCATTTGTAATCAAAAAGATTTAATATTGTTCTGCTTTTGTTATTAATCTATTTTAGTTTAATTGATTATTTGTGAATTAAATCAGATCACACTTTTCAATTCCTTCAGCACTTTGAACAGTCTGTTCAAATGGGTGCATGAATATTTGTGGAAATAAAACACAAAATTCAGTAAGAAAAATGTAACAATAACATTACAGCATTAATTCTATATTTATCATAGTTCTTCTTTATACATTCATCTTATTTTTATTTCACAGTAATGGTAAATACTTTAAATGAGTGTTACTAAAAGGTGATTGAAAGAGACCATGGACATTCCTTTTCATGACATTTTCAACTTGCTCTGTGAGGCCTTTATTTATTAATCAGAGTAATTGCACTTATCCACATTTCTCCTGGAGATCCATTGGAAACTTGCTGTCTAAATCTTTTCAACAAAATCTCAAAAACTTATTTAAACTTCTTCCAATATATGTACTCATTTCTTTTTTTTAATCATTGCTAGAAAAATTACTTTTGTCATTACGTTTTTATATGAATATTACTCATTTATTACAATTGCAAGACAAGAAGAGATTCTTGAATCAGTTAACAATCTTAAAAGATAAATCAACATTTTTAGATGCATTTCACAAGTTGTGATACTTAGGTAATTTCCTTTAACTTCACAGTATTGTCTGAAGTTCTAGGAAAATGCAGACAGAAATGGACTTTAGCTCAGTGTTTTGCAAGCTTTTTTGAAATGGTTTGAAGTGAGAGTTTGGTCATCTATGACTCCAAGCCAGAGATTGCCTCCTTGAAATTTCATGTCCAACAGAACCTGTTGTGTACAGAAAAGAGAGCTCCAAAGCTGAGGCATAAAGCGCTTTTACAAAAATGATTCCTTAATGAAAGCTCCAGCCAAAGGGACCCATTTTGGCCATCAGCCTTCTCATTTAGGAGCTGACATAATTCATCCTCCTTCTCATCTGCTGCCTCTCATTATCCAAGTAGACTGATGTGCCCCGTTACACTTTCGGTAGAAGCATTCCTCTTCAAAAGCACGCTCCCCAGATCAGAGCTGTTTCTTTTGATCTGCTTTCTGACTTGCTGACATTTGCAGAGATGCGCCAGTGCATCTGAGCCCAAAAACAGGAAGATGGAAAACACACCAAGTTCCTTTTGCCTTTCATCTCTTCAGCCTTTGTAGTCAGAGAAGATTTCTATTACATTGGCCTTTCTTTTCTTCTTCTGCCTTTTTTTTTTTAATTTTTCTTTCATTTACCCTGATCTTATTAAAGTTGCTCATCTTTTTCTTGAGTCCTGCCATCAGAGTTCTTAGCGAGTCTCCTCATGCTGACTCTTATGTAAAACATACTTTAGCACTTGGTTGCTTGAACTGCATTCCTGTTACATCAAGATGCACTTGCTTGAAGCTGGGAATGCAATTTTAAAACAACTCTGAAAAAAATTATTTTACTCAAACTCAAGTGTGCCTTCAGAGGGTGTTGTGGTCTCTCCATCTCAGAATTTATCCTCTATCAGTCTGTGATACAGAGATTGCTCTCTGTCCCCTGTGTAGTAGTAATGAACTAGCAGTTATATTATGACCTTTTTCTGCTTTGGACTAAAATTTGCTAGGTAAGTCTGAGGTTATCCTGTACTTGTGGCATGAGCCTAAAATAAAGCTTTATACTATTAAATCAGACTACCAGGTATCAGCAGACAATTACCAATTGTCTTTCTATGCACTAAATATCTGTGTTTATAGATGGTACTGACTTCTGATGCTTCATCTGTCTAATTTCATCTATTTATAGTATCTGCTTAGGTGTAACCACATCTACATGCAGGTCATGCTTACAGCATTTGTGTCTGGAAGAATGAGAGACTCTAAACAGAATAATTTCATTGAGGCAGCCATAATAACAGTCCTGATAGACATGTTTATGCTTTCACAAAGAGTCAGGCGAGGGAGGGTAAACAAGCTTATGAGCTGTGACAGTACTACTTCTCAGAGGTTTTGAGGCAGAACAAGCAGATCTGCATCTCCTCCTACTCTGTCAGACACAGAATCACAGAATATTCTGAGGTAGAAGGGACTCACAAAGATCATCCAGTCCAACTCTTAAGTAAGTGGCCCATACAGCCATCAAACCCACAACCTTGGTGTTATTAGCACCATACTCTAAGCAACTGAGCTAATCCCAGGATTACACCATTCTTCCCAGCACTTCATACTCTGTGCAAAATATCTAGGGCAGTTGCAGCATCCTAAAATCTCCTTTTGCCCATTATAATCAAAGTCAGGAAACTTCTGTTATGTAAATGTTAATCTGGCCTTTTTTCCTCCCTATGGTTACTGAATCCAAAGATGCCATACAACATGATTTTAAAGCTATAAGTAAATGTTATTTGTTGATAGATTGTCAGTTGCATTTTTGGGGGGCTGTGAAATGAGAAATTTATATACTACTTACAGAGGTGTCCCAAGTGTTGGTTATGGTTAACAGAATTTCGTATCCCACAGCAACTCATTTTCCAACTTTAAGTGCTTTGGTTTGTATCATGATTCTAAAACCTCCACTGGGAGATGAAAGAAGTTTTCAGCATATGGTGGAGTAAAAATGAAGTCACAAGAACGAATGTTTACTGAGCAGTTCTGAAAGTCGCAAAATTTATTTAAAGGTTGTTATTAGTCTGTTAGATTTCAGTTGTACAACCAAACTGTTCTGTCACTGTCTGGGCTGCAGCTTGGACAGGAAAGAGCCTGACAATAAATGCTCGACATTGTCTGATTATAAGACCCTATTTCAGTTTCTGAAACTGAGACAGAAAAAATAGTTGCATGCATTTCATGGTGTTATCTTTTGTACATCAACATGGATTTAATAGTCATAAGAGAATTTTCCTACCAGTTGTTTTATGCAATATGAAAATATTGATTAATAAAAGAACATAAAATTAATTTCAAATGAATCTTTAAATTACACTGAACTGCAATTACCCTTATCAGAATTAATCAGCTATGGTTACTTCACATCTATATAAGCGCTTCTGCATTAAAATAAACAGTATATTAGTGAAGTTGTAGCTTTCGTCTATCCTTTTTAGACATGCAGTAGAGATCTAAATGACATGAGATTGTATATGTCTATTATGATGATAGATGAATTACCAACATGATATTTTCATCTTTGATACAAAATATATTTATGCAGACCCAATGTAATGTTAGAGCAACATCAACATTTTTCTCTCCACCTAGAAGTATGTGCTTGCACACTAGTGCAGACAGAGAGTGCCTGCTGACATCCTTGCCCTCACCAATGTCTTGGGTAAGCAGCTGCTGATAACCAAGCAAAAGCATATTGAAGATTTTAGGAAATGGTCTTCATGTAAAATAACCTCTTAATAGCACTGTTGGCGTGAAAGAGTAGTCTTAGAAACAACCTTCAGCCTAGAGAATCTTTGTTTCTTATCCTTTCTGTGTTTCCTCTTCTGAAGCTTAATAAGTGGGTCTAAAATCTTAGAGAATTATTTGAAAAAGCTTTCAAAGGGCTATGTGTTGACATGTTCTTTGCATGGTGCCACTTCTAACGCTTTTAGTGTAGTCCAGTTTACATTCAGGAAAAGCATTTTAGTATGTGGGCTTCCAGTAGAAGATTTTTCAAGGACACCTTAGAAAGTGAAAGGCCAGTTTTCATGGGTGTGGTATTCACTGTCATGCTGAGATTTCTGAAGAGGCCTCAACTTTCACGTAGATGACAAGTAAGGAATAATAACTGAGGTAAAATCACACTTGAGCTTACAGTGAACCCTTTACAGCAAGAAGGATGCAAACGGGAAATTGCAGTGTTTGGGTACAGACAATTAAGTTCTTTGGCTGGAATAACTACTGGCTAGCTTTATTTAAGGAAGATTGCAGTGTTACGATCTAGTCTTTAATATTTATGAAGCACTTTTAAGATGAATAGCATAATACACAGAATTGTATTGCTACAGTGATTGGTACTACTTCTGTGAAATAGTCTAGTATTTTTTAATAAAGGTAGTAACTAGAAAATGAACCATCAGGGATGTAACCAAGCCTGAAAATGAGTAACATGAATGGTGCTCTTTAAAAAAAGAAAAAGAGTCCTCCAAGACAAATAAACACTCATTGCCAAACCCTTTTTTTATTAAATTAGCTCCCTTTGCTCTGCAGTTGGCAGTTATCTTTTTAAATGTCAGGAGTGTATAGTGTATATTATATCTTTGAAAGTTCTCATTTGTGCCGTCCCTTTAGCTCGGCTGACTTGCAGTTACTGTCTGACACAATGAAACTGTAGCAAGCATTTTTTGAAGTTAAAGTGCATCAGTCCCTTTTTCTCAATCTGCTGCTGTCAATAGAGTTTTTAAAAACATAAATACTGGTAAAATTTGCTTTTCATGTTTTGTGCCTATAGTTCTTGTCACAGTGACAGTTCCCTTATACTGAATACTAGTGAGGCTGCAGCTCCTCACAAAGAAGGAAAAATAGTTGTATATTCTTTTGTTGTACATGGTTATCAGGGGGAAAAAGTGCATTATAGTGTAAAAAGTGTGAAGATTACTGATATAGTGGGAAAAAAATTATACCCTGAAAAAGTAATATAGAACCAGATTTCCTGCTTGTCATCCTTTACTCAAAGATAAGGTGAAAGCTGTTGTTTGGTCTGATATTGGCCTGGGTTTCATACAGTCTTAGAGGTGAATTAAACACAGGTTCTGGAGACACGGGCACTTCATGTAACTCCTGATTTACTTATGTCTTACAAGAGCCTTTGCATGATCTTCTGTCTGCCAGCAACAGCTTTCCTTATGGTTTTCTGAAGGTATACACCGAGGATAGTAGTCCTTTCCCTCTTCTGGCTTTGACACAAGGGAAACCACAACCTGATTGAAAATACAAATTGTTTGGTTCTGATATGGCTCTTATCATGTAAAGATTTTTGCCTGTGTTCTGTCAGTTTTCTGAGATCGTGAATCCTTGTTCAGTCCTGCCACCTTCTACTAACTGGACAACACTAAACGTGGCTATCGTATCATCTACAATTACTCTGTAAAGTGTGTTATTTACTTCTGAGGAGTAGAATGCTTTCCAATATTTTAGATTCTTTTATAATTTTGGTGGAGTCCTTTTCATATAACTTCAGTGGAAATTTCACAAGCAAAGCTGTTGCCCAGAAACACACCTTCTTGTCTCTGTGGGTAAAAGCTTGTCTTGCTCTGATGAAATCTGCAAAGTGATAGTGATGCCATTTAGGACAATTATAGCAAAATACCTCTCAGGAGTAATGAACTAAGTCACAAATAAAGAGAAGATGGTGGGACAAATACAACCAAGGGACTTAATATAGCCAGGTTAACTGCTGTGATCCATAGCACCATGTTGATGATACTTTCAACAGAGGAACTAGCAGAGTGGGTGTTATCACATTTCTTTGACACCATTTTGGAAAAGCCGGCCCTAAAGCTAGAAGAGATAAGGGCTGCCCAGGCTAAAATTAACAACTGACAAAACCCCCGCAATGTTCCATTTAAAGTTAAAAACTGTAAAGTTTTTCATGAGATAAAGTTGTGTGGCCTTTTCTTGACAAATACATAAGCAGATCCACAAACAAATAAATGGATCTCTTCAGCTAGTTCTGAGTTGCCTTCTTTTTATACCTTAAGCTATATGAGTCAGTCATTAATTTTCTAATATTTACCAAAGTTCACATACAAAATGATGAGGTAATTTACTAATATGAATCAAAGTTTACAGATAAAATGATGAGGCTTCATATGAAGCTGTTGACGCATGAGAAGCTGACACCCCAGAGTTTATAGGCAGGAGTAAGTCATTAGCAAAGTTTTTATAAAGCAATATTCTCAGCTAATTAGAACTCTCCTACTTATATTTGCCTGACAAGAGGAGGAAGGAGAAGTAGAATAAAATAGACACCAGTGAAAAGAGGAAATTAAAAGAGCAATTGTTAAAAGCTGTTTATCAAACCTTTAAGTAGTTCATTATCAAGCAGCACTGGTAATAGGCTGCCCTATGCTAATTGCTTGTGTTGAAACAGCACTAAACATCTTGTATTCAGCCATGAACTTCGGGCCTGGGGGAACATTCATGGATGTGAAGACACTGTGGGTGGAATAGCAATTAAAATTCCTGGGTCCTGGCTTTACTTTAGCCTGAATCAGTGTCTCAGTTTCCTTTCTTTATTTATCTGCACAAATATTAAGGCCAAACACCTCTCTGACCATCTGTCTGTCACTATGGCCAGTGCTAGAAGCACCACACAGAACTGGGCCTCTACCAGAACTAGCCCACTCAGGGTAAAGTCACATGTGACACATGCAGGGAGGCACACAAGCTATGGTCTCATTTTGCTCTTCAAAGCCCCTCTCAGTGAAGGCATTGCCATCATAATGCAGTGGTCAAACCCTTTGGTATCTCAAGGGCTGTTAGATCTTGGCGGAAAAATGAGTTTTCCCTTTCTAGACTATGAGTGAGCACTTTCTCATTGCAGGCTTTTGATGAAGTGCACTGGCAAAGCAAAGATGGGAGGTGTTGCCACCTCTAAGTGAGCTCTGAAATCTGTCTATCTGTGCTGCACATCACCAGCAAATCTTTTCTCAGGCAGTTGACATGTGTTGCTGATGCTGCACAGCGGCCTCATGCTGGAGTAGGTAAGAAATCACCTTAGCTTAAAACAGATTATTTCTGTCTTTTCTTATGAAAAGCATTCATTAAGAGCTAATTGTTTCTACTGCTCTGAAAATAGATTAATGACTTTCCTTGTTAAGCAGCTCTTCTATAGCCCAGATGTAAAATCCAGTCTTTCAGCTAAAATAGCTGGAATTTTTTCTACCGAATGAAGTGTAAAAGGAAAATATATTTCATGTTTAGAAATGTACAGACATAGTTTGTATTTTCTATGGAGACTTCCCTGATAGTGTTTATGGATGTTATGTTTCTCTGTCTCTTCCCTGTATTTTTGTTATAAATTCAATATTTGTAAGGAAAGCAAGATAAGCTACTCCCTCTGTGCATGATTATGTGCCTTATTAATGAACAAATGCAGGACCAAACCTCACGGTGGCACTGGTAGTCTCTGTCCTGCTTACTTTTCCCTTATATGGAAGATTTCTGCTAGATTAAGCCAAGAACGGTTTTAAGTTGCTCTTTGGATAACAGTGCCTTCTGCTCCTCACTAGCCTACTCTGCTGACCTGCTAAGTTCCATCTGTTTATCTTCCAAAGAGTCCATGACTAGAACCAGACCTCAGCCTGGCATATACTGTCCTGAAGGGTTATGGTAAAGGCTCTTCTATTAGAGAGGGCAAAACAGGACTACAAGTTTTAAAATGAAAAGCGGATGCGTCATGGGGAAATAAGTGGAACTTTGTTCTTTAAGCACTCTGTGATATAGTTACCTATCTGAAAAAGTAGGACCTGTCACGGTGTTGCTTAAAAAGTAAATTGATTTATCATAATGGCCTTGTGTTCCCTAGCCACAGAATTTACTTTCTGTCATACATCCCTAAACTTTAGTATTAGATTTTCCTAATGCACTTTTATTTCTATTACTTATTAATTTTATATTTGCAAGTGAACAAAGAAGAAGTCAGTTTAACTTGGTCTGATTCTGCAGAAAGCCTGAAACAGGTTGGAGAACTGAAAACTGACCCATTTCCCTCAGTAGGGAAGACTGTGAACTTTATAATTGCTTTTCCCCAATGATACAGCATTTTGTAAAGATGTTTCAGAGCTCGATGCTTTTGCAATGTACTTCACCACTTTCTACCTTCTGGCACCCTTTGCTTTAATTTCTGTTTTAGTGCCCTGCCTCTAATTGAACTCTGACCTCATGCTTTTTTCAATGGAAGCTGAGTGCAGTGCAGTGCTGCATTGGTCTGTAGCCTGTTGAGAGTGGGTAGAAATATGTATAAAGTTCAAGACATAAGAGAGAACTAGAAGTTCAGTTAGTGATCAGGGGTGGTCAATTCCCCAAATCCTGGATTCAGTGCTGAAAATAAGCATCTACAAATTATTCACCAATAAATATGATCTGTAAGTGACAGCAGATGCCTTTCCTAGGTGTGATGGAGGTATGCCTGAGATATAGAATAAGATTATTTTGGTAGTGGAATTTAAAGGTTACATTAAACACGGTTTTGTCTCCCACCTTGTTAGTGAGTAAAAATGCCCCAGCTGGTATTAGGAACTGAGAGTGTTGTTCAGTGACAGGCTGCAGTGTCATATCTGATGACAGCAAAGAATACAAAGCCCTCAGTTTGTGTGAACAGTATATATATATATATATATATATGTATATAGGTATTTTTTTGTGTGAACTATATATATATACGTGGATATTTTTCTCATTTTTATAAAAAAAAATCAGCTACTGCTGATTCCTATCTTCTTCTAGGTTCACTAAATATCATGCAGACTTACTCTGGCTATTAAAATTTGATTTTCTTTCAGTAATTTAGAATTAACTAGGGGAGAATTAAAGCAAATATTAGCATGAGGGGTTTAGTGGCCTTTTATTATGTTCATCCTGACCCCTTCTCCTTTTGCATGTAGTCACAGGGTTGTTTCCTCTCTTTTCAGTGAACCACTGTGGCTTTGCAAATGATCTTCCCCTTTACAGTTATCTTTCTGTGTGCATACATGTGCATGTTTTTCTTTCCTAATGCAAAGAGCACTGAAGCAAGCAGAGAACGTGCATTCAAGGTCGGAGAGTGTCTGAAAACATCTAAGATAAAAAATTAAATCTGTCTGAGGTTCTTAGTCCCAAACTCCTCAATCCAAAACAGCCTACATTCCCCTTTGGAAGCAGTAAGTGTTCAGAGGAGCATGCATACAATTCAATATTCTGCTCACAAGGGAGAATGTTAGTAATGTCTTAAGGTCCTACAATTCATTTGCCTATTTTATTCCCTCCAGCTAAACAGGGAGACAAATATTAATGTCCCATTTCCCTATCTGTGTCTTTCTGTTTCATGAATCTGTTTATTATTGTCTTGCTCTAGAAAGATGTGCATGTCTGTTCTTCCATTCCCCTAAATCCAGACTCTTCCTGCAACATTAAGAAGTGACTACTATAAATCAGCTGTTGGCATTGTGTGAGCATTTGTACATATTTACCAGGAGAGCTGCAGTCCTATGGCATTAGTACACAAACATATTAGGTCTCATGATCCAGTATGAGATCCTTTAGGTTGACCCTTTATGTTTCCCACTCATGCTCCCTAGACATGGTGCCTGCATTTTCAGTGTCTGCAGCAAAGAATCATGGATTTTACCCCACACTCTGAGAACCCACTGACAAGATATGGCTGTCCAGCCTGGCCTGGGATCTGAGATTCAGACTGGAGATAGCTTAGGGTATTGTGGGAAGGTGCCCTCCCTTCCCTGTGATTTCCACTCACAATGCAGGTGTTACTGACCTGTATTCAGACTTCTGGTAGGGGTTGGCTCAATGGCCCCAAAAAAACATTCAGGACTACATACTGGAAAGCTTCTGGAGGCTCAGTTGGGAAGGTAGACATCTTATACCAAAATATTGGGGTATATGCAGCCTTAGGCTTTGCAGAGCTACCTTTTGTTATTTGAATTTATTGAATGGTAACAACTCTTGTATTCTTCCTAAATACTGAGGGAAGGAAAACATATACCCATGACTCCCTTAACCTACTTTGTTGGTTGTATTTTTTTTCCATTATAACGGCCTATATCATGTTTTAGTAGATGGTCCAGCCAGAGTATTTTCTCCCCTAGGGTTAGAAGATTCATGAAGAATAATATATAAAAAATCATTCTGTTTTAAAACATTTTGCTATGCATCATCTTCATGAAACCTTGACACAACAATTAACTGTGTGTGAAAACTCACTCGTTTATTGAGCTGACCCTGTGCCTGCCTTTGTAATTTGGACAGAGGTGTTTTCCCACCCTTGGAAAAATGGAAATAGTAAAAGTTCTGGGTATAAGTCCATTAAGCAACTTTATTGCTGTTGTTCTCAGTAATAACATTATGTTGGCACTGAACTACACAGATGAAAGTTGGGTGATTCTAAGTACAAGAAAATCATGGGTCTGTTCAGCCTTTTCCTGGACAAAGAAATATTACACTTTGACAATTCGTTCTGCCACTGCCTGTAACAAATTTCTGCTCTTCCTCTGAAGAACAGTGAAACAGTTAGTACATACTTGACCCATGTTTTAAAAATATTAGTCTAGGATATTCAAATTAATTTGATGCTCCTGAAAATTGAGGGAGAGAAATGTTCAGAGGGAATCAGGCTTATTATGTAACCATACACACAGAATCCTTAAAGAGGTGTTCTCAGCACAAAGCTGTAGTAATTTGCCTTATTCCTATCCAACAGTAACAACTTTTTTTTTTTTTTCTTTCTGTTGGCCCAAGTTTGTACATGGTGTCTATCCCTTTAATACTTCAATATGAATGAAAAATGCCTGTACTGGACTGATCTTGGTGCCTGGGGTGACTGGGTCAAGCCTGTAGTAAAAATTCCATGGTGCACTCGTCCACCATCTAATGATATGTGGCTCAGGGACTTCATCATCTGGAAGTAGTATCTTTGTACTCCTTAAATCATGATAGATTTTTATTCTGGGATTTAGTCCAATTAATTGCCTTCTGAGTCCTTGTAAACACGCAGCAGCTGCCATGTCCTGTGACAGTGATTTCAACAGCTTAACTATGTGAGGAGAAATCTACTGTTTCTTTTGCAGCTGCAGCCCGTTATTTTCCTGTGATTTCACTGGTTCTTCTTTTAAAAAGGAGACAAAAATCCTTCCATGTGTGTTATCTCCAGGTCTACGAGCCTAAAACCTTTAGTACATCTTTCTGACCTGTACCTACCCTGTTACATGAGTTCTGGATGATGACAGGTCTGTACTAGCTGTGTCAGGTTCTTCTCTTCAGTGGGTGCTTCAACACAGTTATGCCTATAAGTTACAGAGGAATCAATGCTAACACAGAGCACCTTCCATATAGGGATGCTTATTCCCTTATATGAGGACCAAACTCCTGTCAAGTAGAGAGTACAAATCATGCCAAGTTGTGCAACAGTATTTTAATCCGTGCTTGAAAGCAATATGTGAGACCATTTTCCTTGTGACTTACAGAAAAATCACTTAAATGGCAAGTTTAATCTTGAGGTCCTTTTATTGCATGATGTTGGTTAAATAATGAAACTGGTTTAATAGGAAATGCATTTAATAAACTGAATTGGAAAGGAGGTTTGAAATCCTGTAGATTGGGTTTTATTTCAGTGAACAACAATACTAGTTCTGTTTCTGAGCTGCATCATAATATGGCAATGAGAATTCTATTCAATATTGCAGTGAATATTGAAAGATGACTGGTGGCACTAATTTTTCTATTGCTTCACTACATGCCAACTCTATTAATTGCTAATTGTTTTAAGATACACCTCTACCTATTTGAAATTGAGGTGGGGAGTATGGTTGTCCTAAAGTGATGAGTAGTGAGTGCTATGAAAGTGAGTATGAGTCTTTCATTTACTAGATCAAATAAGGGCTTAGATGTTGCTTTCTAAACTGTAGCCATTTACACTAGGTGTCCAGCTGTTCCTGTGGCCTGACTCAGAAAGCTTGTTTATCCTGACAGCTTCCAATTTACAAGACAATAAGTAACAGACTTAAGAAGCAAAGTCTGATGGAACTGGACTTGATTATTCACCTCTCAGCTTCCACTGGCAATGTATTTCATTGCCTTTAGACTGACTCTGCCCTCCATAGCTCAGGGTTGGCAGGGGCTTACATTGCTCTTTTTCCCATTTCAGGCACATCGCCTGTGCAAGGTGATATGCCTGAGAGACGTTCCCTAAGACATGTTCCAGCTATGCATTTGTATCACTGACGGCCAAAGACAAGTTGCCCTCTAGAAGAAAGGGCCTTGACTGGCTGCTGCCTTTCTTGTAGCTGCTTAACTTCAGACAAAACTGGTCACAAAACCCAAATTAGAAAGTTGGAGCACAATTCTACGTTATATTATTGCTAATAATAATAATAATGTAAAATGTAGGCATCAGTTCCCATCTGGTGTAGTTTCCATTTTCTGTGCTTTTTGCACTAGAGTAAAGGACAAGGGTCGGGGACCCCTGGTGGCCTAGCGGTTAAGACACTGGTCTCTCAGCGCCAAGGCTGCAGGTTC
>JAWWLV010000179.1:43829400-43843458 GCA_035041135.1 Platyrinchus mystaceus
CTGCTGAGAACACAGCTGCGTTGGGCAGGGCACGTCTCCAGGATGCAGGACTACCGCCTCCCTAAGATTGTGCTCTACGGTGAACTTGCCACCGGCTGCCGCAAGAGAAGAGCCCCGAAGAGGAGATACAAGGACTCCCTGAAACAATCTCTCAGCCTTGGCCATATTCATCATCACCACTGGTCTACTCTGGTCTCCAATCGGGAGGCCTAGAGACACACTATCTATAACGCTGCTGCTTCCTTTGAGAACACACACAGGATCACTCTCGAGGAGAAAAGACAATGCAGAAAGAATTGTGTCTTGTTGATCTCACCCAGGGAGTCTTTCTGCTGTGCCTTTTGCGGCTGGACTTGTCTACCTCGCATCGGCCTCTTTAGCCATCAGCGCGTTTGTAGCAAGCGTGGGTAGAGCCCTTCTCAAATCTTTGTTCGAGAAGCCTGGCCATGATGATGAAATTTTACTGACCCTTGACTTGCAAAGAAAGAACTTTCTCATGGTAATTTTTAGCATTAAGGAACAAAACACTATAGATGTATTTTAAGTACCATAATAATCTTAAAAATGACTGTAAAGCAGCAACTTCCTCTGTGACTTATCTGTTGTTAGTTTCTTCAAGTCATAGCTAGTGATTAGTATAAAGCTTTTGCTCCTCTTTTTCCTGTATCCTAAACACAGCTATAGCAGAAGGAGGTGTCCACTGCACAGTATGGCACACTAAGCCTTTCTCCTTTCCTTGTATTAACCTTAACAATATTTCCCCATCTCCCCTAAAATAAACGTACAGCTTCATATACATAGCAGACAAGTGTAAGGCTTCAACATGAAAATGTCACTGTTTTCAAAACAATTTAAATAGTTTTATTAATTTGACAGCAGGAAAAAATTGACAAGTAAGGATGGAATATTACTTATGTTGTCATATCCAATTTCCATTTCTTGGCCGTTTTTTGTGAGAGATGATATGTTGGAAGATTAGATACATCATCTCTTACAGTTTACCTAGACACAAGAAGATGCATTTACAGCCTTTACAGCAAGGCAATAAGTTCTGGTTCTCATTACATTGCAGTAATTTTGGACCAAATCTAATGAGTAAGATTGCATAACCAGTCTAAATAGGGTGACACAGTGGAATTTCCTCCACATTCAAAACTTTCTTAAAAGTCTAACACACTACAAATTAGCACTGTGTTTCAGAATGGTTGTATCAAATACAAGTTAAATTGGACAACGGTGTTAAGGTGGTGTAGTTTTATCAGAATTTTTAATGTCTGCGGTATTGGTCAATAAAATAACCTCCTAATGTCTGCTGCATGGCTTCATAACCAAATACCTTAATAAATGTGCCCTACAGAAAGTGTTACTCAGTTGCATCCAACTCTTGGAAGGTACCTGAAGGTGAGGAAAAGAAGCCAAAAAAGAGGTCACTAGCATTTTTCGTGGTTGGGGTTTAGACGCTGACTGTTTTATTTTTGACTTTAGAACTGTGACCTGCTTTTTAACTTAATGTGACAGAATGTCTGAGACATGTTAATTGCCAAGAGTAAATAAAGATGATTGATGAAGATCTGAATCTGCAAACTCCTGGTATGTGTTTATCTCTACTGGTGAGAGTCCAGTTTGAACCAATGAACCAGAAGCTACTGTAAACCTAGGCAGATACATGCTTGAGAACCTGTGAGAGTCCTCTTTTAGTTCATGGAATAGTAATTATTTTTTGGCATGCAAGTATGTGTGCATCAATCCACCACTCAGGATGAATAGAATTTCTTCAATAACAGAACTGGAAGCCTCAAAAGAAGTCTGAGAATACTCCTGGAAATATTCCTCATAATTGAAACAATGGGTATTTTTTCCTTTGAATCAGTAATTAGGTTAGAACTAGGGAATAAGTTTTAAAGGTTTTGGGGTTTTATGCTTCTTACCTTATGGAGGCAGTTATTCTATCTAGAGTGCATTTCACTTGCTGGGAGTCTTGAGAGCAAGGTGAACAGTTGGACCTTTAAAAGACTTCCACTTGTTCTTCAAGATGCACACTTGCTGAACAGCCTCTTGCAATGCACTTCTATTCATTTTCTTTCCATTCCCTAGTCTCCTCTCTCATATTTGCGGCAGATTAGAGGCAACCTTTGACTGACAAATTATAAGTGGCTTTTATAAATAGGAAACTTTAGGAGCAAGGCTTTAAATACCTCTCAAAATCAGAAAACTCTGGAATGATATTTAGAATAAAATGAAGTTCAGATAGGTGCTGAGAAGAAAATAGGTTGTGGCTCCATCACTTCTGCAGCAGCGTAAAGTCATCACACAGGGCTAATGGACATTTGCAGCTCTGAGGAAGCCATAAAGTTTATCCGGTGGAAGTGGGCTATTTCATTTTTGTGTCTATTTTTGACATTTATTTGACTATATTGTGAACCTTTCATTGTCAGCATTCAAAGTTTTGGCAGTCTTTATTGACTGTCTGAAAGGCAGCAACACTGATTTATAGTATGTGTAAAAGGATCCCTGTAGTCATCAATGAATTACATCCATTTCTGGAGAGAAACACAGCAGGAGCTTCACTGAACACAGCAGTTCTAAGCAATAGCATGAGATAAGATGAAGAGCCCGTCACATAGTAGAAGAGTAACAGTAAGACTGGTAGTATGTAAGAATTAATATATTTGGGATAGCCCTTTACTTTTAAGAAAGACATAATTGTGAAACATTGTAAGTGGTCAGAATACAGCAGCAGAGTGCACCTTAAAATCAAGCCACTAGTAACTTGGAAGAGTGTGACCTTTATCAAATTCATGAATTCATAAATTCCTTGTTCCTGAATCCAAATTATATTAGAAATGGCTTTGAAAAAGCCAAAGCTGGATGCAAGGGGAGAGGCAGACTTGTGCTGTCCACATTAGTCTACCTCTTTTTCACACATTCTTTTATAAGCGTATCCAGCTTTATGTAAATGCAGTGACAAAACAACATAAGCTGATAAATAAAATAGCAGAAAAAAATCCCTTTTGAGAAATCCAACTCTGCTGATGCCCTGAATGCTTTGATTACGGTCCATGTTATTTTTCACCATGACTTGAAGAGGAAAACCAAGGAGCTTTGTTCTCCCTGAATTTTCCTGTGGTTTATGGTTCCAAAAACATCTGCAAGATGCCCTGTCTGCTGATTTGCTCTAAAAGTTCAGTGTTTGCTGGCCCTTGGTTTGCTTAATTTCTCATGACAGGTGTGATGGTTTAGTTGTTGTGCATGGGGCAACAGTGTGCATCATGTAAGTACAAATCACATTTTCTTTTCCCTGCAATTGTAACTGCCAGATTCTAAAAGGAAAAAAAACCTGGTTTACTACCTTTTTTTTTTTTGTTTTGTTTGTATGTTTGTTTGTTTTGATTTGAGTTTTGTTTTTGTTTTTGGGGTTTTTGCTTGTTTGTTTTTGTTTTGTTTTCTGTGCAGGAGTGAGCACTCATTTTAGCTTTCAGGTGCAAGCAAAGGCAAAAACTAAAACTGTGCAGAAAATGAATACTACATAGATACTTCCTTGGTGATGGAGAACATTCAGTGAAATTTCCAAAAGGCTCTCTGTAATGTATATTGAACAGATATACACAGTGAATACTCATCATTATGACTTGGGATAATTTATAGTAGCTGCCTAATTCTATTGGCAACTTTAATTGGATAGATTATTCATCTTTGTTCATTGTTTCACTGCCACATAATATTTTTGTTCATTATTGAACATCTGGAATTGCACATGTGTAGTTTTTGTTATACAAAGTATCATTGAGGAAAAGCAGAGGACCAAGTTGTGTTACTTTCTTACCTGTAAATGGAGATGATAATACTTTGCCCTTCATAACAATTTAACTTGCACAGCTTTTGGGACAATATCTCTCTTACACAGGATTTATGCTGCATCCTGCAAGGAGGCGTTGGCTCTGTCTTCAGTGTCTGTGTGGTTCAGAAGTGTGGCTGAGAGATAAATTGCCAGAGGACTGCAGTGACAGACACCCTTCTCCCCAGTTCTGTGGGCTCTGTGATGGGACAAGCACTGGATAAGGAATTCTTCTCTTTTGAGTTAGGCTTTATTCCAGGCAAAGGCCAAAACTCACTATTGCTGGGCAGGATAAAACATCAATCCCCTTGCTCATGTGAACTGTTGGAAAAAAAAGTTTTCTCATATATCTCCCTGAAACACTGTAAAACATTGAGCAAAATAGATGTAATGTTCTGTATTTCCCCAGAAGTTTTGGATGGGGGGGGACTTTTGACCCATTGTGAATTGAGGGAGAGAGACACCGAATCAGGAACCTAGAGAGAAGCAAAGCCTGAGCAAGAAATAAAGACTCTGGAAAGCAATAAAAAACACCAAAAAAACTCCTCTGGGCCTCAGGTAACCAGTCAAATTAATTGTTGCTGTTTGAACAGCCTACGGCTGTATCTCAAGGAAGGCCATCTACCCATGTCTGCCAGGAATGAAAATATTCAGGCAACTGATTTAGAAGGTAACACTTCTGTCCTGAAGAAGAATTTATAAGAAAAATGCCACCACAAACCCCAGGGCTTTCCAGTCGTTTGTCTTGCCCAGCAAGCTTCTGTAAAATTTTAGCTCCTATTTCATTATAAAGTTGGATCTATGGAGAATCTGGCTCTTGAAATGTAGAGCAAGACAGGTCTACAAAGGCCTTTCTCAGGCATGTTTTGGTAGATCAGCTCCTGGAGAAGATGAGGGAAGAGAGAGTGTATTCCTAGAAGTACTTCAATGCTGTGTCAATGTGGACAGTGGTTTGACTTCAATCACACTGCTAGGGCCCAACATTGTTGCTGTTATTACTTATCTTTTAATACTTCTTTATATTACAGATCTTTGTGTATAATAAAGATGATGACATGCTTAGATAATATATTCTTATGAAGTCATAATGCCAGAAATGTATGTTAGCCATACAGATTGGCTTGCCTTTTAATCCATGTCGAAAGGGCCCAAGAGGTGTAGTGTAGCTGTCAAAGATAAATGGTATAAAGATTAAAAACCTCACTTTATCAATGTGCCTAGCTAAATCAACTTAAAATTATTCTACTGTGCATTTCAGGTTATGTAATAAAGTCAAGTTAGAGACTACTAAGCTCAGCTAACTTAGACACTGAGAACAGTGTAAAAAGAGCTGCACAGAGAGGGGGAAAAGCTAATTTATTTTGCTTCTCAGTGCTCTGCAATTGTTGGGTATATTAGTATTGCTAATGATGACTGCTATATAACACTAACAGAGAAGAAATATGATCTGAGATCAGGAAGGTCTGGGTCTGATATTTGCTGCCGCCTGCAATGGAGTAGTGTGAAATTCAGAGGTTATGAAATGCAGCGTATCTCTTGCTGCATAGTAGCAGATATAATATAGTTCCACTGCTGAATTTTTTTCCTATTCTTTCCCTAGTCTGTCTTTCAATATACAGTACAAAAGTATGATTTCCTTCCAGATTTCATTTAGATTTAAATACTTGCAATAATTGGAGGCTTGTCTGTTCCTGGAGTCTTTGTTAATGTGAATTTTAAGGTCAGACGTAAGATTTCTATCACCATCATCTGAAGCCCTCTGTTCCTAAAACAAAAGTAACACAGGGTATTGAACTGGGAAACTTGGACTTACCCACAGGCTCTTTGTGCTTTGTTAGCTTTCCTGCTGTGCAAGTCATTTCACCATCTAATGAAGCTGAACACAGGCTGTCAACCATGTTACGTAAACTAATAACCTTTAGGACCTTAAGAATAGGTTTAGGCCACTACATGACAGAAGTGTGTATCCAGATGTGGCTTTTCTATCCTTTTCAGAAGCAAAAGATTTTCTATTTAAGTTTCTCTCCTCAGAAAATGGACAATTTTTGCATTTTATTGTTAATGGACAAAGCTATACTAGAGTTTTAAATCCTGTCTGTGATCCTTTCTCTGCTTGGAAACTGTTTTTCCTTTTTCCTTTATAAACTCAAAATCTTTCCTGTTCTGCCATCCTCCCAGGCCCTCATTCCCATGACCAGGTCACAGGAGAGGAGCTCAGCCCCTGGCAGTGCGGATTGCGGTAGGTGGCAGCAGCAGTCCGCTGTGGGAACAGAGAGCTGCAAAATAAGTGGATAGGAAGCAGACGGGCTCACAGGAGGCTGGCATTTTAAATATAATCTTTTTTTTTTTTTTTTTTCCCCCAGCACATCTCTGGTTCTAATTGTCTTTTCAGATCGCCCACATATTCTATATCAATTATCCAGAAGGATTTTTCATTTTATTTGCTGTTACATTTCCACTTGTGGGTGATCGATAGAAGCCTTGGACATGCGCCTCTCAAACCATAAGCACAAGAGAATTTGAGAGGCTCAGATTTCCCTGCAAAATACAGCACTCGGGTTTATTCTTGATTTTCCTAACACTTCACTCCCTGCATACATGCTTACAAACCAAGGTGTTTCCAAATGACTTGTTTGGTTACTTGTTCCTCTGAAGCAGCTGCTCGGTATTAGAACAGAGAAGCCTGGAGGAACTGTTTTTTTCCCATTTGAACACTCTCTTTATTTTTAAGTTCTGTAGCTCAGCGCCATGGCTTATAATGAAGGGGAGAAGAAATTTTCTTTATTTATGCGATGAAGCAAGATCTCACAGGACAAAAGGATGGTCTTTTTGTAACCTTACAAGCTAATACAAGGTTTTGAAGTATGGTTATTTTGCCCTCTCAAGTGACCACAGTGGCAAGGGATTTAGCCATTGAACTTGTCAAATGGATGCTGTCCTCCAGGACTAGATTCAGGCACTGTTCCAGGCTCCAGGCCTGATTGATGTCCAGGCATACTCAACTGAGTATGGAGCTCAAAGCAGAAATGCTGCTGTTTTCACTCTTTCGAGATTTAAAACACCTGTTTCCAAAAAACAACCTGCAGATTGCAGGGAGTTGGAACTAGATGATCTTCATGGTCCCTTCCAACCTTAACCCTTCTATGAGTATGATTCTATAAATAATGGCTACACAAGTCAGGCATATACACAGCTGCATGCAGAGAGTCAGAGATACTGGCTGGAAGCAGAAGTCAAGATGGTGCCAGTGTTTTACTTACCAAACAAAACAGAGGAGAAATTGTTTAACAATCACAAAGGAAGTGTAAGGCCCTTCACTCTTACTGGACTCAGGGTGCTGTCTGACTCCGGAAAGGCAGGGTTGTTCCTGATTCATCAAGCTAATTCTCTTGCCATGAGCATCCCCACTCCACCTATCTTATAAGGACAGCTCTTTGAAGCAGAGTAGTTCCTGGCCTCCAGGCAGTGGCTTCTGCATCAATTGTCTCATATAATCATAGACTTTTGTGGATGATTTCACAATCAAAAATTATCTCTCCCTGGCAAATTACAATTTTTGGGAAGTGTGACCCAGCCTGTTGTTTAGAGGTTTCATACATATAAAAGAAGATGGATAAATTATTTTCACTCTCTCATTAAACTTTAGAAAGGCTCATTAAGCTGTAGAATTGTGTGTTTCAAAGAGAAACAGTGAGACCAAAGACTTCACTGATATGCAAAACAGAGCTACCTGCACTAAATGTATTTCTCAGCAAGAGTAGCTCTGAATTAAGCTTTTGATGGTTCCAAAGGTTGGCAGGAACCTGGGGTTGTTTGGTCTCTGAGCATTAATATTGGTTTTATACTTAATAGAAATTATGATTCTCAGCTGCTACCACTAAGTACGGATATACTGCTTGTCATTCACAAGCTTATAGTGATGAATTAAGGCACTCAGCCTGCTGTAAGTTTCTAATCCTGTTCACAACAACTAGCACTTGGAGATGTGTATCTGTAGTCTACTGCCAAGGGGTGAAGCAGGCAGGTTGCAGTTAAAAGTTTCCAGATTATTAGAAACAATTTTGAAGGGGATTTGAAAGTAATATTAAAAATTAAAAGGCATCTAAAGTGTTCCTTAAGGCAGAGTAACCAGCAAATCCCAATGCATTACCCTTAGTACAGTGGCTGGACTTCCATCATAATTAGCCACACATCTTCATTATCTGGACTATGTCTTACAGGCTAAAATCCCTATTAATACCCATTTTGAAGAAGTTTCTGAGAAGTAAAAATAATATCTATGAAGGTTGTACTGACCAGCCAGACTGTAAAGAATGGAATTAGCCTTCCAGTGATCATAAGACATTACTGCATGTGACTTATCCAACAAATTCTTCATTTACATAGTTAAAAATATGGCAGGCTCTAGTCTTGAATTTTCTTGCTGTTTAGCAACTTTGGGGGGGGGAAAGGGTTAAGAAACATTTTAAAATACACAAAAAGCCTGGAACTTTCCTTAGACTATTGGAGACTGGTTTACAGGTGTATAATACAAACTTGACTACATTGCTATGTCCCAGGAGCACCCTCTAGAAAGTGATAAACTCAAGTATAAAAGAGAGTGACATAGTGATAGCTGAATCTGCAAAGATGATGGGAGATAGAGAGTCTGCCTAGATGGCAAGAACTGTATTGAGGAAACCTTTGAGATCTGCACAGGAAACACTGTGCTACATTTATTGCAGAAATAAAAAAAAAATCTTCTTGTCTTAGGCAACCTCTTCCTCTACACAAAATAGGGATCTCTGTAGATGACAAGAGAATCTGTCTTCATAGTGGAAGTGGTTAATCGTGGTTCTTACTGTCAAGCATGGAAAAGAGGGCTTAGACCGAGTTTTCAGCTAAAATGGTCATCAGTGCAACTATTATGTGGTGCATTTTAGAGATGAATTTTGCATATTATTTGTCAAGGAAGAGAGAACAGACTAGGATGAGATGAAATGAAAACAGATAAATGTGCTTTTGAAGTGTGTTAAAGGAAACCAGTGAAATATATCAGAAAATAAGTGTAAAAAACACCAATCAGCAAAACAGTCTGCTAAGTGTAGGAAAAAAGGGGAATGGGAGAAGTCAAGATGAGTTAAGTCTTGCACAGGGCAGCAAAAAGTTCTTAAAACATTTAGAGAAAATGAGAAAATAGAAAACTCGAATCATTCTTCACTGAGCATGAGATTGAGATAGTAATTTAGATACTCCTCAAAACGAACAGAATTCTTTGCTACAGTTTTTTGATTAAAATAGTGTTGTTTGCTACAGTTTTTTGATTAAAATAGGAGTTGTTGATATTAAGGATGTAGAAAAAGACTAGTAAGGGCAAATGAATGAAAATTGAAAATATTATAGTGAGTCAAAACCAAAACTCAAGAAATTTTTCATTTGGGAGACTGTAGTAATATGTGCTAGAGACTTGTAGTCTGTGTTTCAAGTCAAACACCAGAAAAGATAAAAAAATATAAAAATTAAAAAAGGGAGAAATGCTATACGACCAATAGATACAGACTATTAGTAAAAATGTTATTTGAGAGCATAATTAAATACATTCAGGAAGTGGGAAATGGGATCAAACATTTCATGCTGTTCTACCCCTGTCATGGGTTTGCCAGTCAGCGCCCCCGGGGCTGAAAATAGTTCTGCCAGGTGGATTTCCAGAGCAAAACCCTCAATCAAAAGTTTTGGTAACGCCTCTGCCAATTACATTTTTAAGAAAACGGAAGAGAAGGCTGAGAGGCAGAAGAGAGAAGAGCCACGAGGTGGCCAGAGAAGAAGCAGCCATGTAAGGAGAGGCAGCAAGGCTCTAAGTGGGGCCAGGCCTCCCTTCTCCCCCGGCCATGGACCGGGGACAGGTTGTGGCATTGCAGCCCCCTGGCCGAGACATGTAGCAGAGTAGGGAGAAAAAGCTCTATGAAACGACTGCCTGCTGCAGAAGAATTCCAAGCAGAAAGATAGCAGAGCCTTCAAGGTCAGAGTTGGCAGTCGGAGAAAAGTCGAAGGGGGGTAAGTTTTTTCTTCCTTCCCCTGGCTCTCGCCCTTCAGCAGGGAAAAAGACTGAAAAACTAAATCCCTGCTGACTGTCGAAGATTGAAGAGTGAAGAAACTCTCCTGCAGCTCAAAGAGAACCTATGCTGGAGTGACTCGGCTCGGGTAGGATCTCGGGATCTCATTGAGAGCTGAATTTGGGACCTCACAGGAAAACAGGAATGGACTCAAAAGTCATTATTTCCTGTGACACTGTGAGAAGACCATGGCAAAGCCAGTGTCCCCTGTGCAACCATGGAGGACCCCCAAGAGGCCTGGGTCTTAGCCCAGGATGGGGGAAACCCAGCCCTGAGGTCAACAGAGAAGAGAAAAAGAGAGACAGTTTACTTTCAAATGTTGCAGAATTGTTTTGGAAGATCTGTAGCTCTAGAGGTGAAAAGAGACTGTTTTTCTCCTCCTGAACTGATCTGAAGGGAAAAGGGATACTTCTGTAAATATATAGTATTTTTGCTTAGTTAGAATTGTTGTATATATATAATTCTTTAGTTTTTATTTTATTTAGTAATAAATCCTAATATTTTTTTCCCCCACATCAGGTCTCTTTCATCTGCATAAACTTTCTCTTGACTCATAGCAATTGTGTGTGAGGAGGGAGTGAAAAAAAAATTGGCCCATGGCCAAACCCATGACAATTATTTTTTACTTTTATACTGTAGGGTGTGAGGTTTTTCTGTTTTCCTTTCTGTTTGTTTGTTTAGTTGGTTCGTTGGTAGATTTTTGTTTGTTTTATGATGGCAAAAGAATTTGAACTGGAGAAGAACCAATATGTTGTGTGTAGATAATTAACAAATTTCCTCAAAGGTTAGTCTTGCTGTCAATCTTGTTTGATATCTAATTAATAGCTATGAAAGAAGGGGAAAGTGTTTGTTGATGAAACATCTGTAGGAATATATTGGAATGTCATTTTTAACTGGAATATCCTCAAGATAAATACATGACCAGAAACAAGAGATAACATATTGAAGTAAACTTGTGGTTCAGCTAAGTTAAGAGTGATATTTCTCAATGCATTTCCAAAAGAAGGAGGAAAGTATTAGTGCCACCAGTATTGGTGAGAATTTGGGCTGCTTGGAGAAAAACCATACAGAATATCTGTTCATCTGTTGTCAAAACATTTGAAAGCAGCATCAATTCCCCCTGTCATGGACATGTTATTGAAGTGGCACATTCCATCGTGTAACATGTTCTGCAGAAACAGATATTTTGGGGGATTGAGATGCTGATATCAGACTCATGGCACCATGGAATTGATGCAGACAACAATCTGCAAGGAAGATGGGCCTTAATAGCCCAGACGGTGGCTGGTTATGAACCATATTTGTTTAATAGTAGAAATACAAGCATAAGTCTGGAAGTACTCCAAACAGCTACATCACTGGTTTGGTTATCTGTGCTAAGAATTCTGGATGACAAAAAACCCCCAAAATTTGGGTTTTAGTTATTTTCATTATCTGTTAAACTGAGTGGCAAAAGACTGGAATTCTAAGGGGACATGCTGCCTTATCTGGTCTTTTCTGCAAGGTAGTTGGGGTGTTTTAAGTGGGCCTGCTGTTTGAATCTGATACCTTAGAAGTATCAGATAAAGCAATGATAAAAGAATATTAATGTGAATGAGCCAAAGATATAAAAGTGGGTCCAACATGGTTGTGTGCCAACATGCAGCTCATTCAAACAGTTTGCAGAACTTGAAAGCTGAGAGCTGGGTGAGAGGAGTGAGAATAAAATGATATGACATTTAAACAAGACAAAGCTGAATTCACTGGGGAATCTTTTTCTCCTGAAGGAAATAATATTTTCTGAAGTCTTCATTCTTCCCAATGCCTCACTCCCTTGAGATTATCTTAATTAGATAGGAAGATAATATAGCAGCAAAGTAAATTTTGGAGCAGCCAGGAGTGGAGCTGGCAAGTAGCTCTACTGAGACTGCACCTGGTTCATAATCAGATTATGCCTAAAAAGCTATGAAAAACAGGAATATTCCCAGTTCACGCCTTCTGATATTTAACTATCTATTCAAAGAGGATCCCCACTACATCAGGAAGCTTTCAAATGTACAGGGGGTGTAGCATCTGACTTGTATAGCAGCAATCTAAACAGAGAAGGCAGAAGAATGGATGTGGTGTTGTAGGTAACCAAAAAAAAAAAAATCCCTTAAGGTGACACAGAATAACCCAGTGATGGAGCCAAGACTAGAACCTTAAATTTTCCAATCTGTCCTTAATCTCTAGAACACAAAAGGATCTTCCAAGCTGTGGCAATTTTCAGGCTAGTTGTCTGTGAGCTACCGCAGAGTTACCCTTACCACATTGAAGGGCTGAAAACAACCACTGCTACTGCTGACACAGCTAGCTAGAAGTAACCTGGAGTAGTGTCCTGGTTACTTTCTATTCAAGCCTTTCCTCCCTGCAGCTTGTTCTCTAGAATATGTATAGACAATAACATGTGAAAAGTGATGGCTTGACAAGACAGGCTACTGAAAGCCAAACATTAAGGCCTCTTCCACTTAGCTGTATTTTTTCCAGTACACTTAATATTTCCCATTAGCTGCTGAATAAATGTAATGGCTCTGACAATAATGAAATCTGTATAAAATGCACATAGCTTAAGCGAGGAGAGCCTAAAATGCACAGCAGAGGTGCAGACCACACTTTAGCAGACTGTTCTTTCCTAGAATGTTAAGTACTTCTCCAGTTATTTTGGAGTGATATTGTACAACAGCTGAGGTTTGGACTAAAGTTAGAAAGACTTCAATAAAATAAACTAATACTTTTCTCTTTAAGTGCCTTCAGAGCCTCTTGTGTAACTTGGTGTTAGTTTGCCTCCCAGCTAAGTCCAAATAATTCATTCTTTCCTTTATGGCTAGAAATCTGTGGGTAAGGTTCTTATGAGTAAAGGAGACAGCCTTGGAGATCAAAGGGTTTCTTTTGTTACCGCCGAATAAGGAAGTAAGACTGTGGATTTCAGGTTTTACCATTAATGATCAGTGCAGATTATGACATTACTTTTAGCTAAGTACTCCCAATCTGTATTTATCTGAAGGGTATCATTTATACTGGTATCCAAATTAGCTGTTTTCTAGTCTTTTTCTGTGCTCATGACAAAACATATTTCTAATCAGTAGCCTTTGACTGATATGTACAAAACCCAGACAAGATAGAAATCTGCCAGGATCTGATGATATAGAATATAGCATGGTCAAACTGAAAATGTGCCTTCTATAATAAAGTTATGTGTGTATTTAGACCTGTGCTAAGGTTGAGATTTTTTTTCCCGTTACCACTGGCACAGCTGGTTCAGGTTAAAGCTGTCTAGAGTAAATGTATAGTAGGAGCATCGTCTTATTTTCCCTTTAAGTTGGCTACACTGAAGGACATAGTGTGTCCTTCAGTCATGAGTGTAATTAAAACATACTTTGCTGCCAAATGCCCTTACTGTCATCTGCTGTTTGAGCTGCTGGATGATTTGGGTGAAATCAGGAATATCTTCCTAGTGTCTAAACATCTGGGTTCCTGCTCTGTTGCATGTTTTCTGGTGTATTAGGGAGTCACTGGAGGCTTTGTAAAGGAAGATAAACAATCTCTGACTTCTGCTACCCTTTGAATTCTCAGTGGCCTTTACTACCTTTCTGTTGAGTTGCCTCAATGCTTGATACTGCTTCATGAGGTGCTGGACCATGACAGAAATAGGAATGTTACAAACATCAGGATAGATCATTTCCACTGAAATAACTTGCATGTGGATGAGGATTTCTTCCTAGCTGAACAGGGATGAATTTAGAAGACTTGTCAATCCTTATTGTTCTCACTTCAAAATCAATGAGAAGCAGAGAATTTGTAGACTAAGAGACAATCTATTAAAACCTAACAGCTTTTTCAGCTGAGTACCCTGTGAGTAGCAACTTCTTCCAGGAGTCAACCCTTCCTCAGCTCCCATGCTCTGCAGTCCAGTCTTGATGCTTCCTTTTTCTATGACATTTGCTTTTTCTATAAACACATGAGGTTTCGTAGCTGCCTGGATACACTGGTACCCAGAACTGTTACAGATATGAAAATTATCAAATGTGTCCTCCACATATAAACGTGGCCAGTCTTCGCGAACGAAGATCTGGGAAAGGTGTTTTTACCTTTCAAGCCTGCGCAATGGATTTT
>JAWWLV010000179.1:43843558-43858937 GCA_035041135.1 Platyrinchus mystaceus
CGCTGAACTGAGCCCACCCTTTAATCCTAAGGTTCATCTGCCGGGCCAAGCAGGCTTGGACAATGGCAGTGAGGTCAAACCTCCACATATAAGTGGTAAAGAAAAGCTTTATTGCTTCATCGCATGAGCAAGCAAGTGCATTATAAAGAGGATAACACTATGGGTGGACTGGGAATTGAACCTTCATCCACTGAGTTTCAGACTCTGGGAATTAATTAAAAATATATTCAGGCCCTGACAATACTTTCTAGGTTAACAAGAAGGAGGAAAAAAACCAGCAAAAATGCTGCACCCAAAATAAGACCTTGCCTAACAGTGAAGGCTGTTAAATTCCCTTCTTGTCCTCCATGAAGAAGCTGTAGTTAGGCTTTTTTTTTTTTTTTTTTTCGGTGTCTAGATGCCTGTTTGACATTTTCTGGTTACAAAACCATACGACTTATGTCAGATCAATAATCTTATATCCTTCAGGTATTTATATCTCATCTAATCTCCATATAATGGATTATACACTGTATTTGCAGTAGGGGTTTGAATTTCATTATTCTTATTAAGATGTCATTTCCATAGCTTCTTCATTAATTTCCATTTTGCAAAGGACTATGTCTTTGGTGGCTTTGCTAACCAATTACAATAATGTTTTTCAATTATGCTACAAATAGAAGACTCTAACAGTTAATATTTAGAGTCAAAAATGTTCTTCTTTCACTCCCTGACAGTTGAGATATTCAAGCATCCTTTGGTATTGTTATTCTAAATATATTGTTATTGTACAATGTTTATAGAGTGGATCAAATCCCACACATTTCAGAGACAGAGACACATTACCTGCCCCAAGATAAGGCAAGACAAATATAAAACAGGAAACTTGACAACAGAACAGTTTAAAAAGAGTCTGGGAGTGGAGAGAGAGAAGCAGGTTGGGAGATGAGCTCCATAATGATATTTCAAGTGTATGACAGCATGTCAGATTCACAGCACTGTCTGTGGGAAGGGAAATCAGGTGCAAGAATTAGGACCTTTGGAAGCAAGGGATACAGGGACAACAAGCTTGTTGAAAAGCCCTTCAGATACTGCTGTCGGGGTAGTTTCCATGGGAAGTGAGAAGCAGCTATATCTGTCTAAAGACAGGCAGGATGTGGTGAAAGCCATTCTCACCCCAGCCTTGCCAAGGCATTGTAACAGAGCTCCTTATGCCATCTTTCACTCCAAGTGAATTTTCTTCCCTTTAACATTTACTTTGGTTATGTATCCCAGGGACAAGTCCAGCAGAAGTTAACAGGAGTCAATAATGAGCTGATTTCTCCTTGCAGGTCATGACTTGGTCATGTTCATATGGACCCAGAAAGCAGGAATCCCTGCTTCTAGCTCTCCCTTTTTATGAGATATAGAGGCAGGAGACAAGAACCATAGATTCTAATTCATTAGCAGTAATGTTACTAGTTAGTGGAATGAAATGGAGAGACCAACAGGAGTTAACATGAGGTCTGTGACCTTTATGAGTCCTTGGGATGAATATGCCTCTTCTTGATGAGGGTTTGAGTGAACAGCTCACCCAGGTGAAGTATCCAACCACATCTTTGTTTCAAGAGCACCTTAGGTGTGACTGACAGTTAAAAGGCACAAGATGAGAACTGTATCCTCAGGATCTTGCAAGCCATTGTTTCACTGAAGCTTTCTGCTAAAAAATGACATGTCTCTAAGGAAAACTAACTGTATTATCTTTCATTAATTTGACATAAGAGGAAGACCTCTGTTTTAATGAAGTGGGATCTGGGGGAAAAGATGCTGGAGAAGGTTCAGTGATGATTACAAAGCCACAGGAACTCTGTCCCACTTATTCCACCTCCTATCTTAAGGTCTGAAACCCTTGCATACCATGGAAAGAAGTGCAATGTTTGGACATAAAGATTTCAAAGAACTTCATGAACATTTGTAGTTTGTACTAAATGCCTTCTGCTGGTGAAGTGTCTGTGAGACTTACATTAAAGCATAAGCTTTTTTAACAGGGCAAATATGACAATATGACTGTGTTTGGGCCCTAGAAATTCCCCTTGTGCAGACGTTGTAATAAGACAATTCTGTGCTTTGGTCACTGTGAAGCCTGTGACTTTGAGTATTGAGCGAACTTTCTCTTTTTGGTTGAGGATGGATGGCTCTTTAATTTGTGCTGAGGCTGCCCTCAGAAAAGGCATGGCTCAAGCTAATGAATTTTAAACTGATTGGTCAAAGCAAGGGGAAAAGAGTGAGTGGATTTATTAGCTACAGACCTGTGTAAGACAAACTGCCTTTCCCTTCATTAATCATCTGCTGTCATCAGATTACTGGCAGTGATTGTTTTTGCTAACCAAAATCAGGGGAAGGAGAGGAAAGATGGGGAACTTTTCCACAGTAAACTTAGATGGAGTGTGCTATACAGATGGACAAAAAAGTAGGTGCTAGTGACAAATGCATGCACCAAATTGTTCCTTGAGTATATCCCGATTATCAGGTCAAGTGAAATGGCTGATATCTTCAGATGCCAGTGGTGCACATGAGGTTTAGTGTGGCAGTGAAATTATAAAACCTATCATGACAGTAAGAAAGGAAGTCAGATAACAGCTCTGACTTGGGACAGCTGGTTTCTAGTCTCAGTTTAGCAGCTTCATTAGGCAAATTGCTACATGTCTTTGTACCTGGCCTACCTGTGATATGCTGATAATGTTTGTAGTGATAGCAGTTATATTAGAGAGTGAGAGGCACCAACAATGCTGCGTTTGCTAAAGGTTCATAAAACAAAGTTCATTGCACCTGGGACAGGGAACAAAAGCCATTTCAAGTACTTCAAAAGCTACAGAATGTTTGCATTTCCTAGCTATGAAATATTTTCAGAAAACCCTTTTTACACATACCATATTTCACTGTAATTTGTGTGTCTTAATGTTTGTGTGACAAATGCCCTGGTCCAGTAGATTTTTGGTTGCGTGACTTGTACTTCACTAATAAAACCTGGAACTAAATCTATTGATTTCCTATATAGAACTAAACCTAGAAACTGTTCTTAACGTTATTTAGCTCTGGGATATGACTTTTTGGTTGTGACAGACTGTTTAGTTTGAAAAAAACTTGACATGGTCCATCCTTAAAAGTCACAAAAGAGTCTGAAATCTTACACTATAATTTTTAGTTAACGTCATTAAGCAGATTGATGGACCCTTAACAAAGCATGAAGTGTGAATTCTTTGTAACAGAAATTATAAACTACTAATCTAAAAAAGTACTTATTCGAAAAAAAGAACCAAAATGACAAAAACCTAGATGTGCTAAAGAAAAAAATATATGAAACTTAATGAAAATTAACTTCTGTGATAAAATAAGCTGAAAAAATATATTTGCCCTTTTGTAATTGGCTTCTGTCTGTGTATGCATTAGCACATCAAATTATATTTAAAAAGTCATATAGCCAAGTAGCATTTATGCTGTACCCGATGTGAATCTGCATGGATTTGATTCCCGTGCCTAACAATGTCAGTTTTAGTTCAAGTTTTCAGAAGCCACCCCAAGTTGAAGCCTTATCACAATTGAAAAGGGAAGAGAGAACACACATTGTTTTTAGACCCCAACTGAATGAAACACTGAGAAACCTGGTCTAATTTCAGTGCTAACCTTGCTTTGATCAGAAGCATGGACTGAAGAGCTCCTGATGTCCCTTCCAACCAGAGGGATTCTGTGAACTATTGAAGAAACTGTCTATTGTAATGATGCTTCTTCAGACAAAGACACACACACATATGCACAAATACAATAGACACAGGCCAAAAGCTGTGTCTTAGCGCATAGTGTTGTGACCTTGAAGTTTCAAAATGGTGTAAAATATAAAGAAAGAAACAAGTAAAAGTCAGTAACATGTCATAAGAAGGAAACAAAAGATTCTCTGAATGTGAGTTTGAAGCACATGGAGATTCATGAGATAACTACTAACAATAATATTAATTTTCAAGGAGTGGTCACCTCTTGCTACTTCTACCACAAATATATTGAGAATACAGCTATAGATGACAGCTTTTACTTCTACCAGAGATTTTGCCAGCTTGTGATTTGTGAGTCTCTGTTCTCTTTTTAAAAACATTACATTTCTGGTCCTTGTCTGGAAGAAAAAAGCCTAAATTATTCTTATGCCATTCAAAGTAACACAGAAATATAGAATTGTACATTTTGTGAGATGCATTTACTAGTAGAAAGAAGGAAGAAAAGCTGTGAGTTTCACAGTAAAATGTGCTTGCAGAGGTGATGGGGAATGGAGGTCATCACCATCCATTCACAGAATGTTTCTGGTACTTTTCACATTCTCACACTGCACTGCACCTTGGTTTAAAGTAACTATCCTGCTGCAGAATAGGAAAACTCAACACTTAAATTTGTCTCTTCCATCTGAAAATCCCTCAAATTGGTTACTGCAAAACTGGAGTGTTGATTATAACTACTTTTACAATTACATTTATATGTGTTCAGACAGAAAAAATTGTATATACCTACTTTCAGCAATTAGTGCTTCTATCTTGCTTTAATGCTTTTCTCACTAACAGTGGATTACTGAAATTCTTAAGCAATTCTGAGGCAAGGTACGATTGCACTCAGCAATGCTACAATTAATACTTTGCAACACTTTTCTCCAGAAAAATATCTCCCTTCAAAGTGTCAGTGCCATTGATCGTATTTCTCATATATGACTCCATACTAATACTTATTTGCTCATTAACCAAATGCATCCATTTTTCTGGAATGCCAGGGACCATCTGTGACTAAGATCAGTGTAGAAAGAAAATTTCTAAAATCCTGCAGGAATCTATGATGGAGGTTGCATGTCCATAGCCTGAGTGTTAATGCCACATTCTACTTGTTTGTTTTCTCTACTCTCTCATTTCAGTTAGCTTTCAATGTTGTAATCAAAACTCTAACCATATTGTACATCTTACAGCTTGCAAATCTATTTTAGTTACATAATAAAAGTGTAATAATGATAGTTCTGGCAAAACCAAACTCCCCTCCAGGTGCTGAAAATCTGTAAAGAAATAAAGTGAGAACTCAGAAAGGGAAATATCTCAAATTTTGTGGAGAAATATATACAAGAGCTGAGGTAACCACATTTTAGATGTACTTGATTTCAGACTTTCGCTTTAAGATACTTGAGAACTTGATAAGAAGTAATTTTTTTTTTATGTGTGTGCTAAGTTTTTCAGGGTTTCCAGTTTCTAAGCATGTATTTCAGGGCTAAGGATAAGATTCCCAGGACTCCCTGCTTAGCAGCTACTGCTGAATAAAAGGTTATATACAGCATGATATTTGCTGTAGTATTTGTTGAGACATACCCTGATAAGAATTTGAAGAAAAAAGAGGAAATTATCAGGGCCATTGAACCTTATTCATAATAGCAGTAAAGCCTCTGCAAGGCAGACTGTACAGCTTGTGGTTTCTGTAAGATATGCCAAGGATGGGCAGAGGACAGGAAACAAGGAAGAAAATTCTATGTGAATGAATAACTTCAGGCAAGTATATAACTAGATGTGTTAAACACCCTTAAGTCTAGAAGCTTTGAACTGACACAATTCACCTTCTAAACAGAATAAATACTGTTGGTGAGGGCCTCAGGTAGAAAACTCTTTTCTAGAAAAAATAAGATTTGGAGCTTTTCTGAGAGGGTGAGAGAAGCTGGGGGTATTTTTGGCCAAAAAAACCAAATCCCTCAGTAGGAAAGACTCTGAAGATGACATGTTACCATAACATGTCCTGGGGAAGCTGACGAGGGAATACTCTGAAAATCCCTCCAAAAAACAGTGTGTCCCAGTTGCTAATGATGTCAGACAGCCTGCTGAAGAGGACAAAAATGGAGATAGGTCTTCTTGCCAGGGCAGGTCTATCATCTCCTCATGGTAACAAAAGCTTGTTGAGGCTGAAGGTGAAGAGTGCCCCTACCATGGGTGCTGGTTGAGAAGGGAAGAACTGGGGAGATTGAGCAGACTGTGTTTTGGGGCAAGAGGTGGGATCTACTCAGAATGATTTTACAAATCAGAGAAGTGGGCAATCATCAGCCATATGAACTTTAAAAGGCCAAGCGCCAGATTCTGCACCTGGGACACAGAAAACCTGTTTGTGAGTATAGACTAGGGAACAAGAGCCTGGAGAGTAGTGCCATGGAAAGGGACCTGGGGGACCTAGTAGAGGGCAAGTTGAATATGAGTCAGCAGTGCCCTGGCAGCCAGGAGGGCCAACCCTGTCCTGGTGGTGGCATCAGGCAAAGCATTGCCAGCCAGTCGAGGGAGGGGATTGTCCCGCTCTGCTCTGCACCTTTTATTCTGTGTGCATCTTTGGGCACCACAATAAAAAAAAGATATTCAGCTCTTAGAGAGCATCCAAAGGAGGGCCACAACCATGGTGAAGGGCCTTGAGGGGAAGTCTTACGAGGAATGGCTGAGGTCACTTGATCTGTTCAGCTTGGAGAAGGGAAGATTGAGGGGAGACCTCACTGTGGTCTTCCACATCCACATGAGGGCAAGTGGAGGGCCAAGTACCACTCTCTTCTCTCTCATGAGAAGTGACAGGACTCGAGAAAATAAAGCTGAGTCAGAGGAGGTTTCAGTTAAATATTAGGAAAAAATTGTTCTACCAGAGGGTGGTTGGGCACTGAAACAGGCTCCCCAGGGAAGTGGTGACAGCACCAAGCCTGTCTGAGTTCAAGAAGCATTTGGACAACATTCTCAGGCACATGATGTTGTTCTTGGTGTGTCCTGTGTGGGGCCAGGAGTTGGACTTGATGATCCTGATGGGTCCCTTCCAACTCAGTGTAGTCTATGATTTTTTATTCCATGACTTTTTCAGAGGAAGGTGCTGACCTAACTGCTTTCTGAAGCCCTGGATATAATGAATAATTGCAAGGTTATTTTCTACAGTGATGCTTAATCTTTGAAATTTTGACTGACCTTTTAATTTAAAAGAAATGAAAAGGGATTTTCTGACACTTATTTCTTCAATTGGATAAGGTAGTGCTTTTAAAGGATAAAGAAATTAATCTCAATCTGAAATTACTCTGTTTGTTGTTCACAGAATTAAAGAATCACAGAATATGCTGAGTTGGAAGGGGCTCACAAGGATCATTGAGGTCAACCCTCAGCCCTGCACGGGACCACCCCCAAGAGTCACACCATGTGCCTGAGAGAATCATCCAAATGCTTCTTGAACTCTGTCAGGCTTGGTGCTGTGACCACTTCCCTGGGGAGCCTGTTCAGTCACCAACTGCCCTCTGGATGAGGAACCTCTTTCTAATATCCAACCTAAACCTCCTCTGTTACAATGTTAGGCCATTTCAGTTGAGGTTGCATGGATGTAAATCTTGGCCTCTCTAACATGTTCATCCACAAAAATGAGGTAGCATGTAACAGATCCAAATAATATCTTTAGTGACCTGTGCTTTCTGTGCTGTCCTGTGTCTTACTATTGGGATACCACCAGATGCAGAAATAGCAGCAGCATCAAAAAAGCTCCTGGACATACTGGAGTAGCCAGACAAAAAAATAAGAGAGAGAGCTATGAGCACTACAGCTGTATTTAGAAAATATCATCAGTTCAAACAACACAGTGGTTTTGTAAAAGGGGAATATTTTTATACTCCAAGACTTATTTTAGTTAGGCTCCTGATAACCTAATTATAGAGGTCCACATGCCAAAAAAATTGTTTGGAGTAAAATGATCTCAAAAGTCATGCCAGACACACAAAAAGGTGTATCTGTAACTACATAAGCAGAGTTGAGTGCCGTCGGTTTGAAAAAGCACCAAGAACTGCTTCAAACGTGCCTCGTTTGTAGCTTGTTTAGGTGACATGGGGTGTTGAAGTGTTCGATAACCAAATTAAAAGTTTTGTCATTTTTCTTAGGGAACAACCAGTCGTACCTGTGAAAGTAAGCGTTATGAGCACCGATAGCTCATGGGGATGGATTCTTTGATGCATTTCAGTAGAAAAGAATATTCTTGATGACCTTTTTGCAGAACACAGGCAACACATTTTGGACTTTATGAAGATCTTCATGGGTCTGCAGTTCTTTACCCAGTCTGAGGTTTTTTTGAGCTTATATCAACATGCTTGGAAAGACTCTGAGGTGCTATAGAGTTGACATCTACGTACTAGGAAGAAAAAGTGGAATATCTTGAATGTGTTGAAATTAAATTTTTGACTTACATAAGGAATAAGCCTTTTTAGTATATAAGTACTTTATAAAAAGAAGGGACTGGAAACATATTGTTAAGATGACAACATAATCTTTTTCAGTGCATCACCCATGCATCTATCTTCACAGCTATTTACAGCTTAATATTCTTAGAGCATTATAGTACATCCTCCTCAAAGCAGGAATGAGAGCAAGTGAGGAACCGAGAGCAAGTCTTTTTTAGGCTATTAAATAAGCATGAAATCAATAGAATTTCAAGTATTAATTTTTTCAAGTTGTTTCTCCTCTTACTCTAAAAAAGAATGAGAACTTTGAAGGGATGTAGGATATTACTTTTCTGTATTACAAGACACAGAAAAAGGCCAGTTATCTCAAGAGATGAGAATGTGCCAGGTGCCAGTAGAACCCACTGGGAGCACAAACAGAACATCATGGCTTAAACTGAAGTGGGGACTTGGGGATTTCTCTAAAAAAGACTTGGTTGTGACAACCCTTAGTGCTTGGTTACATACTAGCTGCAAGATGGAGTAATATAGAATCATAGAATCATAGAATCAGATGGAATGGAAAGGACCTCTGAGATCATCAAGTCCAACCCTTGATCCACTACCACCACAGTTACTAGACTATGGCACAAAGTGCCACATCCAGTCTCTTCTTAAATACCTCCAGGGACAGAGAGTCCACCACCTCCCTGGGCAGCCCATTCCAATACCTGATATCCTTTTGTGCTACAAATTCAAACTGGTTATGACATCTATTCCTATTTTTTTGATACTCCATTCCTTTTTGTAAGCAAAAGCAGGGATTATTATACAGGAGATCCCAAACTTTGATGATACATTTTCTTCCCTCCATTATTTTTAGAATGGATAGGATTAACATACATGGCATCTCCTTCCACTTCCATGGTCAGAATGGTAGATGAATTTAATCATGCAGTTTAATCAGTGAGTCCCACTAAATGCCAGATTACAAAATTGTTCTAAAATTCTTCCTGTAGTAAATGTGGCCAAAGACTAAGTATTTTCTTTTTTTGAGGACTGTCATTGACTCCAGTAAATGTTCTCCCTCCCAGTAATTACCAGGGTTCATTATACAATCACAGATGTGATGAAATGCTTTGCCTGCCTTTGTAACTGCCAAAGACAGTTACACACTAGTAATAAAAACATTTTCATAGCCCATTTCATCCTGGTTACAATCACTTAGCACTTTTTTATAGAAATGAAAGATCATTGCCAATACCTTGATAGGTGATGTGACGTTCATGAATCATAAGAGAGACTCGAACCTAGTGGGTGATTATTTAAAAGAACTCATAAATGAGATCCCAGAAAATCAACTCATCATGCTGTGTGTGTCAGCAGGACTGAAAAATGGGTAAATGTCAGGCAGAAAGGTGTGTGTATATAAAGCAAAGGGCTTACTCTGACTCAGGAAAAATCGATTTTGCCAGTTTTGAACAATTCAGTCCCAGATTATGGTGCAGCTCTTAAGGGAAACAACCTTAAAAAAAGCTAGAGAGGCACTGCAGGTGCCAATTGTTAGAAAGAGCACTACCAGGCAATAGAAACAAAAACACTTTCAGAAAAATCATGAGCTCAGTGGTATTCATGGTTAGAGGCTAAAGCCCAAAAAGATAAATTTCTGTCTGAAGGCTTCTGTAAATTTGCATACAATGGAAATACCCCTTTTCCTGAAAATTTATGGGGACCATCAACTTTGGTAAAAGTTATTCTATGAAAAAAGTACTGAATAATGCCAAGGGAACATTGTTAGGTCCAAAAGCAGAATAGACTACAATAATAGTTGGCAATTCTGTATAAAGACTTGCTTTATAAATACCCTTTTATTTATACCGTGGAGGGCTTATCTTTTGTTTTGATTAGCCAGCTGTTCCCGGTCATGAAATAAATATGAGTTATCATAGATTATTTGTTGTGGGCTGCTTGCAAAAGTTATGAAACTGGGAAAATCTACATCATAGGCAACTGAATAGTAAGTGGGTAGTCCCAAACACAGTCCCAAGGAGACAAAAAAAAAAAAAAGAAAAAATATAGAAAGAATATTTAACATTAATTTAAACACAAACCTCCTGGGGTAACATGCAACTAACAGTTACAGGGAAACTGATATACACTGGTAACATTTAACTCTTTCTAGAGAATTTTGAAGATGTTCCCAAAAACATTGTGGTTAATTGCTGATGGATTTAGATATTCTTATACCAGAAGCTTTTATATTAAGAATGGAGCCTTTTCGTCAGACTGGCGAGTGGTTTATACATTGAAAAGAGCTACTGCTGGGCATAAAATGAAGATGTAAGAACAGACTGCTTTAAAGCCTGAGTCTACGGAAGGAAAACATGTCCAGCTGTGTGAAAAGAAAGAAACTCCTTCTAAAGAAACTCATCCAGTCTTTTCCCCCCAACAGAGAAAGCAACATGCACTTTGCTCTCACATTGTTGAATAACAACTATTTCAGAAATAACTTGTGAGATCTTAACAAGAAACATTCTTTGGATGGGACTCAAAATAGGGAGTCTCTAAAAATGGGTAAAAACCTCATTAAAAGTCTGAGGAATGGAAAGCTTTCTCTGAAAAGGAGCAATGGCAGTGAAACAGTTGGGTAAGGGGTGTAAATTAGACTGTTACTAAATTTTGCTGTATTTTCTGCTTATCTGTTTTAACGCAAAACAGTAAAATGGGTGCACAGTCCGAAATAAATGTGGTATTCAAACACAAGAGAGGGAATGAGGGGTTTTCTAGCCAAACAGGGAGAACATATGTACTGCAGCAGTGCAGGTCCTGGCTGTGTTGTTGAGGGCTGTTTTCTAAAGGCTACATTTAAATGAATTTGAGAAAGATATGACTTGCTTCTTTATGCTTCAGAGGTGTCTGACATTTAAAGCAGGATGATGTGGATAAAGGAAAAGTCAATACTTTTAGTCTGAAACAGGCAGAAAATAGACATCCATAACAAATTTAGTACCTATCTTGTAAGTCAGAAAGCCTTGTACAGCATGAAACACATTTTAGGCAGAAATGTCTTTTCAGAAATATGCATTGGCAGACACATTTAGTCTCTGGATAATGAAGGGTTCTCTTGTTAATGGTTATAATATGCAAAATTTAGTTTGTTGTGACTTTCAGAATCTAGTCTGTGTTGTTAAAGCCCACCTAATGCTGGGGATGCTTTTATGAAGCATGGGAATATTTGTGTGCAAGCACTGGTCTGACTGAAGAGCTTATCTTCTGCTACGCACAGATAATGCTGAGAATACACCTGAAATGTCAACCACATCCTAAAATTCTCAAATATAACAACTTAAAGGTTTAAATGGGTAAAAATTGTCTTTTTCCCCCCTTTATAATTATTTTAATGTTTATATAAACCTTTATATGTTTTCTTAGCATACTGCCTGTTGAAACAGAGGATATCTGTGTCTAAAAATAACACAAAAATGCAGCAATGTATTACTATTAGAATGTGATAGTTGCAGAGGCATGAGTGAGTCCGTTGAAACAGGTTTTAAAATGACCCAGATTGTCAAAAGCTCTATAACCTAGAGTGTATATATAGCATAGGAAGTGTATACAGTATGTGTATTTAGTACAGGTAAATTTTCTGCATCTGTAGTATATTTTTTTTATATTTATGAATATCATCACTATTACTGTTTTTCATATTAAATGATCAGAATATACTTTCAAAATGAGTTCTGAAGACAACCCTTCTTTCTGTGAAGTAGCAAAAATGGAAAGCAATTACTCCACAGAATAGAGACATTTTTGAACTTTAGGCTGAAATATTCTGTATTTCTCAGGGTATTCCTGTGTAAGCATTTCACAGCCTTTTTGTAGAATGGAATACTGAGAACAGGGTTGTGGGAAAAGCAGGATGCCACTACAAATCAAAACCATTTTGAAATCAGGGCTTATGCATTACAATTTGCCCATGAAGTCTGTGGTGGGTTGGAGTCCGTTTTCACATGTATTCAAAAAGAATTTTCTTTTCTATACTAGTGCCAAAAAATTCATACACAGCATCATTAAACAAAGATTAAGTTCTTGAGAAGTTTGTTTCTGCTTTAAAGCTCTCTGTATTAATAAGTGAATAGTGCACACATCTAATCAGGAGACAAGACATATCTAATATATCTTTTAGCAAACTCCTCCCAGTTAGTGAACATGCTTTGATTTTGATTTTAGTTACTGGACAGAAGACTCAGCTGCATATGCACCTCTGTACATCTGTTAGTGTCAGACCTTTGGAATGTGGAAGTAGTTGTTCTCCACTGATTTGGCACTGGTGCAAAGAAATTAATATCATCTGTCTGGACCTGAAGGGATTTATAATGCAGTTCTTGCTACAGACATAATATTTCATGAACGTAGTAACAACTGTTTCAGACAGCTGTCCCAAGAGTGAGTTTTCTCAATTACTAACCTGGTCGCCAAATGCTTTCATCAGTCTTGGTTCATGAGATAACTGACAATGGTTGCTAACAAATGTGAATGTCCCGAAGCAGATGTAAGAGGCACCGGTAGGTTCTTGGATTTTGAGAAAATGGAAGTGGATAATATTTGCAGTTGACACTGACCAACTGCATCACTCATTTATACAGAAGGTTATTTAATATGGAGCAGTTTCGTTTTTGCTTTCTCCCAGCTCTGTCTGGACTGTCAGGTTGGCATGTCATAGAATCATAGAATCACTAAAGTTGGAAAAGACCTCTAAGATTGTCTAAGTCCATCAGTTAACTCAGCACCATCCTGTTCACCACTAAACCATGTCCCCAGTGGCTCAGTTTGTTCACCCCTAAATCATGTCTTTCTTAAGTCATGATGCTGCTTGTCATTCAAGGAGTTGCTGCATGTCAAGTGAAGGTATCTTTACAAGTAGGCTAGTCAAAAATTGAGTCACCAGGGTGTCATGGCTGTACCTGAGCAACAAACTCTATTAAAGCTCTGTGGGCCTTCTGACAGTGGTGATGGAGCTTCTGAAATAATAGTCCAAGCTGACATTCTGCTGTCTGGAAGACAATTGGGGAAGATTAATTTACTTTATTGCCAATTAAAAATGGAGTAGGATAGTGGGAAACAGAGGCAAAACTAGAATCACCATATCTCCCAACTGTGTCCAACATAGGGGCAGTTTCTGGGGTCTTCTCACAGAGCCCCTGCTACCAAAACCTTGACACATAAACCTAATATTTGTTTAATCATCTTAAGTTTACTTTTCAAAAAAGGTACAGTTGTCTTAAAGAAATGACAAGTATTCTTGTCAATCTCTTGGATTTCTCCCAGAGAAGGGCATGCTTAGTCCGTGCTGTATAATAGGCCCACTGGAAAAATACACTGACAAGGTCTTTCAGCTACCAGCACAGCACTTGTTTTGTGAAAGCCCAAGAGATTTCAAGCAAAGGTTAAGCTTGTTGATCAGCTTGCCAAAGTAAAATGAAACTAGTCTGTTCTGATGTGACAGTATTTCTGTGATAATGGTGTAGGAAGAACGATTCCCTTTTTGACTCCCTTTGTCATACTCAATGTTATTGATTAATTAGTGATGCCCGAGATAGCCAAATTATAATTAAAGAATATATTTATTAACAAACAACAGAAAACAGAACAGTATGACATGTCAGACGCCCGCTGGAGACTTACAGGTCCCACAAACAGAGCATCCTCCTAAATTAAAATGTTCCTTGTGGTATCTTACCAAATTTTATGTGTCCAATTTTTCTCCTGCCTTTTTTTTTCTGCAGCCGTCTGTCTCAGGTCTTCTGTCACGGCCGCTCCGAACAGAAGGTCTGCTTCCAGAACTACCAAAATTTAGCAGGATGCATCTTCCTGGTATGTAGATCCTCTAGTTCAGAGCCACCGGATGGAAATCCTGGACAAAGTTCTCAAATTGTTAGAAATGAATTTTTCTTTTAGATTTTGGAGATGGCAAAAAATACCTGCAGAATAAAGAAAGGTTATAAGAGATGTTATTACAGGGTTGGGTGCCCAACCCTGGGTGCAGCTCTGGGTCCATTGTACCCAAGGAGCACACTCCTGGCAGTTTGAAAAAAACCCCGCTTTTTGTACTTTTTCCGTTACATAAGCTATTACATATTAATTTACTATCGGAAGGTTACCTTAAAAGGTAATGTCTTTGCTTCAGAAGGGGTGTTGCTTCTTTTGTTGATTGTAACATACCTTCCCCTGATGATGCATCATCCCCTTTGTGTCAGGGGTGGGGGGGGTCTTTTTTTGTGTATTCACGTGGCAAGCAGGGATACATCTATATTTATAATTTATTCCTTGTTCCTGGCCTCAAAAGGTTCCCTGGTTCAAATCAAAACAGGATTTTTTACCTTACAGTCTCTACGGTACGCCTATAAGTTATAAAAAAATAGATCTTTTGTTAGTATTCTTCTTAGCTTTTGTCCATCTCTTCCTCTGTTATCAATAGGAGTCTGTTCTCTTGGCTCTTCACTCAAAAGGATGTGTATTGCAGTGTAGATGCTGTCTCCTTGAAGGACTAAATCTGTTACAGAGATGTCTCTTTGAAAGGCTAAGCTGTTAAAGGAATGGTTATTATGCAACTACAACCAGTTATTCAACCTATTACACTCAACAGCTTCAGATTTCAAATATGAGAGTAATATAACAAAGGGATAAGAGATTTCCCCCCAAGATAGTTTTCTACAGTGTCAGTTTATGCATGGGAACAACTGAATCCTCAAGTCATATCTGCAGCAAAGGGAAATACATAAACCTCACAACTTACTATCTCCAAAATATTGACTGTTTCAGCAACAGTGGAAAATGTGTAATCACAAGCAGAACACAGCTTCCTAGACAACTTTTCTGCTTGACAGACTTGATCAGGAACCCTTCAGGAAGTGCAGAATGAATCATCTGTAATTACTGAAGGTTTGAAAATAGCCTCATCACATCAATATATCCTTTTTCCTGTTTGAAAAAGAGACTTGAAAAGAAGTGAGTTATTTTGTACCCTTTTCTCTGTAGACATGGGGTATTTTTATCAAAACTTCCACACTGATATGAAATAGGTACATTAATTATTCCCTTCCAGATCGTTGGAGAATTTAAAATTGCAGCTGAACACAGATAACATGCAGGCTTTAAGTCAAGTACCAATGACTTAGAATGTCTGTGTATTTTATATAC
>JAWWLV010000179.1:43859378-43875002 GCA_035041135.1 Platyrinchus mystaceus
ATGGCCTTAGGGGCTGACGAGCTCCATCTACCCGGGGGACCCTGAAGCAGGACCAGGAATTGAACCTGCGACCTTGGCGCTGAGAGCGCAGCATCTTAACCGCTAGGCCACCAGGGGTCCCCAGGGAATATCTATGCACTAATTTAAAAACCCCTGTAATACAAAAAAGTGAGGTTTTACTTCCATTTGAGAAGGGGCTGATAAAGGACTTAGTTTAGTCTCTTGATTAAAACCTTGTACTGAAGGAGAGATAAGTTCCTTATAACCTCAGTGAGGTCAGGACTTCTGTTTTGATTGCCAAGTTTTACATATTGCTAGTTCCCAGGTTAGAAGCTAGGGATTTTCTCTGATTGTGGGGAAGCACTAGACTACCCACAAAAAAAAAAAAAATAAAAGGAGAACTCTTCCACTTATGTGAAGATATCAGCTCTCCTCTATGATGAAAAGCCATTTTTCCTGCCTGCCATGGAAATCTCAGTCCTACAGACTATATCAACTGAAAACACATTCATCTTTCTACACCATTTAGGCCATTGCCTACTTAATGAAACATATAATGGGATGAAATTGCCACCTGGTGGTTGAGATATGGGACGGCTCCCAAGGGTATAATTATGGACTATTTTTTAATATTCTAATAGTACTGGTATAGAGATGTATCCCTGCTTCTGGATTTAGTTCATATTATGGCTTACAGAAACCAGTGGCATTATTTCTCTTTGTGTTTTTCCTAGTTGCTGAAGAAGTCTATTTCAAATATGAATTAGCTGTATGTATGAACTGAGCACTACGGAACTATGGATTGAAGTGTGGCTAAGAGGAGAGGACAGAAAGAGTAATAATGAATAATAATGTAATAAAATGGAAAGCGTGTCAAGCAAGTTGCTGCACTAACTTGGTTTTACATGAGACAGACATTGCTTATCTAAAAATTGGAATAAATCAGATTTTTATTGGAATATGCAAGTAGTGCCAACACATAGAATTAAAACAACTCCAGATGTTAGCAGTCAAAAATATGAGATGGCAGGTCAATCTTAAAAGGAGCCTGGAAAGAGCCCCTCACTTCCATGGATGCCTGTGTCACTGCCATGTGTATGGAAACATGCTCAGAGTTATCCTGTAAGAAAAAGAAGAACCTGAAATGTGTAGTAGGAAGTCATCAAACATAGCCTCTGAAAGATGTGAATCTATGCAAAAGTGTAATGTCAAAAATATGGCTAATAATGTTGCATTTGAAATTGCATCTGAGGAGTATATTGAAGAAAAATCTGTAAACACAGATGCTGATCCATCTTGTCAAGGAACAGAGAGGACAACAAACCAGACACTTGTAACTTAGATTATGTTTAAGTGCTTTTCTGAAATTTTGATTGGTTTTAAGTGGTACAGTAGATGTTTACATGGGGACCAACTGCTTATAGCATAGAAGTGATTGCAATGAAGAACTATGTTTCCTTTCTGCTATCTATAAGATATGATCAGATTTAAAGAAGTTAAGAAGGAAAGAGGAAAAGATGCTTTGGCATTTTGCAGCATGCCAATAAACCTGAGTTTTGCCTCCCAGAAGGATGAAGTGTTGACACAAAGTTATGGCTGAACTGTTCCTGTCATGAGAAAAAGAGGGTGAGGGAGAAAAAAAATGAAACTGCTGTGCTGTGCTGGAAAGACAGCTGTGAAGGGTCAGGTTTGCTGTTCCTATGAGTGAATGATTGGGGGAATCAATCTTGTATTGACTACTGCTCCAAAATTACTGCTCTTATAGCCTTAAATTTTCTTAATTGGTGGTGGCAGCAGTAGTCAGACCAAGCTAAAGAGACAAAAAACCCACCCTATGTTGTTACCAACAGCAGAGCCTGCTAGGATCTGGAATAGTCTCCTGAGGTATTGCTCTAGTCACTTTAAAGAACACACTGTTTTGTACCAGTCTCCAGGGAGATGGGCTAAGTGTAATCTAACAGGCCATTTTTATCTCTTCCTTATGTGTCTCCAGGAGTTGTAGCCATGCACTTCATTACTTCAGTCACTGACTTCACAGAGTGACATCAGCTATCAGGATTTCTTCTGCCAATCTGTGGATTTAAGCACTGTGTTTGCCAGTATGCTCCATCCTTTATGAGGAGGAGAAATGTAAGGAAGGTGGAGGGTGACAGGGCAGGGAAGCTGCAGAGTTTGACTCGTGGTTAGTGTGCTGTGCAGGCAGACAAATCAGTTGGCCCCTGCCTGGGAATCTTAATCAGAAGTGTGTGGTTCACTGCAGTGGCTAAGTGCTACCATGCTGGTGATGGCATCTTCTTCAGAGACACAATTGATTGCTCCTCTCTCTCTTCTGAGAAGAGATTCCAACTGTGTAGACAGCATCACAGAGAGAGCTGGTGAAGAAGTGCTCTCTTACATCTCTACAGGATTAGGATCGACAGTTTAATTTCCCTGGGGGCAGGTAAACTGTCATTCTAATTCATCCAGACTAGTGTGGTAAAGAGGAAAGAGATGCCTGTTTGAAAGGTCCATTGATTTATAATAAGACTGGTGTAAGGCCAAAGATGATGCAGTCCTAGAACCATGCAAATTGAGGTGAGGGAGCACATGTTTGGGAAAGGTTTTTTTAAGGAAAATCCACTTTCACAGTGAAATAGAAGAGAAGCATATTGCAGAGTGACCTTTTCAGGGTGTAGAAGAGAATCCCTGAGCTGCCTGGCATCAGAGAAGGGATGTTATTATCCTCTGGCAATGCTAAAATATCAGACTGTTAAAAAAACATATTCAGTGTAGGAGTACCTTTTGGTCTCCGTGTGTTTGACTATATGTGCAAGCGTCTGCTTATATGCTCTCTATTAGTAGTAGTCTTGTGACTTTCAAATTGCAAGTGTATTATAAAAAAAAGAGAGGTGATGCAATGTAGTCAGATATTTTCTTAAGAAAGCAGGAGATGCAATGTGAGCCCACATACCACATTATGCTTTTATGAGAAATTATTTTATACAGCAAGTAAAACTTTAAAACTTTAATTCCTTCCTTCTCCCTTAAAAAAACCCCCAAAACAAAACCAAAACCAGCATGGTATAAAACGTACCATGATGACAGCAAATTTAGTCTATCAAGTTACCTGTTTATTGTGGACTATCCGATGTGCCTTCCATGTGCATTCTAGACTTCAAATCTTCTGGGAATAAATATATAAAGTCTTCTCTCCAGTGTTATATTATATGGCATCATCAAGAAGAAGACAGCCAGGTCTGTAGCAGCTTTATAGTCTCTTTTTTTGAAAAGACTGATCATTAGTGTGCCAATTAGCTGCCAGGTCTATGCAGATTTAGACGTGAATTTTTGTTGACAGTTGCATTGCAACACTGATCTTGTTATAATATAGAATTCTCTCCCTGATTTGTTTAGTTGTGAAAGACCTGTTATTTTAATTTGAGAGCTATTGAGGATTATCAACCCAGCTACAATTTACCGGGGTATGGAAATTTTACCATAGATAGATCCTGAAAAATGCAGCTGGTGCTTCTAAACTTGTGTCCTCATCTGCCAAAGAAACCAGGATGGAATGCCACACAGTATGAAAGCAGGAGAGAGTAAGGTTTTAGTTGGAGGGCTCAGCATGTTGCATGAACGATTATCAGAATGTGAGAGAATCAGGAAGGTTCAACTGGAAAATATTCAAGTGAGGAGAATTATCTTCATTAAATAGATATAGGTAGGGTTGAATCCATATCAGGAAATATATGTTTATCTAAACCACATGTAGTTCTAAAGGAAGTAAATTATTTCCACATTGATTAAAACACTTCCTTGAAGATACTGCTGATTTCTACTTATGCAAAGAGCAGCATCATGTTAGCTACGTATTAGTGTGTGAATATGCATGTGTAAGGGGAAGGGAGTGCTATTTTCTTTTTATTCACAAATGTCTTAGGTCTTGATCCTCCTTTCCACTTATAAATCAACTGCCAATTTTATTTTTTATTTCTGGGCCCCTATTGCCTCTGCATTTACTGTCATGCAGGAGATACTCCACAGATTTCACAGAATATTCTGAGTTGGAAGAGACCCACAGGGATCATCAAGTTCATCTCTTAAGTGAATGGCCCGTACAGGGATCAAACCCACAACCTCAGTGTTATTAACACCATGCTCTAACCAACTGAACTAATCTAAGGCTTATGTGTCTTTGGGAACTCACTGCTAATGCAGTAATGAGGAGTATAAACAGTGTAGCACTGAGACTGACCTACCTGCACTGAGACTGACCTACCTAAAGAACTTTTTGGTGAAGTTTTTACTATTCTTATGTGTGTGGAGAACATTGAAGGGGCTGAAAAACAGATTTCCTTTTTGAGAACTAATTTGTTTTCATTGCCTGAATAAACTGGTGTCAGATGGATGTGAATCCAAAGAGTAGCTCTTAGATAATCCTGGTACTCACGGTGACACTGATAGAATAAAAAAGTGGTGGTGGAGAGATGTTGGGAGAAGACTTTGTCCCAGCCTGTTTAGTCGAAGCTGTGGTGTATGGTGACATGTAAGACATTAGAATTTCCCACTGGCAGTCAAGTGTGGTAAAATATTAATTCACGTGAGTCTTAAAGTACTGAGTGGAAGGAGATGCAATGGACCATTTTTCATAAGCCTCTCGTATTCTCTAGGCGAAAACCAGCTTTATAACAATTTGTTTCATTCAGCATCTTTACAACCTACATCTCTTTATATGAAAACCATTTCCAATTGTATCTCTCTGATTCAACCTCAGCCATAATTCCATACCTCAGTTTAACCACACTGTTTAGAATGAAGAGGCACAGTTAGCTGCACGAGACAGCAACGTAAAACTGAACCAGAGAACAGTGTGTGGATATGCTTTTTAATACCATCCAACTATGCTATCTGGAGGCTAAAGCACATTACTGTGAAGTGCTGATGGATTTAAAGAATGACCTTTTTTTTTTGTTTTGTTTTGTTTTGTTTTGTTTTAGGTCCAAACCTTGATGAAAAGATGTGTAGAGTTTGAAAAGTCAGTATCTATACCTAGAGATTGGAATGTCCACCGTAACATTTTTCAGTTTTTCCTTAATGTGACATATCTTACAGCCCTATCATGCTTTTGCCTCCCTCATCACCCAGTCATGCGGGAAAGGCAATTGCCTGAATCTGTCTGGCAACTTGGGAGACAGTGATCTCTGCAGAGAGTTGCAAGCTTTGACTGGGGTTTGTGTTAATGCATCCTATTGCTTGGGATTTCACACTAGTGGAGCTGAAACTCAGTCAGCAGCCAGTCTTAATTACCACATATTGGTACAGGGTAAGCCACACATTTTATCACAAAATGACTTTGGGCAGAGTCCACAGAAATTCTGTGAGTAAATTGCTACATGGATGCAATTAATCCATTAAAGTGTTCCCAATTCAGCCCAGTAGTTTTTGTTAGAGTAACCATTTCAACATTCAGAAGCTAAAGGAAAAGAAATGTTTTACAGAAAATTGTCATGCAAACATATACAAGTAGTGTATTGTAACATTTCAGCCCATCTAGAAATTCTAGATACAGCTGCGGTTGCAGCTAGTGGTCTTTCTGGCAAGACCCAAGGACTGGATAAGAACTGAAGGGTGGGACATTTGGCTCATGCACAGACCTTTCCTGTACTCTTGAAGAGCAGTGCATGTATTACCTGAGTGCTGATGATTGCAAGGTAATGGTATAGTCATGCTGTTTTTGCGCTGGATTGGGCTGCTGGGCTCTGAAAAGGTGAAAATACTGCAGGCTCTTGAGCATTAGACTCAGGAATTCACTTATTTCTTCCACTTATCTCTTATTTCTATTTTACTTATGTCTCAGTTTAAATGAGACACGAGTGTTTTGCTGAGGATAAGTTATGAGGAAGACCCAAACTCCTCCCTGTAAGCAATTGTAAATCCGAGATTAAGAGCCTCCAATTGAGAAAAAATGTGGAAAAAGGAAAAATAACGGCCCTTTATTAAAGGATATATGTGTGTTGGCAGAAAAATCAAAGAACACATATAAAACAACTAGACAATAATCCTGTACCCCAAAATAATCCCCTTCAAAACAAGAAAATAAACAAATAAACAACAAAAGGTAAACAATTCAGTTTGCACCCTTTGGTGCAATTCTAACCACAGTCAGCAGGGTGCGCTGTTGGATCATTGGAGATGCCGAGCCTGCAATGTCCTGTGCCAATCGGCAGCGGGCGCTGTTGGGTCACTGGTGATCGTCACATGGGGGGGTCTCCCTGGGTGTGCTGGAGAAGACAAAAATGGAGGTCTTCTTCCCCCTCCTTCCCAGCGGGAAAGGGGAGAGAGGGGAGGGAAAGGGAAAATAAAACACCAAAAAAAGTCCTTCCCAGCGGAAAACTCACTCAGTCGTTCTGGTTGAATCGTGCAGAGCAGACCCCCCTCTCCTCTGATGTGCACAAGAACTCCTGCCAAGAAAAAAAAAAAAAAAGGGAATGGAGGAGAGAAAACAAACCTCCAAAAACAGTTTCTCTCTGATGGAAAAAATCCAAGCAGAAATCCACAGCTGGCAACCAGGCTGGGAACAAAAAAAACCCCACACCCAAGCTACCTGCCACCCAGACCCCATCGCTGCTCCAGCAGCCGCCAAACTCCCCACCCCTTCAGCAGCAGCCAAAACTCCTCCCCCTGTTTCCCAGGAGATGAGAGGGCAAAAAAAAGCTTCTTACCCCTCCCCAAAGACAAGACCCCCAAAAACCATCAACGAGGAGTGTGGTCTTACCAGCTTGGTCCTTTGTGTTATTTAACTGCCCAAGCCATAGTCTATATGCCCATTCAACATCCCTTTCCCACAATGGGCAGGGGGCAGGGAAAAATTCCTGCTTAGTTTTTTAAGAGCCAGCAAAACCATGCCAACTTATTTATTCCACTTTTGTTCTCCAGCTTTTTTGGAGAACATATAGAGGTTAAGCACAATCTAAATCTAATGTTTTTTTCAGGGAGAAAAAAAAAGCAATAGGTGTTGGGCTATACAAATGTGTGCACCATAGGGTGATATGTCTGCCATGAACTTGTCAAGCGTACTCTGCAAGACAAACTGGACCCCTTGAATCTCAGGTTTTCATAGCCGTGAGGATGAAATATCTGTCTTTGTGCAATTCACTGAAAGAAAAAAAATCTAGATATTTTCATCTCATTCTTAACCAATGGAACTTGGGACAAAGCTATCTGTATCTATATTCAAAGGCAGGTGTCAAGGGGGTTCTGCCAGACTCATTCAGTGGTGCCTAGTGACAGGATAAGGACTAATGGACTCAAACTAAAATGTAAAAAGTTCCACCTCAACATGAAGAAGAAATTCTTTACATTGAGAGTGGCAGAGCACTAGAACAGGCTGCCCAGGGACAATTATGGAGTCTTCCTCTCTCTTGAGACATTCAAAGCCCACATGGATGTGTGCCTGTGTGAACTGCTCTAGGTGACCCTGCCCTGGTAGCAGGGGTTGGACTATGTAATCTCCAGGAGTCCTTTCCAACCCTAATGATTCTGTGATTCTGTGATCTGTAGTACAATATTCACTCTGTTCTTGTCTCATTTTGACTTTTTTCTGAACTGCAGGAACTCAATTATGCAGTAGGATTTGGCCGTTATTTGCCTGAAGCTGACAGGAAAATGAACATCTGATGAAGATTGAATCAGTTTAAATGCATAGTAAAAAATAGATTCTTCTATGGAAAAGGTGGAAATAAGAGCCAGCCTTGCTGGAGAACATCTTTGTAAGCCAAGGAGTTTTCAGTGTGTTTCAATGTGACCTCCCATTCCCCCTCATTATCTTCCACTTATTAACCCTGATCTAACTGTTATTGATAGCTCTATTATTTTGCTTGGGACAGCAGTGACAGTCTCACTGACCTTGCCCTGGGTGATGAGAAACTAATTTAATGCTCAGCATACTCTTTGCAGAACTATACTGAGGGAAAAGTGAATTCTGCATGAGAAGCAGGCATGTGTTTTTACAAGGATTTCTTGTGATGCTATTAATTATCTCAAGAGGTGAAGTGTGCTCCACTAAATATACTGAAAACTTGTCTAAATTCCTCTCAAGTCTTAAAGATAGATAAAGGTTGCAATAAGAATAAGAGAATAAGAATTACTCATCCTTGATGCTGCATAGTGTTCCTTGTGGGAAAATGGCCCAGAAAAGCAAGACTAAATGAAAAATTAAGAGTCCAAGATTTTACATGCTTTCATGATTCTCTCTTTCTAGCCTTCTACCTCTTGAGCAGTATCATTAGCTGCTTTTCAAACACTCACTGTCACAGAGAATAAAATTTCACCTCCCACCCTCAAATTTTGTGTTCCCACCCTCAAAGTTGATCTGTTGGCTACATGACAGCACTTCTGTTCCATAAAAAGTATATAATCATAAGGGCTGCCTCTTACCAGGACCAGATCCTGAGCACTTCATGTATGTGGAGAATAACTGATACTCTTAGAAAAAAATAAGTGAGAATTGTGGTTATCTGGCTCTTCCCTGAAGACTGGGATTTTATGGTACTCTGGCTTGGTACTGAGTCTTGGGTGAAGTCGCAAGACTTAAACTGTAAGAAATAACAGAAGTTTATATTGATTTATTCAAGCTTATATAGATATACTTATTTATAACAAAAATATAATGTACCTTTTTTGTGATGGAAATAATTAGAAAAGTTTATTTTCTGTAGTAATGATTTCCTTCTTTTATATCTCTCAGTTTCAGCAATAGAAATAGTTAGTCTGTTGATTAATCACTTGTTTTAATTTCCAGTTTTAGAGCACTTGCATGTGACTCTACTACTTACATCACACATACTATGCAGGAATATTTAATTGCTTTAAAATAAGGTCACTGATGGAACTAAAACAGATGTGCTTTCCATCTGCTCACACAAGTGGGCATATGACTGCTTTGGTTTTAGCAAAATACTGTTTTGAAAATCTAGTTTCACCATTAAACTAGACCTTTTAATTTCAGTGGAGATAATACTGTTGTTGTGCTTGCTAATTGGAGACAAGAAGACTGAGATTCTGAAATGCTGGCTAAATTGCATATGGACACATGAAAAACCCCACCTATGCTCTTTGTTTCAGTGATCCATCATGTCATTACTCCTAGTGCCAGCAGGAAACTTACTAAAAATAAATTATCCATCTCATAAATAGAGAATATGGGAGAGTACAAAGTAGTATTTGGTTTTTCAAAAAGGGTGTCCAAGTAGTCTATCCAAAATGTGTGTGTGTTATAGTGAAACCCTTATATGTTCATTCCTCCTGGATTCCTCAAGTGTCCCTAAAGTACTCTCATTCTTATTCCAGTGGTAACTAACTGTGGGAGTAGTATTTTAATATGTTTAATTTGTTAACAATTTTCTAAATTAAGATTTTTTGTCTTTCAGGAACCATGGCTGTATCAGGAACTTAGTACCATCTTAGTTCACCAGTGTGACTAGAGGAAAAAGGAGCAGAATATAGATCTGTCCAAACACATCACTGGAAGACTACAAAAAGGTAGTGGTGAATGAAGCCATGGAAATGCCTTCATCAGGTATATTGTGGGTGCACATGTAGTCTAAACACTACTTCTTGTAAACCCACAAGTGTGAACAGGGCACAGACTCAGCACAAGACTCCCTAAGAGGATGGAAAATTTTCATCAGAGCTGGGGCCTTTGGAAGTTTCAGATCACTAAAATATGTCCTTACTGAGCATGAGAGTTTCAGTTTTTCAAAGACTTGTTAGCTAAATGACAAAATTTGTAAGGTCCATAAAGGTCCCCGCTCTGATTGTAAAAGAAATCCCTCAACTTCTCTTCCAAACTTCAATGCCTGATTCAAAGAAGGAAGGCAACATACATTTAAAAGAAAGTCTCAATAATATCTTAATACAACTAAATATTTTTCTGTATATATATTCTCAGAAACAGGCTTTGTTTAACTTTTCATTTGTTGCACAGCAGTAATGGTTATCAGCCTGCCAGATACTTGGCATTTAGACTTAAGTTTAGACCATGTAAGTGGGATGACATCACAGCCTCTAGGGCTGCCAAACAATTTTCATTATAATGACAGGCAGAACTGTCAACTGGGCTGATAATGAATCCACTTTATACATGCAGCCTGTTATTTCAGGAAAGAAATGTAGATGTCCATTTTTTCACAGAAGGGCCATGAGTCATTTTCCCCACTCAGGCCTTATTGCATGAGGACAGCTGGAGTTTTGCCTGAATAAGGATTGCATTATTAAGCTGAAAGCATGGGAATAGGAGGTGGCCTTTTTCAAGGGAAGCTTTAGAAGGTATGGAATCACAATCCAGTCATTTAAGTGGTCTGTCATTGTGAAAATCTGTACTAAATATTTTTGAGTTAAAAATTTCATTAAAAGATGGAGGAGCTATGTCTTCCTTGGTGAGTTTTCAGGAAGGATGTTGCTACTGAATCCATGCATAATGCTGGAGATAAGTTATATTCAGAGTTTTCTTCAGCCAGGAAGGATCATTCCACCTAGCCTTGTGTATATCATGAGACAATTAGACTCACACAGGCTGTCTTGTATTGAATCTAGCACCTTGCACTGGACTAAAGTTTATCAACTCAAAAAATGCTCATGAAAAAATTGGCACCCTGCTACTTTTTTGGGTAGTTTTAAGTAGATCTTTTATTTTTGAGGAATTGCTTCTTGTATTGTCTTTATGAATTAGACTGAAAGACCTGTATGGTAAAATGTACCATCTTCCCAAAGGAATCTGTGAAACAATCAAGATACTCTTATTATTCTAATGAAAAAAGTAATTAATATGTTTAATCTAAAATTGCACTAAACCTCCTTTTCCCCTAGTTTAATACTCTCTTTTATAATGCTTCTTTGTGTCCTTACTTTCTCAGGAAAATATATCTCCAGCTTTTTTTTTTTTTTTCCAAATTACTGTTGAACAGGGGACAAGCATTGCTACATTAAAAAGGAAATAAATATTCCAACTGTATTTAAAGAAAGAAAGCCACAAGGTTTCAAAAATGTTTAACACTTTAATGGTTTAATGAGTACACTTAGGGATTCAGTGTGGGAGAAAAATCACTGAAATCTGTCCATCTTAAAGGACAGCTGGAAGTGCCGTGTACATTTCTTCTGTGTAACAGCAAACTACTGCCCAGAGTATTTTGAGTGCCTTGCACTTGAAGATACAGAGAATGACTTACCAATACTATTGAATGGGACTTGCAGGACTGTATTGACAAAGATGAAGTAGTGTCCTCTTTCTGCAGAGGAGAAAAGAGACACACCAAGTAACACGAGGAAATTAACATAAGTTTAAGGAAAAACTAAACACAGAAGCCCAAAAGCTTAGTTTCTTGGGTTCTCTGGTTGTTGCTCAGAAAGAAATAGCTGGCCATGGGTTTTAAAAACACTACTCGACATTTTTTCTTGGAAAAATCATAGAGTCATAGAATCATTTAGTGTTGAAAAGACCCTTGAGATCACTGAGTCCAGCTGTAAACTTAGAAAATGTTACTTTTTGTTAAATATAGAATTATCGTATCAGTTGCAAGATCTTCTCATATAAGTGAAAAGAGGTGCAAAAGTGCTACAATTCTGTTCAGTGTAATTTTGAGTTTAAATCCTATTACTTTTCTTAGCTCAAGTCTGTTCTTGGATGTAGGTGTAATTGATCATTAATGTAAGACACACTGCTGTTAGACAGAAAGGTAATTCATCACATCTTAAATTCTTTATTTCAGAGACATAAAATACTTCAAGTAAGATGAAAATGAAGTGTTTAAAAATCCCACGCTGTGAATTGCTGATCATTGCCATACTTTCTCCATTTCCAAGCTTGAAGGATATTATTTAATTTTAAGAGCAAGCAAAGATTTCAGCTGTGATAAAATAGCCACCTTATGCTTTGAAAGGAAACAAGGGACAGCAGAAGTTCGAAGCAGGGAAACAAGGGACAGCAGAAGCTGAAAGGTCTGGAGATGCCAAGAGAGAAGACCAGTAATTAGTGTTTATGCACACAGCAGGGTGCCAGATAAAAGAGGAGTAGCAGCTGATGAGAAAAATGGCAGTTTAAGAAAATATCTGGATTAACTGAATTATTGATACAGGGATAGGTATCAACAAAGCACACATCTACAGTTCTCTGATCAGGCACAGCAGAGATGTGCAGATGTCACAGAGAATTTCTACCAATGCATACAATTTATACCAATTTATACAATGCATACCAATTTATGCCAATGCATACAAGCTATTCTGTTGTAATCAAATGCTCAAAAGGTTTCAATAGAATGTACTGTATTTTAAAAATAGATTCTTCAGTAGGGTCCCCCAAAGCTGATAAAGCCATACAAGGCACACACATTTTGGAGACAAAGCAATGGAAATACAGGGTAAAATTATTTATCCCAAATTGCAAGACAAATTCTGGGATAGAATTTAAGTTCTTATCGTACATGTCTTCTAATATATATTAGAGGAGTGGAATCTTTTCCTCTCCCCAAGAAGCAGCAATTGAACCATTCTAAATATATTCTAAATACATTCTAAATAAATAAAAAACCAACAAAACAAAATAAAGTAGGAATTGACTCTCAAAGGAATAATCTGCTGTCAGAGCTTAGATCCTGTTTGATGTTGCTACCTGGAGTTATCAGAGACTCCTATGATACATTTTAATTTGCACAAATTCAAATTAACAGACTAAGAAAGTGAAATATGAAATTTCTAATAGCTAACTTTAAGTTAATTTCAAAAATATTGGGGGAGAGGTTTGCATATATGAAAGTGAGAAAGGTCCTGAGGCTTTGAGTTCACCAGTTTTGCTTTTCAGCCTTTGTGAACAGGATTGACATCATAGTAGAATGAGGGAGGCTTTATTTCAGTGGAGCCTTATTCTGGAGAGTTTTTTGAAGGTGAGTTGATTAGGGAAATTAATAGGTGTATGGCAAGGACTCCCAGTGTCAGTCTTGCTCTATAGCTCCTTCATATTCAAAGCTAGGATGAGACTATTTGCTGAACTGCACTATCACAGTGCTTTAGTAAGTTACCAAGCTACTTATAGCATGGATCCAAACAAAATAGCCAATGTCACAAGTCGTTCATCCTTTTTATGATGCAAATTTTCCTATTGAAAAAAAAGGTTACAATTGTATAAAATTTGTAATAAAAAAGCAACAATTTCTGAGGACTAATGAATGTTGCTTTTTTATGCAGGAAATATGAAAGTGTCAACTTTTATGCACCAAGTATGATTTTAATTAAAAAGTACCTGTCGTTTTGTTTCAGTGGAAAAATCAGCTTTTTTTTTTCTCTGGTTTAAACACTTAAAAGCATCTCAAAAACAACACCAAAAGTGCCTAAATAAACCTGTCTTATACACATAAATAGCAATATGAAATTTAAGTTTTAATTTAGTTTTATTTAGCATGAACAAATCCTTTGACACTTCCCTTCTCACAATTTTTTTGTGATTTTATTTTTTTTCTTAATCAACTAATTTTCTTAATTGAACAGTCCATGTGGTATGAAAAGAATACTAGTGTTACCTTTCCAAAAGTGCAGGTGAGCTTAGAGAAAGGGAGCCCAGGTTTGAGAGTTATGTATTCAGCTCATTTTGAAACTTGTACAGCATTAGACAAATCACTTTCATTTCTTGTTCTTTAGCTCGCCAAACACAAAAGGGAAATAAATGTTTTCCTCCCTCAAGGAAATGCTGAAGCTCAGATGAAAACTACTGGAGAAGGACGAAGCACTGTGTAATATTAGCTCTGTTAATCCAGGTCAGCCCATTTGTTTCTCACAAAGACTGTAACAGAACTGAATAGCCTCTGTCCTGCTATTTGTATTTCCTCAGTGTTCTCCCTCCTGTCTCCAAACTGAACAATTTCAGCTGTTGCTAAAGGGTTTAAAACTCTTGATTTGTGGCAATAACTTCCACAAAGATGCATTATGGGCACTGAAGTGATTATCTTGAATGGGTAGAAAAAGGCAACCTAACTGGCAATTACATTCCAGTGTCTGCCCCTCAGCATAGCACCTGCTTTACTGACTTACTGCTCCATCCCAGAGAGCTTTATTCATTAGTAAGGGCCATTCAAGCATTTAATGGAGCTCTTTACATTGAAACAGCTTTATTTGCTCCTATCTATCTTCTAGGCTTCTTTCACTGAAGAAAAGTCCTTTAAAAGGATGTAGTTTTGCTATGGCTCTGTTCAGGGAGCTCTGCCTTGCTCCCCTGGGTAGCTTTGTTGCCCCTTACCTGCAGGTGGAAAAGATACACAATAAAGAAAAATTATAGTTTTTTTGTTTTTTAATTATTTTTAAACCTCCAGGCAAAGTATTAAGAGAGTTCACTTAGTTGTTGTGTATACTAAGATGCTGTTGTAAAGCTTTGTTTTATAACACTTGGAGTGGCTCAGAGGATTTTAGCAGTATGTGCATTTTTTAATTTGTATGATTCCTAGGGGTTTGGAACTTGTACTAGATTATACCTACAGGCACACTCTAATATTACAAGTAACCAATTATTTTTGTTTTAAAAGAATTTTAAAACTCTCAGAAATACAGCTCCTGAGCACAGGGAATAAGATGGTTAGAAAATCCTAGAAAATAAATGAATTTAGAATTAAACCCAAGTCACAATGCAAGTATCACATGGGTAAGAACAACAATAATATATTCAAATGAAACACTAGAAATTTCATTGAAAAAAGCAAAATTGAAGCATTAATTATTGAAGATCCATATATAAGTTCACTTCTTTACAGTCTTCTGCATGGATAGCATGACTAAGCTGTAGCTTAGTCCTGTTGTAGGAAAAAAAGCATGTAAGAAAGTAGGAGCCTTCTCAATGAACTTTCTACCTCAAATACCCAGACGAGCAAGTAAAGAATAAGCTTAACTTCTCTGAACCTAGAGATTTCAGTCCATCTGGGTGTAAAAGTTCCAGTGTCAAAGTGCTGTGGAGTCAAATGTTTTTTTCTGTTCAAGGCTATGAATCTCTTTCTGCTGACTTTTAGCTTTTGGAGTTTAGTTCAACCTATATAAATAATGATCCATGTATTATTCTTTAGTGGTAGCTTCTGAACATCACCACACTGAATCCTGACTGCATCGAATTTTCTCCTCCTGTTGTGATGCACAAAATACTTTTGGGCTTCCAAATTCTTGGTTTTACATTTTGAAGGGTCGATCATAATCCTTTTAAAATTGTCTTAATCTGGTTGCCAGTTTCGGCCTACATTAAGCTAGAGTAAATATCCTATTAAATATGTGATGGTAAACTGCCTCTGAATTTTGTTCATTTTAGGCTTGAGTCTTATTTCTTTAAAAGAGTACTGACTGTCAAACCATATTGAAGAGTTGGACCATTTGTATAGGGATAAGCATAGGGTGTACTTTTACTCTGTGTCTTCCCATCAGGAAAGTTCAGAACTTGACCAGCGTGTTACAGTTACAGTTTTTCTGTTGCATGCCTTGCCTGAGTAAAGCATGTCTGCTCCTACTAGAAGGAAGACATCCTATCCAAAATACTCTGAAAACATTTATGGATGTGTAATTACTGAGCAATAAATACTGTTTGACTACATGCCATTGCTGTGTGGTGCTAATGCACATAAC
>JAWWLV010000179.1:43880755-43894796 GCA_035041135.1 Platyrinchus mystaceus
TGACTTCAGTTTTGTTACAAGTGAGATTTAAAGCTCCCACTACCTGTGTACTTTGTCAGCTGCAATTTCATCATCCTTTTACAGAGACAGAAGACAGTGTTATCAAGATCACTAATGCTATGTACAGAAGTGCTGACTAACCAAACCTGGTACTTACCTGGATGCTGAAGCTGTTCCTTGCTTACTACATCCAAATTTCAATCTTCTTTTAACTCTTGACTAATTAAGATTTTAACATTTCTGCTTCTGACAAGTATGACTCTAAACAGTTTCTGGGTTTAGTTACAATTAAAGACAATCCGAACAGATATTTCCAGCTATCTCCCATCAAATCTCAAATTTAACCAAGTGGTGAAGTTTTTACCAAAAAAGGAGGAGGGGAAAGAGAAGGAGGGGGGGAATGATTCAGCTATTATTTTCTGTGAAAATATTATATTAGACTATAAAATAATAAGGTTCAGTTTTGTATCCTTAACTGAAGTGCAGAAAACTGCCATGTAGTTATTTAATGATTACAGTTAGTGCAAGGATATAGGTTAGAGGCCACACAAGAACCAACAACACCACTTTTCAGAGTAGTGTAGCTCCTGGACTGCTTTTGACCTGTAAGACAGGAGTGGAATTCAATCCAAATGAATGAAAAATTACATAGATATCACAGTAAGCATTTAGCATATTTATGGATATCTGCTTTGGAAAAAAAAGATCTTATCTTTCTGTCCAAAGCTTTAATGTGTGAGTCTACACTGAAGAATGCTGGCAGCATCCTAAGAGATCTGCTCTTTGTGTTTAAATTCAGATTACCTTACTTCTGAGATGGGGTTTTGATGGTATCCACGAGGCATTAGGATCACATGTTTAGTTTAGTGATAGCAATTAGAAGGCAAAAGTGTAGGGTTAGTTGGAGAATACGGTGCCTTGCATTTAAAAAATCCACTCTTAATTGTTTGTACTTTATTTGACAATTTTGTGGGGGAAGATATGAAGCATCTCTGTACTGAGACTTGGACTTTAAATCAGACCAGTTAGCAGGTTGCTCTGGCAGATATAGTCCATACATCTTTTAAAAATATTTAAATGGGTGTACTGGTATCCTAAAAGTCAGCTCCAGCAATTTAATCCCTATAATGGAGACTGAAGTAGAACACATGAAACAGATTTTGGAAGAGAGCGAGCTCTACTTACAGGGGGATGGGAGTTACAGCGCAGCACAGACCAAGTTACAGAAGTAAGCTGAAACAGGCAATGCTAATGTGCAGCTCTTACAGAATCAAAGTATCCGAAAGAAATTGAGTTTGGATCTATTTTAGCAGGAGCTTTCTGCCAATTTCCACTCCTCAGTCAATGGCAGAGCAACAGTATCTCCTGGATCATAACCGTAGGTTTGCAACCCTGTTACTCAGATGACAGGTGAGAAGAAGAAGGCAGTTTAGCAAATATTGTTGTGATAGACATCCCATTAGAGAAAACAAACAAACAGACAAACCTACCAAAAACTTAGTTTAAGTCTACAGCCCTGGCCTGGACTTGTTGGGATCCCAAAAGTCCACGTCAGCAAACAAATAAGTGTCACCTAGTCACTGGAAGACTAGTAATGGGAAAACCAATATAGACTCATTAATAAAGAAACACCTGGATTGTTATAAAACTGGATAATGAAGTCTCCGTGTATCCCCAGTGCCCCTTAATTTGACTATTTCTGGATGTCACTGTGCCTTTTTACCACCTGCACATCCCTGGAATCACACATAGCAAGATTACTGTGGCCGAATCCTGGCAGGTGTCTGGGGCTGCTGATCTGCACTCAATGTGGCAGCAAAGAGACTGTACAGACTCTTGAAGTCTCCGTGGAGAAACCATCATCCCACCCTTTCAGGGCAGTGGGACTCCATCCTGGGCCAGTTGTGACTTTCCTGATCAGCCACAGGGAAGGCTGTAGATCAGGAAGGCCTAGCTGAGGACACAGCCAGAATCAGCACAGAGTCCAAGGCCATCAGTGAAGTCCATGGTTAGGAGACAGGACCAGGGTTGAGGTACAGAAAAACAGAATTATGTCCAGTGAAAAGGGGCTTGGACACGGTCATGGCAGGGCCGTGGGGATAGGCCAGGGCGGCCGGACAGGGACAGGAAGGACCACTAACTGTTGTTTGAAAGTATCGCTTCTTACCTTCCAGGGAAAAGCTGTACTCTGCTGGAATGTGTATTTCTTGTTTTGGATTTATCGGTTAAATTTGGTCAAAATATAAGACTGCATAGCAGCCAGGAGTAGACAAGTTCTCATCCCCTCAGAATACTTATCACTCACAAAATATTGAAAGGCTAAGATGGATGCAGTCCTCGTTTGACTGAGCAGCCATGACCTTGCAATACATTAATGTGCTGTGTTTATACCATTATTTTAGCTTTAACTGCCTCACATTTGACTTGACTTTCCAGATTGCTTGTTTGCTTTGTGCTTTGGCTCCCACTGCAATTCTGTCATTGGAGTAATGAAGTAAAGTGATTAATGACATTTAAATTAATTTAAACAATCAATTAATTAAATTAATACATTTAAATTAAATAAGTCAATTAGTGAAATTTATTCCTGGAACTCAGATTCTGCTGCCTGCTTTAACTCCGTGTCCTTGGTACCAGGGCACATTGTGGTGGACTGTCTGATGGGTACCCAGAGGAAATCCCCTAAGGCAGAGGTGTGATGTGACAGTCACCAAAGACCTCAAGACCCTGTGAGGTGCCTCAAGTGCCTTGTTTAGTATAAATTTCTAAACCCTTTTCTTCAGTTACAAGAATCAACAAAGGGCTAAAGAGGCCCTGGTTTTACTTTTTTTAAATACTAATGTAAATGCTGATATTACTGATGCCTTGAAGAGATCACTAGTGCAGGTTTATTTGTTGTTTGAGTGCCTCCTGGCCTGTTGGTATCATGGGATCTATTCAGAGTAGCCCACAATTGTTACCAAGTTTCTCTTTAGACTGTAAGTAATCCTTTTGGTGTCAGCACAGCTCTAAGGATGTTTACTGAGTTTGAATAGTACTCTGCATGAGGATAACTCCTAAGAGTAAGTAAAGATGACTCCTAAGGGTTGCCATACAGTGGTTGCTAAAGGTAAGGTTAATTGAAAACATATTGGGATAGGATTGTTCCGCATCTGAAAAAATTTAAAATACAACAGTTTTCCTGATACTTCAATTTAAAAAAAGCTGAGGAACCCTAGTAACGAAAAGGGAGATTAACATAAGAGGCTGTAAATTTGTACTGAAAAGATTAAGAGGCAAAAGTCAGCTGTATTTTTTCATAATAAAACTAGTCACCGAATTTGTGCAGAATACAAGGCATTTGTTTAAACATTTTACAAAGTCCTAATTAGTATTACATGTATCTGCACCCTAACTGCTATTTTACTAAGAATTCTGTACCCAGAGTAAGCTATAATCTCAATGGTTATGACTCAGAACAGATGAAAAAGATGTTGAAGGCAAAGAAAAGAGGTAAGAAGATAACAATGTTATATCTCCACCACTGGGTCAAGGAAGTTCTAACAGGCTGAAAGTAGAGATTGCAAATTTGCCAATGCAGACTATTTATAGATCCATGCTGTACTTTCTGAAGCATACAAGGACTAATGTGTTCAAACATCTGGGTGTTCAAGAATCCTGCCAATACATTAACACCCTAGGGCATACAGAATCTCTTCAATTTATCTCCAAGGCGATGGTTTGAGGAGAGGATGGGTGTGGGCAGAACTTCATTATCCCTTTAGAGACTCCTATTTTACAATGATACAGCTGGAACTGATGCTCACGCATGGGATTTGTGAGTCAAGAAGTAATTCCAGATTTCTAAATTCCAGTCCAGAGTCCTGATCTTTTCTCATATAAGTATTTTTTCTTGTGCTTAGGTTCTTGTACTCTGCATTCAAGTTGTTATCTTTTAAACCTGAGGGATTTCAAAGTACAACATAAATATATTCCAGACAAAGTCTTGAAGCATATAGCACAAAACTACAGAATTAAGGGGTTATTTGTTTCCAAGAGATATACAGTATTCATATAGCATGACAGATAAGCCTGGAAAACATCAAGGGACTCGATAGAATACAGAACTTGCCAAGAGCAAGGAACAAAGTAAAGCAGAGAAGATGGTGTGTCCTGGAGAGGTCTGATTACTGAGTCTGTAAGAGAAACAGCATAATTTCTGACAAAATTTGAGCAGAAATAAAGGGCATTAGAGCAATTAGAGAAAGGAGATGATCGGGAGATATGTTTACAGATAAAAGACAGCAGAGAGGCCTAAGACTGTGAGTATACGATTAATTACCTGGATATTGATTTAGGTAACAAGTATGCAAAAGCCTGCTGCCTTAAAGAAACACTTCAAAAATGATGTAATGTGAGACAGTTGGGAATGCCAAAACATTAAATGAAGTACAGTACCCATTATTTCTTAATTATCTTTACTTTTCATGGATCTTGATGGAACTTCATACATTGTGGGTCAGATCTGCCATTTTTTCTGCATTGAGTCCTGTATTCTTGTATACTTGAGAAATAGCTCATAATAAATGGAACTATTGGCAGAGTCAAACGGTGCACTGAGTGAATGAAGCAGAATTTAATACTCAGTTTTTACTCCTACACTGGCCATATTCTCTTTCACTTCTGTGTAAGGACAGAATAAACACCTCAATTTTTGACAGAGTTATTTGATAAACACAGACAGACTCCATATTTGTACTGCAGTGATTTGTATATTGGTTCAGTATACAGAGGGGAAGAAAGCAGTGAATGCTTTGGTTTTGAGTCCCTGCAATTTGGTTAGATATAAACAAAGAATATCTAGGGCACCTGAAAAGAGGTGAGTTAATGACAGAGTGTTGACATGGTGTCCATGCAGAGGATTTTTGGTGAGAGCAAACTGATAGCTGCCAAAGATACCTTTTGGGAGCTGAGCCAACCAATGCTGGGGAATGAAAGTAGAAACATACTTGGAGGAATAGCCGTGATGAAAACTGTGGAGGTGGATAATGAAGTCTCATGCTGTGTCTAAAGTGAAGATTGCTTCAAACAAGATGTTTGAATCCAAAGTGTCTGTATACAGAGACAACACTTGGTATCGCTGCTACAGCTTTCTCATGAGAAAAAGCTTATGCTCAAAACATCCTTTGTGCACAACTTATACTTCAAGGTGAGGGTTTATGGTTTTTATCTAAAGAGCTTTCATGCTACTTCTATTCTCTTTGATCTGTTCTTGGAATTACTGAACTCTATCTTGTGTAGCCACCATAAACTACTCTACAGGTGTGTTATTGTGTATTGACTCTATCCATCAGTGAAATGCTTTTGCTCTGGAGATGGTTCACTTACCAATAATGTCAACTTCTTCCTGCCTTAACTTGTTTTCATAAAGAAGCCAGCTTTGACACCATTAATATTTAGCCTTTTCTTATGTTTTATGCGCATTCCAAATAATAGCCCCTTATGGAGTATAATTTAGTCCTAGTTGATGAAAAATCACTGTATACCTTTAAAATCACAAGGAATAAATTCTTGGGAAACCGAATACTGAATAAAATTTAAGTTAAAAACCTAGTCCTAGATAGGACAAGGTTTTGGGTAGATGTGGAGTTACAAGGCACTGACTACAAGCACTGAAAGTGGCTTAAAGAGCTGCTCTCTTATCAGTGCTCTCATGCAACACTGTATTGTCTCTTCATTTTGCCAGTACAACTGTTAGTAGGGTTACACCACTGTGCTCTGGATTCAGCCATGAAAGAGACAGGCTTATCTTTAAGATGAATTACTTCAAAACTCAGTTTGTGCTGTGATTTCCAAGACAGCTCTGTAAACAAAACTGAAGAGAAGAAAGGAATAGAAGCCCTTTTGGCTATCTTCACCATCAGAGTTGCAGTTTAAGCATATCCTGTCAAGGAGAAGATCCTATTGTGTAATCTATATGCCCTATTAAAGCTTTTGTAGTTTCAAATGTTGCATTGCCTTGAAGTACCTAATAGGCTATGACACAAAATTGATTTCAGTGAAAATAACTTCTGCTGTTAAGTGTTCATACAGCATTATCACATACTGCTTCTTCTTTGAAATCCAAGACAGGATATTTAAAGTGAGATTGATGTTAGATGAATAGCAGGTGAGATGATGCATCTACAAGAAAATTAACATACTGGTATGTAATGGTTATATAAGGTTATTTCATCTTTACCTATGTCTTTCCTTACTAATATGGCAATGGATACTGTCTTCCCATGCAGGAGAAAGGGATTAAGACTGCACATCAAATTCTAAGCATTTTCTGACAGAGAAATGAAATCATGGATTAACAGGTAAACCACGTTCCCTTACACAATAAAATACAGAAATGCAGCACAGCTTCTGTGTCTAAGATTTTCCTCTAGCAAGTACCCTACTTTCATGTGAAGGATGTTCTGTTGTGCAGAAAGGCATTAAACAAAAGATAGGCAGACATGGTTCTTTGGAGTGGTGGGGGTTTGGGAATGAGGGGTTGTGGTGTTCTCTAGGCATTAATATCTTCCTGTGTGGCTGTGTGTGTTATCATGTACTGTAATAATATCCACTGGCTGATCCCAGGTTTCTTATGTACCTTGAAGAGAATGTAGTGTGGGTCTTTCAGCAGGTCCCTACATCATAGGACTGTCTCCTCTCATTCTTAATCTTCCTTTCATGCTCTGATCATCTTTAAATCCTAAGGGTTGCATGACTAAGGCTTCTACCACATGCAAACGTGTAAGAAGGGTAAATGCATAAACAGAAATATGATCTGAAAGTGCCAGTATAATAGGGCTGTCTGCCTATCCCAAACTTTGAATAGTTAAGGTTGGAAAAGAGCTCTAAGATCACCAAATCCAACCCAGGCCACAAAGTCTAACTTTGCTTAACATTTTTTTCAGTAGCAAAACAGGTCAGCAAAGATGATGAGAGAAGAAAGTACATATGTGCAGGGCCAGGTTCAAAGCTGGCACAGATAAAATTCACTCTGTAGACCTTGTAGTTGTAGCCCAAATTCAGGCAGAGAAAAAACTTATAAATGTTAGTGAAGAGGTTGGTCAGGCATGATGGATTGGAGATGCTTCCTATACACAACATCATATTTGTGTGTTGAATTAACAAGACACATGGGGACAACTAAACAAACATAATCTGTGACCTATTCCCTTTAACTGGTACTTCAGCGTGATGAGCTCATTAAGAATAAATCTGCTAACACTTGTTTTGTGTTGGCAGAAGACCGGTGCATGGTGCATGCTGTCATCTCAACAGGAGATCAAGAGATAGCCAGCTCTGATATGATCCATTATTGCTAAACAGTAAATCTGGGTAGTTACTCCTATTTCATGAAAATGCTTGATGCACATCAAAGGAAACCTTTTGAACCCAAAGCTTATTAGTTTTTTTTAGTTCATCAAATTTTAAGGCAGACTTCTGTACAGCCCAGTTCTCAGCAGTGTCCTGACAACTGTCTAATGATTATAGATGTTATTTGTACTGCTCTTTTGGGGCAAAGGCCCAAATCCTGAAGCCTGTCTTCCCCCTTGGCATTAACTAAATTTGCAATTATGTCCCAATCTTTTGAAACGTTGAGAGTCCTTAACTCTGGTGATTATAGCAGATTTGGCATCCTGACCAGAAAGGCCACTATGCCAATGGAAATGAGCAGAAGATCTTGGCATAAAACTACTTCCATGTAGTCATTTTTCCAGATGTCTGTGCACAGTTTCTGTTCCTAAATGAAAAAACATTTAATATATTCCTTTGACTCAGCAGCAGATTAGCAGTAATGTTTAAATTTTTCTTGGGACTGATTTACTTTCATGATAGGCATAGATTTTTTTTTTTAAATCAAAGTCTTAGTACAGAGAATTGGTCAGCTTCTGCAGGTGGATATGTGCTTGGGAATAGCTCATGTGCTTGGTACTAGGACTTTATATTCTTATGTTTCCTGATTAAATGTATCCAATCTCAGCTGTGCCCAGTGATTTCACTAATCAAAAGGCAGCAAAGTGTAATGGAGCAAGAAGGACCTAGAAACATAGTAGTGCTTCCATCATTATGTCTAAGTAGAACTCACTTTTCTTCTAAGACTACCAGGTAGTCTAGAAGAACTAGTCTTGAGTAATCTCAGTCTCTAAACAAAAGCATAATTGTGAATTGGGACAACACTCAGTCCTAGATGGTTAATTACTCTGTTATGCTAGTTTCTTGAGAATGAAATTGTAAAGGGATAATGTGAATGAAATGTGTGTTGCCACTGCTTCTGGTCAGTTATCATACCGTGTTTGCATTAAATATTATATTCCATGAGGTACTAATCCAGATCATTTTGCTGCTACTACTAAGAGGAACAGACCTTCCCTGATAGTGTAAGCCAATACTCCAGAATGACCTAGACTCTCTGAGACCCAGATTTTCTAATAACTCTTCTGCAGAGTGCTTTCCTCGAGCACATGGGAGAGGTGCGTGTTCAGTGACAATGTATTATGTTCTTATCAAATATCAGCATTGAGCTGTTAGCGTGAATAAAAGAGATAGCTGAAAGTAACATTTAACCAAGAGCATTTACCATACATTTTGGTAGATTTCAAAATGATCAATAAGTGATATCACACTTGGGACAGGCATAAGTGACGGACAGCAGTTAATGCTTTTAAAACAGAAAACACAACAGTTACTGGGTGGAATTGTATAGTCAAGGTTTGTATATCTACACTGACAAGGAAGGAAAGGCTGATTTTCAACTGGACAGGGGTAAGGGAGTTATCAATTACCACAAGCAGTGGCTGAAATATGTCAGGGTCAAGAAACTATGTAGAGGATTCACCACCAAAACATCAGGTGGTTCTGTCATGCTTAATCTGAATACACTGGTAGAGGTGTCAGTTAAAGGGAGATTTGTTTACCTGGCTGCTCTACAGTCAACTAATACTTTTTCCTTCCCAAATATTTTGCTGATTTGAAAGTTTAAATAAATAAATCCTTTCAATCTTAGGTGATATTGCATGGTATATATTGGATTTTACTTTTTCTAAAGAGTGACAGAAAACAAAGTTTGCCATTCACTGCTTCTTACATTTGGTTTGCTTAGTGTTGTGGATATTGCCACAACCTATAAGCCAACTACTTATCTGGCATCTTATTCTTTATAGATTCTTTTTTTTTTTCCTATGTGGTACCTCACAATATAATGCAAAATATGAGCATTTGCATTAGGTATATTTTTAGATGGAAGTTCTGTGATAGATGCATTAGTAGCATAGATTATGGGAAAGATGATCATAAAACCTTTTCTAGATAAGGAATTTCAGAGCCTTTACAAGATGAGTTACAAATCAGAGGTCCACTGGAAAACTGTAATAAACAGCAAGCCATTGCCCTTTTTACATGTAACCTGGCTGCATATGATGCAAAAAAGACTTTTATGCCATGGTTGTAATTAGTAGGATTCCACAGAAATCTTTACTAAAGCTTAGACAACAAAAATGTGGTAAATGGTCTTCTTTATTCACCTTGTCCCTCCTCAAGAGATCCATCTAGTGCTCTTAAATGTGGAGTGGATTTACCCGTTCCTGCCCTGTTCAGTCACTTGACCAAAAGGTTCTAATCAGAGGGAAAGTCCACCGGGGAAAATTAAAAATACTCAGGATTTTTAAAAAACAGTCAGTTGATGACTAGTACCATTTATGGTGAGAAAGGACAAAGAATTTAGGCAGTAGGAATAATGTAGGAATAATGAAAAACAAAACGCTGGAAAAATGACTGGGAAGTCTTTAGAGCTGGAAACATCAGTTAGTTCTGCTTTGAATTAGATCCCTGTTTGGAGCCTCTTCCAGACCTATTTTCTATCGTTATTATAATTTCATCCACCTACATGACACAACCCAGGAGATTTCAGCAAGTCTAAAAATGCTGGAAGAATGAGAGGATTTAACCAGAATCACTGCATTGACACTTCTCCGGCCCTAAGATCATATCAAGTCATATCAAGTGATAACCCATATAATTTGTGGCTGAATTTGTCACTGGTTATGCTGTCAGGGTTGCCTTTTGAGCAAGCCAGAGCCAGCTCCCAGGGCACACCACTCCAGGGTGCACTTGGATGTTATTCACATAAACTTCAGGCTTTGCCTAGATGAGTAGCTTCCATCTAATGCATCTGCTACCATAGAGGTATTCCATGGCTGTTGGCCAACAGAACAGATGACACTGAGTACTTTGTTAGAAGAATCCCAAGCATCAGCTGCTGCAAGGATAGGAGGAATTTCTAAGCACTTTGAGCACAGGCCAGTTTTAAGTAGCATCTAAGACAGCAGAGATGCAAAATGTCAGGTCTGGGCAGTCCTTTGAAACAGGTCAGGTCTAATACCTTCAGGTCTATCATGTAAGTCAGTTTGTCCACATTCCACTTTTCTATACATTAAAGAACACTTCTCTATCCAGGGGAAGAGATCCCTCATTGTGACTTGAAGATTATTCAGTCAATATTTTATCCAATATTTGTTAACCAAGACAGACTGACCTTCACTGACTTCCTCAAATGTCCTCCAGGAAAACCTGGAAATTCTTTCCATTGCTGTTTTTGAGGTAAAAATTGAATTGCGTCAAAGAGCTTTGGGATTTTTACTAAAATGAGAAGAAAAAGAAAATCCCTTTTCCATCTTTGCAGTTCAGCTGGTACTATCTGACACCTGGTGGAGGACCTTATGTCAGTCTGCACTTTGGCAAATTTCAAGTTCAATAAACACATCCTTAACACGCCATTTGGGCTAGACTAGATATAGATATAGTCAACACTCTCTTTTCCATACATGGCACCTAGGATGATTTCCAAAGTCACATTTAAAGCTCTACAGACCATTGATACAACCTTCTGCTTTGACGTTAAAATTGTTCCTGAAGGGAGAGTATAATTGTTCTATCTGAAACTGAAAATGTTGTGAAATAAAGGGATAACTTATTGGAAATGTAGCTAAATGTATGTATAGCAGAGACTACTAGACTTTATAAATAAAGCTCCCTGTATTTATAATAGACCAAAGCAATGATAACAGTAATGAAAAAAAATCCCAATCCTTAAGATTTCTACCTGATTGTTAATATGTAATTCACTCTTTAATTAGAATTCTACTGAATGAGTGATTATTCAGTCCTTACTCCTAAGTGTTTTCAGTATTATTGAAATAATCAATTGCATTTTTTTTCATGCTTTTAATTGCTGGAGAAAGACTGAGTTGGTTTTTAACTTTTTTAATGCTGTGCATGGCAAAAAGGGATGGAGAATTGAGAGATAAGATCAAATGTTCCCTGGACTTAAACTATAAAAACTAACAGGAACTATTGATGACTCTGTGTGTGGTATTGAAAACTTGATCTAGGGGAACAATGTTTTACAGTGTGACAGACAGAGTAATGACCAAATGAAAACGAGCCTTTCTTCGACTCCTTGTTCGAAGTGGACCTGTCAGCTCTTACACTCTTCACCAGCCACTGCAGTATCCTGCAGAATCCCAAAGCAGGGTTGAGAGGAGTAGCTCCTGGGCACACTTTGCCCCCTGGTTAGCTCTTGTCATCTCAATGTCTTGTGTGTCCTCTCTTCATTATGTCTCCTATTGTGGTCCAGAGAGCCAAGGTAACATCAAACAGACATTGATTTTGCAGGATTCAGTCTTGTTACAGATGGGTAGAGACACACAATCCAGTTTTCAAAGCATTACCCTCTAGCAGACTTGTTTCTTTTGAGGTTGGGCCTGTGATACGAGAGGAGGTGGGGTTACTGTGATTGTTTTGCTTTCTGCTGACTACTTGCAGATACACTCAAGGGTCAAGTTTGCTGAGGTAGCACAATGAACCATGTGCTAACAGAAACTATGGTCATTCATTGAGAACTGAAGACCAGAGACGCCAAACTATTCAGGCTAAAAAAAACTTCCCGTGTTGGAATTGCCAGCATGTTATCAGTCCTGACAAGTCACCTGTGCGAGATAATTGCATACACCAAATTTGTAGGAATTATTGTTCATCATCTTTTTCAGCCTAACCTAGCCTGCAAAACCCTTACCTGGAAGTGACAGCCTCTAATCAACCTTCTGAAGCCCCTCTCTTCATGCTGACTTGTGACTCTTACATGGTAGTAGTGAGGCTGCTGAACCTATCATTTCTAAGGATATAATAGAGGCAAGTTCTGCGGAGATAGGATATTTTATTAGATCAGTAAGGAGACTGGTAAAAGCAGACAAGCTTTCTGAGCTCCCACTCCCTTCCTTGGATAGTTAAAAATGTATCTTCTTCAGCCAGGAAGCACTAACTCCCTTCTTTTCCTGACAAGTGCACTTAACAAACTCCTTCTTCATTGTAGAGTTTTTTCTTTGTTATTTGATGGAGGTATCATTGTCTGCCACTGACAGCCTGTTTTGAATTGACATTCCAAAGACTTTCTGCCATCTGTTCCAGACCTTTCTGCTTTGGACTGAGTTTGCATTTGAATTTTTACATTTACATACATGCATGTGAAGAAATCACAATTTATCTTTTTCTTTTCTCTGAATTAAAAAGTGCATGTGAAAAAATTCACTTAGATGCAAGACAGTTTTTCCAAGGGAAATGGTAGACCTCTGGCCTCATTCCACCTCTGCCTGAAGTGGAACTATAGAAAAATCAAAAGCACATGTACGTTATAAAGCCATCCAAAAGGAAAAGTTTTTCTATTTCTTTTAAAAATCTTTGGTTTTCCATTATTTTTCTGAATTGCTAGCACAGAACAATCAATTATCCATCTACTTATACATTTTATCTCTGCATTTTCATCCCAATTGAACTGATTCACAAGAGGGCTTTGCATGAACACTCTCAGTTCTTTCTCCTTAGAATTTAAAAAATAATTTGGATAGGTAGGTGTCTGTTTAAAACTGAATTGTCTTTGATGAGTGGTGCTAAATTTACCTTTAAAATCTGAAGTTTCTCATTTGGTCACAGGAATGTACTTCAGTTAGGAAGGACAAGTGTTATTATTAATTCTGTACTGAAGTGCAAACACCTTGGAAACTCAACAAATGAAAAATCTTCAAGTGGCACAGAAGAAGACTGGAAGCCACCTCTTTATAATATTTGTTCATTTCAGTCTTGGGAGAATGAGAGGTTTGTGATCAAAGCAATAGTATTATTACTAAAGTAAGGAGACAGAAATGCTACAGACACTTTTATCTGTTAATCAATCTTATTGAGGCTTTACTACTGCTCAGAATAGAAAAAGACCAATTGAACATCATGTGTATGATACTGGTCTTTAGAAGCAGTGGAAGTGAACACTAGAAGAAAAGGGCTTATGGCAGCATATTAATAAAGCTGTCTTATGCTGAAAACTCAGTAGGACCCTACCATCATAGTATTCCTTGTCTTCTGGGCTCTCTGAGTTGGCTGGTGATATTTCTCAAGAAGCTCAAGCTGTTATTTCCATTCTGCTTGTTGCAGCCTGAAAAACATTTGGAGTGCAAGTTTACAAGTAATAGAAAGGACACTATGGGTTGCTGGGCACAGATGGCATTGGTAATAAAGCAAAGCAGCTGTCAATATTGTCTCAGAATAAGTTATTAATGATTAGCGCTCCAGTTTGATATGTTGACAAGACCAAGCTTGCAGTTTGGAGTGTGCTAACTTGTGTGCCAAGACCAATATGGCTAAAAGCAGAGAAGTGGAGCTATCCTTTAAGGCTTTTCTGATTGCTGACACTCACTCTTTTTTTTTCAGTAGAAGCTGCAGTTACTTGCTTCAATGCCTCATATAATGAGCTCGTAAGTGTTTGGAAAATGGTAAGAAGAGAAAGCACACAGTAGAACAACGTCATACAGTTGGAACAAGCGACTTCTGAAGCATTTTGAACCTTGCCCCTTGATCAGGCTGAGATTGGCATGCATTTGTAAGTACGTGGCCAGTCTTCATGAACGAAGATCTGGGAAAGGTGTTTTTACCTTTCAAGCCTGCACAATGGATTTTTTAGGTGAGACACAGCCTGCGC
>JAWWLV010000179.1:43894896-43920705 GCA_035041135.1 Platyrinchus mystaceus
CAGGACGTAGGTTTGTTTAGAGTGACCTTCTCTTAGATGGATGGCCTTAGGGGCTGACGAGCTCCATCTACCCGGGAAGCAGGACCGGGAATTGAACCTGCGTCCTCGGCGGTGAGAGTGCCGCACCTTAACTGCTAGACCACCAGGGGACCCCATTTGTTAGTGCTTTGTTTAAACAAGTCAGACAAGAGTGTTCAGTCACATAATGATGGGCTCTGTCCATGGCTTTTCATTCTTTTGAAGTACCAAGTGTGGGCTTTTTCCAGAAGCAAGGTGTTGAACTAGGTGGACCACTGATGAGACACAGCTTAACTCATTGCCTCATTTATTGTATGAGGATGGCTTTTTATTTACCTCTTTCTCACTCAACAATGCTATCTGTATTCTACCCTGGAAATGTGTTTACTGCTTAATATTTACTACAACTGGTCTTACTATCTTGAATTCTAACCTCCCTGAGTGGTACAAATATGATATTTTACAGTACCTGGCTGCAGGCTGACTATCTAAAAGGAGTGCTCTGAAAATGCATGTCTCTGTTGCATGCCTGTGATGAGCACCTGACAGACTGTACTTAGTATTAAAGCAAGAAAGTGCTAGTGAGGTGATTATATCATATGTCCACCAGAAAAACTGTGAAATAAATGAAGGTGAAAAAGGAAAATACATAATGTTTCAAAAAGGGAGAAAAAAAGGGTACTTTTTAAATTTTTATCCAAGAAGATTTAGTTGAGGTGCTTCATGTATGTGTGTCTTCTCCATTAAGTGCATTTTTGCATTTCTTTCTCTAAAAGGTATCAAAGGTAAACCAAGCTCTCTTGAAGCAAAATATTTTGTTTCATATTTGAAACTGATATTTCTTTAAGTATGCATGGAAGACTTTACAACGTTAAGTTTGTTTCTGAAAGGGAGATTTGAAAAATAAAACAATCAAAATTTCTTGCAGTGCTAAATCAAATGCTGATAAAAAGTCCAATTATACTATATCAATTCATTTGCCTTTAAACAACCAACCTGGTAAAACTTGAAGAAGAGATTTTTTTCTGATATGTTCTGTATGTCTTCTCTAAACCACTTCGCAGTTCTGTTCAGAAATCTTTACATCATAGTGTTCTAGTTTTTCGATGAGGATGTCTGAGACTTCCTGGTCAAGATTTCCCTTTCTAATTATTGAGATTTTAGCTGCAGTTCTCCATTCTTTGACATTTCTCCAACTCTCCGAAATGGTTACCAATTGACATTTATAGTTTAGAAAGCACTTCACAGTGATTCTATTAAGACTGTTGCTAGGTCCTGGAGAGTGTTCACCTTCTAGGAATTCAGGTGGCAAAGGTAGATGTTAAAGAGCTGTTGCAAATAGACCTAGAAGTGAGGGCCTGCTACTTCTTTCTCTTGGTAGCTTCTTTTATGGGAAGATTTTAGTGCTGCCTCTGCCCATGACACACCAGAACTGTGTAGCAACTACAACTCTGCCTAATCTCCCACCTCTGTGACTCTGACCTGGACCCACTGTTTTGGCTTCCTGGCTTGGCCTTGGACTGCCTTGCTGCTGCAGACTTGCTGGGTGGTCACTGTGCTGAGTCTTACTCTGATCAGTCTCTTGATCAATGTCTCTTATGAACTGGAATCATTGCTCTGCATCCTGCCTACTTGCTTGTTAGGACACCGCTCCCATAGTCTGTTATCACACCTGGCTCCTGGCTCACCTTGGCTGCTGGCCCTTGCTGCTCCCTGAAGACTTTTGGGTTCTGAAAGCTGTCCAGATCAGTCAATTTAGGAATGTTATGTTTAGCAAATATTGCCTTTTCTGTAGATTATAAGCATGAAACCCTGTCACTCTAATAACAGGATGGAACCAGCTCATTTTTCCACATCAGTATAGACCGTATCACCTGCATCTGGAAATGGACCCAGGTAGTGGGCTTAAAATCACAATTTAAAACCATGACATGCATATGTTAGTAGTCACAGATTTTCATTCTCAGTCTTGTCTTTTGAGGGTGTTTGGTAGATTTCTGTTGCAGATTTGGGCTGGAAGGTCAGAGATTGAGATGATTGATTTGTGAAGAGTATTATCCTCCTTGTAAATGGGTATTTCTGGCTTACTGATTGCTCTGAAAAAGTTTACTTTCCTTTATAAGCTGCTGCTTAATTTCATGCACAGAGCTTCTATGATGGCATGTAATGCACTGAAGGAAGCGGGTTACATTCTGGGTGTTCTATGAGGTGGTGGCAAGGTGAACATACTTTGTGGTGGGTGTGAGAAGTGCATTGTAGGATTTTGTATTTCTTGCCTAGGCACAGTCTGACCTTATTTGGCATGTATGGGCGTACAAAAATTTGTTTCTGAGCATTTTGAAAAGGACGAGCTTTATTTAAAGAGGAGAAAAAAGAATTTGAAAAAAGGATTCGTGTTATGACCTTCTTCCAGGATAATTTCAAGTTTGAGGATTGTCTTTCTATATATATTCATGGATAGGACAGTATTGGACTCATGATTTTATCTGTCAGACAAGAAGTTTCTTCAAAGAAGTAATGGATTTGATACAGCAAGGTTTTGGTGGGTAGAGGTTATCTTTAGGGTGGTGTGTGCATTGTGCACTTCTCTGGACAAATGCACTCCTGTCCTCAGCATATTCAATTCTATTATTCTCTGATTCTATTGACTTCCAACATAGTCTGTGGTGTTACTTCTTTTTGGTTTTTAAACCTCATGGTGCCATTTCACAGTTGTTTTGAAGAAGATTGCACTATCTTCTGTGTAGAGAGAATAACTTTCACCTTACTTTGATTATTTATTCCTGAAAACATTAGCTCAGAACTGATTTGATTAGTTAGAACAGATAGAGTGTTCGGTGTACCTAAAAACTTTTAAAATGGACATCTTTTTAGAAGTAGAATAATACAATTCAACAGTAAAATACATACTTATGCAGATGAAATAGAAAAGTACCACAAAAAGGTATGAATTAAAAAACTCAGTAAGGTTCTTTCTCTGAGACGGTAGTGGATTTGGGGAAGACATATCTCAAGTTTGATAACTCAAAACACATATATGCAATGAAGTTCAAGATGCTTTTGCTGAAACATTAGAAGCAGAGAAATGTTTTTCAGTAAAAACATGCATTTTCACTTAGAAACTTAGATGGTTATCTAAAAGTTAGATGAGAAAAAAGTGTTCCTGAGTATAGGGTGAATTTTTGCGGGCAACAGGAAAAATGAAATCATGTTCAAGCCTTATTGCTACTTGCTTTAGATCAAAAATTTCATTCATTCTGATACTTAGTGACTTCCTAAGACATCAGTTTATTTTATACTGAGACCTAAACACATTATTGTGTTGGAGCTGTTTTACACTGTGGAAAAAAAAAATATAAAAAGAAGAGATTAACATCTTCAATATCATGGCTTAGTAGTGAGGTAATTAATCAGAGCTAAACAGGGCAACTTGAGGGAGATCTGTTTCGAAATAATAATTAAACAGAATGTGAACAAATGGCTAAATTATATCTTTATCAGCTCAGAGAATCTTAGATTTTCTTTCTGGAGAAAATTTTGAAGATCCTCATGACAATATGGAATTATAAGTTTACTTTAAAAATTCTTATGAAATTTTGTGGTGAAGGAAAATGGTGTCTTTTCAGTGGAGGCTAGACAGTGACAAGGACAGCATTCTTCTCACAGTGGGCCCTGTAGTTGAGCCCTGGAGCTTTCTTTCAGCCTTGTTTTTCTATTATTATCTCTTTAATTCTACTGAATTTATCAATTTCCTTTGAAATTCCCTATTCATACCATTAGCTGTTCTTTATTATTAATGAGTTTATATATTTCAGTATTGACCTTGATTGCACTCCTAATTATGTATTACCTGTTGATGTAGCACTGAATCAAATTCTGAGAATAAAATAACATAATTTGGTAAATAAATAAGGGAGAGACACTTAAAACTGGGAGATGTTAGACATGGAACTTTATTCATAACAGTTGCAAATTCAGTGTGTTGTGAGGCCAGCTCTACAATTTACCATGAGCTAAAATTTTTCAGAACAAGTCTTCTGGATTTTTAAATTTGCTTTAGTTGTTCTGCTCTAGCTTAAAGAGTTCAGTATATATGTGCATCTCCCATCTGATCATTAGATTTATTTGTTAAGGTTAGGACATTCTATCTACCAGTGAGACTCTCCAGCATTTGATATTTCCTTATTGTGTTCTGCCCCATTCTCTTCCTGCCTACATCCTTTTCTACCATATGCATAAGAACAAAATATCACAGTAACTTTCTGCCAATATTCAGTCAGTTTTTGAATACACTCACTTTTCACATGCTCATATTCTTGCATAGCTTTCAGGGAATAGCCTAGAGATTGATGTCATAAAGGTAGTGTTGTATTACGTGCAAAACCTATTACATGTAAAAGCTTTAGAAGAAAATTAAAGTTAAATTTTTTAAGGCAAGTCTTTGATCCAGAGGCATGTAAGTATTTATTCCGTTTGGGAATAAAGATCTCATGTAGCTTACCAGAAGAATTAGTTAGTCGGCAGTTCAGTAAGCCCCAGCTTAACCCCACGCATGTGTGAATAACCCCAAATACAAAAATCTATCAAACTACTATGGTACTTTTATAATTTGCATCTATAGCAAATACTAAAACACTCACAGAAAACTACTGAGCCCAATTTAAGGAGCTTGAAAGGTCTGCAGTTATTGACTACACAAATGTTTTTTTAACAGATTCAATAAAGCTGTGACTTCATGGTCATTGCTTTCTGTTACCAAGAGAGGTTTTGGTAGTAAACCACTCATTTCCATGTATTTTTTTTTAGATTTATCTGTGGACAGGTCCAACTGCCCAACAACACAAATAGCAGAAAAAGAAATATATTTAACTGTTTAAATAAGTGGAGGAAAGAAGCCCACATCTAGATGTCCTATTGACATCAATGTCGTATTGCCCACATCAATGTCTCATCAAGGCAGCCATGCACAAAATGGAGAAAAATCATGTGCTGGGGTCTTAATCAAGGAAGAGGAGTCAGTGCCAGAAAAGGTGGAGAACACACATTTCTTAGGTCATTAGCAAAGTTTTGTTTTGCATTGTGCAGTTTATAAATGATGTTTGCTGTTTCTAATTGAGCAAGATATTGTTTTGCTAATAACTGCTGAAGATGATCTGCTTAGATCAGAAATACCAGAGGCCTCAGCACTTAACATTGTATTAAAATACAATTTTCCTGGTTTCCTATAAATGCATAGCATACTCCTGGCTGTTGCTGTTCTCTATTGGCATGGGATCACTGAAACATGAGCCCATGTGGAGCATGACTGTTGCTCCTCTAGCTTTATCAATTCTGCACAGAGCAGTGTCCTACACACCCTGTATTGTGAAGAGATGCTCCAGATGACCAGCTAATACTCGCTGCAGTCACCCTCACACTCAGACTGTGACTGACTCCAAATACAGGAAAGACAGTGATTCATGGAGTAGATGGACTGTTTGAAAAGTCTTGTATTGCTCCCCAGCGGATTCAATAACAGAATGAGGAATTACTGAGAAGTATTGACCTACCTTGTACGAATGGCCTAATTTCCACGTATTTTTCCCCTCAGGAACTGACAGATGCAATAACAAAAAGTACCACAACAAATGAGACAGATAGGCTGTTGAGGCTGTTGGTCTTTCTTGATACCATAGTCCCTATTCTTTGAGTTAATTCATTTGAAGGAAAAAAGCATTGTGATACTGTTCTGGACTCAGATCTCAGACCCTGTTGTAAAAAATTACTTGCCTGAGCCTTTGTGACAGTAGTAAATATTCATTTTAACTTGCTTGATTTTGATGCACATATAATTTTATATTTTATTTGATTATTTACAGGGTTATAGCATGAATCAATGTGTCATATTACTAGATTCTTATAAATAATTTATAGAAGGATTACACAGAGTGATAAAATCACATTTTCCCTGCAACTTCATAAAGTTCATGCAATTGCCAGGACATGAGAGAACAAGGTATGCTATACCTGGTGAATTCTACTATAATGTATTTATCTCATCAATACTCCTATAAATTAATTCAATATTTCAGTAGATATTTTAGAGAAGAGTAAAATATTAAATCAAATTAAGTGAGCACTGAAGTCAATAGACAAGCCAAGGGCATTGGCTTCCCACATTAAACCTTTAACTTTCTTGTGTAACTAGGCAATTTCATATCTCATCAGATTCAGAACCAGTTAGTTACTGAATAATTAGTGAAAAGTTTTATTATTTTTAATTGAATTATAGTCTAATTAATGTAACCTAGAGTTTATTTGATATCAAGATAAATTGTCTACTTTAACATCACAGCTGATTTTAAGATGATCAGTACCTGGAGGTTTATTAGATTAAAATAATCCTCTTTTACTTTACCTGACTTTAAGTCCATAGAAACTTGGTTTCTCCAGGGACATGAGCCCCTTAGCTGGGAGGCAGACCACATTTGTTCTTTATACTATTTTTTAGAGCTTACTTTATTAGTTAGGTTTTCTGCAAGATCACTGTTAATTATCTCTGGAGGTAACGATTTGGCAAAGGTTAATGACTTGTCTCATATAGGAAAATATGCAATTTAGTTCTACTTTTAAATGAAGGTGTTGATTCCTGTGGGCAAAAAACCTTTATATCTCAACTAAACTTTAAATGGAGCATTGCAAAGTCTTGAGAGATCTGCACAGCATTTGGAATATTTGGACCCTAAACAAAAGTTTTCTATGTTACACAATACTCTATGTAGCACTGGGCAGGACAAAGACAGTGTTACATGTCTACCATGATACTGTAAGATAGTTATGAATAAATCTTACTTTGATATGTGGCTTATATATATTAAAAAAATAACTAGAGGAATTTAAATTTTCCAGTATTTCAGGGGAAGTACACATTAAAGAAAAAAAAAGATTTATTATAATGACAAAAGAAACAGCACATCACCTTTGCTTGTACTAAATCTTCAGTTTTTCAACAAAATTTCATTTTCATCTGAGCTACTTAAGACTCTGTTTACTTTATCAAGTCAAGTATTTGAAACTCATCAGCATGGTGTCTGAGTACCAAATAGAGTATTACAATCTTGGTTCCAGGAGGGTGATCAGAAAAAGCACATTTTGAATGATGAAATGAGAGCCACTCAGCTTTCCTTTCCCTCATCTTTTACTTAAATATCTTGATTCTTCTTTTCCTTATTGATTTGTTGCCTATATCCTCTCTCCCTTTGACATCCTGAAGGAGAAAATAAAACAAGCAGATAAAAAATGCCAAGAAGGTTCAGTATGTTCCTTTCAACTTGTGCTTCATACACAATTCTTGGTGACCATTTTACATGTATTACCCAACACCAAAGACAGCCAGAGGTTAAATCGCTATTTAAACAGACATTCTAAATGGAAATGCGCTGCAAGGCATTTATGCTAGCTCACTGCATGCAGATTCCACTCTCATTGTAACAAGGGTGGAGAAGGAGCCTGAAAACAAAACCTGTAAATATTGATTCTTCTGTATACTTAAATGCAAATCTGCTACAGAGATACTTCATTATCTCTTGTCAGTCTCTCTCACAATTAATGAAACAGGGGTATATACTTGCAATATGTGTGTCCACTCTTTGTTTCTGAAGTGATGGCACTTACACCTTTCCTCAAAATGCTAATTCCATATCCCAATAATGTCAGGTTTGTACATTCTTCCTGTCTTATTTAGTTTTCCTTTGCTTAATTTAATTTTTTACATTTAGTCTGTAAATGAGTCCTTATACCAATACATTTACTGTTTATTATTGATGCTCATGTACTGTCTCTCATCAAATTCAGTTGCCATATGGCTGACAACTCTATGACCAATACCTGTTACCCTTTCCATCATGTCCATATGGGCCTTTCTTCCACTGCCAGGTTAACATTCAGGTCCTTCTGTTCTTAGTATGTTCACTGTCTGACACTCCCCTGACCTAATGAATGTTTTTATCTTAAAGATAGGGTTCTGAAATAGAAATATCCCCTGAAAACATGCTCTGCATGTCAGACCACAATCTTCTGTTACTGTTATTGCCTCTTTTGTGCCTGCTTTCCAAAAAGACTCTAATAGACAAGCTTGCCATCAGAAATGTTACAGGCATCCTCCTAGGAAGAAACACGTCATGTGTTTGCTGTAGCCTATCAAAACTGAACAGCACAGCTGGAATTTCAAATAGCAAATCCTTACAGATTAGTTGTGGATGAGCCACTAAATTTAACTGGGAAATAAGTTTGAATAGCAAGTTAATTCTACAAAATCATGATATGCTTGTGAAGTCAGAAATGGGGAAAAAAGGAGCACTTGTCAGCATCTTTGGAGCGTTTTTGCCTGTGACTGATTTATAATAAAGCAGTTCCAAGAATCCTAACATTGATACAAGTTCATTCATCATGCCATTATCTTTAAATCAGTCTCTCTCTCTGTTTAATTTTTATCTTTTCCTAGGTTCCCTTTGTTCTTTCAGGTCCCTGGGCTTGTAAGCAGTCCAGGGCTAAATACTGCATCCTCAATGAAATTTCACTGAAACAGAAGAGAAAGAAGCTAATAACTCCTTGCTTTATAATGCACAATTTCTGCATATGTATTGTTTCCTTTCCTACATTCTTGTTTTTCATTTCAGCTGCAGACTGTATTCAGTGGCAGCAAATAAAGACAGAGCTTACTATAGAAAAATATATTTCCAATTCATTAGGGGCTCATTTGCAGCTCTTCAGTGAAATTTATTGCAGTTTACCACCTTTAGAATGTAGTTTAGGAACTGTTTTGAAGACTCTCATTACTCAGTAGTATAATGAGAAGCTTTCTCAGTCAGTCAGACACTAGGAAAAAGGTCTGAACAAACATACTAGGAATTTTCATTGCTCTTGAATGTTTCTATAAGCTGCCTTTGTTTAGGATATTTTCTAAAGGCACAAATGGAGAAAATGCATACATTTAAATGCATTTAAATGCAAGTCCATCATCATTGCTGGTTTTCTTTGATCAAAAAAAGCAGTGAGTTTCCTAAATCCTTATTAGATAGAAAGACGAATTTGAGTTCAAGTGATAAAAATCGATTTTCCAAAGCAGGAGGAATTGAACTAAACATGTTGTGAGGCAAGAAATTACTCCTGTGCTACCCAGTACCAAACAGATAGTCATGGATTTGTTGCATATAAGAGAAAAAATGAAGAAATATGTAAAAATGATAAATTGCTGATTGTTCACCTGGAACTCCTGCTCCTATCAAAAAGCCAGGTATAGAGTAGGAGACAAAACTGAAAGGAGAACAAGGTGAAAGGTCTAAGCTACCACCCAGATCTAGGAAAGGGTTATGCTGTACTCTTTTCTGTGTGTAGCATTTTTCACAGGTGGTGATACTTGGAATGGTATGGAATTCAGACTCTTTGTAAAAGGCACAGGAAAACACGAAGATTTTCAAGTGGCTTTTTTGGAAAGTTTTATTTTCCCTGTTACACTGTGGAATAAAATAAATATTATAGCAAATTAGGGTCACTTTAACAGATTTAGACAAAGATCTCTCTCTTTCTTAGGAAACAATTCGTAGTATTTTTTTAACTTATCAGTTGTAATACTAACACCTCCTAACTAACCACACTGAAGATGCTGCATTAAAATGTATCAATGAGTGCACATAAAAAACTGCTAATTTTTACTGAAGATTTTTTCCAAGATCTGCCAGAAAAGGCATCTCATGTAATCTTTGACAGTTTAAGTGATTGCAGAACATTCACAAATTTTGTAAAATGCAGCTTTTCTCTATTGCCCTCTCTACCAAAACCCACCAGATAGAGTGAATAAATCTGCATCAGTTATGTGGTATAATTAATTAATACGGTAGAGAGAACAGTGGTGCAGTGCTGATTAACTTGTATTTTAGGTGCATAATTTCTTACTTTCAGCTCACCTGAGAAATACATTAATCAATTTGTCTGTACAGACAGGATTGATTTTAAATAAAGATATCAGAGCTACTTCTGTTCCTTCCCACATTTACTAAATTTAGTGCTCCCATCCTTATAGCATCTGTTTGCTATCCAATATTTTGTGTTTAATATTATAATTTTGTGTTTAGTGTTTTATTGTAAAATTTATGTTTTCAGATATCAATGTCCAGAATAAAATTAAGTCATCGAAATTAAATTTAAGATCCTACAATGAAGCTCAAGCTTGCGATCCTGAAAACCCCATTCAACTTCCATTTAATTTCACAAGTCTCTTGAACTCTCTAAGTATTCTACTTCTCAATTACTGAGGCATCTGATGTTGCTCTCTTCATGCTTAAAAAGTGCATTGGTCATGAGTGAAATAAACAGATTACAACTAAGTCCATTCAAGCTTTAAGAGGTAGGCATCACTTTAGTGTTTGCCTTTGATGGACATTCTCAAACATGCTGATGTAAACAGAGAGAACAGGAATTCTCGGAGATACAGTTTTCATGTCAAAAGGGAGAAGAGCTAATTTTTGAATGGCTGCCCTGTCTGGTGTTTAATCACAATGAGCATCCAGGGCCCCAAATGTAATGTTTAGAGAGAGACAGGTACTTAAAATGGAGTTCTGGATTACCAATGGGAACCATAGTTCTAAAAAAATCAAAACTGGAATGACTTTAACACCACTATCCTTTTCTTTGGGTCTGTCACAAGAATGCTCCAATTCAGGTATTCAGAAAAGCAAAGATTAGTACCTGAACTACTAGCCAACATCTCCTAGAATGAAAAGGTACAGGGTAAACATAGGAGTTTCATCCTCAAGTTTCATCAGACTTCCCTTTAATTTTTGTATCCCATTATTCAACCACTTAGATTTTTTTTTTAGTGATGTTCACAGTTATTATTTCCAATTTTAGTTTAGATATCTAAGTGTTTCATCACTTAAATACACTTCTGGAAAAAGCTGTATGATTGCGAAACAGGAAGAGAGGTAGGGAGTTTTCCTGTATAGCCACACAAAATTGATTTTACATATGGCTGTAAGCCTAGAGCATTCTGAAAAATAGCTAATTATCACTTTCTCCTCTGTCCTGGTTCCATATGCCTTTCAGTTCCTTTTAAGAGAAATCATCAGATGGTGCTTGCGCTCCTCAGTGATTGCTGTATTTCAAAGTGAAAGGTACAACAGGTACTGTGAGGATGAAGTGAAGACAGTCATAATGTGAAATGGCACCTTCAAAGCTTCTAGTATCATCAAAACATCACAGTGCTTTAGCTTTCTATAACTTTAGAAGACTAAATAAAATAATACTAATTTGTTTTCACTGCTGTAAAAGGATAAAATTAGCCAAAGGTGAAGCCTGAATGATTTGGAACCTTGGTTCCGAGAGGCACTTAAAAATCTGAATCTTTTAGAGATGGCATCATTGACAACAAGACTGTTTTAGAAGTCACCAGAGCAACATGGCTTACGAACTGACACAGCTCTGCCTTCAGATGTAGTGGCCAGGGGAAAAAAAAAAAAAAAGCAACATATGAATAGAAAATATACTTTTCAGTAGTCCAACAGGTTCTTCCAAGAGTTTTTGCTAAGCTTTCCTTTAGCCACTGTCTGTGGACTGGAGACATCAAACTCTTTAATCCCACCAGATGACATAGAATCAGATGCAGGCCTCTAGATTGCTCCACATAGAATCATAAAATAGTTTGGGTTGGAAGGAATCTTTTAAAGGTCATCTAGTCCAACACCCCTGCACTAAACAGGGACATCTTCAACTAGACCAGGTTGCTAAGAGTCTTGCCAAACATGACCTTCAATGTTGCCAGGGTTGGGGCACCTGCCACCCTTCTGGGCAACCTATGTCAGTGTTTCACCACCCTCATGGTAAAAAATTACTTCCTTATATCTAGTCTATGTCTACCTTCTTTTAGTTTAAAACCATTACACCTTGTCCTATCACAACAGACCCTGCTAAAAAGTTTGTCCCCATCTTCTGTATAGGTCCCCCTTAGGTACTGAAAGGCTGCTATAAAGTCTCTCTGGAGCCTTCTTTTCTCCAGACTGAACAGCCCTAACTGTCTCAGTTTTTTCTCATAGAGGAAAGCACTGTGCTAATTTTTGTGCCACTCCTCTGGACTTGTTCCAACAGGTCCATGTCTTTCCTGTGCTGAAGACCCCAGAGCTGGAAGCAGTGAAATGGTCTTAATCTGGTCCTAAGGGAGGCAACAGATTTCCGTAAGAGGAAGGTCTGCCTGAGAGGAATAGAGAGAAAGCAATCCCATAGTTTCTCAGGGCCAGAAAAATATAGTAACAGGCAAAAAAAGACACTTAGCTCTTGAGTCACACAAGGCAACACCCAGTATTTGACATTGACCTAAAAATGGCAGTGTGCTGAAGGAAGCAAAGAAACTTCTATATATGCTCTCTCTCTCCCTGTGGGAAGGCACATATCACCAAGATGAATTTTTAAAATGTTTCCTTGAGGTTTGAAGTCTTCAGATGTCTGTCTTCTGCCCTGTACCTTTAAGAATGGGGACATTCTTAGAAAAGAAATTCATGGAGACTGAGAAGGTGGAAAGTGTCTGTTCTGGTTCCTTTATTTCTAAAAGTAGACATTAAAAAATTCAAATACCTCATTTGGGATTTTCAAATGAAAAGGTCTCCATTTTACGTTTTAAATGCTTATTCCACTCATAAATGCCAATTTTAATTATAGTAAAGTACTAAAAAATGATAATTTGCATTTACCAAGATGAAATATTTTGGAAGAGAAAATATTTTGTAATCTCACCATTTTTTCTGCAATCCCTCTTCCTACTAATTTTATGTAAGAGGCAATTACTCTCATCAATGCCGAAAATGTATTGAGTCTAACTTACACATAAGTTCATTTTCCATTGCTGTTTGGCAGTCTGGCTATGTCTTCCATCAAAAACTGTCACTTACAGTAAGACAATCAAGTGCAGCCCGGTGCAGTCTCTTGCACACAATGAAACCATGAGTAGGGTTCTTCCCTGACATGAAGCAACATGAGCAAGTGCAGATGAACATGTTTCTCCATGAATGTGATGCACTGGTTATGTCTTTTCAATTCAGGTTTATTCTCTCATTACCCTAATGTCATTCCTTTTGAGAAGAGCATTTAGAAATATAAACAGAAATATAGTACCTATTACATGGAGGTCTTTATCCACTCTTTCTCCAGTAATACCAAACAATTCAGAGGCTTGCCATGAGTTGCCAAGTTTAGATTGAAAAATGGCTTGCCCTGCCCTGTAGGTTCTTTCTCCTATTTTTCCATTCTCCTTAACTGCAGGATTACCATCTCAGAACTCTGCCTTATGTGCTGGAGAGTTTTACAAAACATAAGAAAGAAAGCAGTGGGGGAAACGGGAGATTTTGAAGACTTGCTAGCTCCCTTTTCTTCCCTCCCATGCCTTTCCTGAATTTGGATTTGAATAACAGTCACTGTGGTTTAATCCAACAGTTCTTTCACTGATCTCCTATGATGTAACATGCCAAAGAAGATACATATATGTGTCTGAAAGAAACAGCTACCTGACTTCCCCTGTTGTCATGGAATCCCAGCTTTCCTTGAAATAAATGACCACTTTTAATAGTGAATGAGTTTGCAAATAACCTTCAGAAATTAATACATATCAGCAGTTATTAACTGGTTTGTGTCCCCAGACACATCTTCCCAAGACCTTCAGCTGGTCAGAGAAGAGGTTTGGTGCTTTTTTTTGCTAGCACAGTGATAAAGAAAGAGGAGCCTGAGGAAAGAGAAGTTAGAGCTAAGAGCAGCCAAAGACCAATCTCCTGTCGCTGCAGCAAGTGTAATTATGAATGCATACTTAAAATAGAGTCTGAATGGTTCCTGAAGCCAATGGAGCCTTGAATTGCTATCTAAGTCACAAGCTCTGATCTTCACAACACAGTCATTGGCTGAATACTGTTACTACAGAGTGGCTGTCAAAATTAATTGATGGTCAGTCTATGTCCTAATAGGCATGTATGGAATCACGGAGTCATTCTCATACATACCCCAGCCTTAGCAGGGGAGCTTGGAATTGTGTCTCTAGAAAGCTGTAGAATAATAGTGATAAAGTGGATTAGAATTTACACAAGTCCTGCTTTGTCCCCAACCTATTGATTAACCGAGAACTTAAATGCTAGAGAAATGACCAGGCTTCACAAACTGGAATCTTGCTCATTTCTATCAGCCATTCCCTGCAGGAGACAAAATTCCTTCTTCTAAAATTAGATATTAAGAGCTTATTAGAAATGCAGCAAAACTGATAATTAGACTGAGTAGCTCCACTGCTGTCATTCATTTCCTACTAATCAGAGATCAGGTTATGATGAGGGATGTTTATGCTGTACAACTCCGGATTTCCTATGACTATGTTATAGTATTCGGCAAAATAAAGTGCCTTGTTGTAGTTCTGTCCTCTTTGGACTTGTCCCAGGATGCCCTTGTAACTAAAAAGGCTTTACAGATTTTTCTGGCTGTGAATTATTTCTGTGAATATTTGAGTACATACAATCATGTTCTCTGGGACCACTCAGTCTATTCAGCTAATCAGTGCAAGCGCATATAGCTCATTAAATAGCTCAAACTTGGCCTCTCTGAATCTGAAAGCTTTGTAAGACTGCAGGCTTTCAAACCTACACAATTTTTACCCTGGACATCCTAACATTGGTGAAGGGTGATCTTTTCAATACCTCCCTCACAGGGAACTTTTGCAGTTTGTTATTAACTGAATGTTTATTCGTAACTGAATGTTTATTCCATATGGAAGGGGAGAGTTAAAATGTTTGAACGTGCAATTAGACTGATCTTTAGTCTTGCCATTTAGGCTGCTTTCCAGATGCTGGCACAGCAGAAGTATAATTTTTTTTTCTCAGAATCACTATGGATAATTTGATGCAACTTGGACGAGATGGAATTTTGTACAACTTTACTCAAAGATTAAATTCCTTGGAGGAGATAGTTAAGGAAGCAAGTTTAGCATATTGAGAATTGGGAACATTTGGGCACACATCAGATAAGCCTGACTCTCTTTTGTATGCTCAGGTTTGAAATCCTAGTTATGAAACACTGCATATTTCTGTCAATAAGGCTTGTAATTCTCAGTGACAAATAGGATAAGATAGCTGCTGCAGTAACAGTCGAACTACAAAGCATCCTTCGTACTCCTCACAAATGTCTATAATCCTTAGAAGAAAGTCGTTTCCTTTTAGACCTTTTCAAAACTCCAGTCTCTGCTGCAACAAAATATTTCACACAGATAGGTTTTTCTGTCCCAGCAAAGCCCTCTTAAAATCGATAAAGCTTTGGAACATTGCTATCTTGCTGCAAGGGAGGACTCCATTGATTTCTGTGTAACATCTAATTGGGAAACAATGTACTATATATTCTTAAAATGAAGTACTAGTACCTGACAGCAGACAAACTTTTGTGATGGCAGAACTCCAGTCAGCACAGAATTTAAAGTCTTAATTTGAGCTATACAGGAATCAAGCATAATTCATAAAAGTTTTGAACAGTTTTACATACATTAAAAGGCTAAATTAGTTTACACAATAATATGATGACTAGAATCTGAGCAGGCCTGTTCTATATGACTGAAATGGACTATTTGAAGAACTTATCTAGTAGAGGGAATGTGGGGATACAGGCTACTCCAGGAGGCAGCAATGTGGGAAGACACAGCAGGTGCTTCTGACTGTTGAGAGGAAAAAAGATGACATGATTTTCTGGCCAGAAAGGGTGGGATGGTGACAATTTCTAGCTTCACAGTTAGAGACCTGATCCAGTCTTATGAAATATAGCCATTGAGTTAAATGTAAAAACAGTATAATGTGCGTGTGCAGTGCCTTCATTTATTTGGCTGAACATGACTGTTACAAGTAATAAACAGTGACTGACAGTAGCCCTTCAGTCTTGACAGTGTGCAAGACTGGAGAATGCTTTTAATTTATTTTAGCCTGAGTTTTGAATTTGGGTGTTTTAAGGCCGTTTCAGGAGTTACTAATGCTTGTAGTGTTAACAGAAACATCATGTTTGGATGTTATAAGTTTTCAGTTTTAGTGAAGAGATGAAGGTGTTTTGAGACTGTTTAGGCCTTTGCATTTACATCCACTTTTAAACTAATATGTTTTGTATGCTGCCTCTGATAATACATGTAGCTAATGTTGTGCCCTCCAATGCAAGGATTGGCCTTTTGTCATCCCTTGGAATAAAGCATAAGCTTTAAGTAAAAAACCCACACACATCAGTGTTATTAGACATTGCCAGAGGTCCAGGTAGAATATAAAGTGGGATTTCTTTGCTCTCCTAGTATAAATGAGTCAAAAAGCCAGTTTCACTTATACCACTGTTTTCACTATTAACCAGAAAGCATATCTGAAAGGAAATTTAGTAGAGCAAATCTGAAAACAATAGGTGGCTGAGAAACTCTTCTAGGTTTGACAATAGTCACAAACTGTCTTGAATCCAGAGAAGAAACAAGGCTCAATGGGACTTGAAAACAGAGGCATGTGAGTGTTGCCCCTGGGCCCCCTTCAGTGACTTTTTCTTATCTTGCGTTTGTCTGTGCTGCTTGTTCAGATGTCAGGCTCTGCCTATGCATCTGTCTCTGGGTATGTCTAGCACAGTGGAAATGAAGACCTGATCTGGGCTGTGATCTGCCTCCATTACAATTAATAAATATCATGAACACTCAGCATCCATGTTATGTGATATAATTAGCTTAAATGTCTTCCCTTTCCTGCGTGGGGCAGCTATTTCTCATCTGCTTTCCTGCACCTCCCAGCGTGTTGCCTGCATTCATATGTGTAGAATGTATGTACAGGAGAATATTTTCCCCTCTGGAGGCTGCTCCTCTATTTATTCAAGAGGGGGAGGCATAAACTCAGCCATTAATGGGAGAAATAGAGCCTGAGCACACAGCAGCAACCATTTTCTAATGAGCCTATTTGTACTGGACCAGCGGGTAGCGCTGATGTTGAGTCAAACCTGAGAGTGGATCTGGCAGCCAGCCAGCATTCTGCTGAGAAGAAGCAGAATTATGCATCTTATTTAGTACATTTATTAAAAGCTCTTCTAACATTTCCAGGCAAAAGTCCCAAAACAAATGCTACTATCCTTTAAGAGCCTTGGAGTCCTGAGCTATGTTTAATACATTACAATTCCCTCATAATAGCTTTATGGTAGAGAGATATGAAAAGGAAGGAATTCGCCCTGAGGAAGAGGTGTGGAGGAAGACTCAGTGCCTGTGAAACTGGTGTGGATCGTGGATCGTGCTGCCTCCCCGGCAGGCCTTGGGTTCAGGTGTCAGATCAACCTGGCATTTCAGGTTAGGGGTGCTCAGCTCTTGGAGCAAAGCCTGGCATTGCAGCCATGGCTGCTCTGCAGAAAGGCAGCTGCCACTTGGGTCAAAGAGTTTAGTGACTTCTGTTACTTAATCTGACACACACATGCTGATTGATCTCTGGCAAACATTGTGAGGTTGTGCACACTCGTTTTGAAAATCTTCTTCCCCCCTCACTCCCCCTTTTTTTTCATTTTTAAATCAAATCTTTCTTGGATTTGAGTTGATAAAAAATACCTCCTGGATAACAGCTTACTTCTCATTTTGTCTTTCATTATCCCCTACAGCCATATTTTGTTTCTCAGCTCCTGTGTTCCTCCCTTAGCAGGTGAGCAGTTCCTACAGGTGTTACTGCCTGGCCTTTCATCATAGGAACTGCTCTATGCATCTTTGACTGAGCAACACTCAGTAAATCTGGATCTAAGTCCTGGGTCTAAGTCCTTATCTGAATTTTCTGAATTTTCATCCCTTAAAAAAACCTTTTATAACCAACTGTCTGTCTCTAATCTTTACTTTATCCAAATGATCTCTCTAGAAGGGCATATTAAGATAATGTTCCCTTGAGATGGAAAGTAATCTGCAGAAAGCATTTTAAAAATTGCCTCAAAACTCTGAAGTTATCCAAATGTAGTAGAAACCAGTCCAGGAAAGCTCTTTCCCTCTGGATAATTGTTAAAAAGTGGGGTAAAAATTATGGCATCACCTTTTGGAGTGGCAAGAATTTGTAGACAGCAGCATATTACTGCTCATCAGATCATCAGTCTTCTTACATAAAGGCTGGTACAGGTAACCTGGAGACAAATTGACCTTTTGTAGTAGTGGACATAGGACATATGGGCTTCGTGTCTCAGATTCTTATTTCACTTTCTTCCGAATGTGTAATATTCAAGTTTGCTTACTTTTTTTCAATATTCAGTGCCGTGTTCAGTTGATACAAGTTTAAAACACAGGGATATAGACAGCAAGGGAGAGAATTAACTGTTAGCATTTTGTATTTATCATTAGCACTCCAGCTATTGTAGGTGCATCTGATTAGACTGCCGATTGTAGGAGCTGCACAAAAGTTAAGGTTGGGAACCATATATTATTTAAAGGTCAATTCCTTTAAAAGACACAAGCTTTCATTTGTCAGATTTAACAACGTGGCCTGAACTGTTCCCATGCTGAATGTCAGCTTGATGCAGATACAGTTTTTGAATATGTAGTTCTAAATAGCTCCATGGTTTTTGAGAATGACAATAGGGAAAATGAAGTTTAGTTGTTTTAAATGCCATCTTGCTTTGAACAAAGAAGTTAATGTTTAGCTTAATGAGAAAATATTTGGAAACATGTTTACATATCTTCTACAGATTCTGCATAGAAATTTGTAGCTAAATTCTGTGTCTACAGTGAAAGTACCTCTGTGAGAGATGATCAGAACCTCATCTATGCTGTAACTTTGAAATGCTGTACTCAATGTCATTTCTAGATGAAAACACTTGAAGAAGACTGACAGTCAATAAGCACCTGGGAAGCGAGGCAATTAAAGTTGTCCATGCAATTAATTTCCTTTGGTTAGATACATGTCGGTACCAGAGACATGATCTTATAAATGCTTCTTTTTGGTAGTAAGGTTTCTGTCTTGTTTAGAGCACAACTGTATATATTAGGAGCTTCTTAGTAAAACCCTGAAGATACTCAGAGGTGGTGGGCAAATGAAAGGAGACAGTAGGAAAAAAAATCATGGTTTCTTGGTTATGGCAGCTAAATTCTGAGGAACCTGAGGAAGTGGTTCTCTTCATTCAAAGCAAATTACTTACATCTGATTAACAAAAATTGGGTTTATTTCACTTTCAGAGTGCCTTGATTGAAGACTCAGGAATTTCATAGAAGAGTTATTGAATGACAGGTTGCAAGGGAGGACTATGGAAATTGTACTAGGACAATATTCACAAATGAATATTGAATAAGCACTAAATGAGAACTCCAGCAAATCAGAGGCAAGAGCCCTGAAGTGTCTTAGACACCTGGATGCCACTTACTGTCCACGCTCACCTTTTAGTTAGTAACTTTATCAGCCACAGGCCTACACTAAACACAGAATTTAGGGTACACCTTATATCCCAGTCTGTCTTCCTCATGCTACATCTTTAAATGCTGAACTTGTTTATAAATTCACAAGGGGGGCTATGGAGTTAATTAGGCAGTTCTTAATTTTGGGAGTCCAGTTAAATGATTCATTCTGAATTATTTTGGATAGTACTCTACTGCTCAGTTTTAGTGATTATAAAAGTACACTTATAAGTGTCAGGATGTTTTTAATTCTTGCTTAATTTAGGTTCCCCGGAGGCTAAATATAACTTTTCATAATTTAAAAACAGGCAAGACATATGTATAAAGATCACCTAAAAGAAAGTTACTGAGTGTATGACCTAAGGACTGGTAAATTTCAGTGGGAATATTAATTTTTTTTTTCCAAGCTCGGTCTTTGATGGACTTGATTGTTTATAAAAGCAAGCAGGGAAGATGCTGAATTAAGCACTTGCTTATTGGCCGCCTTATTGACCACTTGCTGTGTGCACCACCACAGCTGTGAATACGATGTTACAGGGTAAAAGTGTCCTTCTGGATGTGGGCAATTTTTTCTCATAATAAGTATTAAGGTCTTTCAAGGTTGTTTAATTTATCAATAAAGCAAAAAAAATTGTTATACTCCAGCAAACATTCCAATCTATCAGTTATGAGTCCTAGGAGAATTGCTGTGTGTATATGTGCAGCTCTTTGTGAGAGTATTGATACAACTTACCCAAAAAACTTAATGATGATTTAATTTGGTTTCCACAGTAATCATGTAAGTTATTAGCATAACATTTTAATTCTACTAGTAGCTTTTTTCCAAACCTTGTCTGACTTTTATTTGATTACACACTACGTAGGCTAGAGTGAAGATCCAGACAAAATGGCGGATAACTCCAAGGTAGTTAAATACCAATTTCACAAATTATGTGGGATAGGATATAAATCACAGGACGAAGCTATCCAGATTCAATGCTGACATGTAGGAGTACACTATTGCTTCTTAGGGTTTTAAGGCTATTGTGCACTGCACTGCGTGCATTCCCAATATTTTTTTCTCTCACATGTTATGTGAGTCAAAGGGACATTTCACATACTAAAGATGAAACCTTTGTGACAGCACGATCATCTGCCTCCTCCAAGTGCTGCAGAGTGGCTCTGCCATGCATTAAATAAATGACTAGATCTTTGTAATGCCAATGTAACTTTATGGGTGAGGATTATTTGTATTTATAGCATCCATAAAGCAATTTATAGTCCTTCTGCTGCCTGTTATTTTGTGCTTTTGAGCAGAAAGAGTGGACTACAATGACTTAAAATGCAACTCAAGCGTGCTTCAAAGGTTGAAAGGCTTTCTGGGTCACAGGCAATGAATGTGAATAGCAGTAATAACTACTTTTTTTGTTACCTTGTACTTAGAGCTTTGCCTTTGGGCTGCTGATCTCCTTGGGGAGAGCAGATGTTAAGCATGCCTTGGAGCATGTTTTTTAAGTTGCAAATCAGGAAATGGAGGTGCTGAGGTGACACACTGCATCACCTACTGGACAGTGGTGCTTAAAGCAGAACTCAAGTCCTCGATTCTTTCTGAAGGTCTACTCAAATAGTTCTGTTTTAATCTTTGTAAATCTGAGGAAACTAGAAGACTGCTACTCAAAACTAAATTCGAAGCATAATGGTTAGTCAAACAGGAGAGTTTGAGGACAGAGGCACCATATTTTGAAAAAAGGGACAGGACTGTATTTGTTATTTGGTCCTGCTGCTACCAGAGGGCATGGTGCCCTAAACTCTGCACAGAGGGTTACAACGCCTTCTGATTGGTGGTATGCGTAGTTCTTCACCTACATACAAGAGAAGAAAGATGGGGACAGAGGCTGAAGGACCACTCTGTGCTGGTGCAGACTGGTGCTGGTGTGGCCTAACCTTGAATACCATGTGCAGTTTTGGGCACCACAATATAAAAAACACATGAAGCTATTAGAGAGTGTCCAAAGGAGGTCACAAGGATGATGAACGGTCTGAAGGAGAAGTATTATGAGGAGTGGCTGAGGTCTCTCTGTCTGTTCAGCCTGGAGGAGAGGGGAGACCTCTCTCTGAGGGGAGACCCCATTGTCGTGTGCAACATCCTTGTGAGGGGAAGCGGAGGGGCAGGTACTGATCTCTTCTCTCTCATGACCAGGGGCAGGACTCAAGGAAATGGCATGAAGTTGAATCAGGAGAGGTTTAGTTTGGATACCAGGAAAAAATTTTTCTTCCAAAGAGTGGTTGGGTACTGAAACAGGCTCCCCAGAGAAGTGACCACAGCACTAAACCTGTCTGAGTTCAAGAAGTGTGTGGAAAATGCTCTCAGGAACATGGTGTGACTCTTGGGGTGTCCTGTGCAGAGCCAGGAGTGGGGCTCAATGATCCTGATGTGTCCTTCCAACTCAGCATTTTCTGTGATTCTGTGAAACCGGTGAATGGTAAATTACCACAAAATGATTGTGTGTTGCATTAACAACAGCATCTCCAGTTTTGTTTATTAATGTTAGCTGAAAGATACTGTGGTTCTGTAAACATGAAAAGTATAGCACCTGACAGTAAGAATTTAAATACTGTTTCTCATTTTGGCGTCAGTGATGCCTCCAGAGGACACAATAATCAAACAGGGTGGGAGGTATAAGAATAAGACTATAGCATCATTAAACCTTAAAACAAAGTGCCTTAAGCCTATCTATTTGTTCTCCAGATAGCAGTATTAATCCATTCACTGAGCTGCATTACTGAGTCACACTTCAATTTATTTTCTGAACTGTAGGAAATTTTGAGAAGACATTGTACACTGCAGTGGTAATTCAAGAACTGAAAAACTGCTACAATAAATGAAATCCAAGCAAGTGTTTGTGGTAAAAAAACATAAAATCAAAATGCAACCAAAACTATAGAGACAATAAGGATGCCTCTTGGCATGCTATCTTTTGTCTCTTGTTGGTCAGGGGTCTTTCATGATGGAGAACACTCTCTTACATATTCTCTGAGGAAGTATACATACTTCGAAATCCAGTGGGCTATTTTGCCATAACTGTTTTCTTCTTCTTCTGTTGTGAGTAGAGAGCTAAATAGGCATTTGTATCTGCTGCCTGAGTCTGCTACAGCTAATTTTTCAATTTATATAAATAAATAACCTGCCAAAACTAATTACTTCTCTTCAAATTCTAAATAATTATTTCTCCTTTTCCACCCCCACATCTGTCGTGGTTTAATTATTTTTGCATCAGTTGACATTTCAGGAGCTGGTTTGGTCTAAAAAGGGATGTTTGTATATGTCATGCTATTTTAATTTAGCTAATTAAGATTGCTGTCTTTTTTCTTGGTATCTGGAGGCAGAAATGGAGTAGATGCTCATATACTGGTGCTCTTGATTTGATGGATAAAGAAATTATTGTGATTCAACTTTACCTACTAAAAAATGCCAACAGAAACAGTCAGGCTAGAGTTTACAAAATTGGTGTGTCGATTTTCAAAAATGCTCATAAGAATTAGCCTCCCAAATCCCATTTCAGCCTGTGTGACCTGTCTTCCATAGTCTCTGGACATCATTAGTCTGCGGAAAAGTTGATTCAGGAATGCGGTGCCTGACATTGTTGGTTAACAGTGCAAAATTTAAGTATCAGAAATACCAGTGAACAACACAGTCTCGAGTGTGTCTAGGTCTTCGCGGATTTCATGAAAGTATTTATGCTTTAACAGAATTCATATCATGAAGCATCCCAGTTGTGACATGATTTTACACTTTTTTATACATGTTCTTTCTTTGGAGTTCTTCAGATTTAGGGCTCTGCTCCTGTCTCACAGCATTGCTTGTATATGCATATATAATCTCAAGTACTAGACTCTACACAGGACATTTAAGAAGAAAGTTTGTTATCAGTTCGGCTGCAAAGGTATTATCACTAGTGCAGCACAGGGAAATCCAGTTTTCTCTCACTTTTCCCTGAATAGACTTGAACTTTCTTATTCTTAAAACAGGCATCTGATGAACTAGCTATGCAGGATTTTGTGGTGGTAGAAAGGACATATTCCTCTTATGATCCATTTCAGATGATCTTTAAGGACCTGTCCAACCAACTCATTCTATGATTCTCTCCAACTCCTATCTCTCTTCCTTGTACATTCTTACCCACCTTGCTTCTTAATCAACCTAACTCCTTCTCTCCAAGGATGTTCCCAGGCTGCCAGAACTTATTGGTCTTTGTTTTTTGATGTGGCACTGAGATATATTTGATTTGGTAAATGGTAGATGGAACTAATGTTGCAATTTGCCTAACAATCTTCTTTATATTTTGTCTCATTTCAAAAAGAGCTCTTGCAGTCTCATTCTGTGTATTCTTTCGTATATTCTGTGGGAACACTCACTGTAACATCTGAAACTTCTATTTCTCAATGCTTTCTTAGAAGATCCTCAAAATACATCTTTATTGTAATCCAGTTTATCTTTGTAACATGTTAATTAATCAATTTGTATTTAAAGGCACTTGTGTAAATACATTTGCTAAGGCACCTTGTAACTTACATAATTTGTTTCAAACAAAGATTTTTGTTACTCTTTCTCATACAAACAAACATAAGTAATTTACCTTTCTCATATATATTATAAACAAAAACGTGAATAATTTTATGACATACTCTGGTATTTCCCACATGAACAGAAGTGATTTGTTATAGCTCAAGTTAGCCATGAAGTTAAAATAATATATTTTTTTCCTTAGGCTATATACAGTCCCTTGTACTATAATTTTCAGCTTTAAATAACTTAGTTTGGCTTTATCTCTGTAGAAAGTTTCTCTTTTTAATTTTAAAATATTAATCCATTTGATTAGCTGAAGAAGAAGTTCCACTTTTACTTAGGATTTCCTATTCTTTTAATAACTTTCGTTGTTGCTGTTAAGTTAGGGCCTACGATAAGCTGGGAACACTGACCATGATTGTATTGCACAAGGCACTGTACACAGGACATTGCCACCTTCAAGTCTTCAATTATCAATCTATTGCTGCAATATTTTAGTTGATAGCACAGCAGCAAGAAAACAAATACCAGTTTTAATGAATTATTTAAAAATAGATATTTTCCATGGATTCTTTTAAAAAAATATCGATACTGAGCTAAGCTTTTGACAAAACTTGCAGTTTGGTCTTTCATTATGCATTTTGTCATGGACAGATTCACAACAGCAAGGAGAATTTTAAGAACCTTGTGACTGAAATTATCTTCATTTTCCTGGCAGCTCTTATGAGCATGCAGTGTATGCAAGGAGCATTAAGTACCCATCATTATGTGCTGAAGTGGCTATGTGACTGTGCCAGGAATCCTGCCCCACTAATAGCTTGTTCCAACAATGGAATAAACAGCTCTGTAGCAAGTCCTTCAGATAGATTGTTTCTCCAGATAGGATACTCAAGGTTTGTCCTTGCTGATTTTGTTGTCCGTTATCAGCTCACTGCTGCCTTAGCATGGTAGGACTTGCCTTACTGTGTTTTGGGACCTAGAAGACAGTGAGCAGAGAAATAGTCACAAGAATATGTTCTTAACAGCCTAGCAGCTTCCCTAGTACAACAACTGTGGCAGCATAGGAAGGAAACTGACAAATAGGAAAAATTCTGAAGGATATTGGAAGCAGGGAGTGCAGTCTGCAATGCCTGGCATGATCAAAATACAGAGAGAGAAGTGATGAGAGGGAACCGTTGGCTGACTCTGCCACAGTATTGAGAAACTCTACTTCTCGAAATTCTAGTGGCTTAGCACATGTGTTTCTAACATAGTTACAGAATAACAAATTTTACTTTATCTCTCAACTTTCATTGAGGCTGGAATTAAGAATGCATTTTATAAGTTGGCCCTTGATCGATACAGTGGTTTGGCTGGGATTTGAATTACCATATCTCTGTGCCAGTCCCAAATGTGCTGAAAATAGGTTCCAAGGAGAAATGATCCTACCATTACCATATCCTGAAGTGCAGTTTTGCTTTTATTTTCCTTACCATTCAAAAGCATCTGCTTGCTTCAAGGTCTACTCCATAGTTTCTTAAATGTGAATTTAAGAACCCATTTACTTCTACTGTGCTTATCCTATACATCCTGCATGTGACAGGACTCTGGTGCCCAAGCATTTGTGAAATAAACAGAAAGTTACAGTACTTGCTTCTTTCCACAGTTATGCAAAAGTTTGCAGAATCAGATCCTTTGATACCTGTTTACACACTCCTTGTGCTCTCCTACTGCATTCCAAACAGATGGGTAGATAAGGTCCTTATATTTAGGCTAAATGAATCATAAACACCCTAAATTTGGATCCTGGAGATGGTCTCAGTGTCTCACTGGAAGAGTCTGCAAGTACATGATCACCATAAAGCTG
>JAWWLV010000179.1:43920805-43931771 GCA_035041135.1 Platyrinchus mystaceus
ACCCTAAATTTGGATCCTGGAGATGGTCTCAGTGTCTCACTGGAAGAGTCTGCAAGTACATGATCACCATAAAGCTGAGAGCTGCACATCCAGGAAGGATGCAAATGCCACAACAAGATGATCTTTCCCTGTCTATAAAAATTCTTTCATTAATGCATGATGCATAATTCCAAAGGGCTTGTCAGGCTTCTCAAGACTAGGGAGATGCAACACTAAGAATCGTAACAGGCTTCATATATTCTTATGTTTCATGATAGACATCTGATGTATGTGAAACCTGACAGCTGTTGTGGCCCCATTGTGGGTTTGTTTCTGGACCCTTCAGTCTCATATTATATATTCTACCTTCTTTCGTGTTCCAGTCAACAACAAAAGAAAATAAACAAAAACTGACTGAATGAATCCAAGGGAAAAAACATATTATGGTACAGTTATCCACTATTTTATCCATATATATTGCATTCTCATTTGTGCTGTCCTTGTGCTGAAGAAAGGGCACATCTGCCTCCACTGTCTTTTTTCAGTTTTAGGGTGCAGTGACAAAACTTACTCTAATGTTTATCAGCTTACCAGGCAATAACTTAATATCTGCTACTTCTGACTCAGCACTGAGGGTCATAGGCCAAGGAATTGTTTTTTCTCCTGAATGAACTTTTTTTTATGTGACAGCCTGGGAAGGAGAAATGTGATGACTATATTGAGGTATGTCTGTGTTAAACTGACCTCAGTTGTACACAACTGGTTTCACTTTTTCTGACACAAACCAATTCATCAATAGGTTCCAGTGTTTGAAATTTCATATTGAACAATAATAAAAAAAAATCAGTAATGTCAAAACTTGTAATGTTTATTAATATTGGTGATGTTTGCTAGTGTCAAAACTTGAATGTTTACTTTAATTTCAGTTGAAAATTAAAAAAAAATACTGTTATTTTTTTCAATAAATTGAGAGTGTCTTTGAGGCAATTAATCAGATGATGTACCCATGGCCAAATTTGTGATGTTTAAGAGATGAAAGCATGTAGGTTGACTATGCTGACAGCATGCCATACAGCTAGTATATGTTTCATTTATGAGGCCAGAGATAGATCTTCTTCCCAGCAGTGTGTATCAGGTTGTGTGACCTTTGAATGTCAACATGTGCATCATGGCAGATAACCAGTATGTTCCTAAATGGTGTAGTTGTTGGTAATAGTTATGCTGCTCCATGTAGTCCCTGCAGTTCCAAAGGGTCTGAGAGGGCAGTCAGTGGACTGGCTACAAGGTGAGATAACTGTGAGGGACAGACTGGATGTTGTGATAATCAGTTCTGATTTTTTGTGTGATTTAGGTGCACGGTGTCATTGTCAAAGGATCCTTAGTGTCCCCTGGTCTGAATATATGCCTGTGTGTCCCTTCTCCCTCCTGTTTCTTAAAGTCAAGTGCAGGAGTCACTAGAGTTCATTACACTTGCCTTCTGCTCTGTAGTCTACCACAGCTCTGGTGGCAAAAATAGTAAGAAAAATATATTTTCAATAGTAAGAAAAATACATTTTCAATGCATTGAAAAATAGCCTTCATTAGTGATATTTGCCTCTTTGTGCTAGACATAGTTGGAGAGGAAGAGGAGGCACATCTTAAGTTACAGGCCCAGAAAGTCTCAGCTGAATCATGGGTAATGAATGTCAGTTGGCCATGAGAAAGAACACTGTGCTGAACAGCACTGGACCAGTACTTGCAATCCTGGGTCCACACATGGGACTTTAAGTTCAAACAGGCAGTGTATGCATAATCCACCAGAAGCTCATCTTCTTGAGTGTCCTTGCTATCACCTCACATATGTGAAGAGGTTCACTGGTCCAGAACTACTTTCTTATAGGTGTCCATGAGATTGTCCTTCATTTCCCTATGTGGTTTGTTTTTTTTAATTTCATACGATTTTCCCCACCACCAGTGCTTTGAGAGAAAGAAGTGTCAGGGTCCTGAGTGCACCTCTAGGTCCTCATTGCCCTGATCAGCCTCACTAGGGACAACTCCCTCCTCTGCCCAGATGTGCCTTTTCTCCTTGCACCAGGGACTCAGGCCCTGGCACCTAGTCCTTGTTGGAGTTATGCTGTAGGTGTGCTGGTCTTTGATTGTGTTCCCTGCTGTCCCCAAATTATTTTTCTAGTTTTGTGGGTTGATCTTGGCCTTGACTCACTACCTTGCCTTTGTCAGGTGGCTGTTAAACTCCTGATGCTGGAGTTCAAACCTGTTGCAGTTATCACCCCTGCTCTGTTCACCCTGTTTGGAACTGGGGGACTGTGCCCTGCTGATCATGTTATTGCACTGTCTGTGGTGTGGTCACCTTCAGAGCAGAGCACTGCTGCTTTTTTGGATATACTCTGCTCTTTCTTTGCAGTCTCTGAGTGTATAGACTGCAGAGTGTGCTGAGATGTGCTTATCCATGTGCATGGAGGCCCGAAACCCTCCTCAGAACTGCTGCAGTACCATCCCACTGCTAGCACATGAAAAAGATGAGATTTCATCTGCACCAGTTAATCTGAAACTTTTCCTGGCCTATGCTAGCTCCTGAGCTGTGCTCCAAGTCACTATAACAATACAGGTGATTATCCTTTTCTTGTCACAATTCTTATTTGCCAGTCTGGAACTAGTCAGGCAGTGCAAAAGTCTGTTCTTCTTGCTGAGCATCATTTGATTGCATTTAAGATGACTTTTCACCACATATCCCCTCATATAGAGTTCCGTGCATAATTTGCTCAATAAACCTCTAATAGAATCAGCATGTTCCTTCAGACTTCAGAGTATTGTGCGGATAAAGTCCAGTAATTGCTGTGAGGGTTTCTTGGACATAACTGTAAGTAATGTACTTTTTGGTTTTTCTTTCATACTTTGTCCCTCTTGCTGTGAGGAAACACCTGCTATTTTTCAGCTTGGTTTTCACCACTTCATCTTGAAGTCATGGTAACTCAGGTAATGAGAAGCAGCCATGAAAAGATCAGAAAGATAAAACCTGAATCCTGACACGTATCTTTTTTATTTTTTCAAATAGTATGTTGTATCTGTTTTTCAATTGAAGATTCACACCAAGTCCTGCATCACCTCTGTGCATCCTGCTGCTTCCCATTGTGTTGTACTCAACCATTCCCTCTGCTGTCTTCTTTCAACCTGCGCTGGTATTTGTAGCGATAATCAGCTCATGCAGTGAAATGCAGAATTATTCTGCTAGCCCCAAAGGAGCAGTCAGCTATTCAAATTTGAATTTAAGGAATTTCAGACAAATGTGTCATTTTGCCTCAGAGATGCTTGAGAGAGCTTTCAAGGGCTTTCTTGAGAAGTGTGAAAACAAAAGCAAATGTGAATGTCATGAGGGAGAGGGGTTTGCCTAAAAAAAATATATTCTTCCTGTTACTATGATGGCTTTCTCTAAACTGAGATCCTAATAGTTAATCAACTTGAAATGTATTCAGATTAAAAGCTCCTAGCCTTTGTAAAAGGGAGAAAATTTCACCGAACTATCTTTTTAATGCAAAAATATAGACTCCAGCTGTCCCAGGGCCAAATATTTTATTTAACATACTGAGACCTATAAAGCCGGAATCTTGCACGCTTTTTTCATTTGATGGGAGCTTTGCCAGAGATTCAAGAACATGAAGTTTGTTCCTCAGCTTATCTTTAATATGTGTTAGTTTAGGATGTGTGAAAAAGACTGATGATTTCACAAACCCTGAAGTAGCAGGTTTAATGTCATATAGTGCATGTTGTTTCACTAAACAAATCTATTGAAGTTTCTTAATGTTTCCTTGAAACCTGATTGTAAGGAGCAGTTTTTTTACCTTCCTTACTGTTACACTGTGTTAGATAAGGTCTTCTGTGTGTGGTTTACCCACATCTTCAAATGATAAACAGAACTCAATGGTAATGTATTCAGGGGATGCATTCTATTAGAAATAGGATCACAAAATTCCTTTTCACTCATTTCTCCTGCCATAATTTGGGCAGTCACAAAGGTGAAATGACAAAGTCAGTCTGTAAAATTATCTTATTGATGCAGTTTGTAAGGACTGAAATAAGGTCTCATTAAATTTGTCATGGACATTTTCTTTACCATTTCCATCTTTGATAAAACAGTCAAGTTTATTAAAAAATGGCACTTATAAGTTTTGCTCACTTTCTGCCTTGTTATGCTTTCTGCTATCACATATTTTCCATATGTGAAACATATTGTGCCCCAGTGAGTCCACTAGTTTAGAAACGGGTTATGAAGTTCTTCAGACTCTCAGCTGTGTCTACGAATCCACTTCTGTAACCCAATGTTGCTATATGACTGCCTTTCAGTGACCTGTGTGAAAGAGGTGGCTTGGGTCAGAACCACAACAAGTTGGCTCATATCAGTATCACAACAACCACTAAAATGCCATTTAACAGAAAGGCCAGCTGAGAACCTAATGCAAAACAAAAAGGTCAACTTCTGCTTCACTTTTTATACTCTTTAAAAGCAAAATTCCAATTGCAATGAAAGGTCGTAGAGCCAATACTTTGAGGTAAGAGGGGCTGCTGCTGAGGCATATTTCTTTGCCTCTACATCAGTCAGGAAATGGTTAAAGAGCAGTTTGGATTTGCATGGATGTACTGTCAAATCTTGATCTGTAAACACATTTTAACAGTTTCTGAAGCCTTCAACTCCTTAAATCTGTGACAAGATGCATTAAATTTGTACTCATGGTTTGGAGATGCTTTAAGGAGAGCAATACAGTCTGCTGTTGGATCAAAGCTGGCATGACCAATAGTGTTCTAGTGAGAGGGAGTTTTGTGTTACTGATGCTTGAAAACAAGACAAAGAAGGAGGTTGCTTGTTTCAAGGGTCATTTTTTTTCAGAGCAGTGAAGGATGAGTGTGTCATTATATCACCAACAGGAGTACGTGAGAATTTTACAAATTTGTTTGATGCTGTAAAGGTGAATTTCTTATTTCCACAGTAAAAGATTATTCCCAATGAGTAACAATGTTGACTGCAAAGTGCTGTTGCCCTTCACACTTGTTTATATGGCAGCTTTTGTTGACGTTCATGTTTAGCATAGTAAGAAAACGTCCTTTAACAAGCCTTCAGCATTGCTAAGAGTTGTCAAAGGATAATAAATAACTGCTAGTAGAAGTATGCAAATATGAAAGTGGAAACTCATTTGAAAATTTTGAAGAATATTTATTCAGTTTTCAATGAAAAATCAGACCTCAAAAATTAGTCATGCTTCTGGGTCATAGCAAATGGACAAATGCAAAGAAACTTGTGGAGCAGTTATCATTTATTGAAACATTTCTAGTCTCATGCAGCATATTTAAGGAGTGGAGAACTCATGTGAGTGACTAAACTTTGTTTGTTCTTCCCCAGCCTAAATTTTACTCAGTGTTTCTCTTCATAAACCTTGGACTTGCTCCCAAGTCCAACTGCAAATAAACACACAACTAGCTTTCCCTGGACTGAGTGCAAACAATTCTGTGTCGGATTAAGGAATACACAGAGTTTCTGAAAAGAAAAGGAGAATAATATATTTTTTTTGTGTTTGTTTATTAGGAGAAGAAAGGCACAGTTATTGCATGTATACCACAGCAATCCCAGGCTACCTGAAGAAGAGACATGTCAGCTTCACTACTTGGAAAAAGGTTGGAAGGGATTCTGCAGGAGCCGTCTAACCTGTTAAGTATTATAGGCTGTGGTATCATGTCAGTACGTAGCTAGGCACATACATGCTGCTGCATTTTCATTGTTTTCCTCAAAAAAATGGCTTTGAGCATGGGAAGGAGGAAATGGATGACTGCTTGCTTTTCTGGAATAGGGAGAAAACATTTTCTGATGGCCAAAGTACATGGAGAAATGCATTGCTAACCAGCTCCAGCCTCACAAGCTTGTCCTAACTTAGTTTTCTCATGTTTTTGATTGCTAATTTCAGCTGTATTTTTTTTTTTTTTTATTACAGACTGTATATGTGCAAATGGAATGTACAGTGGATAAAAACATATACTTCTAATATGAATTGCATGCCTTGACTAAATAACACCATTGAATCAGTGGAGGGAAAATGAACAGAAGAAGCTTGGCAAAGCAAGACTACATCTGCAGTGCTGCAGCTCTGGTACAGCCTTTCTGTCTGGCTTATCAATGGCATGTGTTTTACTCCTTGTACATTGATGCTAAAAATATACTTTGTCTCCCTTAACTTGTTCTTAAATGCTGTAATCATTCATTGGAGCTCATAGGTGAGAAGTACTTCTTAAGAAGCCACTTTTGCATGCTGAGTAATTCAAGCTCTCTGGACTTTTGTGCTAGTGTTCATTTCTTTAAGGTAGACTCCACTGAAGTCAGGGTTAGAGGAAGCTTGCAGGGTGGATTTTAAAGAGGGGAATGAATTAGAGGAGGCAGTGTAGTAAGACAGCGTCCCTACTGTGGATGTTAGATGACCATGCTTGGAACAGATATGCCCAATTTTCTGTGCCTTGTTTTTGATGTCCTGTTTTCTGACTTCTTGTGCTGTATTTCTTCCTTAAAAATTTCTGTAGCTACAGTTTTATGTTGTTCCTCTGCCTGGGATATTAAACTGCCTGAGCTTTTTATTTTTATGTAGAGTGGTTTGATTTCTGAAATTCCATTTTTGTCAAAATGTCTCAGTGTGACACAAACCCCTGTTAGCCCTTTGTCACCTAATGTATGTAACAACCTTTATTAGTATTGTAATGTCTTTGGTTCCTGTCTCAAATGTAGTAGAATTGCCTGCCAGATGCTTGATAAGGCTGCAGAATAACTTTGTATGTTCTCTAGGTACTGCTATCCTTATTAAAGTCCTTTCTGGTTGTTCAGAAATTATCAATGTTCTCTTTCATATTATTGTTTCCCCCTGCTGCTTACAACACCTGATTTTTGTTTCTGACAAAAAGTCAGTCTCTTCCTTTTCTTCTTTTATAGAGTAATCTTTCCACAGTGCCTTAATTTCATTTTATCCTTCTTCTTTTCTGCACTCCCTTCCTGCAATGTGTGCTACATGGGTATAATTCAAAACCCTCAGTACTCCCTGGCATGGTCTGAGCAGCTCGATCTTTTATTTCTGGTCCTTAGTTTTTGTTTTGATTTCACTTGTTTCTAAAATCTAGTTAATGAAACTCCATCTACCAAAGTTCTTTATACCTTTTTAAATTAATTGTTTTATGTTTGTATGTCATTGTATACCTTACTGCTGCATGACATCATTTAGACTATTTACTAGGACTAGATTTCTCTTCTACCTTTTTTTCCTTCTATAGTTTCAGAAGCAGAGACCACAGCTGCACATAGCTGTCTAGACCTGTGGGCTACCTCTGTTTCTTAGAAAATTTTTTTTCTGAGAGCCTAGACTTATAACATAAATCCCTTTTTTCTGTTAGAAATCCAGATGATCAGTAATACTGATAATGACAAAATGCACAGAGTTCAGTGGAGTTACTGCTAATTATGAACTCCTCTTTTGCAATTTCTGTTTTTGTCTGCATGTAGCTGGAAAATGTCATCAGTGTAAGGTTACAGTTCCCAAGGAATATATACTTTCTTCTAAAATGTCAGATTCAGCAATACCTACACCTATGAAAAACAGGAAACAAAGTAAAGCTAGGGTACTTTCAGATACAGGCTCTTCACAACCAGGAGACATAGTTAAAATATTCAGAGTGCATCTTAGCAACTCTCTTCCTGGAGCTGGCAATAGTTACTGGGAGTACCTGGATGATGTCTCACTTGTCTGTATTAGGGTACTTCTGTTAAATGGAGATGTAGTGAATGATGCAGTTTTTAACTGGAGAAAACAGTCAGAGCCATGGCTGTGATACATGGTGGTGCCTGGGTCCTGCTACGCCTCGATTATGGACACATATTCACACTACCATAGCTGTCTTCCAGATTAACAGTAGCATTCTCACTGTGGTCAATCAAACTTCTGAATAGGAAATCACACTTTGTCCTGCAGTTGCAGGGGCTTAGGAACATGAGAAATAGGATTCAGAAAGCCATTGTTATTTGAGAGTCATATTATCTGTATATTCAGAGAGACACTATTATTTGTGCTGTATTCTGCTTCATGATATATGGTCAATCATCCTCATGATGTTTTCAAAGACTTTGTGCAACTTGCTCTATTTTCAGGCAAAGCAATCCCTGTTCCGTTGTTTGAAAGAACTAGTAGGGCTCCAGTTTAAAAAAAACATTATATTTGCCCAACTGAAGAAATAACTGAATGGGCTTGGGAAAACACAATGCTTGCAGGCCACACTCAGATAAGAGGTCAATACTCTGCATGCCCACAACAGGCATTCAGCAGCAGCAGCAGCAGCAGCAGCAGCAGCAGCAGCAGCAGCAGCAGCACTTTTCATGTTCCCTTAAACCTGCTTAATCTTTTTGGCTAAGGGATTTATTAGAAACCATTGCAGAGGTACAAAGTGTACTGTTAAGAGTGTTCTCATCACTATTTCTTGGAAGGGACAGGACATTTACTGAAAGAGGCTATTCTGGAAGTCTAGCAGGGCTGGTTTATCATGGCACACCACACTCATGGCTCTTTTTGATGCTGAGACTGAGCTTGGCATTCAAAGAGGGTAGAGAGTGGGTGGATAGTTTCTGACATAGGTAGTTGTTATGTGGCTTTGGGAGAATTACTTTTAGAAGCATGAAAACCCTTGTAATCACTCTGCTTTCTGATATGTAACACTACTTTGCATTTCTGAGCACAGTGCTATTATTTTACAAGAAACCCCAATCATCCTCTCTTCGCTTCCCCAGCCTGGACTAAAAGCGAACAGAAAATCAGTGCTGCTTTTCCATCCAACTGGTATTGGGAGCTGTTAAAAGTGCTGTGGAGAGAGATTGGGTGGGGTAAAATAGCACCCTAGGCTGTATCCTTGCAAGTGCTTTTTATTAGGCACAAGGACGGGGAGGCCATAACAGTGCTGGTGGCCCACTCTTGGTGATGGTGCCATGGGATCAGCTGGGAAAGCAGAGAACAATAAATCCAGCTGAGGTGCAGTTTCAACACAGTGCTCCAAACAAATGGACACAATTTTGACACCTTCAAGTGTTTTACATCTCTGTCTTTCTGCCTTCTCTCTCTCTTTTTTTTTTTTTTTTTTTCCCTGAATATCAGTGAGTATTGGTCACCATTTATCTCAGGTAACAGTCAACAGGAGGTTGACACCATATAACCCTAACTTCTAAAGAAATATTCCCAGTCTTCAACCAAATTTTGTGAGTAATTGTATTTCCTTTGTGTGTCAAATTGCAACATTTTTAATTTTCTTCAGGAGAAAGGACTAGGTGACAACATGCTGAGAGAATTGTAAAAAATTAAAAAGCAAGGCAGAAGGGCAGTAAAATAAAGATTCAGAGAGGAGTATGGCATCAAAATATAGACCAGGAAAGAGCTAGACAACATTGTAAAATGTTTCATCTTCAGAAGGAGTAGCTGATAGATCAGGTGGAACAGTCACTAGAGGATTGGCAGCTGGTGCCAGTTAGAAACACTGCACTACGTCCTTTGTAAAATGCTCCAGATTGTAACAGGATCTTTTAAAGGTTCAAGGGTGTTTCAATGGTAAATGGGTGCTATGTAACCACTGAGGGGGCACTTGCAATACTCTGGCCTATATGTTGATTCTCAACCCTGTGTGCCCATTAAATGTTGAAGTACATGTGGAACACAGCTGTTCATTTATTTTCCTTTGACAGGAATTTAGCATGCAAGCACCAAACCCACTCAGAAACTGAGATCAGTGACAGGCAAATGGAGACAGATGGCAGGAAGATGTCAGGTCTGAATCAAAGCTATGTCTGAATTGAAGCTGAAGCACTAATTGTAGGTGCGTTTTAAGAAAGCATGCAGATTTTGGAGCACTTTGAAGAAGAGACTTTTAACAGAAAAAGGCTTCACAACTTACCCATGACAGGTGCTTCAGTATCCCCTTCCTAGCCACTAAGATTGTCACTACTTTTTACTGACTAATGCTGAAAAATTTCAGATTACTGTCTTCTTGTCCTCTCCTGCTTTTTGTGGTAGTCATTATACCTCATTTTTATAGCACTCCAGACTGCAAACCCCAGTCTGAGATGTCTTTGTCCTGACAAAACGCAGGGGAGGGGAAGCACAAAATTTTATGTCTGATTCGCAGCATGAGAGCACAATGGTAATCTCAGTCCTGCTGGTTTGTGGCATATGCAGCTGAACTGATAGACTCCCTCTGATTTATCACCAAAGTAGCAATGAAAATTCAGCTGACAATACATACTTTGAATTTCTCTCTGAGTGTTACAAGGCTACTTCTGCAGTAGTTACTTTCCTACCAAATTAAAGTGACTTTGTGAAGATGTTTAACAAGCGAGGCTTTTAAAGTGGTTTATCATGTATGTCTGCTTGAAATCAGTCACTCTAGCTCATTTCTGCTCTAGGAAGAGGTGGCCAAGTGTCCAGACCAGTCATAGCTCCCATGAGGCTTTCTTTCTTGTGCCTCTGGCCATTCCTTAGCTTCAGTGAGATACTGAACTATATGCACAGCTGCTTTTTCTCTGGAAACCCATAGACTTTTTGCAGCTGATGGGCAAAGCTGTCCTGCTTTGGCTGTGACATTTTCATATGACAGCTGAGATCATCTTTTACAGCTAAGGAATAATGGAAAGGCATAATGCAGCCTTTCCATCAAGTAATATCATTCACATGCATGCTTTCTGCAGAACTTCACCTCTGTAGTGTGATTCCATCTATGTGTTTCATACACTGGCAGTCTTAGCATAAAGGATCTATGAATTCTGGTCTGTATTTAAACATTTCTGTTTCTGTTATTTGAAGATCGGCTTTAACATAAGGAATAATGTAGAAATCTTCCTTAGAAAGCTTCCTTGTCCTGACATGGACAGAGGGGGAAAGTAGGAGAAGGGTGTCTTGGGAGCAAGTAAATCCACGTGTTCAGTGTTGTAAATTGT